>CM065723.1:25107857-25285357 GCA_033310375.1 Conus canariensis
AAAACGGTATCCCCCACAGAGGAGCTAGAGAACAGACAGGACATCTGTACCACCAGTTGTTTCCCTTCCATGCACCCTACTTTGTAACGTCCTCTGATAGGTACAGGACATCTGTACCGCCACTTGTGCACCATACTTTGTCACGTCCTCTGATCGGTACAGGACATCTGTACCGCCATTTGTCACGTCCTCTGATAGGTACAGGACATCTGTACCGCCACTTGTGCACCATTCTTTGTCACGTCCTCTGATCGGTACAGGACATCTGTACCGCCATTTGTCACGTCCTCTGATAGGTACAGGACATCTGTACGCCATTTGGCACATACTTTGTCACGTCCTCTGATGGTACAGGACATCTGTACGCCATTTGTCACGTCCTCTGATAGGTACAGGACATCTGTACGCCATTGTGCACCATACTTTGTCACGTCCTCTGATAGGTACAGGACATCTGTACCGCATTTGTCACTCTCGAAGGTACAGGACATCTGTACCGCCATTTGTGCACCATACTTTGTCACGTCCTCTGATAGGTACAGGACATCTGTACGCCATTTGTCACGTCTCTGATAGGTAAGACATCTGTACCGCCATTTGTCACGTCTCTGATAGTACAGGACATCTGTACGCCATTTGTCACGTCCTCTGATAGGTACAGGACATCTGTACGCCATTTGTCACTCTTGATAGTACAGGACATCGTACGCCATTTGTCACGTCCTCTGATAGATACAGGACATCTGTACCGCCATTTGTCACGTCCTCTGATAGGTACAGGACATCTGTACCGCCATTTGTCACGTCCTCTGATAGGTACAGGACATCTGTACCGCCATTTGTCACGTCCTCTGATAGGTACAGGACATCTGTACCGCCATTTGTCACGTCCTCTGATAGGTACAGGACATCTGTACCGCCATTTGTCCGTCTCTGATAGGTACAGGACATCTGTACCGCCATTTGTCACGTCCTCTGATAGGTACAGACATCTGTACCGCCATTTGTCACGTCCTCTGATAGGTACAGACATCTGTACGCCATTTGGTTTCCCTTCCATGCACCCTACTTTGTAACGTCCTCTGATAGGTAAGTCATTCTGTGCGCCATTCATACTCTTGACAAGCGGGGTCAGTAGGTCACCGTGTGACCCGTATCTGTCAGCACCACACACACACACACACACACACACACACACACACACACACACACACACACACACACACACTGACTGACTGACTGACTGAAACCATTTACTGTCAGATTAACATAGTGTTGTACTCTCTCTCCTCTCTCTCTCTCTCTCTCTCTCTCTCTCTCTCTCTCTCTCTCTCTCACACACACACACACACACACACACACACACACACACACACACACACACACACACACACACACACACACACACACACACACACACACACACACAACACACACACAAGAAGATTCAAAGAAGATTCAAAGAAGAAGAAGAAGATGATTTAAAGAAGAAGAAGAAGATTTAAAGAAGAAGAAGAAGAAAATTTAAAGAACAAGAAGCAAGAATACAAGGTTTTGTTTGTTTTAAGTGTTATGACTGACAGATGACGAGCACCACGAAATTTCAGGCCTGATAAGAGGAAACGCGTGGGCAGTGCTGTGGTGGTGACTGCGCAGTTCAGAGTGCACCAACCACTCCAGTTTCCCGTCTCCACAGATGGAGATTGTTGATAAAGGGCAACGTGAGGTCCGAGTCTAGAGATAGACCCTGGGCCCCAAACCGTACATACTCTGCGTAACTTCAAAGTTCATGTAGCATTAGTCACGAGGATGAACTCCCGCTGAAACAAATCTTTCCGTGGCTCAGTCCAGTCCTTGAGACATACTGTGCCTGCTTCTAAGGCTAAGGCAGCTGCAAGTTTATTTGTTTGTTTGTGTGGTTTCAATGTGCTTGCACGATCTACAAGAACCTACAGTCTTCTGTCGTGTGCTGAACATGTCGTTCGTTCATCCTTCTGCCCTTCCAAAACCATCCTTCACATATTGGTTAAGAAATACACACAACCACAAAAACAACAACAACAACAACAACAACAATAAAACATACACACTTTCAGACCAGCAGGGCAATTTCCACCGATTTGAATGACTTCCGTTACTACATGACCCCTGCCAGGACCCCGAACTCGTACTTGAACCAAACACCTACGATGGGACAAGGTGCGTGTGGACAGATGACCGCCACACGAGACACAGGCACACGAGACAGAGACACACGAGACAGAGACACACGAGACAGAGCCACGCGAGACAGAGCCACGCGAGACAGAGACACACGAGACAGAGACACGCGAGACAGACATGCGAGACAGAGACACACGAGACATAGACACGCGAGACAGAGACACGCGAGACAGAGCACACGAAACAGAGGCGAGACAGAGACACGCGAGAGAGAGACACACGAGACAGAGACACACAAGACAACGACACACGAGGCAGAGGCACACGAGACAGAGACACACAAGACAGCGACACACGAGGCAGAGACATGCGAGACAGAGACACACGAGGCAGAAACACGCGAGGCAGAGACACACGAGACAGAGACACACGAGACAGAGACACGCAAGACAGAGACACACGAGACGGAGACACGTGAGGCAGAGACACACGAGACAGAGACACAGGAGGCAGAGACACACGACGCAGACACATGAGACAGAGACACAGGAGGCAGAGACACACGAGACAGAGACACACGAGACAGAGACACACGAGACATACGAGACAGAGACACACGAGACAGAGACACGCGAGACAGAGACACACGAGACAGACACGCGAGACAGAGACACACGAAACAGAGACACACGAGACAGAGACACATGAGACAGAGACACACGAGACAGAGACACGCGAGACAGAGACACACGAGACAGAGACACACGAGACAGAGACACACGAAACAGAGACACACGTCACAGAGACACACGAAACAGAGACACACGAGGCAGAGACACACGAGACAGAGACACACGAGACAGAGACAAGCGAGACAGAGACACGCGAGACAGAGACACGCGAGACAGAGCAATATGTGGCTGATTCAGTGTCAGCACAACACAGGTGCTGACTGGGTGTCATGTGCTTAATTAACGCGCCAAAACATGCATCGTTGAGCGGTCTGCGCTGTCGAGAACGGAGTATTGAAAGATTAGAACCGTGATCTGTACAGGGTTATCTGCTCTTGAATATGCATCTTATGTGGTTTCGTCCCTTGATACTTGGGTATTACCTAAGTGTGACAAGCGAAAAGTTGTAGCAACTCAGCATGTTTGTGATAAACCGCTAGGCATCAAGATCGTGTTTCATTGAACACGCGACATAGCCGTAATCAGACTAACACAAAATTCTCGAATCTGGCTGCTGCGCGCCTGTTGTTGATGTATGTACATAGCTGAACAGATTAGCCTACTGTTGAACGAACATATCAGAAGCACTGACGTATGTGCTTGTTCTGTTGTAGGCCTACACATCACTGAGATCAAAGCATGTTTAATTCAGAGAGAAGGAGAGAGAGAGGAAGAGAGGAGAGAGAGAGAGAGAAGAGAGAGAGAGGAGAGATCAAAATTCACAGTTTTGATGCCTGTGATTTAAACGAAAGCTAAACCGCATTTTGGTTGCGTGACCCAGCGAGAGAAGGAAAAGACGTGGCTAGGTAAACCAATCCACCTGATAACGATTCTCCCTGTCCACGACTGCCGCTCTGATTATTCCCAGAGCAGCGGCACATTTCCTCACAGATCTCTCCAGGTGTGCTTCCCTGCTGCCGGAGCGACCACGCCCTCCTCTGGGAAAGGAAGCTGACGCCATTTGCGCAAATTCTATTTTGTGTCTTTGTTCGTTTTGGGTGTTTTGTTTGTTTGTTTGTTTTTGTTTGCTTTTTTGTTTGTTCGTTTGTTTGTTGGCTATATATTACAGTTCGCATCAATTTGTCATGCTGGTATCACATTACCCCATGGTGATGTTGGCATTGTTTTACACGAAACGGAATACGATGTATTGTTGACAGACGGAATCAGCAGAGTACAAGGAAATTAACTCGTCAGCGTGTTCTTAGTTTGTCGCACGCCCGTTTCTGCTGGAACTTCCATCTCTCAAATGCTACTTTGGGGCCACAAAAAAGCAATGAAGAGATTCCTGTAAACTCTGTCTCTTTCTGCCTGTCTGCCTCTCTCTCTCTCTCTCTCTCTCTCTCTCTCTCTCTTCTCTCTCTCTCTCTCTCTCTCTCTCTCTCTCTCTCTCTCTTCTCTCTCCCAAGCAACATCGCTTCTGGCAATAAAACACGCTTTATAGATGATTCCCTAAACTTGTTGTGTGTGCCACACTTCATCTGGCAATAAATCGCTTCTTTACACACTGGCGCTCCGCTCCTTTGACTGTTTGGGGTGGCTGTCTGGTTAAGTACGGCGTTCACACTTAGACTTTGCGAGTTCGACTCCTGGCTTCTGTTGCCTGCTTAATGCACAACTAGGGGAAACTTGAGGACAGCCTTTTCCTGAAGGTGGAGTGCTGCTTATACTGAAGGAACACACAGTATACTCATAAGCAGATGTGGAAGAAGAGGTATACATGTTGATCCGCCATATTTTGGACTTGCTTTTGAATTGTGTGGTGTGTGTGTGTGTGTGTGTGTGTGTGTGTGTGTGTGTGTGTATGTGTGTGTGTGTGTGTGTGTGCGCGCGCGCGCGCGCGCGCGCATGCGCGTGCGTGCGTGCGTGCGTGTGTGTGGTGTGCGCGCGCGCACGTGCGTGCGCGCACGTGCGTGCGTGCGTGCATGTGTGTGTGTGTGTGTGCGTGTGTGTGTGTGTGTGCGTGTGTGTGTGTGTGTGTGTGTGTGTGTGTGTGTGTGTGTGTGTGTGTGTGTGTGTGATAGAGAGACAGAGAGAGAAAGAGCACTTTTGGGATTAACCCTTTGGCATCAAGACTGTGTTTCACTGAACGCAATTTAACCATGAGCAGACTGACTCTGTGACCATATCTTGTTATATACTAGTCACAAGAAGTTAAGGGCCACAGGTCGATTTCGACCACAACAAGAAACATACGTGAATAAAAACTGTTATGACAAATGGACCGGGAGACCAGGTTACAACTGCAGCTTATCCACCTATGAAAGCACGTGCATCACGCTTTCACTCGCAGTCACTGTATGCATTGAGCGAAAGCCTTGTGGATATCAGTGATATTCGTGAATTTTTGTGTCAACTTTCGGATGCTTTAGCTGCGAGAGCAGGTTTAGTGGACAAAAACTGCATGATGCACATGAACGTTCAGGTTAATGTTAACACTTGTCAGCATTAGCTAGCTAGGGATAGGTATAAAAGTCACGAAAATCTGGGCTCCTACAAGCATGCCTCCGAGAACAAAACTTTGCACCCTGGAAGGCAGACGCGCCCTGGCATGGCTGAACGAAGGCCTGTCATCACGAGAAGTTGGAAGACGACTGGGAGTGAGCCACTCTGTAATCCAGAGGCTGCAGGAACGTTTCCAGGCCACAGGCACAACAGAAGAACGCCCTCGCTCCGGACGTCCACGCAGCACCAACAGACAGGACGATCGTTTCCTACGGCTGTCCACGCTGCGCAATCGTACTGTTACTGCCAGCACTCTGAGACATGAACTGAGGACAGCTGTCAACAGGAACGTCAGCACCAGCACCATCCGCAACCGGCTGCACGAGTCTGGCCTCCACTCAAGACGTGCAGCCATCAGGATCCTATGACACCGGCTCATCGTCAGGCCCGTGTGGACTGGTGTCAGCAACATAAGCACTGGACCAGGCAGCAATGGTCCCAGGTCTTGTTCACCGACGAGTCTCGCTTCACTGTTGCCTTCAATGACGGCAGAAGACGGGCCTGGCGCAGGCAAGGAGAGCGGTTTGTAGACTGCGCTGTTCATGAGGTTGACCGCTATGGAGGAGGCTCAGTGATGGTGTGGGGTGGCTTCCATGTCAACGGCAGAACACTTTGTACGTCATCCAGGGTTCTATGACCAGACTGCGCTACAGGAATGAGATTGTTCAGCCTCTCGTCCAGCCAGCTCTGCAAGCCATGGGCCCGAGGGCAACCTTGCAGGACGATGACGCTCCTCCTCATGGAGCACGAGTCGTCACTGACTTCATGCAGGGATCCCAAGGATGGACTGGCCTGCTCGTTCACCTGACTTGGCACCAACTGAACGCCTGTGAGACGTTCTGGGACAAAGGGTGGCCAACAATCACCCCTTTCCTGCGGATGTCAACCAGCTGGCACAATTTCTGCAACAGGAGTGGCGGAACATTCCCCAGAACACTCTCAGGAATCTTGTGCATTCCATGCGCCGGCGCTGCCTTGAATGTCTGGCGGCTAACAGAGGTCACACCAGATATTGACACTGTTGAAATGTGCTTACCTGATTCCTGACTTTTCAAAAGAGGGGTGTGGTGATTTGAACTTGTACTGTTACTCCGTTTTTGAATGAATTTGATTGCAATCTTTATGAAATCGTTGGTTAAAGATGAAATTAACAATTTCATATTTTAGATTGCCTCGTCTGTGCCTTTTCTGTCTTCGGTAGTGCTGCTGTGAGATGGCCCTTAACTTGTTGTGACTAGTATATTTCAAATCATTCGATGTGTTACTTATTTTCTAAAAATCCTAGTCGTTTTGATCTTGCAGCTGTGTGCTTTTCTTGATGTATGTATGCAGCTGAAAAGTTTGTTGTTGAACAAACACATCGGAAGCACCAGTGTATAATGCATGTCTTATCCAGAGAGAGAGAGAGAGAGAGAGAGAGAGAGAGAGAGAGAGAGAGAGAGAGAGAGAGGAGAGAGAGAGAGCGTAATTAACAGTTTGTTGCCTGTGATTTAAACAAAAGCTAAGGGGAGGGAAGAGAGAGAGAGAGAGAGAGAGAGAGAGAGAGAGAGAGAGAGAGAGAGAGAGAGAGAGAGAGGTCATAATTAACAATTTTGATGCCTGTGATTAAAAAAATAAATAAATAAATAAACTACACCGCATTTTGGTTGCGTGACCCAGCTAGAGAAGGAAAAGACATGCTTCTGTAAACCGATCCCACCTGTTAACGATTCTCCCTGTCCACGACTGCCGCTCTGATTATTCCCAGAGCAGCGGCACATTTCCTCACAGACCTCTCCAGGTGTGCCAGGCTTCCCTGCTGCCGGAGCGACCACGCCCTCTTCTGGGAAAGGAAGCTGACGTCACCATTGCTTATTTCTGCGTGCGTGCGTGCGTGCGTGCGTGCGTGCGTGCGTGCGTGTGTGTGTGTGTGTGTGTGTGTGTGAGTGAGAGAGAGAGAGAAAGACAGTGTGTGTGTGTGTGTGTGTGTGTGTGTGTGTGTGTGTGTGTGTGTGTGTGTGTGTCTGTGAGTGTGTGTGTTAAATGCTATATGTTACAGCTAGCAATGAAAACAGTCATGTCGGTATCACGTTACCCTACGTAAACACAGCCATGCTGGCATCGTTTTACACGAAGCAGAGCACGCCGTGGTGCTGACAGACGGATTCGGATAACTCGATCGCCAGTGTTTTCTTAGTTTGTCGCACGTCTGCTGGAACTTCCACCTCCCAGACATTACTTTCAGGCTACAAAAAAGCTATAAACTGCTTCCCGTTAACTCTCTCTCTCTCTCTCTCTCTCTCGCTCTCAGAACATCACTTTTGGCCCACACACACACAAAAAGGCGCTATAGACTATCCCATGAAGTGTTACGTGTGCCACACTTTATCTGGCAAAATATCGCTTCTTTACAAACTGGCTCTCGATTCCTTTGACTGTTGGGGTGGGTGTCTGGTTACTTTAGTGGTAGAGTATGCCATTCACAGTCAGGCATTGCGAGTTCGAGTCCCAGCCTCTGTTGCCCTCACAATGTACAAGTAAGGGAAATGTCGATCACATTTCGTGAAGGTGGAGTGCTACTTATACTGGGAGCATGTCTATGTTCCCCCACGTCTATATTCCCCCAGGTCTATATTTCCCAAAGAGCATGTCTACGTTCCCCAGGTCTATATTCCCCCTGGTCTATATTCCCCAAGAGCATGTCTATGTTCCCCCACGTCTATATTCCCCAAAGAGCATGTCTATGTTCCCCCACGTCTATATTCCCCCTGGTCTATATTCCCCCAAGAGCACGTCTATGTTCCCCCACGTCTATATTCCCCCAGGTCTATGTCCCATGTGTATGTTCCCCCAGGGCTATTGACGTGTCACGCTGGTCTGAACTGCAAATGTTACAGACAGCACAGAGGTAATAATAACAAGGATTGAACCCCAGGTAACGTAAAGGGAGGCACCTAATCCCGCATTAAAGTCTCACCTATACATAGGCAATGCGCTGCACGGTTACTTCCCCATTGCCAAGCGAACGAAAGAAATGAGTACAGGATTAGAACCCAAGATAAAGCGTTTTCCAATCGCGCTATCGTCAAAGAACTTGGTACAAACAAAAACAAACAAAAAACAGTGAACAAAGGCCTGGGGGAAGATAGCCATGGGGGAATATAGACCTGGGGGAACATAGACCTGGGAATATAGACTGGGGAACATAGACCTGGGGGAATATAGACCTGGGGGAACTTAGGTGCCTCCCCTTACACTGAAGGAACTCACAGTATACTCATAAGCAGATGTGGAAGAAGAGGTATACATGTTGATCTGCCATATATTGGAAATCAATTCAAAATTGTGTGTGTGTGTGTGTGTGCGCGCGCGCGGCGTGTGGGTGTGTGTGTGTGTATGTGTGTGCGTGTGCGCGCATGTGTGTGTGTATGTATGTGTGTGTGTGTGTGTGTGTGTGTGTGTGTGTGTGTGTGTGTGTGTGTGTGTGTGTGTGGGTGACTGTGTGTGTGTGTGTGTGTGTGTGTGTGTGTGTGTGCACGCGCATGCGTGTGATAGAGACAGTGACAGAGAGAGTATCCGAAATTGATCCGTTATTTTTGTTTTCAACTAATGTGCAAACTTTAAGCATCAGTAGACCTACAACCGAAGACTGACAATAAATATGTTGGTTTCAGTCAAGCCGACGGGAAAGATGGGCGCATTTTGATGGACGGATGGCTGGCTGGGTGAAGTCCCTTTATAACTGTATCCACGCTTCAGGCAACCAGCGTTCCCACAATCTTTCACAAATAAAGGACAAAAGGTACCGGTGGTTTGCATAATCTCTTCAGCAGAGCGTGTTACATCATCACAATCGCCTCAACAATCCTAACCATCACGAAGTCATCACATAACCTTCACACACTGTCTACACAACACGTCACACAATCAGTACACGGGCTTCACACAGTTTGTGCACACACAAAGTTCATAGAATCAGTACACGACCCTCACACACACAGCACACGACCATCACATAACCATTACACAAACATCCACATACAACTGTTGCACAACCAGTCACATAGCCACGTTATGATCATCACTCAAACATATGCTTCATACGATCAGCAGGTCTAAAACTGCCTCAGCAACAGTCTGGAAGCAAAAATCGTTTGGAGCCAATCATAAGCAGAAGGGGGAGGAGGGGGAAGGTGGGGGAAGGAGGGGGGGGGAGTTGAAGAGAGGGTAAACCAATTTTTAACATCTCAGAATTTAAATCTCGCTGTGTCATCAGTTCAGAAACTTGTTCCACTGGCAGAAACGTAACCAGATTTTGTCGCATTGTATTGAACTCCTTTCTTTTTCTTTTCTCTCCCCCCTGTCCCCCCCCCCCCCTCCCCCGCCGCTTCAGATCGTTCATTCAACTGATGTCACACAGACCAATGTAGTTTTTTTTTTTTTAGGCAGCCGACATGGAACTGCCGAAGATTCTGTTCCTCTTTTGCGAAATTAGAAAACTTTTTGGCAGATGTCGAGCATTCATTCCGACAAAAAGTAAAACTGAAGGCGGTGCCACTCTGATCGTTAGCAGGTTTTATGAGAATGACACTGTTGGCAGGCCATACATTTCACAGCTAACGATTTGGACATTTTGGTCGGTCGATTTTGGCCCGGGATGAGGTTAAATTTGCGAGGTTCTTTTTGCTGACGTTAACGTCTGTTGTGAGCTTCAGTACCATACTGATCGGTTTTTCTGAAATGTCTCCGGCCGAAAAAGATGGTCGCTTGTGGTAGGTCACTTCGACCAACACCAGATACTAAGCAACACGCAGCATGGCTTCAGAAAACAAAGGTCATGTGAGACACAGCTGATTTCAACCATCCACGACATCGCCAGCAACCTAGCCAGGGGGGATCAGGCAGACGTAGTGTTGCTCGCTTTTTCCAAGGCTTTCGATAAGGTACCACATCTACTGACTACTGAGCAAACTGCACTACTACGGAGTGAGGAATGACACACTCGGCTGGATCCAGGCGTTCCTCACCGGCAGAAGCCTGCAAGTGGCCCTCGAAGGTGCACACTCGTCCCCTGCTGCAGTACTATCCGGAGTCCCTCAAGGCACCGTACTAGGACCACTGCTTTTCCTAGCATACATCAACGACCTGCCGGATGTAGTCAAGTCTTCACACACCAGGTTGTTTGCAGATGACAGTCTCAAGGAAGATCTGCAGTCGCCAGGACCAAGCCTTGCTACAAGCCGACCTTGCTCACTTGGAAGACTGGGAGAACACTTGGCAAATGTGCTTCAATGCAAGCAAGTGCAACACCATCCAAGTCTCTCCAAGCAGACGCAAGCTAGTTATACAGACTATACCCTCCACGGACAAACACTGGACATGGCGAGCTCCAGCAAGTACCTAGGCGTGACCATGGCGGATGATCTATCCTGGACCCGACGTGTGGAAACAGTGGCAGCCAAAGGGAACAGAGCAATGGGCTTTCTCAGAAGAAACTTCAGGGATTGCATCCAAGAGATCAAAGCTGCCACGTACACCACCATGGTCAGACCTACACTGGAATACAGCTCCACCGTATGGGATCCACATCTGCAGCAAGACACCCAACTCCTGGAGAAAGGTCCAGAGGAGAGAAGCGAGATACGCCTGCAACAACTTCCACGACAGGACACCAGGCGCCGTGACCCGACTGCTTGAACACCTCAAGTGGGACAGCCTTGAAGAGCGCCGGCACCACAACAGACTTATGATGCTCTACCGTATCCACAACGGGCTGGTAGACCTCAACCCCACCACATTCTACCGCCCTTCAGACAAACGGACTAGAGGCACACAGAAAATTCACCAGGAGCGGGTTACCCATCCAGTACTGTACCACTCCTTTTTTCCCGCACCATCAGGGAATGGAACCAGCTACCAACCACCACCACGTCAGCACCCTCACTGGAGGCGTTCAGGCGCCGCCTGAGCTGCAGTCCCCATTACCTGCAGGCCCCCCCCCCCCCCCCCCCCCCCCCCCCATCAACCCATGTACATAGTTTTAAAATCAGTTCGTTTTTAAACCAGCCAAGCCTGGGACACCGCCAAGCGACAACGCCACAACGCAGAGCCTACTACGCCAAAACAGCCCGGCTCTATAATTGGAAGAAGAAGGGGAAAAAAAATGGCTGGGATGAACAATGTTGCAGAGTCTGAATTGTTCGAAGAAGCCATTAGTCGGTGAACGTCAAAATTATGCTTCTCTGTAGATTTTCAAAACATGCCTACTACATGGTGATGTAACTAAGGCATTAAGACATTTTAATCTCCGTAACTGATTGTATTCCATTAAACAAAAACGTTTTGATCTCTTTGGTTTTCCGGAAGTATGGGTAAATAGCGTGGTTGTAAAGAAAACGTTTTTGAAGAGAACTAAATATTACCGATAGAAATGAAAATCTTAAATGACATAGGGAACAGCAAACTGTAAATAACAAACAAGTAGGGTAATTCTAGCTCCCATGATGAAATGAATACATACCCATCACTCCAAACGAACGCTGCGTATGATACCAAATTGCCTAACAAGCAAACAAACATAAATATTACCCATCATTATCAGCAGGACTGAAACGGTAAATTGTCTGCAAGTGATCTTTTTGTGATACAGGCAAACAGTACATAAAAATCATTACTTCAACCAGAAAAGTATTTATCCGAGAACACTTAAATCAAATTTCTTGATGCCCTGGCAAAATTTCGTCTGGACATATGTGATCTGAACTTCAACAATCGATTCAACAAAAAAATCAAACAAATGTCAGTCTTGTGATAGGATTGAAAACGAAGTTCATTTTCTGTTTGAATACAAAAAAGTATATTTGTGGGGAAAATGTTAATGAAAATATTATAAAAATACAAACAAAGAACGTTTTGTTCGCATGCTATAATACAACGAGAAAAAAAAAAGTATTGCAGATATTGAGCATTCATTCTGACAAAAAGTAAAACTGAAGGCAGTGCCCCATTCTGGGGCCGGAATAGCTCAGTTGGTAGAGCGCCGGACTCGTGATCCTGAGGTTACGGGTTCGAATTTCGGTACAGGGGGATTTTTCCCTCGGAGTTAACATTGGTTCTGACTCCATTCCCCATACAGTCCTTCGAATAAGACTATAAACTGAGTTTCTGTGTGTGAACGCACACACAGCATCTTGCACACACGTAAAATCCCATCACCAACTTTCGGAAGAGAAGGCCAGTTTGGCCGTTGGTATGGATGACACGTTACACATAGCATGCACCTTCCCCAAAGTTGGAGTATGGCTGCCTTAATGGTGGGATAAAAAACGGTCATATACACAAAAGTGTCAGAATCTTCAACTCGATGAAGACAGACACTCGAAAGAAAAAAGAAGACGGAGAAGTCTGGGAATTTTTCATACGTTAAGGGATCGTTATACCAGTAATCTTTGAAGCGATTTGTTGTTACAAACATACTACAGTGGAAAATTTGTTGGCAATGGGAACGATTTTGCTTTGTTTCATTATCAGTAAAATGAATCATTTCTTTTCAACTGCCAACCCATTCAATTTTCTCTCCGGTCAAACAAGTACCTTTTGTATGGAGGTCGGGGGCTGTACTATTGAATTCCAGGGGTCAGAAGGCAAGGGTCAAAAAAACATGACAAGCACTGCTATCTGGGTCGTGTTTCCAAATCTGAAATGAAGATTAGTGATGCTTTTGGATGGGCGACAAATGGGCCAAAGATAGTGCAGTATTCAGTGAAATATCGTAAAAGTTTGAGTTTGAAATCTTGCTGATGAAAGTGATAACAGCGAGTTTTACCCTGCTGTTTGTGTCCATTCTTTCAACGTCCAATTGTGAAACCTTACTGATAAAGTATGATAGCAACTTTTTCCTTCTTCTTTGTGTTCTTTCATCTGTTGTAGGTCTTTTCAGCAAGCCAAACGCTACAAGTATGTGTGCCAGTGTGTGTGTGTGTGTGTGTGTGTGTGTGTGTGTGTGTGTGTGTGTGTGTGTGTGTGTGTGTGTGTGAGAGAGAGAGAGAGAGAGAGAGAGAGAGACAGAGACAGAGACAGAGACAGGAATAAAGGGATCAATTTTTGCCAGTTTAAAGACATATCAATGAGAAGGGTACAGAGAGCTCTTGACGCAATTCACCCAGTCACAATACCCTTTTCTCACCCCTCTTCTCAGGTAAGTATGCTCGCAAGAAGACGGCAAAGTCACCAAGTTAAAACGAACTTAACTGATAACAAACAACTTGCATTCAGCAAGTCATCACCATGGCTCTCCAGATGCCATCCTACGTGAAAAGAAATCATGACAAATATTAGAGTCTGAGTTCTGCATGTAAGGTGACCAAATTTTGCAATTTAAAAGCAAAACGAAACACAGGCCTCCATGAAATCTAATGGTTACAGCATGTTCTGGCGATTCATGCTGGCATTCAAGGTCAAGAGATTGTCGATCGTTTCACCAAGAGTGCCATGAAGAATTGTCCAGGTCACCAGCCCCTTCATACAGATATGAAACCAAAAGACGGTTCTCACATCAAAAACCTCCAACACCTCTAATATGAGAACTGGACATACACATGGGTAAAAAAACAACAACAAACAAACAAACAAAAAAACCCTTGAATCCATTTTTATAATCTGCCACTGATGGCCACGAAGAAGAAACGGTTATGTGCCCTTTACATACGTGTCACTCTTTTTACATATAAGTTGTGTTCTTCAAAAGATGAACCACGGAGCATACCGTGTGATGAACATGTACAGATGATGGCATTTC
Organism: Conus canariensis; assembly: GCA_033310375.1. Taxonomy (NCBI): domain Eukaryota; kingdom Metazoa; phylum Mollusca; class Gastropoda; order Neogastropoda; family Conidae; genus Conus; species Conus canariensis. The sequence goes on from CM065723.1 coordinate 25,122,033, forward strand.
TATAACGACAGACGTAAGGTCTTTCCTGCCGATTCCTCGACTTTGTTTGGAAGCATGCTGACATATTTTTTCACAATTTTACTTCTGAATGAGGTATTTTCCTTCATTTGATTTTTTTCCCCATGGAAAATAGATTCTATTTTAATCTGTGTTTAACATGGTTGATGACATGCCTCCCTGGAATCAACGTTGACCTGCTAACAACCCTGATGTGGCCTTCGCAGGTTAGCTGATCTGTACACAACATGAAACAAAAGAAAGTTGTACGCATTTATCAGGTGACAGGACTTCGAGTCCAACCAGGCTAATGAGTGTGTGTGTGTGTGTGTGTGTGTGTGTGTATGGAGGGGGGGGGGTGGTGGTGAAGGGACAATAAACCCTCTCCTTGCGGAATTTAAAAGAAAAATAACAAAAGAAAAAAACTTAGGTGTGTGTGTGTGTGTGTGTGTGTGTGTGTGTGTGTGTGCATGCGTGCGCGCACGCGCGTGTGTGTGTGTGTGTATGTGTGTCTTATCTCCATTTGGCTTTTTGTCATAAGTTCTTCTTCCATCCTTTTGTTCTCAGTCTCTTTGTTCCACTTTGTCGTTCACTTCCCATGGCCCTGCTCTTTTTGAGGATATTCTTTTCAGCAATCAAGTCCTTACGTATATGTACACAAGCATGGCAGCCCTGTTGAGGCCCTTTGCGGTCGGCTGGGCTTTAAGCAACATTACCGTACCTTTCATGAGCATGGACATGTGCACCTGTATGTTTGGTATATGCGTGTGTGTGTGTGTGCGCGCGCGTGCGCACGCACGTGCGTGTGTCTGTGTATGTGTATGCGCACATGCGTGCATGATTGAGTATGTGTGTGTGTTTGCAGTTTTGTTCATTATCACATTTTCCTTTTCACTCTTATGCACGCCCTGTCTCTGTTCTCTTGTTTCCCCTCTTTTTTTCTTTTTTTTTTTATTGTGTATTGCAAATGAACAACTTTTTAAAAAGATGTTTCTTACTTGCTTTATTTTGTGAAAGGAAAATAACATTTAATTTCTTTTTTTTATCTCTTCCTACTTTTACCCAACTTTATAAGAGTCTAAGCTTGAGCAAATTAAAAAAAAAGAAAAAAAGATTAAACTTTTTTCAAAGTCGAAAACAAAATAAAATTGAAGGTTTCACACACACACACACACACACACACACACACACAGAAAACAAATCACAGTGTTTGTCGATCTGATATGTCTGCCCAAATCTCATCACAAGGACGTCACAGTTTCTTAGGGTGGAGCACTCCGATCATCAAGGAACTGAAAGTTCAAGTTTTCATCATGATACCCCGGCCATCCTCACACACAGCCTTTTCAGGCCTGTCAAACCCATACATTAACAAAAAGGTCACGTCCTCACAGGCCGAAAAAGGTTGGTTCCATGGCCCAAAAAGATTACAACTTGACAAAAAAGAAACAAACAACAAAAATCAGCTGATGACACATCAGCTTAATTACTGACCTTTTGCGACATATAAAATTAGGTTCTGTTGTGATTTCTCACCACCAGGTTATTTTTTTTTCAAAATTGTAAAAAAAATAAATAAATAAAATACAAAATAAACTACTGCACAGGCACTGCAGAGTGAAAAGCTAGTGTCCACTCTGGACAGGGCATACACTCTCATTACCTAGTCACCAGACACAACAAAAAGCGTGACATGTCATAAATTCCTCACAGAAAATAAAATGTGTCAGAGTTTCCAGAACAAAGGTAGCAGAATGGTTCTTATATGCAGAAACACAGTTGACAACAACAAAGAAAGGCAAAGATGAATTAAAAAGAAAAAAAAAAAAGTAAGTAAAAAAGAGAGACAGAAAGTTACTAGCACAGAACTTCCAACAAGGCGGAGGATGTACCGGAAAATCGCCCGACTTTCCTACAAGGATTCAGGGATACGCGTGGGTGGAATCCTCAATCCTGCTCTAGTGGCCATCCTGCGATCTTGAAATTAAATTGTGACCATCCCAGCAATCCTCCAAATGACCACAAAATAACACAATCCTGACACTATTCTCTGGCACCTTAGTATTATGTGACCCTAACTTTCTCATTATAGTTTGTTTGAGAAGCATAAACTAAACAGTCCTCCTGTGGAGCTACATTGATAGTAAACTGAATCACTACCCCCTGCCCATCCCCTATCCTCCCCCCCACACCCCCAAAATGTTACAGTAGCATTATATTGTATTTACTGTTAATATTCAATGATATACGAAGTATGACACAGTGATAGCTTGAAAAGACATCTCTACTCAGAAGAGAGTATGGTGAACAGTGTTGAGCTCCCACCCTACCCCCCACCCACCTCCCTCCCACGTCTGATCACTCTGTTTTGTACTAGTACAAACTCTGCAACGTAGATGATGACAGCACATGCTTTAGTTTACTAGATGTTTTACCTGAGAGTCAATTTTTGTTTGTTTATTTGTTTGTTTTTCCTCTAGAGCCTCATCCCGACATTCGACCACACAGAATGTGGCAGTCTGAACAGGTGAAAGCAACTCTGCATACCAAAGTTTGTGAATCAGCAAATCCTCGCCAAGGTTGTCCAACTATTGCCATTTCCAGGACTCTGTACTATCCCCTCCCCCCACTCCTTCCAATTCTTAAGATATTTTTTTTCTTGCTCGAGTACTTCATTTTTTTCCCCTCATTCTCCCATGCACTTACTCACAATTACTGTCCATACATGTGGAACCACAGTTTTTCGAAACTTGGGTGCAAATTCCAAGTTTAGGACTTTCAAGCAGTTGTGACACTGTTTTAAAAGAGTTTGCATTCTAAAATTACCTGTATGACAGGAAAAGCCCGGACACTTGTCTTTTCAGGATATTTGTTTTCCATCATGGGCAGCAAATTACTTATAAAGGGAGATAAACATACAAACAATATTGCTTTTGCCAAAATGTCAAGGAACCGGGAAGTACAACAAATACGAATACAGATACGAACAACATATTTTTCTGTTCCAGGTTTCCAGTTTATTCTGGAAGATTTGCATCCAAACTGGCCCATCATTTTCCCATTTGCATTTGGAAAAAAAAAATGATAATGCAATTACGATGATGCGCTGTACTTCCTCAGAAAGTTTTGAGGCTCCACCACTAACAATTCCAAAACAGAAGAAGAAAAAAAAATTACTCGATACATGAAATAATGAAAGCTAGAAATAAAATGCAGTATGGATATAACAATGATTTCAGACAAATAAATGTATACATGCACATCGACACATTTGCACCAACACACATGTACAAATAGTGCATGTATTAAAAGCACACACACACACACACACATATAACCAGGCAGGCACACTCATAGAAATGCGCTTTAAAACAAGCTTTGAACCCTATTTTGTTGTGGTATGTCCAGTCTGTGTGGAAATTTATTCAAGATAATAAAGAACACTGTCCTTCAATTTCTTTTAACAGTAATGATGGTGAATGACTCATCACACGAGTCAGTTGAGGAATGCAACAAGCGGATCGAAACACATGACTGAAGGTCAGTCAGATCAAAACGGGGAAAACTACACTGATGAAATTTTCAATTTAATTCTCCCTAATTACAATTATTTTAAACACTCAAAATGTTCATAGTTAAACTCAAGTAATAGAATTTAAGCTTGAAAAAAGATGACCATGTAAACTTAATTTTCAAAGATGGTTTCTGATAGGAGTTTAACAGGTAACAAGAAAGCTCTAGTTCCAAATATCAAAAGTTGACTTAGTTAAGAAAAAAAGATTTTAAAAAATTTTCAGACTCAGAAACTTGTCAATCATATTTCAGTGTTGGGAAATCTTGCAATGAAGAACAATACTGCTATAAAGGCAGACAGCCCAATACTTCTTATGACTTGGCAACCTATGGCAACACATTTCTTTCATTCAAGCGTCTATTGCTCTTACACACAGAACACTTGTGATAACATATGATTTAGTGGAGAGAAATATTCCTTGTCTGTGGCGAACATTTTGCTTTTTTTTCAAGTTGGATCTCCTTTGTATGATTAATAATAGATCTGATTTTCATTCTCAAAAATTTGACACCTTTTAAAAAAACCTTTCAGTTACCCCAAGGCTGAAAAAAAAAACATGATGACCATTTACTCAAGTATGAATTGTGGTCTGCACATGCTTCAGCTCTGAAGACTACCAAAACCAAACTAAATCTGTAACAGCACAAAAATATTAATGAAGAAACAAACACAAAATTAATGAAATACACATTGTTGTCACTTAAAACTAATTTTACTGACAGAGAAATTAAAATACCATTGCGACAAATTCAGTCCATCAGTGATGCCACCACTTGCTTGCCATTTTTCTTTCAAAATAAATCATAAATTTGAAACCAGTAAAAACAAAATAAAATGTATGCATCTCTGGATTCAAACAAAATTGGAATATAACTCAGATGTCTAAAATTTGCTGTCTCCTAATTAACAACAGTATTTGACCGATGGTCGCATAAAATAATTCTACCAAGGTTTCACTCTGCACAGGAAGTATGAAGGCTTTCCACCAAAGATGACCCACATTTCGATAAATTTACAGTTCACTGCTACTGGTGTACAACTCTAAAACCTCTAGACACAAATCCCATTCTTGTGAATTTCATCTTGTTACACTGACAAGAAGGTAGTCTTTTGTTCTAACACTAAAAAACACAAACAAAAACAAAACGAAAAAAGAAGAGAAAGAGAGAGACAGAGAGAAACTAGCACCGTATTAACCATCAATACAGTATAAACTACTTCAAAACATTTTTTTTTAGAAAGAGGAGTATTCAGCATGCATGCGTTTTTCAACATAGAGAAGACTCAAAGATTCCCAAAGTGTACAGGTGCACAACTTGTGAATGTCTGAAAAGTTGATGGTACTGACATAAGAATTTTATTAGTGTTGAGCAGCACAAACTCTTCAATGTCACCGCCATCTCATCTCCTAGCCCTTCCTCCCCCTTCTGAAATCAGCTATTTGTTACTGAAGATTATTTTCCAAACATGTAAGCTGGAAATATCTTTAAAATTCCTCCCCTGACTGCAGAAGCCTTCTTATCAGAAGATATGCAAATCACAGAGCATACCACAACATCATATCAGCTTTCATTCAAGAAAATTAAAAAAAAGGGAAAATAAACTATGAGCAGCATGATAATTACTGACATTTCATTTGTAAATTTCATTTTTCTACATCTCATTGCACAAATGAAGGCCAACCATTCTCATGTAAACTTATTAAAACATATATAAACGAGAAACCAGTTTTAGCACAAATGAGAATACATCAGACAAACGCTTCATCCGCAACATGTTTCCAATAGAGTAGTGTTAATTATTAAGTACCATTGTCTAAGGTCCTGGAGCCTACTGCAGCTATGAAGACGCTGCAGTGAGGAATGCTTCACCTCTCGACTCCACCTCTGGCAATTAGCCTGTTGCGGTAAAATTCCACCCATCTTTCCACTGCAATCAGAGTTGCCTTTCCTCAGTTTTACAGGTCAAACAAACAGATCTTGAGAGATCAAAAACTTACTTGACCTGCACCATGGGAACACAACTGAAATGTCAACTGTTTGCATAACTGGCGCCCCAGGCGACCCATTTCACACCCAGGTGTTGGCATTTACTCTCTTCCATTACATGTTAAGCTGACTGATGGGGCAACTTTCTGCTGGGCATGCCCACTGCAAATCTGTCCCATGAAAAACGACAGGGTCACTCTTGCTGAATGCTAGCCCAAAACACATAGATTATCTCCCTTGCAGATTTCCAAACATGATCTATTGCAGGCAAGCGCCTTGAGTTGCGACAACCATTTTCCCACTCGACTCGGCAACACTGCATGGTGCATGGGGCTCTCCATAAAGGTGGTACCTTTTTGTGTCTGGCATGCTACACTGAACCTAGGATGCAAGATGGGCATCATCGAACAAATGCAACAGAAAACCACCCCTGGCATGTCCATCTTCTGCAGCCACAGGCCAAATGTTTCACCGTGTGTATCCTTTTCCATCAGCCATTCCCATTGCCATCGCACGCCTTTCTCCACCTCCTCTTGCCTTGAGACATTGTCTTTTGTCCAAAACAGCATTGTAACAATTGTTCCGCTGTCATACCAACATGTAAGCATTGACTTTCAAATGTGTGTATATGTCTGGTGTCAAGTTGATCTGAAGGAAGTGGAGCATTTCATACCTCCAGCAAGGAAGAGCATGAACACACTGACAACTTGGATCTGAATTCAAACGAATAGTGGAACAGCCGTCTGATTTAAATCATTCTTCGAAAATTCATTGCTTCTCAGATTTTTTAAAAACTTTCATCACCGGTGGTGGCCAGTATTAAAATCAGGCATTCCGGCACATAACTGGCACAATAGCACCCATGTATTTGCGAGTGGGACCATGTTTTCATGCTCATCTCCCTCACACAACTTCCTTCATAACGCTGAATGTGCGTTGCCACTGCATTTGAATGGCGGATTATAACTCTTACTTTTCAGCACTGGTTTTTCTGAGTTTTCTTCAAGGGAGCCTAGGCCACAGCATTGAGTGGACGTCCTGGCAAACGAGTCAGAAGTATGTTAACCCTTACGCTGGTTGTCGCGACATATGTCATGCCATTACGTCATGGCCGTCACTGGTTGTCGCGATGAAGTCGCGCTGTAGGGTGAGCCTTGCGAGCCTAGTTTCACAGACACACGCAGATACGAAACTATGGCTCAGTGACAAACTAATTTGCATGAGTGACTGAGCGAGCCCCGGAACATGGATTTTCAATGTTTTAGCTTAGTTTATGGTTAGTAGCAGCTTGTAATGCATAGTGCGACTCGACTCGTCTGGCGAACAAAAATGGCGGCGCCCGAAGCAGAACATGATAGAATTAGGAACTTGTGTGAAGATGTTTTTGCTGAATTTCTTGTGGAAAATGCAGGTGAAGAAGAAGTTATGGACATTTTGAATGAACTGGGTGTGATGGGTGATAGTTTTGATTTATATCAAGCACCATGCAATCGTGATTTTGAGATCGACACGGACAGTGACTGGATGAGTGCCTAAGGGTGAGGGGAATCTCAAGATGCTATTCAGTGGGGAAAAAAAACTCAGTGTAGTGCTTCCAGATGATCCTAAACCTTTCAAACATAAATGACGACAGTGTGGGCTGACTATTACATTTGTTGATAGTGACCATTTTGTGTGTGTGTGTGTGTGTTAGCAGCACATGATTTCAATGTGAAAACTGAACTGTACCTTATTCATTCTTACCTGAATTACCTGCATGAAAGACGGGTATAATCCACACTGACTTTCCTTTGAAAAAGGCTATGACTTATTTCTGGATACTGTGGAACACCATAGACTGGATTATTTCTGAACAAGCTCGTGAGAATGATAAGCAGGATGTGCCACCTGTTTTCACCTGTTATTTTCACATTCTGGACAGGTCAGCACCTAATCAAACTCACAAGCACCCCAGTTCTGTTTTATATTATTCTTTATTCAATTACTAACAACTTTTATTCTGCATGTCATGTTCAAATACTAACCGTTGAAAAGTTATGTATATCATACAAACGTAACTGTTCTTTTCAAACTTTCCTTCTGGAAATTCACCAGACAACATACTTAACAGTATGTTGTTAAATAACCAGTGTAAGGGTTAACATCTCGCATGCTGGGTCTAAGCATCACATATCAGTGAACAGTGTAAGCTGGTAGACAAACCCATGCAAAGGGGATAAACTTGACTTAGTTCTCTTCGTTCTGATTGGGCTGTTCTCTTGGCTTCACCCTAGGTCATGTTGGTGAACTTGAGCTCTGCCTGTAGAGTTCTTCTCTAGGTGGTGACTGGTCATCCCCTCTTCCGCTTCCCCTGTGGGTTCCAGTCCAAGGCGTGGCGTGGGATGTGGGCCTGTCCTCTACGCAGGGTGTGTCCAACCCAACCCCACTTCCTCATCTGGATACTCTTGGTAAAGGGGACAGTGTGGTGTTTAAAAACAGAATGAGAGGGTTGAAACATTGGGTTAAGAGACTTGTGCATGTAGTTTGAAGTCTAGTTAACAACTGTTATGGCTACTGATGTACAAAATACACCAAAAGCGTGTAGGTTGCACAGAATGGCCCAAAACACATATACTGAGACTCAGACAAAGACCCAGTCATCTAAGCCTAAATAAGCTTATTTTGAAACCAGAAAATTATAAACCTCCGTTCAAACGCACATACACAGCAGATGAACGAAAAAGGTAAACACACTGATCTTTTTTAACAAAAGAGAAAGATACATTCGGTGAGATTTCATTCGCTCAGAATGTTTTGAACACCACACAACACACACACACACACACATGGTTCTTAACGCAAAATAATATGGAAAAAAAAAAAGCAAAATCTATCTAATGAGCTACATCAGCAAAACGGATGAGGTATACCGTCTTCCCTGACATGAACATAAAACCAGTATATGAACACTCACTAAAGTCTCTGGCTTGAACTGTTCAGCTCTGTTTACTTCTTTCTGAAGTCACTGTCCACATGAGACAGGCGGGACTTGAGGATACAACGTTGCTGTCTTCATCCAAACACCAAGGGGTCAATCTCCTTTCCAGACAGCATGATCTTTTCCTTTCAAAACAACTTAAAACCCTTCCCAGTCTTTCAGATAAAACTTTGATTGAGTCAAGGTCCATGTCAGAAGTTAAAAGGGAAGAGATTAAAATCCACACTGAGCTCAATGAGGTTCACGGTGTCTAGGACAAGGCATTATGGAAGGTTGAGCCCAACTGTATCCTTCCTGCTGCTTTAGCCTTCCTTGAACCGAGTCAGGAGCCCATTTAGTGTGGGATGATCGGACGGAGTTTTGAAGCCATAAAAATCTCTCTGTCTCCGTCTCTCTCTCTCTCTCTCACACACACACACACACAGACACATTCACAAACACAAGCATGCTTACAAAGAACACTTATTTTTGGTTTTATGCATAAAACATTATGCCAGAAGAGAGAACACAGTTACCTAATCTGTGGAATCTAAAATGGTCATAAAATGCCCAAATCTCCCCAACCCTACACCTCAATTCCCAAATCTCCCCAACCGTACACCTCATGAGCTCCAACTGAGGAATGAAGACAAAACTACATGAGGCACTGGGGTTACAGATACACACACCTGTGAGCAGCACCCAGCGCCTGGGATAAAACACCAGTGAGGACATGTCACAAAGTGCTCGACACGTAGCTCTCTACTCGCCATCAGGAGTAACAGTTCATTGAGAAAGGCCTGCATTGAGATACGGACATCGAAATGCTTCACACAAATACATAAACCAAGCACAACTTTCACTCTCTCTTATGGGGTTGGCACATGCGCAGCGAGTGGACGTGTTTTCGTCTGTCTCTGTGTCACTGGATTCTTTTTCCTACGTTTTTCTGTGTCTTTTTTCCCTATAAAGTTGAGATACAATGTGGCTGCTTAGTTTTAGTCATTTGAAAGGCAGTTTTAGTGATGAACAGTGTGAAAGACTTCTACTAGTACAAACTTGGCTTGTTTTTCTTCTGTGTGAACACTGCTGAGAACGAAACCAACACTTCCGGTAAAACCGACTTCGATCTTTTCGCTACGTAACTCCACCTCCGAGGCATATATCAAGCTATCTGCCAGCCTATAAGGGCTGAGGAGTAAACTACACACACCATACTATAGTTTAGAAATATAACTGTTTAATAGTGTTACACGTCAAGTTCTAGTTTTCGATTGAGCACTTCCGGTGCTATCAAATGTAAACAAACATGGCTTCCTGATAACATCAGCCCGCGAGTCAAAGACTTTCCTGCAAAGAACAGGTATGCACGTGCCGTAGTCTACCTCCAAGCTCCAAATCAAGTGAGTACAACCTTGCTGATTTATGTGTTCTACCACCCACATTGATTGTCATGCCTAAACATCCAACGCCATGACCAGCTTCTCTTTCACCATCCAGCTGCTGGTGATTTTTGCGCTGGGCCACAAGTACTTTCAGGTAGACTCAAGGTTCCCATACACCTGTCAGGACACTAGCAACATCAGATTTATGCTGAAGACACTCTTCCGCACAGTAGACACAGGAGTGGGTATTTTCACCCACACCCTCACGAACAGTTACCTGAAAAGAGCGAAATTTTATCGTAGGAGACTAGTACTTTTGTACTTAGCAACACTTCTCCTTCTCACCTCTTACCAGCCAGAGCCAAACCCCGGACCACCCACCTCATCAGATAACTCGAGCGACATCCATTATCCCTGCGGAACATGTGATGTCACAGTGACATGGGAAGACAGAGGGGTGGAGTGCGAGACATGCGGCTACTGGTTCCATGCGCGGTGTCAGAGCATCGACAGTGCCAGCTATGAGAGGCTGAATGATGACGACGAACACTGGCACTGTGCTATTTGCGGCAACCCCAATAGCCGGACAGTCTTCGACCTTCACGGGGTAGACTGGCCAACAAAACACCCAACAGACTTGTCTGGAGTCTCCACCTGCACCACTCCAACAGAAGCAGACTTCCACTCACAGCATGCATCAACGCCAACCAGAGCCAGCCAGCAGAACAAGTGGAAGGGCAGACCACTGCGCCTCCTCAATGTAAACTTTAGATCTGCGGTTGGGAGAAGGGCAGAGATTGAGTGCTTGGTCGAAAGCACAAAGCCGGACATAATCTTCGGAACAGAGACATGGCTCGCCCCCTCCATCCAAGACAAAATCCTGCCGGACTTTTATCAAGTCTACAGAAAGGACAGAAACAGGGAGGGAGGAGGAGTACTTCTGGCTATCCGCTCAGACCTGAGGAGCTTCGCCGTCCCAGAACTGGCAACTGATTGTGAAATGGTGTGGGCAGGCCTTAAAACTACTTGGCAGGAAGACCCTATACCTCTGCGCCTACTACCGACCAAATGTCTCGGACGAAGTAAGCCTGACTGAACTTCGAAGATCACTGGAAAGAGCAACAGAGATTTCCAATGCACACCTTATGATTGGAGATTTCAACTTTCCAGGATGGGACTGGCCACACTCCACCCTGAAACCAAAGGCACCGTACCCTAGTCTGCATACCGATTTAATGGAACTCACCAGGGACTGCGGACTGGAGCAGATAGTCATGGAGCCAACAAGACAGGACAATATCCTCGACCTCATCTTAACCAACACACCTTACCTAGTGCTGAGAGTTGAGATCATCCCTGGACTAGCTGACCATGACACTGTCTATTGCGAATACACCCTAGCGGCCCAGAAAGAGAAACAGCCACCCCGCAGGATTCCTCTGTGCCGCAAAGCCAACTGGGACGGAATGAAGAAAGCAATGACGGAGCTCCATGCAACATTGGAGAGGGAAAAGGGCAGCCTTTCTACAGAGGATCTATGGAAAAGATTCAAAGAAACCCTCAGTACCGCCATGGAGACCTTCATACCGCACAAGCAGGCCCGCCCCAAGCAGAGCAAGCCATGGGTTACCCCGGAGATAAAGAGTCTCATCAACAGGAGGGCCCGAGTCTACAAGAAAATGAAGAAGATAGGAACAGAGGAACCGAAAACTGAGTCTCAACAACTCCGCAGAACAATCCAGAGGAAACTGAGGCGGGCATATTGGCAATATGTTAATGACGCACTGACTCCAAGCAGCCCAGATGAACCACCTACAACAAAACGCTTCTGGACTTACATCAAGAGTCAAAGATCTGCGAAAATCGGAGTCTCCCCCCGAAGGTTAATGGTCAGCTGGTGTCGGATCCCAAGGCGCAAGCAGAAATCCTGAACAACCACTTCCATTCAGTCTTCAGTGAGGGTCGAGTCTACACCCAGCAAGAGTTCAGTGAGAAGTGCGGCATGGACAAGGGAGACTATATGGAGCTAAGTGAACTCTGCATCACGGAGGAAGGCGTCAGGAAGCTGCTGGTGAAACTTAATCCCAACAAAGCATGCGGTCCAGATGGCATCACCCCACAAGTGCTGAAAGAGTTGGCTGATGAAGTGGCTCCGGTCTTGACCTTGATTTTTCAGACTTCCATAGATAAAGGCACCATCCCATCCGATTGGCAAACGGCAAACATGACACCTGTTTTCAAGAAGGGGGAACATTACGATCCTGCAAACTATAGACCAGTATCGCTGACCAGCATCCCATGCAAGATCTTGGAGCACATTGTGGTCACCGCCCTCATGAACCACCTCAAGGAGAATATGATACTGACCCCCCCGACAGCACGGATTTCGTCGAAAAAGATCTTGCGAGACCCAGCTGCTGGAATTTGCCGAAGAACTGTCTGACAACATGGAGAAGGGAGGGCAGACTGACATCGTAGTGCTGGACTTTGCCAAGGCCTTTGACAAAGTAAACCACAGCCTCCTGACCCATAAACTCCATCACTACGGTGTCACGGGGGAAAGTCAATAACTGGATCAAGGGTTTCCTTGGAGACAGGCAGCAAGCAGTAGCGGTCCAAGGGGCGAGGTCAGATTGCGTCAGCGTAAGGTCAGGGGTTCCGCAGGGGTCAGTACTTGGACCCAGTTTGTTCCTAGTATACATCAATGACCTACCGTACCAACTCACCTCGATGACGCGCCTCTTCGCCGACAAACACTGCTGTATACCGGCTGATAACATCAGGCCTGGACCAAGAACAGCTACAACAAGACCTCAAACTCGAACAGTGGGAGAAGAGCTGGGACATGGCCTTTCACCCGGGAAATGTACCACCCTACCAGTGACCAGGAAGAAAAAACCCTTGCCAAACAGCTACCACCTACACGGCCAGAATTTAGCCACAGTCAACTCGGCGAAATATCTTGGCGTTACCATCAGTCACGATCTCAGCTGGGATGAGCATATCAATAACATCTGTTCGAAGGCCAACAAGACCCTCAGCTTCCTTCGCCGTAACCTTCGAATCAGTGCCATCCAGCTGAAAGAAATGGTGTACAAGTCCTTCGTGAGGCCTATACTGGAGTACGCCTGCACAGTGTGGGATCCACACACGAAACAAAATATCAGCAGGACTGAGGCAGTACAGAGTAGAGCAGCCCGGTTTGTTCTCAGAAGATATCACAACACTTCCAAGTGTAAAAGCTATGATAGACAAACTGGGCTGGGATCCACTCCAGCAACGCAGGAAGACCTCCCGCCTCGCCATGTTGTACAAAATCTTGCATGAGGAGGTCTGTGTGGACGCTGCCAAACTGAAACCTGCACCACCAAGAAGAGGACACTCCCAGCAACTGACCCAGATCCATTGCCGCACCCAATAACGATAACAGGCATTCTTTCCCAATACCATCAGGGACTGGAATGACCTGACTGAGGCAGCAGTATCAGCCAAAACCCTCGACACATTCGTGTCAAGGGTCCGATCAAATTAGAGTAGGAACCAGAGTAGGGATATAAGGATAGGTTTTTTTTTGTTGGTTTTTGTTTTTTTTTTGTTTTGGTTTTTTTTTGTGGGCTTGGCTGCACCTTATGTGTAGTCAGGGCTGGCTTACCCCCGAGGGGGACAGGGTGACCGTGGTAGCCTGCCAGCAGATCCACGCATAGCTAGTTAGCTTTATTCAATTTACTGTGTGTTGTGTAGTGTGAGTGAGGTTTTTTTTTTTTTTTTTTTTTGGGCGTCAACCCCAAAGCGGCAGAGTAATCAACCTGATGATTGTGGCCGCTCAACGGATGATAATGATGATGATGATATGTGGTTCTTTTACAAGGCAAATATAACTCATACTCACACCACTTTCATGATAATGTGTACACGCGTTCCAGCTCTGAAATAAAAATCATGTCCCTTTAAAAGTTCCTTCGAATGTCTTCCCCGTCAAGCATCCTTTCATCGGCACACACCAATTATCACAGGCATTGCCAGACAGAACATGGCTGTCGGGGGGGGGAGGGACAAGGCGGCAGCTACAGCAGGAGCACAAGGAGGGGGGGGGGGGGGAGGGAAGAATGGACAAAGACAAAGGCGGTGGGGGGACAGGGGGGATCCTGTTCTGTTCACACCTCAGTTACTGTCCGGAAGCCATTCAGCACAAGGGGACTCTTCCAGCGCTGATTCCTCAAAGACGCTGGGGATAAGCAGTTGGCCAGCAGCTTGCGTTTGGTCTGCAGCCACTGCTGCAGCTCTTTGGGCAGCACCTCCCAAGTCTCGGGAGCCGTGTCAGCAAACACACGCTGCAGGCACCATCTGGAAAGAACCAACCAACCAACCAGTCTGTCACACCCATGATGCGGTCAGGTCCTCGGCCTTATTCCATGAACTGGTCACAGTTCTTTAAGCTCAGGTATGTCACACAGTCACTAACCCACCCACCCCCCCCCCCCCCCACCCCCCAAAGATCTGTTCAGTCACGGCCCCCTTTCTTTAAAAATTCATTTTGATTTTCCAATTTTTTTTTTTTTTTTCCCCTTCCTGGAACATTTTGTAACTTTGCGTTGAATTCACCTCTCTATTACGACTCTCTCCCTAAAAAGGCTGTTTTTTTTTTCACTTTCTCTGAAATATGTTGTTGTCTTTTTCTTTTTTCTTATTTGCATGGAATTCGTGTCTTCTTAAATGGCTTCATCTGAATAGACACATTTGGGGATGCAATTTTTTTTTGGGATCTGAAACATTTTGTTTTCGTCACCTCTCAAATTAAGAATGCCTCTTTTCAACAACTTTCTCCAGGACATTTCTCAATCTGAGTTGAATTCATCTCTCAATGAAGACTCCCTCCCTCACAAGGACTGATTTTATGCCCTCCAATCATTGGCATAAACAATTTGAATAAAGAATTTCTGTTTGAAAATTTTTTGTTTCAATCTTTTTTTTCTTGTAATATTTTTTTTTTAGATCTGTGTAGACAACAACAACAACGACAACCAGAGGGAGAGAATCTGCAGAAATTTTCGCCTGTGTGCTACCACCTCGGTGTGGATAAGGAAACTGGAATGAGCAGAGTGGAAATCATGCAACATGATTGGGAAATGGTCACATAAAACCACAGCAAAAAGCAGGAAAATTTCCTCCTCAAGATAGCTTTTTGGTCTGCTTACCTGTCCAAACAAATGTCTTACTTCTTCTACTTGACGTAAACTATGCCCTACAAAATCAGAAACTTAAAAATGTGTGTCAGGAGAGAGGGGAGCTAATCCAAGCCTCCTCGCAATGTACTCCAGAACGATCTTCCTTACAAAATCTACCTCCTCTGGTCATGCGCTGTTCATTTCAGTGTAATGCACCTTTCTTTGCGCAATGCTGGGAAGTAGGAGGGAGACCAAGAGTTTGGACAGGTAAGCATATTTAAAGATTACCTTTCGTTGGAGCATTCCTTTTTCTCACACTAACTTGTCCAAACAAATGCCAGACTACTGAAATGGTGATGGGAAAATGGATATGCTCACCTTAACCTCAGGAGGCAGTCACTGCTCCAGACTCCAAACAAATGCCCGACAAACAATAACGAAACACAGCTTGAACTAGAAGCAAAAGTGTACAAAAAAAGGATGTCACCCTTGAACAGGTATAGATCTGTGCCTTATCCTTCACCAAAACATAGGTCAGCAATAGACTTGAATTAGCCAAGCCCCTAGCAAAAGTGAATAAAGACCACCAAGCAATGACAGTGACCTGAAGCACTACCACAGTGCACAGGTCGGACTGGTCATTAGAAATATACATGTATCCTTTCAACCAAAAACTAAGTAGGAGAACAGGAGTATGTTGCAGCCAAGAGATAACCAGCCTTCTGAAGAAAAATTCCAGCATTCGAAAAATTTCTGATATGTTTAAAAGATCAAATCCGACTTTGGTACAAAGGTAGCCTCAGAAAACACTACCAATGATATTCATAATAATCACAATCGTGTGTGAGTCACAGTCTGAACAACTAACACCCCTCCCCAAACATTCTAGGAATGTTGGTTATGTCTGTAAGACCAAATCTTACCAAGGTAGTCTGAAACAATAGAACCACTGTTGAAAGTACATTGCAGTCTAAGTGACTACCAACTTTTCTCCCTACAAAAATTGTAGGGTCATCAAAAACTACTGTCATGGTTCTAAGATCAAGCTGCCCAAGACAGTTTTAGGAAAAACAAATAAAATATATTTCACAAACCTGGGAAGGGAAAGCTACTACCAAACCTCCATGCACTCTTAGGGCTGTCCAGTCTTGGATTATGTCTACAAGATCACACTGCTGAAGGTAGTCCGGGACAACACAAACACATCGGAAGATGTTGACTTTGCAAGGGAGATCGCTCTCAGAGTCTTTAGATTTTTGCTCCCATTAAAACAACAACAACAAAAAAAAGATTGGTAACGCATGGGTCATGGTAATAAGGGGAAAAAAAAGGCATTTGTTTGGATTGGTAAGTATGAGAAAACAAATCTAAAACACATAAAGACAAAGAAAAAAATGAGTTCCTAATATCCCAGTTAGAGCTAAAATACTGTCCGTTTATACACCACTGACAAATGCCCCTATAAGAAAAATGACTGACAATGGACTTAAACACATGCACACATACACACACACATACAAACACAAGTATGCTTGCATAGACAACACACCACACACATACTTTCATACACAAACAATTAGGAACATGACATCATGACCCTAATCATAATTTTTTTCCCAGTTTAAAAGAATTCTTTGAAAGAAAACACAAAGAAATGAGAAGATGAGCAAAAACATTACAAATATTCACAGGTTTATTACTTACTCTTTAAGACTCAAGGGATGGAACTGGAATTTGACAACTGTGTCTGTGACACTCTGTTTTCAGACATAAGAAAATGCAGTACATTAGAGAATTAGTCCATTCCTGGAGACAGAAGCGCCACAAAATGGTTTAACTGAGCTACAAAAACAGTTTCCAAGTAAAGCTATCATTTAAATGAGCTACAAAAACAGTTTCCAAGGAAAACTATCATTTAAATGAGCTATAAAAACAGTTTCCAAGTAAAACTATCATTTGCTAACAACTCAAGTTTCTCGCTTACATTTTCCACCGTAGACAGCTGTAATCAATAAGGTGAATCACGAAAACGAAATTTCTCAGAAAAACTGTCCTTTGATAACGGTGACTCTGTGCAGGTTTCTTAATCATTTCTTCCCTTAACATTATTATGATTTTAGTATTTATCATTTCATTTAAACTAAAAACACCATCAGTAAATCTTCACAAAGCTAGCCATCGGAAGTCAAAATTCGGAAACCACAGGATGAAGATGACAAGTGGGGTTTAAGAGAAAAATGCATTTTGCACTGCAAATAATTGCTAACATTAACAGAACATCATTTTGGATACAACTGCCAACATTCAGATAACATCATATGGGCTTTACTCTGACATGCATTAACGCCCTGTTGAAAAAATACACCACCAGACACCACATTTTCAAACAAAATTGTCAAATTGGTTTTTTTTCTTTTCTTTTTTTCCTTTATGAAAATTCTAAATTAGAAATTCTGAATTCAGGATTAGAGATATGATTTCTAAAATCTAGAAAACCCAGAAAAAAATAAAGAGGGTTGGTAACCATGAATCTTAAAAATAAGACAAAGAAGAACTGACCGAACCTCTACCATAGCCATGCTGTATGACAAATTTCGGCATCACAGGCTGGATTTCAGGGGACATGAGAGGGGTCTGAGGAAGAAAGCCCAGGTTCAGGGGCCCTGAGGGTTCACATTCCTCACAGACAACACAATACAGCACAGCTGAATTGGTCCAAGATGGCAAATCAGCCAAGGGAAGGCACTGCGCAAAACTACTCAACACTCTTACATGGTCAAAAAAGGTGGTCTGACTGTGGGTCAGTGTGCATCAAGTCATTTGCCTGTGGACATTACAGTCAACAGACAAGCATTCTGACTTCCAGTTCATTATAGAGTTGAAAAAGAGTAGATTCAATCCCACACATGCAAACACCTCTTCATCAGGCATTCACCAACTTGAGGAGCATAATCAGAGGCCACTTCACACTGTTTTGTTGGATAACCCTCTCTCTGTGACAAACGATCTTTTGAAATCAACTTCTTACAAGCCAATAAAGATGAAGAGTCCTGACCAGTCACCACAGCTAAGGTTACCATCGCAGATTCCCAACTAGGCATTCGTAGGTTCGATTCCCATCAGAGTGATTTCTTTGTAGAATTTTTCGATCCCAGCCAGCTCTCAGCCAGCCACAGTCGAGTTTGTGATGGACTCTACTGGGAGGACAGGGACCACACAGTCAAGTTTCATCCACTTGTTGCATGCATCTCAGAGAGTGTTCTAGTTTCCTGACCAACACTGCAGTTCTCAGGCCTGGATGGTGCTAGGACATCATGTGAAAGCAAGCATACAGTACAGCCCTGTCATGCAGTCTCAGACCCAAATGGAACTCCACAGCCTTTTCTTCATCATCCTCATCCTTAAAAATCATTTTTTTTTTTTAAGTCTCATATTCTGTGGCCTTTCATCATCTACTTAAAAGAAGACCGCAGTTTTGCTTTCCTCCCCACGTCTATGCCCTTGGTGAGTTCATGTCATGGTTGCAGGTATTGGCAAGTTCAATGGGGACTGTCCTTGGAGAGATATGGTGGCTTTCTCTTGAAGGACACTCATTCATGCTGACTTTGAGGCTAGGTAATAACTATCATCAGTAGGGCATTTTATAGGTGGTGTCCTAAGCGTGTTGGATCAGAACAGGTGCTACTGAACATCACCAGTGACTCGGCAGCAGTGCAGTGTCTCCTCTGGTGGGTTGCCTCATGATGACCTGACACTGACTGCTCTCTGTGGATTACAGGTGCCAGTGCTAAGGACAGGGAGCTGAAATGAGCAGCATGGGACTAATGCCACTGTAGTGGCATAGATGAGGAACAAAAACGAAAAAAACAAAAAAGAAACAAAAAAAAGAAAGAAAGATGAAGAAGCCACCTGTGGTCTCTCTTGGCCCACACCTTTCATCTTCTTGCCTCACAATGAGATCAATATTATCCTTAATTTTTTTTGGTCATATTTCCCATTTCTGTTCATTTATGGGGAAGCAAGAGGGCAAGCAGCTGTTGATCTTGTGAAGGAAAGTGAATTCAAACTTGCTGGTCTTGTATTGTTCTTGTGGGAACAAAGCATGGTGACAAAAACAATACCAACATGAAGAGAGTGAGGGCAGAAGAAAGATAAGTGAAAAAGAAATCTGCATGGATCAGAGTTCACACACACGATTCCAGCCCATAACTATAGGTAAAAGGGGCGATTCCAGCCCATAACTATAGGTAAAAGGGGCGATTCCAGCCCATAACTATAGGTAAAAGGGGCGATTCCAGCCCATAACTATAGGTAAAAGGGGCGATTCCAGCCCATAACTATAGTAAAGGGGTAAAGGTAGGGTAACATTAGCCACAGAATGAAGTAAGAAACAAGCCAAGCACTGACAGAAGGGCAAAGTGAGACAGTGAGACAGATCAAGTCTCATTAGAGAGTCTGGCCATAAAACGAAGGAAGGAAATGGAAATATGCATTAGAGAGTCTGGCCATAAAACGAAGGAAGGAAATGGAAATATGCATTAGAGAGTCTGGCCATAAAACGAAGGAAGGAAATGGAAATATGCATTAGAGAGTCTGGCCATAAAACGAAGGAAGGAAATGGAAATATGCATTAGAGAGTCTGGCCATAAAACGAAGGAAGGAAATGGAAATATGCATTAGAGAGTCTGGCCATAAAACGAAGGATGGAAATGGAAATATGCATTAGAGAGTCTGGCCATAAAACGAAGGAAGGAAATGGAAATATGCATTAGAGAGTCTGGCCATAAAACGAAGGAAGGAAATGGAAATATGCATTAGAGAGTCTGGCCATAAAACGAAGGAAGGAAATGGAAATATGCATTAGAGAGTCTGGCCATAAAACGAAGGAAGGAAATGGAAATATGCATTAGAGAGTCTGGCCATAAAACGAAGGAAGGAAATGGAAATATGCATTAGAGAGTCTGGCCATAAAACGAAGGAAGGAAATGGAAATATGCATTAGACAGGCAATGACAAAATAGTCTGACACAACTTGGTAACTGCGAAGTTCGGCCAGACAGAACTCGCAAACACCCTACCGCTTGCATTCAGTTCAACATCTCCAGGGACAAAGACAGACAGCAATCAGCTGTACTGAATGATTCAAAGCCACAAAATTAAGAAAACGTAACCATCTTACATGAGAAGAGAAGTCGCGCGCAAGTATGTTTCTGATGAAGCCCCCAAACACCAGGACTTCCTGCGATCTGGTGACCACCGCTGTGTGCCAACCTCGCGGCAAGAAGTTGTGGCGCATCACTTCTGTCCACCTCTGCTCCGCCACGCTGTAAATCCACACATCATCTGCAGACAGAACAATCAGCTCAAAGAACGTTTGCCAACAGGACAGCTACCACCTTGGAAAAACAGGAACACTACCACTTAACAGATTTATGTTTACAAAAGTTCAGAATTTCACCACTTGTCTTGACTCTACAAAGTAACTGTCACTGTACACAGGATCTATCATAAAACACAATGTAATCCTCCACAGAGACACTACCCCCTCCTCTAATAAAGACTCCCTCCTAATAAACATGTGACGTGATCAAGAACAGCCTCTTCTAGTCTACTGCCCAATAAACATTCACTCCCTTTAACAATCCTTTTTTGTTGAAGCATCTCTAGAGGTCACTGATTTCCCTCCCTTAACAACCCTTTTTTGGGAGGGTCTCCTGAGGTCAGTGATTTTCTTCCCTTTTTTCAACATCTCTGGAGATCATCAATGAGAGGTCTCCCTAAAATTACATGCATTGCAAGCCCTCTTCAATACAGAACTCTGGTACAAACAGGGTTCCTACTGACTCCCAAGAACAAAATTCAAGGAGTTTTCAAGGTTGTTGTTGTTTTTTATTCAAGGCTACAATACATGTGTAAAAATTGAAGTTGCAAATTATCTCCCTTGCTTAAATAGCAGACAACAATCCGGGATCATGACGATGTAAAAATTTGTTCTTAAATAATTTTTCATCAACCTGAATGCAGAAAAATCAAACTGCCATTTCTTTTTGCCACATTAACAAATTTTTTTGGAGCCGATGGCTTGATTTTCAAAGGTTTTCAAGGTGGTTTGGTCAAAAGAACCACATTCTATTGATTTTCAAGGCCTTGAAATACGCTCTCGGAATTAATGGTGGTTCAAGAAGTTTCAAGGAGCGTACAAACCCTGTACAAAAGATATGATGGGGCTGGGGGGAGCACAATGTCATGACAATCAGTCTAATCTGATGACATCTAGGCCTGCATCAGCTTATGTTCTCTCTGTCTGTCGCCCTCTCTCCCTCTGATTTCCATAACACCATGAAAAACGTCATATGTCTGGTAGAAGAGGGAAAGGGAAGGGAGGGAGGGGGAACATGGCGTTGCATACTTTGAATCTACCGATACTAACGGCTATAACGGCCCATAACGGTTTTTCTTCTTTGTGGAATATCTCAGAAAGTACTTGGCCGATCCTTCTGAAAATTTGTAGGTATGTTCATTATGGATCACAGATGATGGCCACTGTTTACCAGAACAGCCGTTACTAACGGCTATAACGGCCCAAAACAGTTTTTCCTCTTTATGGAATGTCTCACGCATATTCAAGATAAACTGGGAGTACGTTTATATGCTTTGCATCTTGTTTTTTTATTACAAATCAATATTAATCTCTATGAAATTCTGGAAACGGGAATGAAATACGTAAACAAGTCCACAAACAACCGGACGTATAACATAAACAATCACAACAATTCCACAATCCAGGGCTCACCAAACACTTCTTCTGTCTGGGAGAAGCCTCCACACAGGAAAATCCTGTCATCATCTAGCCGTGACAGGGTGTGCCAAGATCGACCAGCGGGTACCGGTCCCTCTGGATGTATCCTAACACAGACGAAGAACATGTAGACTGGTGTTCCCAAGGGTTACAGTGGTATCTGTGAATAACCATGTGTGGAAAGGCATTTGTTTGGACATGAAAAGTATGATGAAAAGCCTATTTTGGGGGGGGGGGGGGGGGGGGGGGGACTTCACAGGCAGGTAGTCTTTGTTGGGAGATCAGTGGGGGGGGGGGGGACTTCACAGGCAGGTAGTCTTTGTTGGGAGATCAGTCTAAATCAAAAGCTGCCATGGCTTCAACACCACAAAGCATTGCATTTTGAAATGTTAAGTGTAGCATTCTAAACTTCAGCATAGCACTCAGATGTTATATCACAAGTCAGATTCAACAGCACTTTCAGATGCACCTTGTTTCGCACACAACATGACCGTGTCTCCCTGGCAATCACATGGTTTAAAAAAAAAAAAAAGAAATAGAAATGGCTGACAACAAACCCATTGATAAGGCTGCAAAACTGTGATTATCTTTAGCAATTTTTTCTCTTCTTTTATTCCCCCCCTCCCCCCCCCCCCCCCCCCCCCCCCTTCCACTTCTCCTTTCCTTACTGAACAGGGTCTTCTTTTTTTTTTTAATGAAATTAGTCTACAGTCTAAAGATCTACATTGTTTCAGTTCTGTTTAAGCCCAAATCCGTGAAACATTTTTTCGTTTGTTTGTTTCTCACTCAGCAGCTTAAACAAAATCGTTACAAATAAATGAAAAATATTTAAATCCACACCAAAAAAAAATTCATAGAATAGCCATATAGGCAAACAGGAACTCCTGAATGAACAAGGCGTGCTCACTCTGGAGAGTATGTATAACTGTCTCTACCCAGTCTTCAGATAACACAAAACAAAACAAAAAACCAGACAAACAAAAAAAAACGCTTAATGTCATAATTTGTGATGAAGAAAAAAAAAAAACATGGGTTACTGAGTTTTAGGAACAAAGACAGGAAAATGATCCAAAAAACGAGTTCATGCCACTAAAGAAGACACTTTTTTTTTTTTAAGGCAGAGTTTAAAGAGCAACACAAAGGGAAATTACCAGAACAGAAGCTATTTTCATTTATAAAAAAAAAAAAAAAAAAAAAAGCCCCCGGCATCTCCTTGGGAACAACCAGCAGTTCCAAGAATTTGAAAATACTTTAAACTTATGATAATGACACTGAGACAGTTGTCTTCATGCACAGAACTATCAATTCTCGTTGTTCCGTACGACAGAAGAAAAGTTCTTGTTAGTCGGGTAAGACCTTAATGCAACAGGAAAAAAAAATTAGCATTTACTGGTTGGAAATCTGCGAGGCTTCGAGCAAGCGAAAGACGAGTCGTCAAGAAATTGAAACCAGCATTTGTTTTCTTCAACAGTTTAGCAAGAAAGAGGTAACAGACGATGAATCAGTGGTAGCTTGTCGGAGTAAGGAGGGGCCATTTTGCAGAATTTGAAAATAGTATCACCCTGCAAGGAAATTATCTTCACAGAATTTTTGGCCACTGTGAGTTAAGAGCCAACTTGTTGCAAAATGCAGGGGTGGGAGCAGAAAATCATCGCCATACTGAAAAAGGGCGGGTGTCCAGGGGGCCGCTTTAGGCTCCCGGTGGGGTGCAGGGGCAATGCCCTGGTGGGCTAAGAAAATTTATCTTATTGAACGCCCTCTTCCTTGCGCTGAATCCTGTGAAGTGATCTGAAGCGATCAAAGCTAAGTGAATTTTCGTTGTTTTATTCGTTTATGTCTCACCCGATGAAGACCTAAGAGGTCGAAACGCGTTGTGTTTCGTCTTGTGACTCGTTTGTCCACGTTCTCTGGGCGGTTCGCTAACATTTATTTAAGATTTGTTTAGATTTCCGCCTGCAGTCGTCTCGCTTTGCAACTAAAATTTATCTTGCCAAGACACTTTTGTGGCCTCTCCTTGAAAACAAAGTTAATAATTAACTTCTATACAAAAAGACTCCAAATACAACAAAATATGACTTACAGCTAAAATATCAAACTGAAAATGTTATGCCAAGTACTTTGAAAACATCTTAAATTCAGTAAACCATCAAAACAAAACGGGATGGAATGTATTTACTCACCAGTGATGTTAATAGAAGATAGTGGCCAAATTTCAATCACTTAATTTATAAGTTCAAGAATGAGGATTTTGTAGGGTTTTTTTTTTTGTCTTACATGGCTTAAGTTCAGCTGAGAGTCAATGTCTGCACTAGCACTGGATTGGAACAAACACTGAGCAAAATTAAAAGCTGCAGTGGGCCAAGTCTTACAGGAGAAATCGGTGGCTGATAGCACTGAGGCATCTGAAAAATGGAAGTCAATGGTTAGAGTGGATATATGTTTCAGCACATTCAATCTCTCCACATGTTTTGTCTCCTGGGAATGAACTTCGATCGACTTTTTACCATTTGACTTGGCCGACTGCACAGTATACACCAAGCAGCGCCCACTTCATTTGTTTTCCGAAGCCATTTTCTGAACAGACGATTCAATTCGTCCATCTCATCCATCCATTCATTTCTCCACTAGTTTCTCTTCGGGTCATTGTCAATCTTCCGTGCCTCCGCTTCGCTGTTAATCAGCCCTATTTTTGACAAATATAAAGCACGATGATAATTATGGTCTTCGCGCACTGAAAACAAGATGGTGAATTTCAAAAACGAGTGGTGCGAAAACCTGAATCGGAACGCACACACGGAAAAGAAAAAAAAAAGGAAAAATTTGCTATACGGAATTCCGCATCAATACGGAAGGTCTCCCACCCCTGAAAATGGCTGTGCCTGTGTCTGTGTCTTGGACTGCTGTGCACACTGGAAAGTCAGTGCATTGAGTTGTCTTAATATGAACACCGAACATCACTGCTGAATATGCAAAGGTTGGTCAACACAGTTGGATGCTTAAAACTGATCTTGCTATACACAATGTTCACTTCATAAGTATAGGACACTGGTAGAAAATCAAAATCCCCGCCCTCCCTCCCCCCCTCCAAAAAAATCTTGCCTTGTGGTAAGAAAAAAAGCAGCATTTGAATTTTCAGACATGTTTGCCCGATTTCTTCTTCCTTCCACCCAGTAAAACACTTACTCTAACACCATGTACATACATATATATTGTATGAAAAATGTGTGTATTTGTCATATCTCATCTTCACTGAAGGCTGGAGCTTTAAAAGAAGATGATGCTGAATTTCTACTGTATTCTTCTTTTTCCTTATTTTCTTTCTTTCTTTTTTTATTTTTTTTGGTTTCATTTTGTTTTGTTTTGTTGAGTCTCCATTCATGCACATGCATGTGACCAGCTTGCCTTCCTGAGTGAATCCATATTCTTTAGCTGTGATGTCCAATACGTTTTCAATAAGCATCAATCATGATACAGAACGTTTGCCTCAAAGCATGTTGTCATTTACAAAGAAGCATTTCATCTCTTCCAACAAAAAACACTGATTGGGTTTACATCACACCAGCTTTATCATACTAGGATTTCCTTATGCTGAAATAATAGGCATAAGCAATCTATATATTTTTAGATTCCTTTCCACTTTCAGCCACTTACTCTACAACAAAGCAAACTGCATAGCCTCCATTCTGGACTCCTGTACTGGCTTGAAAAAGATCAACTCAAGGGTGTGGTCACAAAACATTGGCATAAAAACATGAAAAACAATTATATATTAAAAAATATATTAAGAAACAACAACAACAACATAAAAGGAACATATCTTAAGCTCTAAAATATGAACAATAATCCTGTTCAAATATATCAACTCATGAATCAACAAACACTGAGTAAGCACCAACCCCCACGACCCTTCCCCACTTTCTTAGCCATGCTTCCTAAGACAAAGCAAAGCAAGGCAAAGCAAAGCGAAATGCCACTTACTCTCCACTCCATGTCAAAGACTTAAGGTCCAGGCAGTGTAGGTCGTTCATGCGGTGATCCATATGACGACCGCCAAACAAGAACACTTTGTCCCCCATCAGCACCGTCGCATGCGCAGCACGCGGCAAAGGTGTGACAACAGGTTTCTGAAATGCACAAAATGAAGTGCAGTTAACTGAAAATGACATCTTTTCACGCACATAAAACTGTTGGTGTTTTTCATTCCTACTAACAATGACTGCCCAGTATGCATCTTTTGCACATACATCCGACATTTTTTTTTGCGTGAAGAAACTCAACGCTTTTGATACTAAGTGCCTACGTAAGATCTTGGGCATCAAATGGTCAGACTTTATACCAAATGAAGATGTCAGGGAGAGGTCCAAACAGCTTCCTGTGTCAACCACCGTCTGCAGACAGCGCCTCCCCTGACTGGGTCATGTCTTAAGATTACCCTCTTCAAGACCTGCAAACCAGGCCATGAAATGGACCCCAGCAGGTCAGAGAAAAAGAGGACGACCCAGGATGAGCTGGCGGCAGACAATGAAGAGAGACCTCCAACTCGTTGACAGAGGATGGAGTGACACCAGCAAACTGGCTGAGGACCGTGCACAGTGGACCGCCTTGACTGCCTCATGTGTCGCAAGACGCGGGAGCATCTAAGTCTAAGTAAGTATTTACATGGTGCATCACATACACCCGGCTTTCATGCACCTGTCATGACGGTGTTGAAGAAGTAGGAACCAGTCCTTGTCCCTCTCACCTGAACTTGTGAAGCATCACAAGTTGACAAATCACCACTATCCGAGCCACATTTCACAAACAAGTGTCTCCAGGACTTGAGGTTAGGTAGTACAGCATGTCTGTTTTTATTGCAAATGTTGGCTTCTTACAACAAACGTTCACTTCTACAATGCAGTTGACAGTGAGCAAAATGCCACAGAAGGCAAAGTGGAGACTGGCACAGACCAGTCTACAGAACCTGGAGAAGGACTTCAATTAAGCAAAATAAACTTTGCAAACACTGATAATTTCTCTTCCTTCATATTTCAGTGTTGTTCATACATACATACATTTTCTCTCCCTCACTCTCTCCTTCTTTCTCACATACACACACACTCATTCACCGACACATACACACATCCAGTAATATATATTGTCTCCTGTGCACACATGCTCACACGCACGCACACACACACACACACACACACACACACACACACACACACACACACACACATTGTAAAAAATACTCAACAGATACATATTGTAATCAGTCAACACACATAGTGTCCACAAAGTAAAATTATTCCCCAGCAAACCACCCATGGTGCTATGGCTGGTTAAGGTTGCATAAGAGCTCTCAGGTACTGACGCTGAAGCTTAGCCTGTCACATCATCAGCACTGGCAGTCCACAGTGGGCGGTTAATATGAGATCGTCCTGAGGTAACTCTCCTGAGAAGCCACTGCCCAGCCATTTTGATGGTGTTCATTAAGGCTTTTTTTTCTGATCCAACATAAGCACGACACTATCTACCAGGCCCTCTAGGTCTTACATCATCAACTACCCTCTACGTCTCTTAATTCACAACAGTAATATACTAAACACATGACTTTCAAAGGTAAACTCAAAGCTGAAGATGACAACAAAGGCGAAAACATGTGGACTTTTAATCTACCTCTCACCATGCCTACAACTGGAACGCAATGAAAGAGAAAAGATCACATCGTAGACACCTTCCCAAATGAAAGGCCTGCCAAGCATACGCTTTTGTTTGCTTAGTTAGTTAGTTAGTTTGTGTTTATAGGGTCCAGCGGACTACTAGGAGCCAAATCAGGACCTCAGCTATCATATCTAAGTCTCTAGATACAAATACCCACACTAGTATTAACACATCGCTTAAAATTTATGAGGACAAAAGCACAATTATCTGTTCAACTCCGACGACACCTGTATACATAATTAAAACACTATATTTTATAAAATAAGTTTACCTCTTTCAAAAAAGAAAAAATAAGATCTACTGAAATCTCACGAAAAAGAACTGATAAATCACTGGTGGAAAAGAACTTCTCTCTGATACACATCAAATCAGCACATTCTGTCAAAAAATGATTAACACTGAACAAGCTGTCACACGCAACACACCATGGGGGGTCTTCCCCTCTGAGTATCCAACTGTGCGTTATATAGCTGTGCCCAATATGTAACCGTGACAAAACCGATTCCTCTTTACGGTTACATACCACCGATGGGAAAGGATTGGTTAAATCTGGGCAAATTTTAAACAATTTATTATGAATTTGATTACACCATTCACTCAGCCACAGTTCACGACAATACAAACTAGATTTATGACGTAGATCAGAGTGAGGAACAAACTGCATAGGCCTCCTGGAAAGACTTGCACCGAGAGCTTGTTTGGCTGCTTTGTCCACCACTGAGTTACCATAGATTCCCATGTGGCTGGGGACCCACAAGAAAACTATATGCTTTCCCGAAGAGACAAGCCAAGTATGAAGATTTTGTTTGCTTGATCCTGTGAAATCCCACCTATTTTACAAACACATTGCTTCCCATAACCAGAAAGCTAGGCTATAAAAGCTGGAAATTAGGGTTCTCTTATTTTTTCCACGCTGATTTTCATTGACCTTCATGCCAATGCAGGAGGTGACAAATGATATGTTTAAAATAACTGACTAAGATTGTTATTGATTTTATATATTTAAAATCATTGATATGAATTGTTGTTATCTTTCTCAGCATCTTTTTACATTTCTTTTTCAGAACATCTTTCTCCTTGCATTTTCTTGATTTACTTCCAAACAAAGATCATTCCCCTCTCAAGATCCCACTTTCAAATATTTTTGGCAGTAATTATGTGACACAACACCACAGTTGAAAGACAAGTACACTAGACAACTCGGTTAAAGAATAAGCAAATAATGATAATAACCATAACGCACTCATTGATAGCAGCAGGGAAACGCTGCTTATAATCTGGACACAAAATCCTTTGTGGAGACATCAAGACACTGGCTGTGCAATGCAGCATCTCATACAGAAAAATAAAAAAGAAAGGGAACAAAGGAACTGAGCTGTAAACATAGTGGTTGGATACCACCTCCCACATGGAAACACTTGCATCCCATGATTCCATACAAAGACCTTGTTTCCCACGATACAACAGACAACATTCCTGAGCATGAGAAAGAACTTTCTTTGCAACAGTAAATTACCCTGGATTCCACTTAGACAAGTTGTTTTCCCTTGAGTCAGTCATCAGCAATGCATATTTTCCCTAAAAATCAAGAGTGATTTGAGGCCAGCCTGGCCCCCTACTAGGGTTGTGAACAGTGATCTGTAATATCTTAATACACATAGAAAAACACATTCCAGTCAGACTGAGTCTATGGCATACCCGACTGCTGGTGCTGCTCCATTCATTGGTTGAAGGGTCGAAGACCAGCAGCTGGTTGTTCCAACCGTAATAGCTGCCCTGCAAACAAGCACTCCAGCATCAACATTTTGGTGTGCTTTGGACAGGAGGAAACACAGTCAGACAGGTAAGAAGAAAGTTAAGAGGCAGCTGGACTGCAGAAAGTGTTCAGAAAAGAAGACCCCTGATGCAAATGTTTTGACCCTGAACTCATCGCATTCCACGGGAATAAGCTATCTAAACTGCACGTCTTTGTGGGTTCTTAATGGCAGAAGGAGAAGTTGGACATGAAACACAGAAGGATGGGGTGGATGCGAAACACAGTTGAATGAAAGAAACACAGGTGGATGTGAAACATACAAAGACTTTAATGACTCAAAGGTGACAAAGTGCCTGAATGTGTCAGTCATTGGTGGGGAGGTTTGCAAGTGCATGCATGTATGTATGTGTGTGTGCGTGTGTGTGTGTGTGTGCATGTGTTAAAAACATGTATCCAAACACACCAAGAAAAAACACATTCATAAACACACACACACACATAGAAGTTTGATACGTCATTCACCACAGTGTGAACAGTCCAAACCCCTTCCCCACAAATGTTTATGACCAACAAAACACAATATGGTGTAACCTTTGAACCGCTGATCTATTCGTATCCAACCATCCCCTACTGTCAGTTTACTAGTGATCCCCCCACCTGCACTGACCACACACTTTGTTCCTATACAGGTTATCTGGGAAAAGTTGAGCATCAACAGGAGGCAGTCTCTGCAGTCTGCTCCAGCTCTTGCTGTCATCGTTTGCAATGTGCTTCCATTTTAGGTTTTTTAGGTTTGAACCCTTTTCTTCTTTTGCTCAATATCATATTGCTTTGCATGTAACTTGGGAAAAAAAAAAAAAGGGACAAAGACTGACGGCGACAAATGACAGTTCATTTGACACGATTGTAGAAGATTTCGCAGAGCCTGGGCCGTTAAATCAACAATGATGACTCCAGCTGCAGAACAGACTGCAGGGTGAGTTTGAAACTGATTCCAACTTTACTGGCAATGAGTTAGGTGACCAATGACCAAGAAGTGATGAAGCTGCTTCATGCAAATGTTGATTCTGGATCTTCCCAGTAAAGGTGAGGGAACAATAAAAGTTGGCGAGGTTTCAACAGGCAGGGTTTCTGGTTTGTTGGTAGGTTGGTTTTGGAGGGGAAGGTGGAGGGGGTGACTTTTTTAAAAAAAGATAGTGCTCTTGTTTCATAAGTTTGTCTGGTGCTCTTCAAAACTGGTAGTTGCACATGCACTAAACAAACAGAAATCATAGCGAAAAGTTGAAGACACATGTAGATGGAATGTAGTTCACTTTCTGGCAGGGAAATGATATGTGGGGGAATGTGCGTGCGTCAAAAGTGAGAAAAATGCAGGGGCATCAGCGCAACTGAGCGTATGTTTCTTTAAACAGCAGTTATCATTGGTGCAACTTATATGCTGCTAAACACAAAAAATGCTGCCGATATATTATGGGCTCTAGCATTATGCTCTATTCACAAGCTGCCCAGCACTGTGTACCACATTCTGAATGACAGCATCACACAAAACCTTTTTTTTTTCAATCTTAAACTAATATCTGGTACCAGACCTGAATTAATCTATTAACCCGAAGAGTGCCTTTAAGCCGTCAGCTGACACCGAAGTAAAAATGCTTTCCCAGTGCCTATGGGCCGTCCACTGACGTCATGCATTTTTCTTCAATTTTCATTCGTTACTATTTCTATTAATGGACTTAAATAGAGTGTGCGTAGTAAGCCTTGTATGTCTGTAGTATTAAAATGATATGCAAATGACCACACGTGAGGGGAAAGCCCATTTATTCTCATCACTGACTGGATGACCAGCCAGCACTTCGTCTCGCTTGCAAAGATGGCGGCGCAACCTTCGACAAGCATAGCGACCAAATCAACGTATTTACACAGCTGAGCAGGCTCTGCTAATCATTTTTGACAAAGACAATAATCTTTTATTCAACGACTTACTGGAGCATGAAGGTGAGATGATGATTGTGATGGAATTGCCGACCGTATTCGTCAGTTATTGAGTCGGGCTGTGTGACCTCAGTGTGTGTTCAGCTGACTGGTTTGCCAGTGTCGAACGAGCTCGCCTAGTGTGTACTCTGCACTGCGTGCCAGTGGCCAGTGATGTGATAGTCAGCGCGAGAGGGGAGCGTGGCCTGCTCGCGGCATGACACGGGGCAGAGGGAAAGGTAGGAGAAGAGGAGGAGTGAAAGAGAGGGTTGAAGTCCAGCAAGGGGGCGTGGTGGGGGGAGGGGGCATGGTCGTGGACTGACCTGTCTGCATAGAGTGTGAGCGTCTTGATAGACTTCTAAACTGTTTTACTCTCATTTACATGTGTAGTGTGACAATACAAACTTTATTTTCAACTTTTTTGCTTTGAGTTCTTTTTTGGATGTGAAGCTGTAGTGGTAAATACATATGTTTTTGATCGTGCAAAAAAATCTATCCAAATTTAAATGCCTAAATATTTTTTTATTATCAAAATCAAAACAAAAGAAGCCCAAATTCAAAATCTTCATTCAATTTCCTTCAAAAATCATATATATTTCACTGTTATATCTTTTGTAGTTTCTGAGCTAGAATTTTTTGTTAATTATTACCCCCAAATCATTAGATTTCCCAGGCACTGGGAAAGCCTTTGTTTGTAACATTTTCAAGCAGTGAATGGGTTAAAGTGTGCTGATTATCAAACTAAGTCTGAGTCCAACAGGGAAATTACAACAACAAAAAAGTAGCAACTTCCTAAACATGGTATACGAGCAACAGCTGTGCAGCTATAAGCAGTGAACATAGATTGGCTCCACCAGTACATGTGGGGAAAGACTTAAAATATGCTGTGTAATGAAACATTCACTTTTTGCCATCACTAGCCAAAGTCAAACAATGATGATAATAATAACAACGAACTAGCTAAAAAAGTGGTTGGAAATCTAACACCATGCTTAACATCATTGGAAATGCTTTCTCTCTCTCTCTCTCTCTCTCTCTCTCTCTCTCTCTATATATATATATATATAATATATATATATATGTAACTATACAAATACTGCATTTTATAAATAATCATGCGTAAAATTCCAGGAATGAAAAAAAAAAAAGGAGACAAATGATCTGAACAATCAGGGTCAAATGCCGAAGCAGTACAAAGATACAAGCAGGAAAAAATCACCTCTTCATAGGTGAAGGATTCTTGCCCTTCAAGATGTAGTCCTGTGTATTCCGGGTTGGGTCCATAGCCACCAAAACAATAAATCCTGCCATCACCACGTGCACAAGCAACATGAGCCACACCTGTCATTGTACACACAGTAAACCACACACTCCTCAGCGAGACCAGGAGGGAACAAAAACCACATACTGACCCCTGCTCCTAACACTCACAGGAATGAGCTGGATGACTGTGTCATGTCCAGACCTCTTTCCAATCATATAAGTATACATGTAATATATAAAGTGTGTCATGTTAGCCGTCCTTCCACTTACGTAAATACACATACATGTAACATATAAAGTGCACTCTACGTGTCACCTTCTCGCTCATTTACAAATCCACAGTTTTCTTTTGATCTTCTCCAAATTGGGCAGGGCGACTCATAAGCAAACCTAGCACGAAGTTGTTTCAGGGACTCCACAGTTTGAAACAAAGAAAGAAAAAAAAAGGTATTTTCTGTCTACCAAATTTACGGTCAGTAATGGTCCACTGAATCCACAAAAGTGACTTAGCACAGAAAAGTTTCTCTTCAGGCAGGTTTCATCATAACTACCTCATACTGACTGCTCCTGCACAGGTCAGACATCTGCTAAGTCGTAGCCACGAGACCCTCTTCTTAAATTCTCTTATCTTAGTTATTAATACTTTTATCCATCAGCTTTAAATCATGCACAGTGTGGTCTCAAAATTAAGCGGATGTGGTGTAGCTTATACGAAGTAGTCTGCATGCAGTGACGCCTCCCTGATGAAACTGAAACTGCTCCCTGAGGATTGCTTTGGCTGAAGTTATATTAGGACAGGCCTACATGCGGTTGTGTATACAGATACCGAAATGATCAGAATAGGAGCAAGGGGAGGAACAGATGTAAAAGTAGAAACAAACAGACAGACAACAAAAAACCCACTAACCTGGCAAAGCCAATGTTTTAGATCACACAGAATTAGGGATATAGTACTTCCGAGCAAAAAGTAATGCGAAGAAAAATCATGGAGATATGGGACTTTGGAGCAAAAAGCAATGCAAAGAATAATCATGGGGATATAGTTCTTTGGAGAAAAGTTATGTAAAGAAAAATCATGAACAGGTTACGAAAACAATACTATTATGTTTCTCAAAGGTGTCATCATGTACTGATCATCTGTTGTAGAGGAATTCAATTGGGAAAAAATTTCATCAACTCAAACAAACTCACAAAACTTTATCCACTTTATACCCAAGCCCACAAAACTGTTTAACAAGCACTCTCACTCACTCAGTGACAACAGTTTGGGATCAGATCCTCTGAATTACATAACAGTATCCATACCATCAGAGTATGCTCCCCATGAGAGATTCTAATTTGCTAAGTCACATTTGTCTAAAAGTGTCCACTGTGACAAAGCAAGTATAGCTTTTAGCATGTGTGTGCGTGTCCTGCGTCCATATTAGATGCTGCTTTGTTAAAATTTGCAGAGCGTCCTGTAGCCTACGTTGTTAGATGGGCGCTACAGAAACTGTCAGCATTATTATTATGATTATTTACGATCTGCACCGGAAAACATTGTTGACCAAGGGGTCTCTCACTTGTTCTCATACACCCAGCTGGTTGCCTTGTCCCGCGGGCTGATCAGCGGCTCCTTCACATGCACCGCTTCCCACACAAATGTGTCTAAGTGTAGCCGCGACATCGTGCTGACATGACCTTCGCTCGAACAGTGACCGCAGAACACGTACAGGTAGGGGAACACCATGCCATGCATTGTGCCTGATGTACCTCCTGGGAGCACGCCGCTGCATTTCTTCTTGATCCTGCAAGCAGACAGACTGAGATTGGAAAACACTGTAGATACAAGCAATGCATGATTGAAAAAAAAATAAACAAACAGTTCCTCTGATGTTTGGATACTGACAGAAACTGATTAAGGGCCATAATTATCCTACCTTTATTTACTTTTTTTTTCATCATTGACACTGGGGTTGGATTGAGTAGTATGCATGAGCAAAAAAGTGATACATACACATGTGTGTGTGTGTGTGTGTGTGTGTGTGTGTGTGGGTGGGTGGGTGTGGGTGTGAGTGTGTGCACTCATGTACACGTGCATGTGTGAGTGTGGTGGAGTGTGTTGGTAGTTACATATACCTACAACTGTCTGCATTCATGGAATACATGCCCTGAAGTGTGTAAACGTGCACATGAATCATCATGTAAATGCACATCATCTTCCTTTATAACTTAAGAACAGGTGTGTGTGTGTGTGTGTGTGTGTGTGTGTGTGTGTGTATGTGTGTGTGTGTGTGTGTGTGTGTGTGTGAGTGTGTGTGTGAGGGAAAATAATGAAAAAGCTGCTCACCATACATCAAACTTGGGGAGAAAGATCCACACTTCATCAAATGCTGGACTCTGTGAGCCTGATCCCTCCTGAAGTTCAAGCTTAACATATCAGCATTATCATTATAAACAGATCAGTTGTGAACTAACAAACAACTCTTAAATGTGAATCATCTGCCACAAAATGAATCTGTCCCAATGTTTGCCATTTTCAGTTGTATACTTCCCCAACTCATAGATATCTCACAACACTTCTACACACACTGTTAACCACTGATGCACATTCTCATACCATAACATTACTCCAGTTTAGTTTGCTTTTATTTGACATGGCTAGCTTTCTCAGCTAAGCCATTTACATAACACAGCTAAAGAGAAAATCTGCTACTCTATGTGGCTGGTCATTTTTTTCAACAATTTTCCATTTGATTGCATCATCATCAGGTCAGCACAAAAGTGGGCATAACACCGTAAGAGGTCGCTGAGCTGTCACAGAAGTGCGGAAGCAAAGTGCTACACTTTGATGGGCAAAAGTGACAGCCAAGACTTCAAACTCCACTTAGAAATGGATGCCAAAACTTCTGTAACATGCATGTCTTTGTTTACATGCCTGTTTCAGCACTACCAATTTTTTTTTTCTTCTGCAAGGAATATGAAATAACTGACAAAATAACTTGGTTTATGATAACTTTCTTTTGATTCAAATATACAAGTGTCACATCAGGCTATAGGTACTTTAATTCTAAACCTTCACAATACATTTTGATAACTATACACCGAAATAAGCAAGTTAGAAACACTTCCATACTGTACCCAATTTTTCACAGTTTTTCTGGTTCAGGGAATTTACGGAACATGTGTTACTGTGGGGCAAAATGGGTCCATCTTTTTTTCTCTTAAAAAACCTCTTCAACACTGTAAATTCATACCAAATCTGAAACACAGCACCAGAGTTACTGTCTGTTAACGCAAATATCCCTTCAAAATATGAGTTTCACTCCACACCGACAACCAGGTACAAATACAAAACATATTAAACGGCATAACTGGAATCAAAATAACAGAAAAAGTATGAAAGGTGCCACCTCAAGCAGGAAAGTAACCCAAGGGCATGAACAAGACAGGTGAGGTGTTTATAACTCTAAATCTGAGGAACACTGGTTTGAACCTAAGACACCATTTCTTGTTCGATATGAGAAACAGTTGTCTTTCTCAAACTGTCCAGGTCTATACATACGTGCAGATCCGCTGACAGTTGAAACCCCGTCCCACATACATCTGCATGCTCAAGATCAGATATCCACTATGAGTTTTCAATGGCATACGGAAATATTCAGTGTGTTTGATGAACACAAAATCACCCAGAATGTACCACATAACCTGAACAGGAGTCTGGCAATCCACAGCATTCCTTATTGCCCGATGAAATGCTATAATGGACATGCAGGGCAGAATCTTTTTTTTTTTTCTAAACTGTCATAACATAACCGTCAGTGACTCAGTCTTTCGAGCATCTGAAACAATCATGTTCTCATGGGATGATATGATGAACAAGTAGTGATTTCACAGCATGGGTATGTCCGCATAAAAGTTTTTCAGCCTCCAGCTAGATCTGTGACAGTCATATTCACCAAATCCATCGCAGAATCTTGTCAGCCAGCTTCCATTTAGAAGTTAAAAGTTTAAAGTACCGTCCGCATGTGTTGGATCAGACCAGGCACCACCTCACACAGCCCAAGTCACTCGGCAGCAGTGTAGTTTTCCTTCTTGTGGGTTGCCTCATCATGATTTGATTGCTTCGTGTTGACTGACAGAGCTGAAGATGTGACAGGACAAACCTCCACCTCACAATTTTCAGCTTCAAACTTCTCTCTCTCTCTCCCTCTCTCTCTCTCTCTCTCTCTGTCTGTCTTACCACTCCCACTCCTACAAAGTAAGCCTGTATTCGAAACAGCACAAACACGCACACACTTCACATGAAACACAGCACTGGCCTAAGAAGTCTTGTGGGAGTCCATAGGCTGGATTCTCTGATACCCAGTACCCTGTGAAGGACAAATGTGCACTGCAGCACAGCGGTTAGAATTTTAAATCAAATTACTTTAATCTGGATTATACTCATGTTTGGAGATTTCACTTTTAACTTATTACGTTGGGTACACATACTTATCTACAAACCGATATGTGCAGCTATTTTACCATAAAAGCTGTTGCCCCCCCAAAAAAGCTTTCATGAAAACACACTTACAAAAATGATCACATTTATGATCACGACTGCTGACCTTACTGTGACCTCCCCACACAAAGAGGCGTTCTCCATCAGTGAATGAAATGTGGCCGCAGCGAGGAGGGCAGCGTTGTGGTTTGGCCATCTCTTGTTTCTGCATGGTGAATCCCCTCAGCCAAGCCGTAAAAGATGACCACATGTATAGCCAACAATTTGCCTGAAATTGAGGACAACAACTGTAACAGCCACCTTAAAAGAAAAACAAAAAACAAAAACAAAAAAAGAAGGAAAAAAACAGGGGGAGAGGGGAGGGAAATGGCGTGGAAGTGCTAGAACACTTGTGTTACTAAACAACAACTAATACTAAAGCTATAACTGGCATCATTGTTGCTACGCATAGGGCCCTCAATTTTCTTCACTTTTTTTTTTTTTTTTGCATACAACTTTACGAAACGAGCTTCATACATCAGCTAACAAAGCAAACACCTGATGATAAATGCACTACACGAAATGGGGGCCTCTCCCTCCAAGTGAAATCAGTAGGAAAACAATTACTGAACTGCAAACTGACTAAAACTGTAAGAACTTTTTGATCATTTGTGTAAAAAAACATGTGTAAAAAAACAAATACTTTCAACACTAACATGAATCATGGATTGTCAAGACTAGGATTACTTTTGGTAGAACGTTGTTATTAAACCGCATTTCATTATCCACATCTTATCACAGATCACAAAAGCAAAAAATGTATGTCACATTTGATTTGCAGCCATAGAATGATTCCATTTTGGATAATGAGATTGCATAAATGGTTTATCGATGTGTGTTTGTGTGTGTGTGTGTGTGTGTGTTTGTGTCTGTGTGTGCGTGTGTGTGTGTGTGCATGCATGTGAGTGTGTGTGCATGTACGTGTCAATCTGTGTGTGTATGTGTGTGTGTCTGTCTGTGTGTGTGTGTGTGTGTGTGTGTGTGTGTGTGTTGTGTGTGTGTGTGTGTGTGTGTGTGTTTGTGTGTGTACATATGCACTCAGAATGAGTGTGTGTGTGTGTCTGTCTGTCTGTGTCTGTGTGTGCATGTGTATGTGTGTGTATGTGTGTGTGTGTGTGTGTGTGTGTGTGTGTGTGTGTGTGTGTGTGAAAAGTAAGTGCTGTGAACACTGACTCAAGTTTACAAACTTACTTTAAGTTTTCACAATCATTATTTCATCCCTAACTGCCAAAATCACTTGGTTTGGTTGTAATATTTTATTCCCACACAATTTATGATTCACACCAAAATTTCATCTGTAAGTATAAACATTATCATAAGTAGTATAAAGAATGTAAACAAGTCGATTTTTATACTTGTCAGAATAATTCATTCATTCTCAATTAATTCATAGGTGCATCACCTCAAAAATAACAAGTACACACACTGACAAGTCTATCTCTCAATATCTAATTTTTGTACTTTATCCATTATTATATCTTTCAAACACTTAAAATCCATTTAGATCTGTTTACAGAACAAGAAATATTATCACATGCAACGTTTCATTAAAGAGCCTGCCCTGTGAACCCAAACCCAAACATTTCCTTGGCTTGCTAAGTTTGTAAACTCTCTCTCTACGGTACAGTCCTACTGTCACTTTGCTTCTGGACTGTCTTGTTCCAATAACTAATCAGACCCAAACCACAGTCATCACAATTCTGCTTTGTGCATTAGTAGGTTCTGTGAGGGACTAGCAAGCAGACTGAACCACTGTGAGCAGGCAAGATATACTTCAGGATATGATCAAGACGCTGACGAGCCTGTGTACTGCAGTCCAAGTGTTTGGTTGGTTTGCTCTGTTTGAACTTTATGTCACCTTCTTCCAGAAGAAACCATAATCATTAGTGACTATTAACTGGTCGATACTGGGGCAAAGAATATACACACTAACTAAGGAAGAAGACAGAGTGGGAACACGAGAGACACACTTCTGGGAATTTCTGACAACTGGTTAAATGCCTTTGCATTGAAGACATCTGCTGAAGGGCCTTGTACTACCACTTGAAGTTGTGAGTTCCAGTCCTGCACTGTTCTGTGTATTCTTCTGCTTGAAGTATGAAAAACTTTCTAAATTACACGTACCCATGGGTATGCATCTTTGAGAAACCAGCTTTTCCTTTCTTCATGCAGGACAGTACAAAGGTGAGGGAGCATGGGTTTGGAAGTGAGGTAGGGGGAGGGGGGGGAGGGGTAGAGTAAATGTGGTTATTGCTTGAATTGCATAAAGACCCATGGACTTTTTTTCAAATAAGCCATCAAATGCTAACCTTGTTTTATTTTTCTGTAAACATAACTTACAGGATGCTAAACTAAGGCTTTGCCTGCAACAGTGTACAGATCTATGAGCACAAGTACAAGAGCCTTTTTTTTTTTTTTTTTTTTGACGGCCAAGTATTGCAAATCATCCCTGTAATCGTGTGGACTTTACAACATCGTTGGCTTTATGATTTATCTCAGTGTAGTTCGTTACACGGTGTTACCAGAGGTTCCGTGTGTGAACGCACGCACATCTTGCACACACGTAAAATCCCATCACCAACTTTCGAAAGAGAAGGCCAGTTTGGCCGTTGGTATGTTACACATTGCATGCACCTTCCCCGAAGTTGGAGTATGGCTGCTTTAATGGCGGGATAAAAAAAAAAAAAAAACGTCATTTAAACACAAAGGTGTCAGAATCTTTAACTCGATGAAGGTGGACACTCAAAGAAAGAAGAAGTAATCGAGTGGAATGATATAAGAAGTAAAAGCAAAAGTTTAAAATTAAAGTAAAACACAACATTTTTCCAGTTACCTTACTCAGATCCTGTTTTTCGTTGTGTTTTCCGTCAACAACTGTGCAATCAATCGTGGAACTGTGAACAACATCCACATGACCGCGACAACCCTTCCTTCCACGAAACAAACCTTGTTTTTGTCATGACCTATTGCAACAGGGTTTGACAAATCATATTTACCGAAACCAGATAAAATCGATTCTCTTACTCAAATCGTCTTATATTAATTCATCTTTTAATTTTAAGACTTACTTTGGCAGATTATTACTTCTGCCAGAGAAGTCATTATTTTATCCGCATTTGTCAGTTTGTTTATCTGTTAGCGATGTTACTAGCGTTTATTGTTCCAATTTCAGTGAAACTCGGTAGAAAGACGAAATGTGGGGGCAGAGATCCACGGTATGAATCCGGTGGCACAAGTCAAATTTTCGCCCCCTCCAGACTGTCCCTCCAGACGGTATAGGCTAAGCTATATTGTTCGTCCAAAATTAATGTTTAAAAAAAAAGGGGGAGGGGGTTGGGGGGGTGGATGGAGTGGGTAGGGTAACGAAAAAGAATAATGATAGCTGAAAACACTGGGCATTGTCTCAAGAGAACATGTTCCAAAAGAGAAGAAAAATGCCAAATGCTCTCTCTCTCTCTCCTCTCCTCCTCTCTCTCTCTCTCTCTCTCTCTCTCTCTCTCTCTCTCCTCTCTCTGTGTGTGTGTGTGTGTGTGTGTGTGTGTGTGTGTGTGTGTGTGTGTGTGTTTCAACAATTGTGTCTATCTTTGCTCACACTGAAGACATATGAACGGTTTGCCCAGCATTATTGTTGCTGTTGTTGGAGTAAACCAACACAAATAGTCGCTATGTGTCATGAATGGCTTGGTCGTGCGCAGCAAATGACGTAAATTCCATGGTGGAATCGCCGTGAGTGACTGGGGTGTCATGTACGTTCATACCAACATCATTCCTTCAAAAATGTCTCATAGGATTCTTTGGTGTGTTTGACAGCAACCTTGGCCATCATCTGCTCGAGCTCCACCCCCTACTCTTAATTCCTAATCACAGGTTCGATATCACTTTTTAAACAAGGAAGTCAGCTATTGGTAAACAAAGGGTCCTTTTCAAAATAAATCCAGTTCCCATAGCTTACAGTGAAGGATTTAATATTTGCACTTTAACGTCATCCTTTCCATGCTATCCCTCCTCCAACCCACGCACACATGGATACCATCAGATGACTGGCCCACTGCCTTCAAACTGACTTTCTCTTCCGAAAGTTGGTGGTGGGATTTTACGTGTGTGCAAGATGTTATACGTTCGTTCACACACGGAACCTCGGTTTGTAAATAGTCTCATTCGATGGACTGTATGGGAAATGGAGTCAGAACCAATGTTAACTCCGAGGGAAAAATCCCCCTGTACCGAAACGACCCAGCGGAAATTCGAACCCGCAACCCTTAGATTACGAGTCCGGTGCTCTACCACTGAGCTATTCCGGCCCCGGCCCACTGCCAATTTGGCTCTAGTTTTCAGTAAGGGAAACAATTATTTAGCAGAAAACTACAGACGGATTTCATTGACCTCAGTATTCTGCAAGCTCTTGGAGCACACAATCTGCAAACACCTGATGAAACATTTGTGTTTAACATTACACAGTTCTCGGCCTCAATATGACTACTCCTGTGAGGCCTTAATGTTAGAAATGCTCCATGACCTTCTTTACCAACGTTGAAACAGTTGATAAGAAAATACAGATAGAAATTGCCATTTTGAATATGTCCAAAACATTCAAGACAGTACCCCCCCCCCTCCCTCCCCCGCAAAGCTACTAAAAGATAGAAATTTGAATATGTCCAAAACATTCAATACGCTGCCCCCACGCAAAGCTATTAACTGGGCTAAACCTAACAACTATGGCATCAAGTGGGATCCTCTTCAGCGGCTAGCCACTTTTCTCACAATCAGCGTTTAAAAAAAAAAAATTAGAAAAAAAAAAGAAAAGGGAAGAAATTGATATCAAAGGTAAACAATTCAGGCAAGGTGGAGATGGCCGCCCAAGGAAAGTGCAGCAATTATGGCTGTGACTTCTCATTTATTATCACAACTACTACTACTACTACTACTACTACTACTACTACTACTACTACTAAACAACGTTTTCATGTCTGAACCAGTTACTACAACCACACATTTGAGTTCGGTTCGCGAGGAGGCAGACTTTGTTCCTGAAAAATATGGTGTTGTCACGAAGTCTATTTAAAGTGCTCTTGAAACATATTTCAACATGGAGATTTTTCTTTTTTCCTCTTAACGGACGTTCGTGTGCTTGCACGGAGTATTTGGGTAAATAAACATCTGTAAAGAAGGGCTTTTATTAAGCCGTGAAGTGTTTTGTGTGTACATGCTTACTCGAGGGATGATATTGTTCCTCTTTCCTCACCCGGTCCCCCTTTTTCTTCTTTACTTATTTATTTTCAAATGCCATAGTGCTGTCAGCCTCTCCCTCAGTGCGACGTTTAACCAGATGTAAGCCGGCCTTTGGTGATTTGTTGGGTAGCACCTCTTTCAGCCAACGGAAGTGGTCGAAAGCCAATTGTTTTATACAGTGCCCTGTCGTATGATATTATTAGTCTATGTCTTTTATCTGTTCGTCCCTCTTTGATAAACTAATACAAGTTTGTTTTTTAAGTGGTCCTGTAAAGGCTTTAATACAATATGATGTTACAATACATTATTCTGAAATAATGTTTGAAACATGTAAATAACCCTTTAAGGCCTTTGCTAACTGAACTTTTTCATTTAATTCCCAATAGCTGCTGGCTGGTCTGGTTATGTCCGCTGTCCGTCTACCCATCTTCTCTTTCCTCCTCAACTTTCATCTCTTTTTGTTTTTTTTTAATTGGGCACATTCTACAAGATGTTCCTTGCACCGGTCAATTCCCACATACACAATATGTGTCAGGGACTTTAAGCAACACAGCAACAACACTGATGACAACGAACAATCCAGAGAAATTTCAGTGGTTTCAGGGGTTCCCCAGGCACTGTACCGGGATTCCTCTTCTTTTTATATAACATAAACGATCTGCTAGAAACTCACTGTGAGAACACAAGTCCCCCCCCCCCCCCCCCCCCACCAATTTTTTCAAGTTGCAGATGACTGATTCCTCCCCATATAGACAAAACTTTTGTCAGTTGTATAGAACACAGTGGGAAAAATCCATTCATTTTGGGTTTTAGCGCAATTTTCGTCTCAACTTTACAAAAATTCATTAACTTCAATTTGGAGCGTAATCAGGCTCAGAAAATTAGCTAGGAACCGAGAGTGTGCGTTTAAAAAATGAAATTCAAAGTGGTTTGTATGCCTGCTGTAAACACGTTTTCCCTTTATCAAACGGTACTAATTTTCTCTCTCTCTCTCTCTCTCTCTTTTTTTTTTTTTTTTTTTTTTTTTTTGCTGCAATTTAGCTTTTGGCGATAATGCAAAATGGTGATGTGGAAGAAACATAGGCCTACTGCGTTTGGGGCCTAATTTGTATCTATGGACTGGAACATCTCTTGGACCAGAAAAAAAAACAGGGGGGACAAAAAAGACGAAAGGCGACTTTGCCTGCGTGCTCAGGATTGTGTACCAAAACCTGTCATCGTGCATATTCACATTAAGAACAATGTACAAACTGAGAAGTTCTTAATCCAGTTCTCCCACTTCATCTCACTGTGCGGCTTGCAAGAGTTTTGGAAACTCCCCCAAACGACTGGAGATAGAACACAAAACGACATCTAGTGCAACAAATATTATTTACGATGCTTTCAACATCAAGTAAACGTGTTTGCCACATGTGTCTATCCAGGGCCCGCATGATTTCATGTTCAACAGCGTCTCAAGGAACTAAATCAGAGGTAAGGACAGCACCTTAATGGAATATTTGGTCATTTCCAGCAGGACTCGTGACTGGCATCGAGGACTATCATGCCAAGTCAACGCAATGTCAAAATGGGCAGCGCGAGTGCAACGAACCGGGGAAGGTGGAGACGCGGAAGGGGAAGGGAGGGCAGTGTAACTGGTGTTGTGACGCACGGATGCGGTGCGCCTCGCTTGAGTAGTATTCACCGACAGCCTGGTAAACAAGCAGACGAACTCCGGCAGTACGACACGTGGGCGCGAAGAGGACGGGTCTCAAACTTCAGTTACTTAAGGAGCTACGTGTGAAGGCGCAGACAGTGACACTAGTGACAGACCAGTGCTGGGGCCTCTAGCTTATATGATACAGTTTTGCCCTAGCATTGTGACACAAGAGCCGTAGACGGTACAGTTTTGCCCTAGCTTTGTGACAGAACAGCCGTAGACGGTAACGACAGCATGGACGGCTTTGACATTAGCTCAACTACAAATGCTAGGCCCGGAGACTGACACTGGCAGAGTGATAGTGACAGATTCAACTAGTAATTGGTGCCATTGAAGGGCTTGGAAAGAATCCTGACGAACCCCACCCCCCCCCCCCCAAGCCAGTGTCTGGAATGACCCGGTAAGGTAGAGTGTGTGTGTGTGT
The DNA here is from genome assembly GCA_033310375.1 of Conus canariensis. Taxonomy (NCBI): domain Eukaryota; kingdom Metazoa; phylum Mollusca; class Gastropoda; order Neogastropoda; family Conidae; genus Conus; species Conus canariensis. Next base: position 25,166,464 of record CM065723.1, read on the forward strand.
GTGTGTGTGTGTGTTGTGTGTGTGAATGTGCAAGTGCTTATTAAGTATATTAACTTCTCCAAAGTGTAGCAGAAATACTTCACTAGGACATTGTCCCGAGCACCAACTTCAAAGAAGTAATATCCACATAAACATGTATACCACATATATGTTGACATGCATGCATGAGAACACACGCATACACACACACATGCACAGAGTGACACACACACATACACCATATTGATACTCGCATCACGCATTGACACACACAAAGATGCGCACTTTACTGTGGCCATTAACAAAACCGATAAGCTTTTTATTTTATGTATTATTTATTTTCATTATATTTAAAATCATTTTCCAAAACTAAGATTGTTTTACCGGTCTTGATTTATTTTCCAGTATTCATAAATTTCCATCACCAGTTGTTGACTATATTATATTTCATTTCTGTATTCTCTAGTCAGGTTATTTATTTAGTGTATTTGCTTGAAGAATGAATGTCGAAACATTTTTATCTTTTAGTTGTACCACATCTTTGATGATGAAAACAAAATGTGTAGAGACTCAGATGACCATGCAGTGTACTACATCCTTAATAATGAAAACAAAATGTATAGAGACACGGATGACCATGCAGTGTTTTTTTTGTTTGTAAATTTGTTTGTTTTGACAATGATATACTTTGCCATGGTCCATGGATAGAATCTGTTTGTCTTTTTAGTCTGCACCACTCTGATGTGTTGGGTCTTTGGTGGTTAAATCTTTAGAATTTCCTCTAAATATCAGGGACCTTTTTAAAATAACACATTTAAAAAAAAAACAAATCTTAAATAAATGTTAACAAACCGCCCAGGGAAACGTGGTCAAACAAGTCAAGATAAAACGCTACGCGTTTCGACCTCTTAGGTCTTCTTCAGGTAAGACACAAACGAATAGAACAACGATGATTGGGGGGGGGGGGGGGGGGGGGGGGGGGGGGGGGGGGGGGGGGGGGGACAGGGGGAAGGGTGTGGATCAGATTAGGGATTTGAAACCCTCCAGGGTGGGGCTGAGGGCAACCTCAGCAGGAAGGCTGTTCCAGTCGGGTATGGTCCTGGGGAAGAAGGATTTCTGTCTATACAGAGTCCTGCAGCTGGAAAGGTGGTATGTTGCTGGATGGGACCGTCGGGTTCCTTTGGGTGCAGAGGGATTTTGAGAGGGTTTGTGGCATGTGTTAATAATGAGGCTTCCATTATGAGATTTATAGAAGTTCACTAGTCGCACCTTTCTCCTTCGTTCTGTGAGGGTGGACCACTGAAGGGTTTCAAGCATGTCGTGTACACTGGAGGTTTTCCGGTGTCGATGGGTGACCCAGCGAGCAGCTCGACGTTGGATCGCTTCCAGCTTTGATCGCTTCAGAGTACAGCACAAGGAAGAAAGCATTGAATGAGAACGAGGCTGTTGGAAGGGAAATAATATGTGAGTCAAAGTCGTAATGATGATAATAATACTACTGATAGGAATACTAATAATGGTCAAAATATTGGAAAAAAATAAATTAAGACAGGATTATTACCACTCTCGGTGGCAATGAGGCAATAGCAGCTGAACCACATTTTTTTTTTTTTTTTTTACTTGAAGACGGTGAGAATTAGCTTCCAAAATAGGACTTTAATGGTTCTTGAAATTGATCATTAAATGGTATAAGATTATTTGGTGAGTTATTCTACTGTTCTGCACACCAAATTCAAACTCAAAGGCTACACTATGAAAGAAAATGTAAGATTTGTTGTTTTTGTTTTTTGTTATTTTCATTTTTTTGTTTTAAAGATTTTGACAAAGTGAATAAATGAGCATTGTTTTGACTGTAAACCATTTGATTGTGGTAACAGCAAATCTTTTTCTTTTTTTTCTTTTTCCTTTAAACTGAACCAAAGGACAAGCTGAAGATCGAAGCGGAGCCACCACCATCAGGGACAAACAACTGGATTGGACCCCCAGACCCCGTGTCCAACATCCGACCCGTCAGATTCCAGGTCCACGCTGATGAGACAGAGACTGAACGCAACTTCCGCCAGCAGCAAAAAGAAACCATTGAATGGAATCATACCTTCTGGAAGAAACACAATGCCACGTTTTTCAAGGTACAGAAAGTATAGTATAGTTGTGTCAGTTCTTTGATCTTGATCACAGTTGTACAATACCAGCTGTTTTTGTTTTTTGATGTAGTGAATAGGTATAGAGAACATTGATTCTAGTTGCAATTTTCAAGCTCCTTCTTAATCGAAATTTTCAAACTCCTTCAGTCTAAGGGTATAAAAGCACATAAACATGTACATTTTAGATGATTTAATGCTTTATGGAGTACCACAGGGGTCAGTATTGGGCCCAGTGTTGTTTACATTGTACTCACAGCCCTTGTCAGATGTTATCTCGGACCATGATTGTGATTTTCACAAGTATGCTGATGACACTGAGCTTTCTAAGAGTGGCACACCTGATGAGTTTGTTTCTGTTCAATCTGGGGTGTCTCGGTGTATCAGCAGTGTGCAGGAATGGATGACAAGTAATAAGCTTAAATTAAATTGTGAAAAGACTGAAGTCATGCCCGTTGGAACCTCCTCCTGCCTCAAACTCGTTGAGTCAGAGTCAATGGTTGTTGATGGTACTGAATTGCCTTTCAGTAACTCTGTCAAATACCTTGGTGTTACCATTGATCAGTGTCTGACCATGCAGAATCAAATATCTGTAGTCTGTCGCTCATCCTTTTTAGAGCTGAGACGTATTGCTTCCATCTGACGCTTTATATCCAGGGAAGTAGCTGTCAGGCTAGTCTGTGCCACGGTGATGTCAAGATTGGACTACTGCAACTCTGTTTATGCTGGGCTTCCCGCAGAACAGATTGCTCGGCTGCAGAGAGTCCAAAATAGCGCTGCACGACTTGTTTTGAAGAGGAGGAGGTGTGAGCACATCACTCCCATGCTGATCGAACTGCACTGGCTTCCCATACAGTATCGGTGGCAATTTAAACTGGCAGTTCTTGCTTTCCGCCACTTCAATGAATCTCTTCCTCACTATCTCTCTTCTTCTCTCTGCACCTACCAAAGCTCTCGTACCCTTCGCTCTTCTTCACAAAAACTTTTGAAAATCCCTAAGCGTTCTCTGAAATCTGTTGGCGAAAGAGCCTTCAGTTTTAGAGCACCTTCTATTTGGAACTCCCTCCCTGAAGACCTTCGTAATCAGCCTATTCTTTCTTCTTTTAAATCTCAGCTCAAAACTTACCTCTTCAAAAAAGCCTATTCTCTTCTGTAGATGACTAGATCTCTCTTAAATTCCTCCACAGCTAGTTCGGTGAGACAGTTTATGCATGTAGGTGCGTCTGCCATTGTGTATTTTCTTTTTGCTGTGTGCATGAATATTGTATGAATAAGTGCAAATGGTGGATGTAAGCGCATTGAGTTGTTCAACAAGAAATGCGCTATATAAGTATTATACATTATTATTATTATTATTATTACTTACATCAATATCAGGTCTACCCACCAAGGATGTTGACACAGATTTTGTTCTAGTGTTTGATTAAACAGTTTTTCTTTTTGATTTAAACATTTGTAAAGAGAAGTTCTGAAATTGCATTTATGTGACTGAAGTGAAGTATGTTGAGCAAATTTCTGAAAAGCAGTGGATAGTATTCATGTTGGCAGACTGGGAGATCATGGATTCAAGGACTTTTTTTTGGCCTTAATTAGGTAATGTCCTGCAAATGTGGATTAAAGCATGCTCTAATGAACACCTTCAGACTTAATTTGGTGATGTCCTGCAGATGTGGATTAGAGCATGCTCTAATGGACACCTTCAGACTTAACTCAAAAGCTGCAGCCAGAACACTGTATGAAAATAGAGGGGCCACACGTCCCAGAGTCATAATCTTCTCTGATGCTTTGTCAGTACGGCAGGCTGTTAAAAGAAATCCTTGAAACAAGGAACTCAGCTCCCTTATCTCTGCCCTGGCCATTCTGCACCAGTCCACTGAGAACACCGTCATCCAGTGGATACCCTCACATTGCAATGTGTATGGCAATGAGGAAGCTGACCGACTGGCAAAAGGACAGCAGCCCCAACTGGAGCAGAAAGCTTCGTTTGAAGAAACTAAAAGCATTATCCAGGAGAAACAGAAAAGACGGCTTGAGCAGCACGCAGACCAGACCAAGTGAGCATTGTGAGACTGAGGACAGGGCACTCCCTAGACTCAAACACCACATTCTTAAAATTCTTCATTGGTAAGTCTTCAGGATGCCCAGGCAGTACAGCCCCAATGACTGTGGAGCACTTCCTGCAGGACTGTACCACACATCAAGACCTGGCCTGCTAACACATCAGTGAGGGAGAAGCTCTATTGATCTCTGGAGGGCCTTCGCCGTACAGCAGCCTTCGTCAGTGCCTCTGGGGTACCTGTCAGTGTACGAAGAAGAAAAAAGGCTAAGTCAGCAGCAGAGCAGTGTCTCCTCTGGTGTTGGTGTCGTCATAGCAACCTCATACTGACTGCTCCTCGTGGACTGCAGCTTCCTGGCTGAGGCAGAACAAACCTGAGTGTTGCTGTGTTGGGGGAAATCAGGAGGAGTGGCTTGGGGGCTCTTTAGACTTAAGCTGCGGGGTATTAACTGGAAATATGAAGCCTCATATGATGTACTGGACTTTGCAGGAGAAGGAGGATTTTGTGGAGAAGATCAGGCAAACCACAGGGGAAAAGGCATCAGCAGAGGAACTTTCCCAGTTTTACAAGAAATTCCTGAATGACAACAGAATGGCACATCTGAAATACAACAGGTAATGAAATGACGAGAGTTTTTATAATCAGCAGTCATGTAATGTTGGCATTTTTTTTAATTTGAAAATGTTACTAAATTTCAAAGTAAGAATAAACAAAGTAAATGTAACACTGGGTATTTTTGTCTGTGCAGAAGACATTGCAGTGAAAGATATATAATTATGCATTCACTCATTTTTTGTTTCATGTCTCAAGATCTTGTCATATCAATGTATCAAGTGTCGACTTAAGCAGCCTTTAGTTCACTGTATCAGAACTCCCTGAGCTTTTGTTTTCTAAGGATGTGTAGCGTTTCTGGAATGGCAAAATTTTTCCCAATGTTTGTCATGTTCATTTTTGAAATTATTTAGTGTTCCAGCTGGAACAACAGAGGTTAGCAATGCATTATCAAGGTTGATAAGCCAGTCAGTACAGAAACGTTGGCACAAGTTCATTTTGAAAAAAAAGCTTCAAGGGTCAGTGCGATGCCACGGCAGATGTATGAGCCGTCGGTCAGTGATCTTCATAGCCCTCTGTCCTCAGTCAGGGAAATGTAACAAATCCAGCCCTTCATGTCATCCATGCAGGATTTCCTCAACTCTTGGAACAGTCGCACCCCACCATACCTTGTAAAGCGGTTTTGCACTGAATACTTTGTAAAGTGGTTTGGCACTGCATAATTTGTAAAGCGGTTGTGCACTGCATACTTTGTGAAGCGGTTTTGCCCTGCATACCTTGTAAAGTGGTTTTGCATTGCATACCTTGTAAAGTGGTTTTGCATTGCATACCTTGTAAAGTGGTTTTGCACTGCGTACCTTGTAAAATGGTTTTGCATTCCATACCTTGTAAAATGGTTTTGCATTGCATACCTTGTAAAATGGCTTTGCACTGCCTACTTTGTAAAAAAAAAGTTTTTGCACTGCATACCTTGTAAAATGGTTTTGCACTGCATACTTTGTGAAGTGGTTTTGTATTGGGAGTCATGATGAGGTATGCTTCACTTGCTCAAACATTCCATGTTTAGTGATGGCGAGATTTCTTACCAGCGGTATTTGTATTTGCTGATACACTCACAGCTATTTTCTTTTGTCGTTTAGACATTTAGTTACACACACACAAAAAGATTCTTGGTAGAAACAATTGACTTGTCTGCCATTGGTCAGACTATCATTACTTGAGATGCGCTGAGTGCAAAACACCTCAGTTGGTGCCAGAGCCTGACTGACCAGCCATGCAGAGTTCAGGTGCATTTGAAAATGTTGTTTCTTCAGTTCTTGGTGCATGCAGATCAAAACGGGAATTAACAAGCAAGATAGAGTTACCCTTCTTCATATCTGATAAAATTCATTTAGCATAACTTAGATATTAATCTCCTTTCTGAATTTGGCATCAGGGTTCCTTGTAGTGGCACTGGGCTTGCTCATTAATCAATTGTTACTGGTGTCCCCCAGCCTCGAATTTGTTTTATTTGGTAATTCATTCAAACAAAGATACAAAGCTGCCATGGCTCAGATGTTTGGGGGAAAGACTTCTGAATTATAATCTGACAGGAAAAAAATACCCTGGTTCTGTTCTAGTTGTCAAAGTTCACTGAAGACCAAGATGAGGGGTGGGGGGGGGGGGGATACAGGGAGTGAAAGGAGAGCACATGTTTATCTTAAAGGGTGTGCACGTGCAGCTCAGGTTATTCTTAGTGCAACTTCGTCCTCGCTGAGATTATTGCCGTCAATCCTTGTCCACTGCATCATGTTTAAGTTGCTGGAACTTCTTGATTTGTGCTGTTGTTACTCTCATTGTGGTGAACTTTTGCATTCTGCTGTTGTTCCTCTCACTTCTTGCATTCTGCTGTTGTTTCTCTCACTTCTTGCATTCTGCTGTTGTTTCTCTCACTGTGATGAACTTCTTGCATTCTGCTGTTGTTCCTCTCACTGTGATGAACTTCTTGCATTCTGCTGTTGTTTCTCTCACTGTGATGAACTTCTTGCATTCTGCTGTTGTTCCTCTCACTGTGATGAACTTCTTACATTCTGCTATTGTTCATCTCATTGTGGTGAACTTCTAGCATTCTGCTGTTGTTCCTCTCACTGTGATGAACTTATTGCATTCTGCTGTTGTTCCTCTCACTGTGATGAACTTCTTGCATTCTGCTATTGTTCCTCTCATTGTGGTGAACTTCTTGCATTCTGCTGTTGTTCCTCTCACTGTGATGAACTTCTTGCATTTTGCTGTTGTTCCTCTCACTGTGATGAACGTCTTGCATTCTGTTGTTGTGCCTCTCACTGTGATGAACTTCTTACACTCTGCTATGGTTCCTCTCACTGTGGTGAACTTTCGCACTTTGCTATTGTTCCTCTCACTGTGGTGAACTTCTTGCATTGTGCTGTTGTTTCTCTCACTGTAGTGATCTTGCATTCTACTGTTGTTTCTCTTACTGTAGTGAACTACTTACATTCTGCTGTTCCTCTCACTGTGGCGAACTTTTTGCATTCTGATGTTCCTCTCACTGTGGTGAACTTCTTGCATTCTGCTCTTGTTCCTCTCACTGTGGTGAACTTCTTGCATTCTGCTCTTGTTCCTCTCACTGTGGTGAACTTGCATTCTGCTGTTGTTTTTCTCACTGTGTTGAACTTTTGCACTTTGCTATTGTTCCTCTCACTGTGGTGAACTTCTTGCATTCTGCTGTTGTTTTTTTCTCACTGTGTTGAACTTCTTGCATTCTGCTGTTGGTTTTCTCACTGTGGTGAACTTCTTGCATTCTGCTATCGTTCCTTTCACTGTGGTGAACTTCTTGCATTCTGCTACCGTTCCTTTCACTGTGGTGAACTTCTTGCATTCTGCTGTCGTTCCTTTCACTGTGGTGAACTTCTTGCATTCTGCTGTTGTTCCTCTCACTGTGGTGAACTTCTTGCATTCTGCTATCGTTCCTTTCACTGTGGTGAACTTCTTGCATTCTGCTGTTGTTCCTCTCACTGTGGTGAACTTCTTGCATTCTGCTATCGTTCCTTTCACTGTGGTGAACTTCTTGCATTCTGCTGTTGTTCCTTTCACTGTGGTGAACTTCTTGCATTCTGCTGTTGTTCCTCTCACTGTGGTGAACTTCTTGCATTCTGCTCTTGTTCCTCTTACCTTGGTGAGCCAAGGATCAATTTCTGATTTCTGAAAGAGGACACCAAATCCCATTTCTTGGTCTTCTCGAAGACTGCCATTGAAGTTTGAAGCAAGTGCAAACTCATTACTGCAGTTTACAATGCATTGAGAGATGCTTTTATTTATTCAGTGATGCCGTGGTTGTGAAATTGTCATCAGTGGTGTTTAGGGGATAGTCACCTTTCACTGTCACTCCGTGTCACACTCTGTATGAGCTGAAAAATACCATCTTAAGCTTTTTTTGGCTGGAATTGAAGCACTTTGCAAACAGCGGTCACTTTTTCTAGAGCAGACACCTTCAAATGCCATGTCTAGATGCTCTAAAGCTCCTCAAACAATCCATAAGGGAACGAAGTGTATGATCATCCTTGACAGGCGAATTAGGAGTTTATTGGTAATGGCAGATGAGGGTGAACCAGTATTGAAAAGGTTAAAGGATTAAGGGAAGATTTACATTACAATATCATTTCTATTGTACAGATGAAAACTGGCATTTGGCAACTGTTGAAAACATTACATAATGCTGATGGGCCCTTGCATTATCATTACGCTAAGTTTCAAGTAAACAGAGGAATCATAGGTAATAACTTGGTGATGTTGATGTACAAATACAAAACCATGCACCCTCAGAAACATTCAGAAAGATGGACAATTGAATCAGAAGATTTTACTTGTTCACACTCATGAGTAGGAACAGAAATTCTGTTTCATCTTTCTGTTTCTTTTTTTTTTTTGTCCCCAGCAGGTATAGTCAGGCAAGCAAAGACACTAAAGCACCTCACAGTTTTATTGCACTGTTCACTGGGATGACAACAGAATTTACAATAGCAGACACAAAGAACCCCTCATTTGCCTACTGGTGTTAACTTGCTTAACATATTTCCACCAACAGAGAACAAATCAAAAGTGCACATGTGCACACAAGTACTCACACTCCAACATAACATAGAAAGTACCATCATTCATGGTTGTGACTTCAGGCATCTAAGCTTAGGAACAGAATGACATTTTATCTTTGCTACAATAAACGCCTCACAATGACCTCATTGAAATGAAAACATTTTCAGAGTTTTTGTTTGTTTGTTTGTTTCAGGGACTGGTATAAGAAGAATATCTCACTTCTGTGGCCTGCTTTGCAAGTGGTGATGATACAAACAATCAGAAGATTGAAGCAAGCGAGGAACTGACTCTACGGACACCCAAACAACATAGTACAGAACCTCCACCATAACAGTCTTGGAAAGGAAACGGTTTTCAGTTTAGGTTCCTTTCCAAAGAAATGTACCTGTGGTGGTCAGATGTAATTCATTGCACAAGGTGAGGTATGCAAGACAACCAATCATTTTTAATTTTTACAATAAAAACAAACAAAATAACACCTGTGTTGTTTTGCAGACACAACGCTGATGTTGAGACAAAAAGGGCTATACTCCCACCACTACCATTTATCCTCGCCCATCTTAACTTTGTTTATGTACACCCACCCAAAAGGACATCATGAACTCATGCTTGTACACACATCTTCACAGTCGGCATAACGGCACCACATGCACATGAATATACCACATTCACAAATCTAATTTATGTATTCTTTACAGGGTGACATGAACACATGTCAGTGAAGGTTCAGTTATGTAAGAACATAACACTCCACGTGGAAGTGCACCACATACTTCAGTGTAAACAAAATATGCCATTAACTGTTCATCAACATCAAGAGTGAAGTAGTATGTACCTGAATTTTGTGCATACGAGGCACAACTATTTTCCCCATGATGACCCATGGCGCCTCATCTGATAACTGCACCTGGCAAAAATACAATTTCAAAGTCGGAGGTCTAAGTTGGACGAATCTCATTTTTTGGGCCTATGAAGATATCAGACCTGATCAAGTTAGCCCTAAAACCAGTTATTAAGTGTCCAGTTCTGGAAACAAGACATGAATTCACCTGGGGTTTGCTGATGCAGTCTTGTGATTGATCAAAGATTCACCATTAACACTGCACATCAGCGTCAATCAGCATTATTCTCAAAACCAAATTGAGTGATTGCAATGAAAAGTTTGAATTGAGCTCCACTGAAATGGCAGGAAAGAAAAGGACTTGGGGGGGGGGGGGGGGGGGGGGAGTGGAGGGGGTGGGAGTGGACATGGAAACAGTACAAGTGGAAGGGAGAACTGGCATCGAGCAGCAGAGTGGAACATCTTTTCTGATTTAGAAACACAGTACCATATAACGGTGCCACATGACTCAACTGATGGCAGAACTATGCCTCAGAAAGGCCATGCACCATTGGTGAAACCATTCTCAAAACTGTTCACAACTTGGGAGTCAGGAGAATCAGACTTCACCCTGTTCACTGCTGACAAAACTGGCAACTGAATACACCTTAGCTTTTCCACATCTCTTCCGTCTGCAAAATTTGTTCATGCATAGTCGCATGAATGCAAGTGTCGGCACCAAGTCTGTTGTTGCCTTTTTTTGGTCTTTTTTTGTAATAACTTGATCTGGCCTACAACTGATATCTAGGGCTGCATCTTTCCTGCACTTGGTGTCTAATAGTTTGCCAAAATTTAGCAGGAAGAAAAACAAAAATCAGTGGGTGCTCTTTATCTGACATTGTGCCTTGTACACAGAAAATTATGGTAGTTGGAATGTATGAAAGCACATCTGGGTGTGAACGATAATGTGAATTATTCATCAACCATGTTCGGTAGACTGCCAACGTCAAGAATGTATGTTGCTGGAATGTACTAAAGCACATTTTTGTGTGAATAATGCCTTTTTGTGTAAGACCAGGTTTTATGTAAGCCGCACTGAATGCGTGCAAGTTAAAACGCTAAGGAACAGTTTTAGGGTTTTCTTTCTTTCTTTTTTTTTTTAAAATGTGGACAGTATAGGACAGGAAGAAGGTATCACAGCTGTCAATTGATTTATAACATTCTCACATCTAAGAGCAGTCAGGAGTGCTGGGGCAAAGATGGACAGGTGGGTGGGTATTGTCAAGATAAAATAAGACTAAAAAGAATCTATCAAAAACAACACTCTGTCTAAAGAGTACTGTGCATGTATTTGCGTCCCACATCTCTTGCATCCACCCAGGGGAAAAGAAAAGAAAAAACAAGAAGACGCCCTCTTTGCAATAAATTAGGAATGGCAGTTGGCTAAAGGGAAGGAAAGGGCAGTGGAAGATCCTTTTTTTATGTAATTTCCATGGAAAGAGCATTTTAAGGACGGAGTAGAACTCACAATCAAGTTTGTTATGCAGTTTCCAACATTAACTGAAAAGAAGCGCAATAAAGAACAGTAACAGACCATGTAGATCACAATGTTTTAAGATGCCAAACGTTCCATGTTTACCAATGCATGTCTACTTTGAAAAAGGGAGGTTGAGATGGGGTTGGGGCAAGTTTTGTTAGCTTACTTACAAATGTCAAAATCTTCCTTGCTTTTGAATGGACCCTTTACTTTATGTATGTGTTTGCTTGAGTGTGTGTGTGTGTGTGTGTGTGTGTGTGTGTGTGTGTGTGTGAGTGTGTGTGTGTGGGGACATTGTGTGTGTGTGTGTGTGTTTACCTGAGCCATCAAATGTTTGTCCCTGGTATTTTTAAAATGAAGTCTATATTTTAGCACTGCTTCATATTTCAACACAGAGCGTCATAATATTTTTGTGCTGAATTTTATGCATTTAGAGTTAGAGAGTCTTTGTGTCAAACTGATCGTACAAGAGTATCATTCATAAGCTTAGCGAAAACTGCAAAGCTGTCTGGCAACATTCTGGAATGATTCAGGTGTGAAGTTCGTAGCTTCTGCACCTTACTTGTGACACCGCCTCAGACTTATGTTACAGTACCACAGATGCAAGGGGCCTGTACCTCAGTTACTTTGCACCAATTTTATTCACATCTGCTTAACGAATCAAAACAGTTAGCACCACTGAAAACTCTGCACTTAAGTGCAGCCCCTTTCTCAGTCATTGAAATGTAATGCAAATTCACCCCTATTTTATGTCAAAACTGTGCCACTTTCTAAAATAAGATAACTTGAGGAAAACTTTGGTTTGTGGCTATTGAAATGAAACGCAAATTCACCCCTATTTTAAGTCAAAACTGTGCCACTTTCTAAAATAAGAAAACTTGAGGAAAACTTTGGTTTGCGGTTACTGAAATGAAACGCAAATTCACCCCTATTTTAAGTCAAAACTGTGCCACTTTCTACAATTAGATAACTTGAGGAAAACTTCGGTTTGTGGCAGAGGTTCACAGGCTGCTTATTCTGTCTGTAGTATTCTAGCGAATCTAGAGTTATCGACAATCTTCATTTTAGGCGTCGGGGCCAAACAGTATCCACTGATCCAAAAACTGTTAACAGCATTTTGTTTGTCTTTGAACTGAGAACGGTTTTCTCCACAAGGAATAGCTTTATGTGTTTGAATGATTTTAAAGGTGTGCAGTGACGGTGCTTCCATAAATACAGGTATTAAAAAACGAACTCCACTGATTTCATTGCAACTTAAACGCATTTGGCTGTTCATGTGAGTTGAAAATACAATGCAAGTACATTTTTGTCTCATTCATTTGTTGAGGCACAAGTACATATTTTGACATTTTACAAAACAGCATCTGTAGTGTAAAAATGCTCTTGATTGTCTTCCAGGAGCACTTCACAGTGATAGATCTACTATTAATCATGTACCTTTCAGTCATTTTTGTATTGGGCGCTAGGGCGAGGTGTTTTTTTTTTTTTAAAGACAGTTAACAAAAGGAAGACTGAAAAGAATCTGTATCAAAACAAACATTCTGATGAAAGAATGATAATACCACAAGTGATTGACCTTTTCCTAGTCAGCTGCCCCCTCCACCCACCCCCCTTTAAAAAAAAAAGAAGAAAAAACAATCACACAAAAAAAACAACAAAATGAAACAAACCCTTTTTGTAATTTGCAAACACGTGGCAGTTCTCTGCAAATAACAAGATTTCGAGTTCTCGGGACACTTGGTCATACTCCAAGAACCTTCTTGAGCTGCAGCCCAATCCTTTTTTTGACGAGATCGACCGACAAAACCAACACCTCCACATGATCACCAAGTCCCAAGTTCTGATTGGGTGCCAGTGGGGGTCGCATTTTGCTGACGTGTATCAGTCCGTTTTCACCCACTCCGATATCAACGAACGCTCCAAAGTGGGTGACGTTGGTCACTCGGCCGGTGACAACTGTGCCTGGTTTCAGGTCGGCCACCGACGTCGTTCCTTTCTTGAACAACGGCTTCTGAAAGTCTGCACACAAACATTCATGGAAAGGTTTCCCCAATCGGCTAGTGCAATACATTACAAATCAAAGAGCAAGGAAAGATAGCAGACATGTTAGTAGCTTGAAGAAAACAAAAGCAGAAAAATTTGACCCCAAGAGAAAGCCGGAGGGGATATGATGTGTACTATGGCAACACACCTACAATAATCAGGTACATGTGCTGGAAAAAGTGGCTGACTGCTGGGAAGAAGTGGGGTTGGGGGTAGGAGGGAAAATGTGGGGAAGGGCAGCCTTGAACTCAATAGCTATGTTCTGAAAATAGATGCTCTTTCCCTCCTCCCCCACATCCTCCCCACTGCACTTTATTGGCAATATTTTAAAAATTCCAACTACTTGCATAAAATGACTACACACAAAAAAATTACATCTGATTTGAAAGTTTATCATGTTTAAAATGTTTGAAAAGATTTTGATCAGAACGCTACTTGTATATGTCTGTAATGCCATTTCATATGGTTTGCCGATATTCCGGAAGATATGAGAGTCGCACATGCGTAAGAACGCCATATTGCAAATGTTTCAGGCTGCCATGCGATGGTTTCTTTTATGGTCTGAGTGAGTGAAATAAAAATTCTAACACCATCAGACATTTTCAGAAGGTAACATAAGCCCTAATATAAATCGTTTAGCATGTAAGATTAAATGGCAGTTATTTAAAAATCATGTTGTCAATCATAAAAATAAAATTAAATAAAAATCTGACCTCATGATTTTGCTCGATATGGCGAGATCATCTTTGTCATCAGAAGTTTTTCATGATGAAGAAGAGCTCCTAATGGAAGGGGGTGGAAAAATTGAATCGGTTGCCATTCCCAACGCTGAATGGTTTGAGATGCGTGCATCACAGCAGCAACTGCTGGAATTTACAGAAAATTGGAGAAAGGGAATGGGCTTAAAACGTACCCAGATTGATTCAGAAGGCATTGATGTAACAGACGAAATGGTTGACAAAATCGAGGATCAGGATCATGCCCGTGGGTCTGAGATGGGGGATCGGTCCTTTGAGGACGCCCCCAAGAAGAAAAAAGAAAGGCTGATGAAGATTTTTACTGCAAAATCCAGAATATTACACAAGACTTCAGAAAAGTCAGCAAAATCATGGAATGGCAATGATGACTTCCCTGATGCGCTCACTTTGAAAGAGAGGAGTACAAAAATGAAGAAGTGGGACTACATTCAAGTCAGCCACACCCCCTTCACAAACAGTTGCAGTTAGTGGCAGCCAGATGCCAGGGAATCCATAGAAGCACAGGGAATAGATGGCGAAACTTGCAAAATCGTGACGAGAATCTGCACAAAAACAGTATGCAACATACTTGGAAAGATGGAAAAGGTTTTGTCTTGCAAGGAAAATTGATCCTTTACAAACCACTGTGCCAGTAGTTTTAGAATTTTTAACACAGTTATACAGAGATGGTTTGGGCTATAGTGCTATAAACACAGCCCGAAGTGCAGTATCAGCAGTTATGATAAGAGGGGAAGGCTGGTCAGTAGGTTCTCATCTCTCTGCAGTTAGATTCATGAAAGGTGTTTTTGAATTGAGAACACCAGTGCCAAAACATGTTGAAACATGGGATGTGAACATTTCATTTAATTCAAACAGAATTAAAGCCAATTCTGAACTTAGTCTTAAGGAACTGACACTGAAACTGTGTGCACTTTATTTCTTAACAGCAGCACAGAGAATTTGAACAATTCACTTGATGGAACTGTAGTGATTGAAGTTCAGTGATCAAGGGATGTGTTATTTTGGTACAAGATAAACTGAAAAATACCAAGGAAGGACATCACCAGAATGCATTGGAACTCAAAACATTTGGAGACAAAAACTTGTGTGTCGTGCAGGGTATGAAAGATTTTATACTAAAACTGAACAGATCAGGGGAGATGAGCAGCAGGCGCCTTTAGTTTCCATTCCGGGAGCTACCGGGATTCGTTGGTAGGAATTTTCCATCAAGCGCTGACCACGCTTAAACACATGCACAGTTGCAGACAGTAACTAGGAAGACTCAGGCATGGCCCAATCATGTCTTGGCATTATTTTGGGGAGTTGGAACCACGCGTTTTCATTGAGGAAAGAAAGGGAACAAGTGAGTAACGATGGCTGCTTTCGCATCTGCTACTAATGACAAATGAAATGATCGACTACTCGCAAGAGGAGTTAGATCAGATTATTGTCGAAGTGGAGAAGTTTGAAGAGAGATGGAGAATGAAAGTGATGTAGGTAGTGGTGTTGAAGAAGACGGTGAGGAGTACAATGTTCCGCTCGCCTCGCTGCAGACAACATGGCGTCCCACGACATGTGGCACGGCAGAAGTGCAGCAGTTTCAGGAGCCCACTGGGCCCACTCACTCGTTACCTGACACTGCTACACCACTTGATTTTTTTTCTTTTGTTTGTACCTCTTCATTTTTTTTAGACTGCTGGAGTTGAAACAAATAGGTATGCAAGACAAAAATGAGTTGCGAAGGGTGCACCTGACCCTCTTTGGTTCAATATCACGCCTGAAGAAATGGAAGCCTATCTTTCTCTGTTGATTATGTTGGGGATAAAATGTCAGCCACGTCTGTGGTGCTACTGGTCTCGTGACCCATGTTTCAAAGATCCCTGGATCAGCAGTGTCATGCCTAAAAATAACTTTTTCAAGCTGAATCGGTATTTCTAACTTCGTGATTCATCCAACACACCTGGGCGTGATCACCCTGAGTATGACCCCCTGTACAAGGTGTGAACATTTATCGATCTTATTCTCCCTTTGTTCAAAGCCAATTATTGTCCTGGCCGTGAAATGTGCACTGATGAAGTGATGATAGGCTTCAAGGGTCGCATTTTTTTCCACAGAATATGCCAGCCAAGCCAACAAAATGGGGCATAAAGGTGAGGGAAATGTTTGACGTTACTACCGGCTATTGTGTCGCATTTGACATTTACACTGGTTGTGCTAGCTGTGAAAACACAAATATTAGTCAGGGGCATGAAGTGGTAGACAAACTGGCGTCACCGTACTACAACCGGAACAGGCACTTGCATTTTGACTGCTTTTTCACAAGTGTCCCTTTGATGACACACCTGGCCGCGAATGGGACATATGCCTGTGCGACAGTCAACCGTAACTGCAGGGACTACCACAGGAAGCCAAAATGGCCAAACTGAAGGAAAAGGGAGACCTGATACAAATGCAGAAAGGCTCACTGATGGTTACAGTTTACAAAGACAACCGTCAGATTTATCTCCTGAGCAGCAATCAGCCTCCAGGTATGACAACAACGGACGAAAAGGTGATACCGACTGTCATCAAAACCAAAAATGGTGGCAGTACACCTTCCACTCTTTGATCAATCTGTGTATTGTTCAAGCCTTTCTCACCTGGGAAAAGTCACCACACGCTCAGCCTCCAAAGAAGACCCATGATCACCTGTGGTTTTGTGTTGATATCGCTAAATGGCTTCGTGCTGGATTTACTTCCAGAAAATGCAAAGCTGGGCGAAGCAAGGCAGTACCAGAACCCCCAATCGCCAAAGACTCCATTGATCACCATAAAATGAAAGATTGAGGGCAGGCCTAAGGTGTGTCGTCAATGTGTCAAAACTGGCCGTTTGACACCAAAGGGATATCAAGTGGAAACGTCATATAAGTGTTCTTTCTGTCAAGTGCCCCTTTGCTGGCCTAAGCATGGTGGTTTTCGCAACTATCATGACCAAAACATAGCCCAACAGTAATGAGATGTTTATTTTTGTTTTGCATACCTGTGTTTTTTGGTGACAGCTGTGACTGTGACATTTAGTAGTGAGTGTGTACATGTGACACCGTGCTGTGCAACTGAAGACTGTGGACGTATGTAATCAGCTGTAGTTTGTAGAACTGCAAAGGCTGATGGAAACACGACAACATCCAGAGTATTGGGAAGTGACTGATTTCAGTATTGTGTGGACAATTGACAAGTTTTGTATGACATTGGTGGGACAACCATGGGACCTGTACTACCAGGCAGCGGATGGATCACGTCAGGTAATCCTCAGATTTTATCTTGCACTAACAGCTAGCATCAGCATGGTGATTCCACATGCTTGCATGCTGTAAACTTGATTGTTATCATAAAATGTCACGTGTCTGGTGACAATTTGGTGACAGTGACACGACCTATGTCTCTTAGACAGACAAAATATAGTACAAATTACAGTGCATGATCTTATAAAACTGCCTGCCAATTTTCTTTCTCTTGGAGGTTCATCACACACATTCCCCATAAGTTAATGATCACACATACCCATTTTTAGGCTGAAACCTGTTAAAGAATCTGAAATCTATGGGAAGTTTGCAGTTGGAGAAACTAAGTACATGAGGGTTAAAGGACTTATAAGGACCTCAGGTCATTTTAAAAGGACCTTCGCCAACAGAACTTTACAGTGTAAACTGCAGAAAGAAAAATTGTATCTTCACCCAGTTGCTTCACAGCCTGTGCGAAAGACATTGTGCACAGTGTGTAGGCCACAACTTCCAACATGCAGCAAGGAAATATTATTGTCTTTGAGGTCACAGCTGATGGTGTTATAGGCAGTCCACTTTACCTTAGGTCCATCTATGCCAGGCTGTAACAAGTCACCCTTTTTCAGATTGAGATCTTTGAAGACGGACTGAAAATTGTCTGTCATGTCCTTTCCCTTATTGTGGCCCCAAAACTCTGAAGTCAAACAATGCATTTTCATAACAGAATCCTGCCAGCTGCGGATCATAAAGTCCATTTACTTCATGTGGTTCTGCTTGTTCAAAGACTTGTCAAAGAGTAAAACATATCAAGTTGAGAGGAAGCCTTGACATTCTTTTGCAGCAGTTCAGAAA
This sequence comes from Conus canariensis, assembly GCA_033310375.1. Taxonomy (NCBI): domain Eukaryota; kingdom Metazoa; phylum Mollusca; class Gastropoda; order Neogastropoda; family Conidae; genus Conus; species Conus canariensis. The sequence continues at coordinate 25,184,531 of CM065723.1, forward strand.
ATCGGGGTTCAAACCCAAATGTTGTCAGGTATTGGCATCTTGTTTCCCCACATTTAAGTCTGGCAGCTATGTCACTGTCTGGGAACACTGATCTGAACAATCCTCCACTTTATTTAGATGATTTATACCTGTAGTGGCAGTCAACAATTTTCATTGCCCACATCACTTCAGACTTTAACTGATCGTTGTCAAGTTTGCTGCTAACCCTAGATCTCTGTGGCTGGAGTTGAGCTGATGGACATTCACTGCTGGCATTACTAGTGCTGCTACAGGCACTGGAAGCGACTGTACTTGCCACACTTTTTAATGAAACAGATGTAGAAGGAATGAAAAAATCAGTCATACTGCATCTAGTATCTTCCTTGAATTTTCGTTCATTTTTCTGTCTGTCACTCTTGGCATTCTGCCTAAGAACACTCTCACGTGTTGATGCCAGTTTAATGAAACTGCACACAAAAGGCAGCATGCAGTATGCTTGTCAGTTGCATCCTTTCTAACCCACTCACAAAAATCCTCGAAGTTAACCATGCGTCTTGAAAGGAACACTTCCCTGGAATGTTACAGTTTCAGTGTGCATATGAACATGATCTTCCAGACAACAAGATATACAACTATCAATAGCAGGTCAACCACAATGCAGAAGGATGGCGAAGTCAAAAACCTCTTTGAGTGCTGAGACACACAGCATGTAGCTGTTGATCAATGCCATTCATTACATTGGCAAGCTCAGAAGCCACCATGTTATACACCTATAGATATTAATCATAAACAGTTCCTTTTTTTCTTACCTTTTTTAATTTCCTGTACAATGGACGTGACATTTTCACCATAGAATTTTTTAACGAAAATTGATACAGCAAAATGCAGCGAACATTAGCACTGCGACTCCGCGCCAAAAGACTCGGCATCAACCTAAGAAAAATGCTCCAGCCTATGAGTGACGTCGGCGCCCTTTGCAACATCATGCCAGGCTAGCTTTTTTCTCGGCCACAGTACTCACACGCTGGCTGCAACTTGCTGAATTATGTTTTTAATTGTCAGATTTTACTTCAGTTTCTTTCTCTCATTGTTTTCATTAAAAAGCACTGAACAGTACCTTTCACAAATTAAAAGGGCCTTCTGATAATTTAAAAGGACCGACTTGCTGAATTGAGCACTTAAAAGGCCTGTTGACCAAAATCCGATTCGTAAGGACTTAAAAGGCCCCTACGAACCCTGTTATCATTTGTCAAACCTCACAACTCAGTTTCTCATGACACAGTGAGTAGGTGGATGAAGTGTGTACTTAGGGATGCTGGAATTCAAGATTTTGCTCCACACACCTTCAGAGGTGCTGCTGCTTCAGCGATGGCAAAATCTGGTGTTTCATTGGATGACATTTTGAAGAAAGCTGGATGGTCAAATGAGTCTACCTTTAGAAAGTTTTATTTCGTCCTGTCGAAGGTGAAACAAAAAAGGTGGACTCTGTTGCCATACACAAAATTGAAAGATACATCTATAAGAAGGAATGAGGTGAAAATAGACTTTCATGCTGTGTACATACAGACTGATGATGAAAGACGAACCATTCAGTTCCAAGAAGGTGCTTCACCATTCTGTCTTATGAAGTAATACTCATAATGTGCAGACCAAACGATTACTGAGTGGTTTTACTTTTCAGCATCTCTATTATAAAGGTCTTTTCTAGTCTCTTGGTAAGTTTGTGTGGTACAAACTGCACGTGAACAATGCTCAGTGTGTTTGTAACTGTATTTATCTTATGAATTTGACAAAGGTTACCTGAAAGGAAATTCTGAATGAAATTTCAAAATCAAGGAACCAGCAAAGTATCATAATTTTGTAAAAAAATAAAAAATAAAAAAAAAAGAGAAAAAGAAAAGGAAAAAAAGGATTAAAGAGAGTGCCAAATGAGGGGAAATTTTTATGAATGTGTTCAAAACTATATAAAATATTTTATGTGTATTTTGATAACAATAAAAAAAAAACGGCCTACTGTGAGGTCTCATATCTTCCAGAATATCGGTAAACCATATGAAATGGAATTAAAAGCATAAGCGAGACTTACCTTGGTAAGGTGAAGGTCATGCTGGATTCCATAGAGGATGGTTTACTGATATGGAGGGAGATATGCCCACCCTCCCAATCCGGTTTGGAAGGCGTTATTTTATCAAATCAAAATAGGCTGTTTTTTTGCTTGGATATAAAAGTGATTGAAATGAAAGACAAATTACAATTATTAACAATAGTATTGGTAAACTAAGTGGGCTTGAAGATTGCGACAGACACACGTAACATTAACAAAAGATTTTAGGTCATTTTTATGTAGATGGTGTACTCTCACTCTGAAGTGTGGCGGACTTAACGCATGCGCAGCTCTCATATCTCCCTCCATAATCAGTAAACCATCCTCTATGGAATCCAGCATGACCTTCACCTAACCAAGGTAAGTCTCGCTTATGCTTTTAATTTTTAAGTTCTAAAAAGAAAAAATGTGAAATGTATGCACACTTAGCTGAGAATGTTGGCAGTCTATCAGCAAATGCACATGGTAGAACTGGATGATTGTTTTATCCAAGTATTGTTCCCAGTAGTCATGAACATGCATTCAGTGTTAAATCTGTCACCTGTCACATCACAAATTAAACTGCCTTTAACAGTCCTTCTCCTGTCACAAGTCTGCTCACCTGTTTTTCAAAAAATCAAACTGAAGTACCAACTCATTAGTTCTCAATCAGATTCGATTTGAAGTAAACATTTTCACCACTTGTTTTGTCATAATTAGATTAATGCTGAAATGATATCTTAGTCCTTTGAACATGTGTGATAAAAAAAAAAAATGTATCTCCTCATACCATGCCTCCCAATGATGCTTGGTAAGAGCTTGGAATTTTTCAGTAACTTCTTGAAATCCTTAACTACAGGAAAGGAGTGTTTGTGGGGAGAGAACTCTTTCCACAGAGTGTCCACAATCATCAAGTTGATTATTCTGACACTTGCATGTGTATGACCATTTTTTTTATCCCGCCATTAAGGCAGCCATACTCCAACTTCGGGGAAGGTGCATGGTATGTGTAATGTGTCATCCATACCAATGGCCAAACTGGCCTGCTCTTCCTAAAGTTGGTGATGGGATTTTACGTGTGTGTGCAAGATGTTGTGCATGCGTTTACACACGGAACCTCGGTTTATAGTCTCATTCGAAGGACTGTATGGGGAATGGAGTCACTACCAATGTTAACTCCGAGGGAAAAATCCCCCTGTACCGAAATGGCCCGGCGGAGATGCGAACCCACAACCCCAAGATTACGAGTCCGATGCTCTACCAACTGAGCTATTCCAGCCCCCAATGTCTGTTACAGACATAGACCAAAATGGACTGGACAAGCATGTCCTAAAAGAAAAGGACTTTTTGGAATTACAGATGAATCAAGACAAACAAAAAAAAAGTTCCAGAAAAAAAGTAGTCTTTATCAGAAGGGAGTCTTCAGGACAAGTAATGTGAGTATAGACACAAGACCAGTCTGATCCTGACAGAAGAATGAGTCTTTAAAGGGAGTGAGTGTGTAGTGGAAGTTAATTTTGCTCAACATAAAAATTACACTGTTGCAGCCAAAACAAGTCTTTAAAGGGACTCGTTATTAAGAAGTAATTCTAGTATGGACAGTGAGCAAAATATTCCAGAAACAATATTTCTAAAGGGAAGGAGTTTTCATGGGGAGATAATTCTCGAATGGCCAAATACAAAACTGCTCCAGAAAAAAAGAAAAAAAGAAAAAAAGGCCTTTAGTTGGAGTGGAGTCTTTTTTTTTTTTTTTTTTAAGGATCTTTCTTGCAATGCTTCAGATTGCTTAAAACTCAAGTTAGGCTAAACCTGATGTAATGTTTATTATTCTGAACATTTTTTTTTATGAAAATATACTTTTCAAACAGTTTTGCCTATCAAAGTAATATCAGCAAAGCAATATAACCATTTGACAAACTTTTTCTTGAACAGCACTCCCAATTAAACAGATGAGTTTAGGCAAGTAGATTAATTATGCGAATGCCAGGACTGAATTCTTTTGGATTAGTCGATAAACATAAGTGTCCTGAGCAACATGTGCATGGTCCAGCTATGGTAAAGGAAACGTTGCTTTGAAAATCATGTAGGAAAATCTGCATCGATAAGTGAGCCAAAAACCATTATCTTGACAGAAAAGAAAAAACATGGTTGGTGCTGTCTTTTGGCAATACAATCGGGTAAAGAACAGTCTGAATTTCACACAGATGTGAATTTGTTGTGACAATGAAGTTGTACCATATGACTCTTGCAAGGATGGCAACGTTTTTGTATTTCTATGAAAAAGAATTGCTGTCAATTCACCCATCCCAATACAATCTAAACAATTCACCAGTCCCATAAGGCAAACTGACTCCTTCCTGCATGTTCGATCAACAATAGGATGAACTCTTTCTTTCCGTGTACCTTTAGTGAGTGGAATCAACTTCCTCTTGAGGCCCATGTCATTGCTCTCAGTCCAAGGCCTCAAATCCTTGACTCCAAACATCAACCCCAGCCATGCAAACTCTTGCACACCCCAACCCCCATCCTTTTCTCCTTACCCATCCCCTCAGGAAGAGGCTGATCATCCAGACAGCCTCTGTGACAAACGCCTTTTTCACAACCTTGGTTCCCACATTTTTCAAGTATCAAAACTCAACAGGATGATGGTGGTCGTCATACGAAAGAAGCAGCAGACCCACCTGATCTGAAATCGTAGGACATTGGCCTGGACAGCGTCTCCACTATCAGTTGCATTGTGGGCACCCCAACACCAAACTGTTCCGCCATTTGCTCACACCTGCCCACAGATGAATTGGTCAAGTTTTGCTGTCAGATTACATTCCTCTTTCATTAAAAAAAAAAAAAAAAGGAATAGGGAAGGAGTCAGGAATGAGGCACTGACTTGTAAACAACTGGACTTCAACTGCCATGATTTTGGTCTCTTAGATGCTGATTTGTACATACTTAAAATTTTCAACGAACTATCTAGCTCAACTTAAAGATTTAAAAAAAAAAAAAGTTCTCTGTTGTTTCTTTTAAATTCATTGATTTTTCTTGTCCTTCAGAATCTTGGGGCTATCTGTTTCATGCTGTTTTTCAGACCTGGAGTAATCCAATTTTCAAACAAATTTCAGCCTATGACTTGTTAACTGTGATTGATTCTGTACCATAAAATTACACCACTATAGAGGAATAATCTTAATGATCCAAAGGCATATTGTTCTTATACGCAAACAAAATCTGCTGCAGTCAGCAAAAAAAGAGAATTACCTGTAACAGAGCTGCTTCTCTTCACTTTGGCAATGAAGTCAGGTTTCCCTAGGTCTGTCACGGGTAATGCTAAGTCTGAAAGAAATCTGAACACACACACAATTTTTTCTTATCTCACACCTTTCTCATTGATTGCATTTTGCATTTGAATTAAATTATACAGTGTCTTGGAACACCAAGGACACAAAAAGAGGAAATAATGTAAATGAATTGAGAGAGTGGACACCAGGAAGCAAAATAAAAACAAACAAGATGCAAAGCATATAAACGTACTCCCAGTTTATCTTGAATATGCGTGAGATATTCTATAAAGAGGAAAAACCGTTTCGGGCCGTTATAGCCATTAGTAACAGCTATTCTGGTAAACATGGGCCATCATCTGACCCATAATGAACACACCTACAAATTTTCAGAAAGAAAGATCGGCCAAGTACTTTCTGAGATATTCCATAAAGAAGAAAACTGTTTTGGGCTGGTATAGCTGTTAGTAACGGCTATAATGGTAAAACAGCGGGCATGATCCGTGACCCATAATGAACATACCTACAAATTTTCAGAAAGATCGGCCAAGTACTTTTTTGAGATATTCCATAAAGAAGAAAAACCATTATGGGCCGTTATAGCCATTAGCAACAGCTATAACGGTAAAATGACACATCAGACATGATCCGTGACACATAATGAACATACCTATAAATTTTCAGAAAGATCGGCCAAGTACTTTCCGAGATATTCCATAAAAAAGAAAAACCGTTATGGGCTGTTATAGCCGTTAGTAACAGCTATAACAGTAAACTAAAACATTGGGCATCATCCGTGTCCCATAATGAACATACCTTCAAATTTTCAGAAAGATCGGCCAAGTACTTTCTAAGATATTCCATAAAGAAGAAAAACCATTATGGGCCGTTATAGCCGTTAGTAATGGATATATAACAGTTGAAATAACACATCAGGCATTCATCCTTGACCCATAATGAACATACCTACACATTTTCAGAAAGATCGGCCAAGTACGTTTTGAGATATTCTATAAAGAAGAAAAACCGTTATGGGCTGTTAGTAATGGCTATAACAGTAAAATAACACATCGGGCGTCATCCTTGACCCATAATGAACATACCTACACATTTTGAGAAAGATCAGTCAAGTACTTTCTGAGATATTCTATAAAGAAGGAAAACTGTTATGGGCCATTATAGCCGTTAGTAATGGCTATAACGGTAAAATAACACATCTGGCATCATCCTTGACCCATAATGAACATGCCGACAAATTTTCAGAGAGATCATACAAGTACTTTCTAAGATATTCTATAAAGAACAAAAACCACGTTATGGTGGCCGGTTTAAATAGCACATCGGGCATGATCCATGACCCATAATGAACATACCTATAATTTTTCAGAAAGATCAGCCATACTTTCCAAGATATTCCATAAAGAAGGAAAACCGTTATGGGCCATTATGGCTGTTTGTAACGGCTATAACGGTAAAATAAGACATCGGGCATGATTCATGACCCATAATGAACGTACCTACACATTTTCAGAAAGATCGGCCAGGTACTTTCTGAGATATTCCATAAAAAAGAAAAACTGTTATGGGCCATTATAGCCATTAGTAACGGATATAATGGTAAAATAAAACATCGGGCATCATCCTTGACCCATAATGAACATGCCTACAAATTTTCAGAAAGATCAGCCCAGTAGTTTTGTCTGGAGCAAGTGGAACACATTTTCACCACGGACAGACGGACACACATACACACACAGACAGCATTTCTTCATTACCATTGTAAAGTACTCCCTGTTCTATAAGAACTGGGAGTACAAAAAGTAGCTACCACAGTGAACCAGCCAATGTGGCACAGTGATTGGTGTCACACTTTCCAGGCTGGGAGGTCATGATGTTGATTCCCACTACAGTCATTTATATGTGTCATCTTTCAACCCTGACCGGCTCCTATCCAGAGCTGAGTTTTGCTAACGGCTCAACTGGGAAAACTAGAACCACAGTCAGGCTTCATCCATTTCATGGACGCAACTCTGAAAGATTGCTAAAAATTTCCTGACCAACGCTGCAGGAGTCTGTATCGAAGCTTGGTTGTTGTTGGGATACATCATGACAAGTAAGTGTGAAGTACAATCCTGAAGAGAACTCCCAAGCATCATTTTCATCATTCTCATTCTCACTGATCAGCACACACACAAAAAGTCAAAAATTCTGTGGCTCTCCTCTCATGGTGACTACAGCTGCGATTTCCTCTCTACATCTATGCGCTTGGTGAGTTAGTATCGAGGTGCAAATAGTGGCAAGTCTATGTGAACTGTCAGTGGACACATGTGGTGCCACCCTATGAAAAGGCTGCTCACTCATCCTGGCTCCATGACTAAGCAGTCCTTATAATCGGTGAGGGGCTTACTAGGTGGTGTACTGCACATGCTGGATCAGAACAAACTCCACTGAACACCATTGACATGACTCGGCAGCAGTGCAGCGTCTCCTCTGGTAGGTTGTCTGAAGACGACTTGACATTTGCAGCTTCCTGTGAACTGTCCGTGATGGGACAAGCCGAAGTGTGGCTACGGATGGGGAGCTGAATGAGAGGCAATGGGGTAATGCAACAGAAGCTGCATGGATGAGGCAGTCAACATTGTGAGAATGTCAGTGGAAGGCAGTGACAGACTAAATGGAAAAGAACAGATGAAAAAAAATCTCTTTTTTTGCATCTCCAACATAGTTTCTGTAGCAGACTTGAGGGTATACCCCAACTGGCCCAGTCTTGGGCACAAGTAAGAGCTCCCAAAGACAAAACGGGAAGATTCTGCAGCTTCTGCCTGAAGGATGCCAGGTCAGGAGCCTCGATCACTGTGGCTGTCAGAAAGTTCCACATAGTTACAGTGTGGGAAAAGAAGCTAAACACAGAACGGTCACATTTGGTGGAAAACTGTCGAAAGCTCTTCTGTTATATTAAGAAAAGCTTCATCTCATATAAGTTGTTTTAGGAGCCAGCAAAAGTTCTTTAAAGCAATGTTAACAAAAGGGGCCATGTTAAAAGCATCAAATCAAATAACACTCAACAATTTGTGCATTCTACTAGCATAACAAAGTTCGACAGAAAGTTGTGTAGCCAACTGGGTCAACAAAGATCAAACTGTCTGCTAATTCATTACACACCCCCATGTCACCAGCATCCTCAATCTTCCTCAAGGTCACTCTGCAGCAGGGGGTGGAGTCTCCTCGGCTTCTTGGCCACAATAATGAATAACATTGATAACTCCAAGTGACTCCACTGAAAGGGCATGGAAAATGGACCAGCAAACAAACCAACCAGAAGAATCACAGCAATAACAAAATCGTACAACCTCCCCCCCCCCCCCCCCCCCCCCCCCCCCCCCCAGCATCACCAAAAAACAAAATACCTTCCCACCACCCCGCGCGAAGTGGTTAGCGTCACGGACTCCCGGCTGGGAGGTCGTGGGTTCGAATCCCATCAGAGTCATGTGGGTTTTTCTGCCCCAACCGGCTCCTACCCAGAGTTGAGTTTGCTGCGGACTCAGTTGGGAAGACTGGGACCACACAGTCGAGTTTCATCCACTTAATGGATGCGTTTCTGAGAGTGTTGCTCAAATTTCCTGACCAACACTGCAGGTGCCTGTATCTCTCAGGCCTGGTTGACGCCGGGATATATTATGAATGGAAGCGTAGAGTACAGCCCTGTCATGTAGTCTCAGACCAAAATGGAAATCCATAGCATCATCTTAATCATCCTCATTCTCATCATCAGCATAAAAAAAAATGTCTCAAAGTCTGTGGCCCTTCATGCCCTGCTCTCATGGTGACCTCAATTTCAATGTCCTCTCCACGTCTGTGGCCTTGGTTTGGTTCCGTCGGGGTCACCAGCATCGGCGAGTCCATGGGGGCTGTCATTGGACGGAAGTGGTGGCGCCCTCCGGAGGGAGAGCTCACTCATGCCAGCTCCTCGACTAAGCAATTATTGTCGTCAGTAGGGGGCTTAGTAGGTGGTGTCCTGCGTATGTTAGATCAGAACAGGCGCCACTGAACACCACCGAAGTGACCTCTGGTGGGTTGCCTCTTGACGACTTGACATTGACTGCTCCCTGTGGATTGCTGGTGCCGGGGCTGCAGCGGGGCCGACCGGGCTGTGGCTGTGGACAGGGTGTCAGAATGAGCGGCGTAGGTGCACTGCATCCGAGGTGGCGCACAGGTTGGGACAGCAAAAAAAAAAAAGAAAAAAAAAAAAAACCCTTCCCGTCTTGCGACAAGAAGTCCTACCCCATCACTTGTGTGGTACTGACCCAAGACCCAAACCCAAATTTTGCAGTCCAATCCCACATGATGCCTTGAGATGCCCAACATGGACTACTTTCAAAGAACACCCAGAAGAAAGGGGTGGCGGGTGGCAGGGTCACTACAGACCCCACCCTACACGTGAATCATGGCAAGTAAGACGGCTGAGAATGTAGAAGAAGGCATATCTGTTAAGTAGTATGGAGTGTTTGTTTATTGGTCCTCAGTAAAACAACCTACAAAATACACTAAAAAATGTATGAGCGTATAGGTCTCAACCCCACATCTTACTTCATACATTATTCATGTACAGCTTTCATCAACATATTATAATCCGTTTAGCATTTAAAAAAAAAAAAAAAAAAAATAGACAATGGCAGTTACACCTACTTGTTGGCAGTGGGGTAGGACTCGGGATGTATGGCCGTCATGTCCAAAAGATTGACATCATCAGAGCTGGTCAGTTTCGCCTTCTTGGCCTTGCCTCCTGGCTTGGTGGTGGCTTTGCGTTTCTGGCCGGCTTTGCTTGACACGCCCTCCGTAGCTTCTGGCTCTGCTTGTCTGAATCACAGGAAAAGAGAGGCTACTACTGTACTTCAATTTTGACCAAAAAAAAGCTTGATCATCTGATAATCAATTTCTTAAAGATCAACGATTAACGATTTAAATGTAAAGCTGGCTTGCTGTTCTCCATGCGCATGTCTATAGCTCAATTCACTGATAATCAGTTTCTTAAAGACCAAAGCTAATGATTTAAACGTAAAACTGGCTTGCTGTTCTCCATGTGCATGTATGTTTCAAGCTCTGCCGGTCTAGGGAAAATGGGACAATGAATTTCAAAAACGAAGCCAAAAAAATTTTTTTTTATGACTTGTTGCAGGCAGTGAAAATCAACAGCACAGCACGCTGCTATTGGTGACTCTTGTCAACAAATACTTTGATTATTGAAGACTACAATTAAAGACAAAAAGGGCAACAGATTTAATGCTCCTGAAGCTTATTCATGACTCCAATCACAAACAAAAAGGGCTTATTGATTTAATGCTCTATAGTTTATGAGCGAGTTACATAACTTTACTGGTGGACAAGAGATGAAAATAAAGAGTGTACATTCAAATAACATCATCAAATGAGGAGAGATCAAATTAATGACTATGCTTTTAAATAAGTTTGTTGGTGGAGAAGAGATCAAATCAATAACCATACAATGAAAGACATTTGGCCAGTGGAGGTGAGATCAAATTAATCACCATACATTCAAATAACGTTTGTCAGTGGAGGAGAGATCAAATAAATGACCATTCAAATAACAATCAGTGGAGGAGAGATCAAATTATGACCATACATTCACATACTTTTTGCCAGTGGAGGAGAGATCCAGTTGATGACCATGAATTAAAATAACTTTGTCAGTGGAGGAGAGATCGAATTAATCTTAAGCAAGCCTCATTCGGTAGCTGAAACTTCTGCCTGCAGCCACATTCTTTTGGGGTGACTGAAAAACGTGCACACCTACCTACTTCAAATTGCTATTTTTTTTTTTTCCATTGTTTGTACAGTTATGAAATTTGGAATGAATGTTGAGGAACAGTTATGAAATTTGGAATGAATGTAGAGGAATGAATAAAGAACATGTTGATATCAACCTTTAAGTACTTTGTGCATATTTTCATTATGGAAAAAATATAATAACATAAAAAAAAAAAAACATACATGTTCACGAATCATGGAGCCCCGGAGTGTACTGGATCTTGAAATGCACCAGCGTGTGGTACCTATCGAAACAGGGATAGGGGCAGAGTGGTACTCGACACTTCTGACAGATGAAGGAGGTCTGGTAACGCTTGAAAGTGCAACAAGAGCAGACAGTGCAGTCCGGTCGAGAGGGCTTTCCATTGGCCAGGTGCTTGTCAGTGATGACCAGTTAATGCTCATAATTGACCAGTCTTTCTGGAGGATTCTCAGACTGTCTGCCTCTCCTGTGACTTGCACCACATTTGTAATCCTCCAGAAGCTGGTGAACAATCCGCCGCAGAGGGAACTTCCCGAGCAGAGAGACGTCCCCCATTCTTGTGCTGCCAGATCACAAGAGAATTACAAAAACAGACCTCCAGCAGATAAAAAAGACCTTTTTCCACCACTTTTTGCTTTTATGAAGGAACATATAGAATGACAAGGCCTTGTCCGCCCTATCTACACCACCCATGTGCTTGGAATAGGCCTGACCAGCACAGGGCTTCTGAACAACTCGCATGTTGCCAGGATGGTTTTTTGCCCGACTTCCTTCCTGAACGTCTCTGCAGAGTGAACACAGGTCATCAAATTCACTTGCCTTTTGTCCTTCCAGGCAATGTACAGAGTGTGGCCAACCTGTGATGGGTTCATCACACACAGCAGGCTTTGCAGCCTTGATGCGGGGAGGAACACCTTGCCTGTTCAGCCTGAGAGTGCCACAAGCACCCATTTCATTTCAAGCCAACTCCTCATAAAAAGCCCCAGAAGAGAAGAAATTGTCCATGTATAGGACATGCCCCTTGTTGTAGAGAGGCTGGGCAAGGGTGACCACAACCCTATGAGCAACCCCAACATCCCTAAGCAATTCTATAACCTCCTCCTTTCCCAGATAGAGCCTCCAATTCCACAAATAGCCAGTTTTGGAATCGGCCAGTCCACAAGCCTTGAGATCCCACTTTGTTCGCTTGGCAGGCATGTATATCAGAAGACTTGCCCTGCCCTTGAATGGTATCATGCTGTCATCTGTTGAAATTTCCTCTGATGGAGCATAATATCTTTGCCAGAGAGGGACAAGAAGTTCAAGGAGGGGTCGAACTTTGTCAGCCTTGTCATGCTCAGGATGGTCCTTTGGTTTGGCTGTGGAATTATCTGCCTGATGAAAAAAACGACATAATACTGAGGAACCTATTCCTAGACATGACCTTTCTGAACCCTGGCATCTCAAGATATTCACCTGTAGACCAATACAATTCATAAGATGATCGTCGAGAAATGCCCATCAGCAGAAGAATAGCCAAGAATGCCTTCATCTCCTCAAACGAAACCTCCTTCCACAACTTGACTCGCAAGTAAGCTGTGGCATCATCACCTCTCATCTCTGCTATTTCCGCGGCATACCCGTTTGTTTCAGTAACAAACAGTCGAATAACTTCATCTGTGATGAAGACATGAAACAAATTTGCCTCGGAAATATCATCTGTGACATCGACAGGACCGCTAACGGAATCGAACACCGAAAGCCAATCATGATCGTCGATATCTGAATCGCTATTGTCACCAAATTGCTCCCCATCTGCATCATCCCTTTCCCACTCTGCCGCAATATTTTCTATATCCTCTCGATTGAAGCCTAAAAACTCTTCATCGGAATAAAAAAAAATCTCCTGCAAAAATTGTTCTGCACCGGCATCCGTGATGAACATTAACTAGAAAAGCTTGACGAACTTTGAAAAATTTCAGTTTACTAACCACATGGAAAATGGCGTTCACACAGAAAGGGAAAGGAAGTTAAAGCCCGGTGCATTGTGGGATTGCTTTATTCTGATTGGTTCTTTTCCACCAACCGAGTACGAGCTTACTGATTATACCACTCTTCTGTGGGCCCACTCATGCACCTGCGGCTGTACAGGCACAATGGCCGCTCGGCACACCAGTGCGCCTGGGGCGTTCTAAAGGTTAATGACTCCATACATTCTTCTTCTTCTATGGTCCATTAATCGCTGATGCATGTGTATCCTGATCTATCCCCGAAACCTGCGCCGTAGCTGACACACCCTGTCTTTGACAGATCAGATCAAGCTATCTGGGGGTGAATGGGAGGGGGGGGACGGGGGGGGACGGGGGCGAACTTCTGCCTTAGCTCAAGACTAGAGTCCATCCTACCCTTTGAGCACAGGGAGATGGTTTGTTCACTGGAGTGTCCTCTGGAGCTGAAAGCTTTTAGCGCAACTCTTGACCACATGATGTTCCTGTCATAGGACATAGGGGTATTTCAGTAAAGATAACAGTGCCACCTGTTATCCTGCCAGGAACATCCTCATTTGACCAGGCAAGCCCGACTCTTACCGCAGCAAACCCTCACATCTGAGGGGGGCATCCCCCAGTCCACCACCCGGGGACCCGCCTGGTTGGAGATGGTAGCCCCTGCTCCAGGACCCTATACATTCAAATAACTTTGTCAGTGAAGGAGAGATCAAATTAAGTGGAGATGAGATGAAATGTGTAGCAGCAGGCTGATAAATGAACCTCACAGAGCATATACCATGGAACTTACTCGGCATGCTGTGCGGCAGGCTCGTGTATGACCCTCACAAAGCCGGCACACTGCTCGTAGCTCTTCTCCCCAAGACCTTTCACCTTCAGCAGCTGGGAGCGGTTCGTGAACTGGCCGTTCTTGATCCGCCATTCAATCACCTTGTTCGCTTTCGTCACGTTCAACCCGGCCACGCGCCTGCACACCAGTTCCAAGCGCATGAACGTGCTTTTCAGGAAAATGTTACTTATCAATACCCTCTATCAGTAAAGACCAAACAGTCATTGTTTCCTTTTCTTCTAACGTATTATTATTTAAAAGATCTGTCTTCGAGAGGGATTGCCATGGTTCCCATACGCTGTCAGTGAAGAGTTTAGTATTTATAATATTTTTTCCTATCTTGTGTTCTCATTTTCTTCTTCCTCCCCCCCCCTTCTTTTTTTTCTAATTATTCAAATCTTTGCCAAGTCGTTTATATAATGACAGAAGAATTGTTAGCCTGCACTTGTTTTCCCCCACTACAACTTTGTTCAACGTATCATTTTAAGTTTTCAGAACTTTCAATGAGAAAACACAGACTGCTCTTACTTTCTTGTTCAGGAGGCAAATCATGATTCCTTAAATTAAGAACGAGGCCTGGAAAAACTAGGTTTTACTGTTTTAGTTTGTAATCATAATACCATATTAGTGAAAATATTTGAAAGGTGTCTTCACACAAAAGCAAGGTTGGCTGTCAGATTTTTCGTTTTTGTTGTTGTTGTTTTTTCTGGTATAGAGATTTACAGCAAATGAATATTTGGAAAAGTGTGCTGTTCAAATAATTCCCAGTTATCTAAACAAAAGCAGTCAATCAAAATGTACCCAAAATGCCACTTTTGAACATGGTTCAATCTTCATATTGTGCATTAGAGTAAACCTCTTCGCAGACTCCAAACGCAGACATGGGCATGAACCATGCCATAACTCTTTGTCCAAGACCAAAGTACAGGGTGTACCTGGACATCTAGGAGGCAAACCAAAAAAACTTTGAATGGACAGCATCAAATGATTGGGTCTGATTATGCTGCTACCCTGTTGAATATGACTGAGGATAGAAGACTGTGTCGGTTCCTGACTGCCTGCACCAATACAAGGGTGACACTTTGAAAATCTGAAAAAACTGAAAATGAGGCAGGGGTCCAGGGGCCGCCCAGGCCCTGGCGGGGTGCAGGGGCAGTGCCCTGTTGGGGGTCGGGGGGGCAAAGCCCCCTGGCCGAAGAAGATTTTATTAAATTTTAAGAGCATTTCATGGCCTCTTCTGGCATCAAATTGGAAAATCAAAGCACAGCACTCACTTTATCTTACCTTACGGCATAACAAAACTTTACGTTGCCTAACTGGAAAACTTTTTCTACCAGCACAATGGCGCGACGTAGGCTAACAAAGATCGCTGGACCTGTATTGTCTTCTACGATAGAAAGCGCTTCCTCATTTCAGGTCATCTGCTACAGAGCTGCTTCGGTCATAATACCGCCGATTCAACTGTTCTTCAAAAAAAAACTTTTTTTTTTTTTTTTTTGAATAACGAAACTTGAAAAATGGAATTTCCGTCTGGGGCCTTGCCGAGAAAATGGATTTCAGTCACCCAGACGGAAGAGTGGCACCCATGCCAATATCATGACACCCCCATGACCTGCAGGCCAATCATAATGAAAACTTCGGACAGGTTGTCTTTTCCTGACCTTTTCTCAGTGCTTCGGTTTAGGAATGACAAGATAATCATGTTTCAGGTCTACGTACTAACACTATGGTGTTACCGCTCCCTTCCTGCCAGCGCTAGTTTAAAATATCTTTTTAGCTCTTAAGAGGTGAATTCTCTGAGATTAAGCATAAAAACTGCCAACGACATGCCCCAATAACATTTCACAAAATGAAAGATGTTGGTAAATTCAGTCACCTTCAAATTCTGATCTGTAACAAAATCATCAGTTCCACATGATTTGCTTTCAAAGCAGTAAAGTGACAAAACAAATCATGCCTAAATTACCTGCATGAAGACCAAAAAATGTGTGTGTATAATTTTAAAAAAAATCTTAGGAATGTTTCTATAAGTCTAACAATAGAACAGAAATTAGTCTGTTGGATTAGAAATTTTAACAAAAGAGAACTTCATCCAAATCTGACTTTCAAACAAAAAAATCAATCAGCCAAAATTTAAATGAAAAAAACATATGAAGGCAGCCAAAACTTCAAAAACGAAAAGAGTAACAAGAAAAAATTCTGAAAGTAAATAATCACCAAATAGTGAATAAAATAAATCAATAAATAAGGAAACCAATTGCCCGTTTACCATACAAACACATCACTGACTCAGAGCGAACACTGACCTCAGCAGGCACTGACTGGCAGTGTTCAGGTCAACGCCAGTGAAACTGACACATTCCTCTATCACCGAGTCCAGTGCTGTCTGCAGCTTGGTCTTGGCCACATCATGCTGAGCAAATTACACACACATGCATGCATGCATGCACACACACACACATACACACACGTACGCATGCA
This sequence comes from Conus canariensis, assembly GCA_033310375.1. Lineage (NCBI taxonomy): Eukaryota > Metazoa > Mollusca > Gastropoda > Neogastropoda > Conidae > Conus > Conus canariensis. The sequence continues at coordinate 25,200,969 of CM065723.1, forward strand.
CACACACACATACACATGCACACACACACACACACTATTTATTCCCCTCTGACCCCTGTTTAAGACATGGAGGTACAAGACTGTAAACATATTTCAATGGACCGAAGAAAAGAAATAAAATCTAACAAATTGAAAATGAGGAGGTAGAGGAAGAGGAGGGAAAGGGTTAAGCACAATCACAAAGTGGTGAATTAGGTGTATATGAGGACAGTTGGTTGGTGTTTTGATCCATAGTTTTGTTTCAATCTCATTGGGAAAGAAAACAAGCCAACAACAACAAACCTTTGATTTTTACTTTATACAGTATCTATGACAATAAACACAAAAACTGTCTCGTAAAACAAAATAAAAAATGCCAGATTGAAGGATTCCAAATTGTATGCAAGTTGTGTTATCAAGAGAAGAAAAAATGAAGGAAACATCAGAACCAGGCATTAAGACACGTTTGACTTTGGCTAACATGATAAAGTCCCTTTTTCTGTAAACGTTTTCTGCCGGTCAGAAGCATGACTGCTTTCAAATCAGATTCCTAAGTAAGCAGCACATAAATATCTAGACAAATATACCATCAAAAGCTTGCATGCAGAGAGCTGAAGTTGAAGCTGCTGATTTGAATAATAAATATCACTAATATAACATTACAAAACAAAATGATGAAAACCAATATGACACTGCTGTAGAATGACGGCAAACCACTGCAGTTTTGAAGAACCTAATACGCTTGAAGGTACAATATTCAACCCCTTCTGCTCCCCGATTTCAGAACTAGACCCAGCACAAATAAACAAAGCATGCAAAAAAAAAAAAAAAAAAAAAAGATGATATAGAAGTTGATGGTTTCTTCACCTGATACATGCCGACTCCAATGTGCTTGGGTTCAATCTTGACCAGTTCTGAGAGTGGATCCTGCAGCCTCCTGGCTATGGACACTGCAACAAACCCACAGTGCATGTCAGTCTTCCAGTGTAGGCAATAGCACAGTGCTTGGAACACAACACTCAGTCTGGGGGTCACAGGGTCGATCCCCAATCAACACAGATAGCGCCGCTCGTGTCTGAAACTCCTTCATGTATGTATGTTGAAAGACCGGACAGCGAGCCAGTATTTCTTTGATCCATGTCAGATGATTTGAAGTGTTATGGGAATACAAAATACCCAGCATGCATGGTAACCTTCGGAGAGGACATGAGCACCAGGAAGCATTCCCCATAATGCAATCCAGTTTCAGTTCATCAAGGAGGAGTCGCTGTCTATACACGCCACACCACATCTGCTATGCCATGAGGCTGCTACCTCAGGGGTAAGAGTTAAATAAATACACACATAATTTAACAGTTTCAATCTTTTGGAAATTACAGCCTGGGCAGCCTCTCCTGCCTGGCCAGTTCAGGGGGAAGGGGGGGGGATCTTCTTGAACAGAAGGGATGTTCATTTTAATTCTAACATCTCAAAAACTATTCTGATAAGAGGCAAAACAAATCATAGTACGACTTTTGGACTTTGATGCTTCAAAAAACTAAAACACTATTTTCCTTTTTACATAACTCTGTGTTTGAATGTAAACGGCAAGACTCAATTTTGGTCCAAAGACATGAAAACTTTCTCAATTTATAAATAAGGCTTTTATGTTCAGCTGTGTCAAATTTGAAAACTGTCACTTGCGTAGGTTTAAAGTAATACCAGTTTGAGTGCATCAGGTCCGTCGCCCAAGTCTTGCTAAGAGGGAGAATCACAGAGTTGTCAGCGGCACCTGAACAGGGCTGAATGATTTGATAAAGAAAAGAGGAAGGAACCAGTTTCATGGGTAAGACTTGGAAGACGGTCCATCTTCACTGTTCAACTCTCATCAGAGAAGTTGGCCAGAGGGATTTTCAGTCCCCAGTTGGTTCCCATCCATAGCTCAGTATGCTTTGGGCTGAAAGAGAAAGACCAAACAGTGGAGCTTTGTCAACACAATGGATGCAGCTCTGAGAATGTTTGGTCACATTTCTGACTTGCACTGCAGGTATCAAATTCACTGAGACGCAATGATGTATTGTGAAAAAACAACACACACAAAAAAACCAAGGGAAAAAGAGCTTCTTCTTCCATTCCAGAACAGAATTCAATGGCATCACCTGCACATATCACTATGAAAAGTCTCTGCAGCCCCTCTGGCTCAGGGAAAATACGAAACTGGACCCGTTTTAAAACAACACTATTAGAGAGAAACTTGTTTACCCTCCAGGTAAACAAAAATTGCAACTTGTCAAGCAATGCCCTGTGTTGTTTCCCTTGGACTGAAGTTTGCTTGGTGGATTCAAAGTAAATTCAGCATTCCTGCGAATGCTATAGATTTGGTATGTCACAGTGTGCGACTGGGATACTGAATCCCAAGCCTCAAAACCATGCCACAAAGTTCACTATCTTTTATTTCTGCAGTGTATACTGTAGTGTGATAATGACACAAACCCAGAGTACTTTATCCTAAGACACATTTGTTTTAATCACTATCATCTTTTCAACACTTGTTCAGTCGTTAAAAAGAATTGTGTTCGTTTGCTAAGGTACTCAGAGTGTTCAAAGTAACAACACAAAAGATAAATATACACTAAAACTTACCAGCACCTCTGAGAGTGGGATCTAGATGTGGCAATTCTTTCTGAGCCTCGTCAGACACACTGTATATAGACGCTCCTCCCTCATCAACAATACTGCAACACAGCAGATTCTGTTTTTAATATTTGATAAATACTACTTGACAAGAGCAGATACTGTCAGACAGGAGCAGAGATCAAAACTCTGTTTGAAACTGACATCCCCTTCAAATGTGTTGTAGGATAACATGAGAAAAGCAAAGGTCTGAGAACCTGAACTGCATCTGTGACTATTCAACTGGTGCACAAAAATTGTGTCTCTTGGTTTTTGGGTACCCATTTCTTTAGATCTTTTAGATTGCACATGACATGCAAAATAGCCATGAAATAAAAGGATGTAAAAAAAAAAAAGTTTTCATCATGGTAGGAATTTGAAGTGGGTCTGTCTAGTTCCCATCCACTGTTTGATTTTCAAGCAAAGTGTAGTCATATTTTAACGAACAGTTTTGGTCACCAGCTCATGATGCCAAATGTAAGAAATACAGTTTCCCCAATTACAACATGTAAAGTGAGCGCATGCAGAGAATAGCTTTGAAACTTTTTTCCTGAAAAGTATGTCAGATGGAAACGCCCAAAACTATCATGCTCACTCGTATTTTTACTACCATCAGTCTACAGTTACAAGTTAATCACTGATCTGCCTGTACCTGCCCATCAAGGGTGACCCTGTACTTTGTTCCTGTACCAGTTATTTGGGAAGGCTTAACCTGTTGAGCACCATCTTCTGTGTAAAAAGAGTGCTCTCCCCTTGCCAAGGGTATTTGGGCGTTTTTGCATAAAATAAACAAAAATTCATAGCTCCTCATCCAGCAAAGAAAACCCCATAAAACTGTACATTTTAGGAATCTGCGTTATTCCTCTATGTGTTGACATCAAAATGAAACAGAAATCTTTATCCGGGTATGAGCACCATGCTGTTATATAAACAAATGTAGAAAAAACGACAAAAATTTGTTAGAAAAATATTTGTAAAATATAAACATGCAGCTGGAAGTTTTCGCCAGTTGGAACTTTTATCCCCGGGTTTCCACTAAATGCAGTGTTGCTGGGCAATAAAAATTTGGTAGTGAAAAATTCACTTGAAACCTTGCTGTCCTAGTTGTCTGCCACGCCCCCTTGACACACCCCTCTCCTTCTCCCTCTGCCATGAAGCCCCCTCGTCACTTCATAGGTCCGTCTTCTCTTTTGCCCTGCACAGACTGAACGCAAATCTTCGCTGTGTGTGTCAGTTTCAAGCCGCCGAGATTCACACACGCTGGCTGGCTCACTCGGCGTACCGACGCTTGTGTCAGCTGTGTCAACTTGACCCATCAACGATGCATGCACGAAATCGTCACTTTCCTATGTGTCGAGCAAATCGACTGAATCAAGATTTGAATCGCGCTCTTGTAGAGTAATATTCGCTGTTTCGAGAGCAGAAAAGGTTTTTCGAGTCGATTGTAGGCCGCTAAGTCCGGGTGTTGCGTCGTCTGCTACTGTTGGTGAGTGAAAACTACTCAAGAGCCTGTGGGGTCTTCACTTTCAATGGGCTGGGCACACTGTATGTCACATGTGTACACGTCATGAAATATGATTTGATTAGCCACTGGACGGGATCCTAAACCTTCATCATACGCCAAATAAGTCAGTGAAATCGCTAGGGTTTTCCAGCTGAAAATGGCGAAAAGGTCACCAACTGAAATTTCGGTCACTGGCACTTAAGTGGAAGTATTTTATCGACCGAAATATCGGTCGCTGGCACTCAACAGGTTAAGCATTAAGATGCAGTGTTTCGAGGTGTCTGCTCAAGAGCTTGTGGGCTGCCAGTTGTCATGTGCTTCAATTTGAACCTAAAATGTTTGAAATTTTTTGTTGTCTGCTAGTAGTGAGTGTGACAATGAGAGACAGTGATCGAGGACTGTCCATTCACCATGATTATGAATAATTTAGCAGCCTAGGAGCTGGTGAGTCGATTATGATGGCGAAAAAAAAAGTGATGAAGACTATTCTTGTACATCTGGAAATGCTTGAAACCTAAGTGGTGGTGTGTAAGCCAGTCAAGAAGTGGGAAGTCAGTATCAATGCTTTAGACTGATTCTGAATTAGAAGAATGAAGGCAAGTGACCACGATGATCTCTCATAAACAATGACATCAAACGGACACATGCACAGCAAACTACATCCACTACCAGAATAGTCATACAAAAATTGTTGTGATCTGGACCTAAAAGGTACACGGAACATATTTTGTTATAAAATGGTACTCTAGTTTCATCTTTATGTCCGGTACTCTAAAATATTCAGTTTGCCATAATGTACATGCTACTTAACAAAACAAGAACATTGCAGTCAAAATGCCAACTCAGCACAAAACAGTTTTACCACTCATGTGACAATGGCCTAACCAGTAAACTACTGAGTTGTGCTGAAAGCGGTTCCTCTGAATCAGGTCTGACAGTCAGTGTTACCAGTCATGTGACAATGGTCTAACCAGTAAACTACTGAGTTGTGCTGAAAGCGGTTCCTCTGAATCAGGTCCGACACCCTCTGCTCTGTCTCCCTGCAGGCTACGCCGTTGCCAATGGCGATCACATCACATCTGCAGACATAACAAACACCATCCTACTTCAATGTAGGCAGCCCAACTTGAGATTAATTTCCAATAGTGAAAACGATTGTAGATTATTATCAAGAGTATAATGCTAATCAGTTTTCATCCGAGATTCGGAGAAAGAGCATGCCTGCATACATATACAGTCACACAGTCTTACTCGTAGCTATAAACACACAGACTGATGATTATTTCCTAAAAGCAATCAATCAGTCTCATAGACACACACAAGCAGAGATCTGTTTGACCTAGCAATGTTATTGGTGTACCTTTCAACAGAAAAAGAGTGTGTTTACAAATCTGGATAAAACATGGGGCTGATTTTCTCCTTTTGCAATAATACAGCAAAGCAATGGTCTTGCGCTTACTACATTAAAAACAGGTCAATCAAACACCAAATTTCTTTCATACCTGGTTCATTGGCATAGCTTGCCACAAATTCATGCTCTCTCACTCTGTGCGAGTTGTTTAAAAAAAAAAAATGTTTTTGCACCTGCACTGACTGTGATCCCTGCTGCTGTTTGTATGTATCGGCATGTTGTCTAAGATGCAGACACTGCCAGATGCAATTTTGCACACAAGAGTTAGAGTTCTCACTCTTTGGTCAAAGCACCCAAACAGGCAAACCAAAACACCACCACTGTTACACTCCACAAGCGTGCCTCCTGCTCAAAAACTCTGTATCTAGATTGTTTTCCCGACCTTTTCTTTTTTAGTTCTTACTCGTCTCGTTTTGACCAAGCATGTGTACAAAATACGGCTGAATCATATGAGTAAACAAGGCTGCAGATAGCCTTACACATAGCCACACATATTTCGTGATAAATATTTCCTGGCAGTCTGACAATGAATCCTACAAATTACACCCACATGAAAGATCCATTACCTGTGCGTGTTGATCACACTGACCAGTTTTTGGTCCTCAACCATTTTGTTCGACTTGTAGTCATGGAGATACAACACCTCCGTATGCATCACCTGACCTGCACAACAACTCCATTTTGATTATGAGGATTGAGGACCAAAACTTCAAACGATTTGAAATATAAAGGCAAAAGATCTTTCAACGATACACATGAAGTGCACGTAGATTATTGCAGCAAAACTTCAAATGATTAAAAACGAACGGGCAAAAGATTCTCCAACAAAGATGCACATAAAATGTACGAAGATCATTGCATTTTTCAGTCTTTCTCCCACAGAAGCGATTATATTTTGGTTTGTTTTCAGTCTATCCATAAGCATAATTCAAAATATCTTCTGAGAAGCATTGATAAATGAACAGTATATTGTACTTCTATCATTTCGCTATTAAGCAAATACGAGATGGGAAATACACAAGGAATAGCTCCAGTCCCTGGCAACTTGCAACAAAAGAAAAAAGACAGTACATTTCTCCCTAAGTTGTAGGGCATCAATTTTCCTTGCAGATTAATTGAATGGCATGTGATAAATTCAGCATGCCACTCACTCTCCATGATGTGCAGAAGCTAAAACATTGGTGAAACACAGAAATTTACTTTCCCCCTCCACAAAATGGTGAGCTTCAGTGCACTGGAATCTATGCAGGCCGTAAGCATGACTATTTAGCCATACCCACCTCTTTCCTGCACACTGAAAGCAGTCTACTGTTCTCTCTGATACTGCTGTTTTGAGACAGCTCAAAGATTCCTATGTCTCCAAACAAGATGGTGGAATGAAAGCAGTGCTCATTTTGAGAGGTGATAGGATTTATGACAGGTGAAGGATCCTACACTGAATGTGTTTTAATTACTAAGTAAACATTACTCTGAATGAAAAAAAAAAATGATCTGATTCTTTCCAGGGCACTTGCTGAAAGACACAACAACAATTATATAATATAAATTGCAGTCACACATAGCATCCATGAAACATCTGTATAGGCATTTTCAAACAGCACATAACAAACATTTAAACCATGGGTTGTTTGCAGGCTTGAGGCATTGAGTGTAGGTATGGAGAATTTGTTAAATATAATATAATAGGGATGCATACTACCGGACGCCCAAATCAGACCAAGTGAACATTGTTGGACTGAGGATAAGGCTCCCCTGACCTCAACATGACAGGTCCACTATACTCCACACCTGTGAGTCTTTCAAACCATCAATGCAGTGCAGCCCCAGAGACAGCGGAGCATTCCCAGCTTGGCCCAAAGTGGAAACCTGGCCTGCCAACTCACCAATGAGTGCAAAACCATACTGACCACTGGAGGGTCTTCACCATACAGCAGCCTCCGTCACTACCTCCAGGATTCCGACCTAAGTAAACGAAGAAGACCATCATTGTGATACTGAGAACCGGGCACTCCAGACTATGACATAACATCTCTGCAATACTCCACCCTGGCGGGTCTGCAATTAATCCATGCAGCCCCAATGACGGTGGAACAGTCCCAACAACACCAAAAGAAGAATCCTGGCCTGCCAACACACTGATGAATGCAAAACCTTATTGACCACTGGAGGGCCTTCACCATACAGAAGCCCTTGCCAGTACCTCCACCATTCCTGCCTAAGGGAACGGAGAAGAATCTCTTCCTACACTACCGTTGATCTCATATGATCATCACCCATCAGTGACTGATTAATGATAATAATTTTTACCCCTCTTTGTGTGTGTGTGTGTGTGTGTGTGTGTGTGTGTATGAATATGTGTGTAAAAAATTTTCCACAGTTAGTCTCACTATGATCACACGATCTTAACTCACCTAGAACATTGTTTACATGTGTTCCCCCCCCCCCCCGCCCCCTTTGTGTGTGTGTGTGTGTGTGTGTGTGTGTGTGTGTGTGTGTGTGTGTGTGCAACACATGATACCCTGTTTTTCATTGATCACTGCTATCTTCTCTCAACAAACAGCAGCATATTGATGCCAACACATTATTTCACCTGTTACAATGAACATCATCCCACAGCATTGTTTACTTTTTTAAACAACACAATTAATATGAACCTCCCACCCCCCACCCCCCACCCCATAGTGGATGAAGAGATATGAGCTCTCCTTCTCTTGCCCCCCTTCCTCCCCCCCCCCCCCCCCCCACACACACACATTACCCTCCTCCCTTTTTTTTTTTTTTTTTTTCTCTCTCTCTCACCCCCCCTCCCAATCATACCTTATCACCCATTTATCTTCCATCCCCTTCCCTCCCTCATTAACATTACCCACACATCTTTCACAACTACCCACACATAACTACCACCACCTCTTTCATCACCCAGCGAAATCATTTATTTTATTCACCTAAACTTTTTTATTTATTTATTTATTTATTTATTTATTTTTTTTTTTTAATTATTATTATTTTTTTTTAAAGTTTCTTCTGTTCATGTACTTATTTACCCCTTCTATATATAATTTAATTTTTTTTTTTTTTTTCCCCCAGTTTGCCCCCCCCTTACCATTATTATCAATCCACCATTATCACAACCGTCACAAAGATATCACACCACCCCACTAAACTAGACACACAACCCTATCGTATCACACAACCCCCCCCTCCCCCCACGAACCCCCCCCCCCTCCTTTTCCTCTCCCATAATCCCCCTTGTCATTTCCGCCTAGCGGCTATTCTCCCCACCACATGGACTAACAACAGATGAGTCATTTTCGTTCTTTGTTTGTACTGTCTTAAATGTTAAATGTGATTTATTTTTTCGCCTGAAGAAGACCCAAGTGGTTGAAATGCATCGTGTCTTGTCATGTGCTTTGTTTGTCAATGTCATTGGCGGTAACTAACACCCTCTCTTTCTAAATTTTGCTTCGTTCTCCGCCGTCAGTCACTCCATTTTGAAACTTTGTTAAATATAACCAAAAAATGACATCATGAGATGATTACGAGTCCATTTTAATAACGTTGCCACTAACGGGGTTTGAGGTTAACAAATGTTGGGTCAGCCAAATATTCTGTATCATGCCGGTGTCTCACAGGCTTTTGCCAGTTTAATGTTCAGGCAAATTTTCATGGCTTACACATACTTCCATTTGTGTTAACCAAAATTTTGGCTTGCCCGTTGTGAGGTTAAGTGTACTCGAATGCAGTCTCCTGTTAATTTGGAGTGGCTGTCCTGGGTCGGTGTGTGTGTGTGTGTGTGTGTGTGTAAGCAAGTATTTCCTTTTCTTTGTGTCTTTTTTTTATCTACAATAGGCAAACACTGACCCTGAAAGACAATTACCTGACTGCACAATCAAGTAAATCATGGTTCTTTCTAAAGAAATCAAACGGTGGTTGTTCCTATGGCAGTAAATATTGTCCATAAACTTTCTTTGAAGATGAGGTTCTCAAAGACACCTCTATAACGTGGATGAAACTCCACCAAGTTCTTCAAGTCTTTCCATTTGAGCCCAGACTAGACTCAACAGCCTCTAATAAACTCCGTCAAGTTCTTCTAGTCTTTCCATTTGAGCCCAGAGTAGACTCAACAGCCTCTATTAAACTCCAACTTCTTCTGGTCTTTCCATTTGAGCCCAGAGTAGACTCAACAGCCCCTAATAGACTCTAATAGAAGTAACCTTGGCAATTTCAGCAACATATGAACCATAATTATAAGACAGTACTGACATTATCAAAGTTATTCAAAGATGCTCCCAGGATTCACCGAAAGGGGGAGAGAATGATGAATCCATCGGTGCTCAACCAATCACGACTGCAAATCCCAAACAGACTATGAACATGGACCAAATGGAATATCCATGTGTCTGTGGAAAGCGTTTCGCTACCACCCGTGGCATGAAGATCCACAGAACAAAGATGGGATGTATGAAGACTCATCTGAATGAGCAGCAGCGCACTGCATCAGCAGATAAGACGTCGGAAGACCAAGGCCAGGATTTAAACCACAGTGCCAAGGACATCTATGCTGTTGGTTCGGATGAGGAATTTGCACAGGCCCTCGATGCCAGGCGCCTGAAACTCAACCTGCCATGAGCAAACGAAACTGAAAATTGGGAGAAACCGGATGCAAAAATTGTCCAAAGACTCAATGCACTGATAGGGAAAAGCACCCTGGAACACAAACTAGCCACATATGGGGACATTGTGTATGCCACATGTAGAGACGCCTATGGAGCAAAACTACCCAAAGAGAAAACACCTCCAAAGAAATCCAGATGCCAAGAAGAGATGGACAAGATCAGGGTCCAAAAGAAAAACCTCAAGAAGCAAATGAAGACCGCACTGCCAGCTGAAAAACAAGGCTTGGAAAAACTCTGGAAAGACCTGAAAGCAAAACACAGCACCCTCAGCAAAGCGAAATCTGCGAGGAAGAGGAAGAGCAAAAAGAAGAAGACACAAGAGCTCTTCTTCAGAGACCCCTTCCAGTTTGCCAGAACACTGTTTGAGCAGCCAAAATCTGGGACCCTAAGTGTGGACAAAGGAGTTCTTGAGCAGCATCTGAGGAAAACATACTCTGACTCACAGAGCAAAGCACCACTCAACATTCAAGGTCTGGTGTGGCCAACCAACCCTGAGGAACAGTTCAATGACAAGCCTCCAACGTTGGCGGAAATCAAGAAGGTGGTTGACAAAGCCAGAGCCAAATCATCACCAGGGCCAAACGGAATACCTTACCAGCTATACAAGAAATGTCCCAAGGTGCTGGAGTGGCTCCACAGGCTGCTGCGATCAGCTTGGAGAAACCAGAAGATCAGCGGCCAGTGGATGACGGCAGATGGTGTGTACATCCCCAAAGAGCAAAACTCAAGTGACATCAGCCAGTTCAGGCCAATATCACTACTGAACATCGAAAGGAAAATCTTCTTCTCTGTCATGGCAGCAAGGCTGACCAAGTACCTCATGGAAAACAAGTACTTGGATGTGTCAGTCCAGAAATGTGGCATCCCAGGCGTAGCTGGCTGTGTAGAACACGCCACAATGATCTGGGATGCAATCCAAAGAGCAAAAACAGAAAAGAGAGACCTGGACATAGTGTGGCTTGATCTGGCAAACGCATATGGATCTGTACCCCATGAGATGATACAGTTGGCTCTTGAGATGTACCATGTGCCAAAGAACATCCGCGACATGCTCAAGAAGTACTTCAATGGCTTCTCAATGCGGTTCTCTACCAAGGAGTACACAACAGATTGGATCAACTTGGAAGTGGGCATTGCAATGGGCTGTGCAATTTCCCCAATACTGTTCGTGTTGGCAATGGAAGTCATCTTGAAAGCAGCAACAAGCAACGCAAGACAAACAGACCTTGGCGATGGATACAAGATGCCCCCTCTCAAGGCCTTCATGGATGACACTACAGTGATTTCATCCAGAGAAGACGAGACACGTCATGTGCTGGAAAGGCTGGACGACATAGTTGCCTCATCCAGAATGAAGTTCAAGCCAAAGAAATCACGGAGTCTCTCACTGAGGAAAGGAAAAGTGGCCGAATCTGTGGTCTTCAGTGTTGCCAACCAGGCCATTCCAACAGTCACAGAAGAGCCAGTCAAGAGCCTTGGAAGATGGTATGATGATACGCTGAAAGACACACAAAGAGCAAAAGAAACCAAACAGATGTCGGAAGAAGGCTTGGAAACCATTGACCAGTGTGGGCTCCCTGGCAAATACAAGGTCTGGTGTCTGCAGTTCATGCTGATACCAAAGCTCCTATGGCCTCTGATGATATACGACATCTGCACCAGCACAGTGGAGGTAATGGAAGCCAAAATCAACAAGTTCACAAGGAAATGGCTTGGTGTCCCCACCCTGTCTGACTGACATAGCGCTGTACTGTCGCCAAGCAAAGCTGAAACTACCACTGAAATCCATCCTGGAAGATTACAAAGCAGGAAAGATCAGACTTCAAAGCATGCTGGAGGACTCAGGAGACAAGGTGATAGAAGCAATCAAGCCCCAGCTGAAGACAGGCAGAAAATGGAAAGTTCAAGAGGCGATGGATTCTGCAAAAGAAAGTCTCAAGATCAAAGAAATAACAAGACACACACAGACCAACAGACAAGGACTGGGGGTGACCAAAACTGAATGGTGGTCAAAGGCCAAAGGAAAAGCCAAAAGAGACATGATGATTCAGGAGATGAGAAAAGAAGAAGACCAAAAAAGACTCCAAAAAGCAGTCCAGCAGAGCCAGCAACGGCAATGGACAACATGGGAGAATGCACTCCAAAGAAGTCTCACTTGGAATGACATTTGGCACATGGCCCCTCTCAGGATCAGCTTCATTCTCAGAGCTGCATATGACCTTCTGCCCTCAAATGCAAACCTGGTGAAGTGGGGAAAAACAGACGATCCTGCATGCCCTCTCTGCCATGAAAAACAAACAGTGGAGCATGTCCTAAGCTCATGTAAAGTAGCCCTGGCTCAAGGAAGGTACACATGGAGGCACAACCAAGTGCTCAAAGAGATTGTACAAGTAGTCTGGGCTAGTACCAACACCACAAAAGGGAAAATCAGGACTCCAAAAGCACCCGCAACATTCGTCACAGCAGGAGGCGGCAAATCATGGCCAAGAACAACAGTGCCACTCGGAACATGCAGGCAGAGTCTGCTGGATGGGGCAGATGACTGGGAGTGCACTGCAGACCTCCCAGAATGGAAGAGTCACCCAGAGATCATCAGCAAGAGTGGCATGAGACCAGACATAGTAGTCCACTCTCAGTCAACCAAGCAGCCGATCATGATCGAGCTCACGGTGCCATATGAGAACAGAACGGAGGCAGCTCAAATCTACAAGACTGAAAAGTATACTGATCTGGCAAACAGCCTGAGGAGAGAAGGCTATCAGGTCAAAGTCCTCACTGCAGAAATTGGAGCTAGAGGGTTTGTAGAAACGTCTGCATACACCCTCATGAAACAGCTCTCAGTTGCAGGGAGGGAAAATACCAGAGCCCTGAAAGCAATGGCAGAAGCGGCAGAGAGGTGTTCAAGCTGGATCTGGTCAAGGAGGAACAAAAGTGAACTTCATAAGGCTAAAATTTCCTACAAATATCAGGTGTCCCTGTGGCTCAGTGGTTAGAGTGCGAGTCATTAAGTGGAAAATGAGCATGTCCAGAAGGTCATGGGTTCGAATCCCAGCCATGGCTCGTCCCAAGATGGGGAAAAAAAAAAAAAAAGGGCAGCAGAGGGACATCCGGAGTCATGAACCGGGTGTGGCCCAACCCCCCTAGAGTGTCAGGAGATAAGGGCCGAAACACTTGCTTGAAGGGGGCTTCTCTTCTGATGACTCTCTGCTGCCACGCTCTCCACGAGTTGCTTTCTACTCCTGACAGAGCGAGGTCAACACTGGGCATTCAAATGAAAGATGATGCACAGAAATGTATTCTCTGCAGACACAAGTAATACCATGAGAATATTTAGTGTTCCAAGTATTCAGCCTTAATTTATGAATTAATCTAACAATGTGTCTTGGGCACAATCGTAAAGTAACCCTTTTTTGACTAAAATTCTGCTTATATACTTTTCCATAATTTGGATTAATTCACAAGAGGACACATCAAAGGGATTTTAAAAATAAATTTTCAGCATTTCTGTTTGCTCTGTCTTTTGCAAGACTGTCTGCTATTTCATTCCACTTTATACCACAGTGAGATGGAACCCAACAAAAATCAATTCTTATGCCTAGAGTTATGAAACAATGCAGTAAATGTTTTATTTCAAAAAGCAAATCTTTTCTAGCTTTGTAGTCCCAATGCTCTAAGTGATAGTAAAACAGATTTGGAATCAACACACAGTAAAATTTTATAGAAAGCAATTGGTGTATCACATATGTAAGTCAAAGCCCTCAGTATTGCATATATATTGTTATTTCGCAGTCACAGGTCGCAAAATGTTTATAAAGATCAACAATTTTGTGTACCACTTGGGTATTTTACTCATGTAAATATGCATATATCAAATGTGGATTTGAAAGTACTAACATGGATGATAAGTTGAGTGTGGAGGGTTTTTTTTGTTTGTTTGTTTTCAAATAAGTGTCTAATATCATCTGGCAATGAAAAGACATTAAGTAAACCACTGAACTGAACTGAACTCTAATAGAAAAGTCCCACAAGTCCCTTTTATGCACTTAATCCACAAACTCCCAGCCCTCAACTCTCATTATGGTGGTGTTTCCTTGTCCATATAATCACTTATAACTCTGTGACATATTGTGCTCAGCTATGTACCTAAAACTGGTTGGTATGAGTATTTTTCATTCAGTTAGGGGGAAAAAAATTCTACAAATCTGGGATATTTGGAAAAACTTGGGACTGTGCTCTTGTAGAGTTTGTTAACTGACACTAGTTTGATACTGACCTTGAAAACATCACAAAACCTGTTGATTAGGTGTATTTCTTAGTTAACCCCTTCAATGCTGTCAATGTATGTTGTATGCACCTCATGATGACATCTGCCACACCCACTTCCGTATGTCATACAGAGGCATTTCATCATTTTTTTTTTCATCTTTAGAAGGGAGAGAATCACTGAATGATGCTACCAGTTTCAGAAAGGCTCATGAAAATAATTTTCTTCTTTAATATCATTCACTTTGCTGAACAGCTCTTGCAAATCACTTCTCACACACACACACCTCCTCTCTAAGAACTGAAATTTATTTACACCAAATGGCAGCACGCAGATCATCACAGCCTTGTGCACCTTTTCAAGCACTGCAGATACTCAAAGAAATCATGAATGGTGACGACAGAGGTGAGGAAAACTTGTACAATGATTCAGAGGATGATTTTGAATAGGAAGAGACTGATGATAAAAATGATGATGATATTCAGTTGACATTGGTGAAAAATGTGTTCTCTATGTTTGTTAGCTAGGACATTTATAGGATATTAACCTATCGTGCATCGTTCCATGCAGTTTTGTGCATGAGATCCCTGAAATACTGTAGTTCTGGTCATTTGAACTCGTTGTAGTTCTGTTATCACCCAGCCGATCACACAGGGCCTTTTAGAGACAGACAAGAGGAAGTAACCAGCACAGAACTTCCAGAACGCCGGAATACTGTTGTCCTGAAAGAGCCTCTGGCACCCCTCGGAATGCTTCGACCGGCCCTCACCTGTGGCAGACACCACTGCAGCCTTGCAGCCATTCGTAAAGCCCGGATCCAGCCCAAGGACGGTTTTGCCCTTCACTGGAGGGGTCAACAGCAAACGATGAAGGTTGCTGCCAAACACTTCTATGGAGGCTTTCTCGGCAGACTTCGTCTGCTCTGATCTGAAAACAAACAACAACAAAACAGGTAGTCAGGTAGAAAAAGCGTTCTGAAAAAAATCTACAATGGACGAAGTCAAATTATGTGAGTTTTAAAATGAGGTGACTGCAGGTGTAAATCTAAAAAAATCTTAAAACAATTTTTTTAAGTACTGTATCTGCCAAACATGAATCATGTTTGAATCATTCAACGCCCATCTTGCGCTGAATTTGATGAGGTAAGTGATTGCTCCTCCTTGATTTTTGTTGTCCCGAGTGTTGTTTATCTCGCCTGAAGAAGACCTAAGAGGTCGAAAGGCATTGTGTTTTGTCTTGTGATTTGTTTGCTCACGTTTGGCGGATGCAGTACTTACAACAAGGTTTTTAAGAGTCGAATGAAGTGACAACTACGCCAAATCCCTTGCCTCTCCCTTTCTACTATACCTGATATGTCGACACATCTGGGGCTGTACCAGGCGATCAAAGCTGTCGTCGATGCTCTTCTCAATAAGGCATCGGCAGCTTGGCGGGAAGAAGTGTCTCACAAACTTGCGGTGGACAAACTGGGTGAATCGGACCTTCACTCCATCAGGCATGTTGATCTTGACCGTCAGCACCTTCTGCTCTTCACCCCGGTTGATGGCTAGAATCTGGAGTAAGAAAGATCACTTCAAACCTGATGAGAAAATGATGACACCACACACACACACACCAAAAGCTAAAACCCAAGAAAATTACTGACTGGAGGGGAAAAAAACACATAAGACCTACATTGTCTGGGATGGAATATGGTGACGGTTTAACCCACTGCCTACTGCATCGACCGAAATCAACCGCGAGATTCCCTCTATCTGAATACCGGAATGACTTTCACTTTCACCATCACATATCCCAGAATGCAATCGGGACAGAAGAGTCTTCTGGTACGGAAGTTTCTGGATGCCATTTTGGTTTTTGTTGCAAGCATTTCAGTGGAGTAGTTTAGCTGCTGTGAATTTTCAAAGTTCGGCTTTTTTTCGCGAAGATTTTCTGGGAAAATGGCGGATCAAGTAACAATGCAACTTGTAGAATCCATTTTCTGATGCGATAATGTGAAGAGAACGTATTTGACGGCTACACTCTTGAAGAAGATTTGAAGAGAGACAATTCGGACGTTGACCTTGACCTAAATATAAATAAAGATTGACTGCTGACTGATTTTGAGGCCGGAATCGATAATGATTTGGGCGATTCTTTTTCTTTCTGCGTATGCAGGCTGATACTCCTGCGTTTTGGGCAATGATAATGACGATGTCATTTTGCCCATCACTGCTGGGCTCAGCCCCCCCAAAAAAGAAAATTCGAAAAACAAAAGTTGCTAGAGATTCTTTAATTGTTGACTGGAGTGGTAGGCTACAAGAAGTGAAGCCCCCCAAAAGTTTCGCTTGTTTTGACAGCCAGGAAACTGGGTCAGTCAGTGGGTGTGTCCCATGATTTGCCTGTGGGAGTGTTACCTTTAGCCTTTTGAATTCTGAGGAATTTTGGCAGACTTTTAGCGAGAAACAAATTTACTTGCTGCACAAAAGCAAGCACAAAAGGATGAGCATAAACTCTGGCCTAAATCAAAAACTGCCTAATTTATCAAAAAGCAAAGAGGAGATGGACAAGAGGTACATCATCACCACAGAGTGTGTGTGTGTGTGTGTGTGTGTGTCGGGGGTGGGGAGGGGTGTCGATTGCTCAGTGCACTTGTGCAAAAGCACATTTTTGCTGAATTTTATCACAATCTAAAGTCCAGAATTCAGTAATCTTCTTGTTATTTTTTTCCCCTCAGTAGTTAGAAGACAAATCTTCTTGTATGTGATGCCTTCAGTTTAACAAAATTGTTGAAGTTTGGTTGTTTTTTTTCTTTCACATTAAAAGTTGATTGTTTAGTGTGCAGACCATATAGAATGACTTTATTTTGTTCCTGAAGGTTTCAGTACTTTAAGATTTGGAAAATCACTATGTGCTCCTAATCCATGACATTCTGTGGGTACAGTGGATTTAGGGAAAATTGTTTTAGCACTGAGAACACTGAATAGAGTTAGTCTGTGTTTTTTTCCCTCGTGTACCAGTTCACTATATATGGGAAAAAATGGCCGTTTTGGATGGAGTGATGTCTTGAGTTTTTTTTCATTACTTTTGTAGAATAGATGAGTTAAAAGCAAATTTTTTATTGAGGTTCTTTATGGCAAGTGTGTATGTGTTGCAGAGTTGCCTCACTTGGCATGGTATTCTCATAGTCATGTAGCACAAAGTCATGCGGTAGGTAGAGGGTTAAAAAGGTTCCAGATCCCCCCCTCCCCCCTCCACACTACAACTGCTCCTAGACCCTCATCTGCACATGAAAATCCAAACATGCCCGAAAAACACTTTCAGACAAAGAAACATAAAGATTGCAAACAAAAAGACATGAAATATCACAGTCCAGTGGCAGAGTAGACTGGCAGTCTGTCATCGGGACTACATCCAGTCCTGCTCATAAAGAAAAAGGTTTAGCTGCTTAAGTTTTTCTTCATTTAGACAGCTGCCTTCATCAAACTATTGTAATCAGCAACCAAAGGGTTGAATATATGACACTCAGCTCCCCCTCCCCCCAAAAAAAACCCCAACTAATAACCAGCAAAATTGCAACAAAAAAATCTCAAACAGCAATACTGAGGCTACTCTAAGAGTGTGTGTGTGTGCGCGCATGTTTTTTTGGTCACACTTGCTAGTCCAAACAACAGCCATGATCACACTCCACAAGAGCATCACCCTTGAATACTGGGATTTCCAAACAAGAAACTGGCGGAGAAAGTAATCACACTTCGCCTATGCTGTAGATATCAAATGACCTAGTCTTGATTTTCACTTGACAACTAGTTTTTAGGCTCTCTCTACAAAATGTTGCCCACAAAGCATTGTCCCACATCTAACAATTGTTTGTTTTTGGCAACAAAAAAAAACAAAACATAAACCACAGCAGACCCAGTCTTGATTTTCACTTAAAAACTGAGTTAGTTTTTAAGCTATCTCTACACAGTGTCCTTCAAGCATTGTCCCACATCTACCAAAACTTGTTTGTTTCTGTCAACAAACAAAAGAATAAACAAAAAATAAAACCCCAGCAAGGCTTTATTCTTTCAGTAAAAGTATGAATCGCTGGAGACCCACAGATAAAAGACTTTGGTACTCTGGAGACCCATGACATAAGGGAAGGCTTTGTTCCAGTACAAAAGGAATGGGTCTACGGAGACCCACAGATATAAAGAGGCTTTAGTGCTCTGAAGACCCATGACAAAACGTTCCTCTTCCTAAACAAAAGACATGGATTGCTGGAGACCCACACACACAAGGCTGTAGTGCTCTGAAGACCCATGACAAAACATTCCTATTCCTATATAAAATACATGGGTCCCCGGATACTCACAGATATAACGAAGCTTTAGTGCTCTGAGGACCCATGACAAAACGTTCCTATTCCTACACAAAGACATGGGTCCCTGAAGACCCACAGATACAAGATTTTAGTGCTCTGAGGACCCATTACAAAACATTCCTATTCCTGTACAAAACATGGGCCCCCGGAGACCCACACATACAACATGGCTTTTGTGCTCTGAAGACCCGTGACAAAACGTTCCTATCCCTATACAAAATACATGTGTCCCCGGAGACCCACGATGTATGGCGCACAAAATGTTAGCTGGTGTAGGGCCACCTCCCAATGTGCCTAAATATTCATTCTAACAGACTGGCTGGCCTGCACCGACTTCAGACAGTACTTTCCATTAGCGAGGTGCCAGCATTGTTACCTCTCAATGTGCCTGAATTTTCATTTCTAATAGACTGGCTGACCTCCACTGACTTAATACAGTACTTTCCGTTTGTGATGTGCAGGCTCAGTTTCCTTTCCTTCCTTGGCTATGGATCATACCCATCTTCAGCTCTTCATTTGCAGCATGCCTTTTCTTTTTTTTTCTTCTTTTTTTATTCTTTGCTGTCCCATCTTCTGTGCTACCTTGGTGGCAAAGCACCCACACACCATCCACAGCCACAGCCCAGTCAGTCCCGCTGCAGCCCCGACACCGGCAGTCCACTGGGAGCAGTCAATGTCAAGTCGTAAAGAGGCAACTTACTGGAGGAGACGCTGCACTACTGTCGAGTCACTTTGGTGGTGTTTAGTGGCGCCTGTTCTGATCCAGCATACACAGAACACCACCTACTAATCCCCCCCACTGACAACAATAATTGGTTTGTCACGGAGTTGGTGTGAGTGAGCTCTCCCTCTGGAGGGCGCCACCACGTCCGTCCAACAACAGCCCCCATGGACTCGCAGTATGCGTTTTTCTTGCTTAAAGGGAGGTATTGTGGATGTTTCAGGACTCTTTCGCAGTGTCTGTGTCAGTGATTGTCATGTGTCATTCCATCCCTCACTGGACCAAGTTGAGGTTTGGCAACTGACGACATTATTTTTTTTCAGTTGGCGTTTCGTCTTTGGGTCTTTTGGCTACTATTTCCTCAGCACGAATTTTGGTGAGTAGCATTTGCTGTATATTCTTGAAATCACTTGCAAATTCTTATTCCCACGTTCCTGTTGTCTCCCCTTTAGAGTCTTGTTATTTTGTACTTGGTGGCAGATAATACTGACCTATATACAACGATAATGGTACAATACAAAATAAAACCTTTGATTTGAGACAGTACCAGTGAGCACGCTAAAAATATGATCTAACACACTGAAAATTTTCTTTTCTGGTTAATACACTTTTCTTGGAAAAAAAAAAAGACAAGACATCCTGGACTGAACATGGTCTCTGACCTGGTGGGGTTTGATGTTTCTAACAGGACACTGAAAATCGAAGTACTGTTCAAACTTGAAAATGTTGGTGGGTGGCTGCTTGCTGGTCGCCTCTTTCTTCACCTTGGTCTTGGTGTCTTCCTTTTTCACTTTACCATTTGGTGCAGCCGATGAGCTCTTCGCTTCAGCGTTTGTGGCCTTGGATTTTTTACTTTGTAAAGTGACGTAAGAGGTGGCACAACTGCAAAAAAAAAAAAAAAAAAAAAAAAAAAAAAAAAAGAAGAAAGAAGAAATGCTGGTTAACTGTCTAAAAATTATGAGCCGCTGGTCGCTGAACCAGAAAGAAAAGGAGACAATGCGTTGACAACCAACATGAAAGCCAAGAGCGAGGAAACAAAAGTTCATTAGCACACTTTGATCTAGATTAAGGCTGCACATTAAAGCTCATTAGAACACGCTGATTGAGACCAAGACTGAGTAATATGTATATGGTGTTGCTCGATAAGTCAGCACTGACGTTGACTTACTCTGAAGAGAAATCTTCTCTAACCTGGCAGTCAGAAGTGAGGACTGAACCCTGGGCTCTTGAATCAAGAGATCAAAGCTCAACCATTCGGCCAGCTGAACACCTGACCAGTACAAATGAGCACACACACACGTATACAATGTAAACAGACGTAAACAAGCTTACAAACTGGCATACACATGCATGTATGCACGCACGCACACACACACACACACACACACACACACACTGACTGACTGACTGAAACCAATTCCTTGTCAGATTAACCCATGGTTGTACTGACATTTCAGAAAACATGAACAGAATGTCAACACTTTTCATAAAAGAAAAGGAACATAAAACACACACACACACACACACACACACACACACACACACACACACACACACACACACACAATTAAACACATCTCCATACGAACACACCCACACCGACACACACCACACCATACCACCCTACACACACACACACCCTCCCTCATACACTAGCACACTACACACATGCACTCGCACTCATTAACACACACACACCACACACACACCACACACACACACACACTTTCTCTCTCTTTCCCCCTCATCCTTTCTCTCCAGATCACTCCAACTCTACAAACCACATAAGCTGAGCAAACCCACATTCATCAAGTCTAAGATTCATGCAGAACCAGTAGCAGACTCAGACCCTGACAAGCTTGGCTTAAATGGACAGTGGCACAAGAGACGCATTCACTAATCAGCTCAAATGAAAAACATCAGGATGTGAAGTCTGCTACTGGTCCACCATGAAGCCTGGCCCTACTGTCTCTCACATTCTGCGGATCTCCTCCATAACCTCCTTGTCCTTGGCGATGATGTCGGCAATGATGTGCTGCACTCCTGTCTCCACCTCTGATATGCTAGACGCACCTGCAAGTCAACATGTCGATAATGTGTAGATAGGCACTGTTTGCAGTGGAACTGGTAGTGTGATATCTACGCTCCTGCTCCTGTGATACTACCATTATCTGCTGTGCCACCGATTTACACTTGCTGATATGTAGTGAGAAAAACAAAAGAATCCCCTGTTATTTTTATGACATGGTCTGTCAATCATTTGACTCGCCAGTATAAAAGCAGTGTATATTCTGTTAAATCAGATGTAATTACCTTTCAGTGGATTTAACCCCTTCCCTGCCACAGTATAAGTGTTTTTCTGTATTGCTGTGTGCCGGGGCCAAATTTTGCTTTTTGCAGCAGGTTCACTCATCTGTTCACTACTCATTCATTTATTGAGATATCTCTTAGATTTTTTGCATGTTTTTTTCTTATACCCTCTGCTATGATGTGGTATCATAATTTGATTTGGCTGGTCATAAGTATGATAAAAATCAATATAATCAACTATTTTTGTAATAAATTGACACTTTTTCTGCATACGTGCACACACTGCAGCACATCAAACCAAAGAGAAAAGTGAAAAAACTGGTGTTCTAATTGACTGAACATTATACAAACATCTGGTATTCATATTACTGCTAGCAACTGCCAGCAAATGTTTTTCTGTGTGGTAACACATGCATAATTGGGGGTACCCCAATCCCAGGGTAAAGGGACAGAATTTTGCTTTAGCGGTAGGTTCACTAATCTGTTCAATACTCATTCATTTATGGAGATATGTCTTAGATTTTTTGCATGATTCTTCCTTATTTCCTGGTCTATAATGAGATTTCATAATATTTTGATTCTGTTGCCAAATAGTTTGGTAAAAAGTATTATGATAAACTTTTTTCAAATAAAATAATTGTTTTTGAACAATCACACGCATATTGAAACACATCAAACCGCACAAAACAATGAAAAAAATGGGTGTTTGTATTGGCTGAGCATCATACAAACATCTGGTATTGATATCACTCCAATCAAATGTTCTTTTATGTGGTAATACATGCATCATTGGGGTTACCCCAATTCAGGAGTAAAGGGACAGAATTTTGATATTGTGGTAGGTTCACGTATCTGTTCACTACTCATTCATTTATTGAGATATCTGTTAGATAGTTTGCAGTTTTCCTCCTTATAGCATGAGGTATTATGTGGTATCATAATATTTTGATTTTGGTGGCACTAGTGTAGTAAAAAGTAACATAATCAACATGTTTTGTTATAAAATGACAGTGTTTGAGCACACACATACACACTGCAACACATCAAACCACACAACACATAGAAAAAATTGGTGTGAGTATTGCCTGAACATCATACAAACATCTGGTATTGATATCATTGCCAGCAAATCATCTTCTGTGTGGTAGTACATATATCTTTGGGGGTACCCCAATCCCAGGGTAAAGGGACAGAATTCTGCTTTTTCCAGTAGGTTCACTCATCTGTTCACTACTCCTTCATTTATTGCTTTATCTATTAGATTGTTTGTATGTTTTCCCCTTATACCCTGTGGCATGATATGATGTTATTACATTTAGATTTTTTTTGGTAAGTAATATAGTAAAAAGTAATATAACCAACTTTTTTGTGATGAAATGACTGTTTTTGAGTGTATACAAACACATTGCAGCTCATCAAACCAAACAAAAGATTGAAAAATATGCTATTAGTATTGCCTGAACATCATACAAACATCTGGTATTGATGCCATTGCCAGCAAATCTTCTTCTGTGTGGTAATATATACATCTTTGGGGGTACCCCAATCCAAGGATAAAGGGACAGAATTCTGCTTTTCACAGTAGGTTCACCTATCTGTTCACTACTCCTTCATTTATTGCTATATCTATTACATTGTTTGCATGTTTTCCCCTTATACCTTGTGGCATTATGTGATGTCATTACATTTTGATTTTGTTGATAAGTAATATGGTAAAAAGTAATATAACCAACTTTTTTAGTAATGAAATGACTGTTTTTGGGCACACACACATACATTGCAGCTCATCAAACCATACAAAACATGGAAAAAATTGGTGTTAGTATTGATTGGACATCATACAAAAATTTGGTATTGATATTATTGGCAGCAAGTCTTCTGCATAGTACTATACACATCTTGAGGAGTACCCCAATCCAAGGGAAAAGGGACAGAATTCTGTTTTTTGCAGTAGGTTCATTCATCTGTTCACATCTCATTCATTATTTGAGATATCTCTTGCATTTTTTGCTCTCTTTTTTTCTTATACCCTGTGGTATGCTATCATTTCATAATATTTATATTTTGTTAGCAATCAGTATGGTAAAAATTGATAATATCAACTTTTCTGTACTAAACTGACTGTTTTTGAGGACTCGCATACACATTGCAATATATCAAACCACAAAACAACTTTGAAAAAAATGATGTTAGAATTGACTGAACATAATATAAACATCTGGCATTGATATGACTGCCAGAAAAGTCTGTTCTGTATGATAATACATACATATATCATTGTAGGTACCATAATCCAGACATAAAGGGACCAAATTTTGCCTTTTGCAGTAGGTTTACTAATGTGATCACTAAGTATGTCTCATTCACTTAGGTAAGTCTTACATCTTTTGCATGTTTTTATCTTGCATCTTTGGCTATAACCTGATGTACTAATAATCATATTTTGTTAGTAAACAGTATAGTAAAATTTGATGAAATCAAATCTTATGACAGTTTCAAAATAAAAAGTCATATTGCTGTATATAAAACCACACAAAACACTAGAAAAACTGATGTTAGTGTTCACTGGATGCGAGAAGAAAGATCTGGTACTCACTCAGTACATGTTCATAACCCGTACACTACTTCTTTCTGTACATCTCGCAGGTTTCTGGGGTTGTTCTTGGGTTGAGCAGCCTCACCAATATAACCCAGTCTGATTATTTCCACCAGTTAAACAGTCTGGTCACACTCATGAATAAACCAGAGTTTCAGAAGAAACACCACCATGAAGACAAAAAAAAAGAAAAACACACACGCACTCAAGAATATAAAAACACAGAGATAAAAGCACACACTGACTAACTGAAGATCTATGAAAAAAAATGCACTGCAAAACTAAGCTGTGCTACAGGATCCACACTACTCCCAGTAGTTGAACTTAGTGTGATAATCCATGTAGCACTGTGGATAGCACAGTGCAGGCTTGGAGGGGCAGTGGGGGACCGCACATCACGCCTGATCTTCAGCATCTTGGTGCAGACACTGCAGGCCCTCTGTGGTGCTGCCTTGTTGGGTGTCGGTGGGATGGGGAACATGAAATGCCTCTCCGTCAGCCTCACTTCATCGTCGGACCGGTAGCAGAGGTATAACTTGATCCCGAACCTGGCACGCTTGAGGGGGACGTATTGGCGAAATATAAGCCTACCCTTCTAAAGGAGTAGGCTTTCATCCACACACACCGCTCGCCGTGGCTCATACACCTCCTGAAATTTTTCATGGAGGTGGTCCAGTGCTGGACGGATCTTGTACAGCCGGTCATACTGGGGATGGTCTGGTGATGGCATCGCAGAGTTGTCGTGAAAGTGGATAAATTGTAGGATGATCTGAAATAGGATTGAACAACATTTGATCAGTGTGTGTAAACAAACACACACACACACACACACACACACACACACACGCACACACACACGCACGCACACACCAGAAACAATCAAGTACACATACACACATTTGTACACACACACACAGACACAGACACACACACCACATAGAAGCACAAACACACACACACACACACACACACAAACAATGACACACAAATACACCACATAGAAGTATACACACATACACACCACATAGAAGCACACACACACACACACACACCATAAACAATGACACACAAATACACCACATAGAAGCATACACACATACACACCACATAGAAGCATGCAACACACACACACACACACACACACACACACCACACACACACACAAAACAGAAGCGCACACACACCACACATTACAGAGAAGCTCACACACACACACACACACACACACACACACACACACACACACACACACACACACACACACACACCATCATCCTCATCTATAATGCTAAAAAGAAAGACTTGGACACAGAAAGGAGTTGGAGAGGGAGGGTGGAAGGAAAATGAGAACAAGTAAACAGAGAGAGACTCAGAGAGAGTAAAGAAACTTACTTGAAATCTGTTTCTTGTCATTACTGAGCTGAAGACTGGAATGCGGTACAGCACCTTCTTCGACCAGTACAGCTCAATTGCAGGCAGTCGCACGATTCCCATCAGCAACACCAGACTGGGGCAAGATTGTCGAGCGCCACGCCCTCTGCCACGCCCTCTGCCACGCCCCCTTATTTGATGCTGTCCAGTGCCTCTAGCTCTTCCCCTGCCCCTACCACGACCTCTCATGACAGGAGGGGGTGCTGTGCTGGTGCTGGGAATCGGCTCTGGTTCTGATTCTTGGTCGAATCATGGCCGGTATCGCTCGCTTGACCAACATCACGTGGGTCGAAGTCCGGGTCTTCTTCTTCGTGACCGCCACGAGTTCCGACAAAAGTGGATGGTGCTGGTTACCATCCATCTCTTCCTCATCACTATCACTGTCACCTGATGCTTGGAAGTCTTTGTCACCACTATCAATATCATTCAACACTTCATCTAAAACTTCCAGTGCGCTATAACGCTTCAAAACAGGTCGCCGTGTCGAGCTTCGTCTCTGATCCGCCATCTTGATTATGATAATCAGCTCGTCCCTTCTTGAATACTAAACCGACAATTTCCTAACACTTCAGTACACCGATAAAGGGATAGAACTGTTATTTAAACACCCCAATAGAGTCAGGGACAATTTGTAGGGTTATTTCCCGTGCCGATTTTCGAAATTTCGATGACGAAAATACCCCGTAATAGACACGGTTACGGGCGTACAGGATCGCGGAAACGACCCCGTAATAGACACGGGGCGGGCAGGGAAGAGGTTAAGTTATGTCAACAAACCTTAACTTACAAACATACACAGACACACACACAGATGCATGCACACAGACACAGACAGACAGACACACACACTCAGACAGACAGACAGACAGACAGACATCTAAATTTACAAAAAGAACACTGATAACTGAAGTCATATTGCTGTCTGCAACACAAAAAAAAAGGAAAAAAAAAGATGAAGAATGGATAACATACTTCCCTAACAAATGGGAGATTCCCAGGTTCATAGTTCAACTTTCATAGGGGCCAGGGTTTTTCATCCTCCTTTCCTCTAGACTTTTAGTGGTGGTATGAAAGAGAGAGTCTTTCAACTAAGACAATAAACCAAGGCCTCATGTTCAGCATGCACTTAGCACAAGTAAAAGATCCCATAACAACAAGGCGGTTGTCCTTGGGGAAAATTCTGCATGAAAAGTGAAATGCTCTTTCTAAATTTCACATGGAGATCAGCTGTGATGATGAAGGAAAAGAGAGAGAAAGAGAGAGAGGGAGGGGGAAGAGAGAGAGAGGGAAGAGAGAGAGGGAGAGGAAGAGAGAAACAGACAGAGAGAGACAGACATGAGAGACAGAGAGAGAGACAGACGGACACAGAAGAGACGCAGACTGAGACAGACAGAGACAGCCAGCCAGCCAGATATATAGATCAATACGCAGACAGACTGAAGGAGAGGAGAGAGAGAAATGTAAAGATACGAGACACTCGCACAGATTTCAAGAGTTTACAAAACAGTTTCAAGAGTATTCGAAACAGGAATTTCAAGTCTCTCTGAAGGAGCAAGATGTGACGCACAATTGGAGGAACAAGAAGAGACTGACATCAGACGATATCCTTTTTCTCCCACACCTTTCTCTCCAGGCTTGATGAACTTGTCCAGGTCCACAGCTTTTCCGTCCAGGATACCCATGGCTGCAGGTTCCAGTCCGGCAGCCTTTGCCCTCTCTGCCAAGCTGCCTTTGTGTCCTGGTTTGAAAGGGGCGTACTGGGTGGAAGGAAAAAAAAATCGATCGAAAGCTTCATGGAAATACAACCTGAAAAAAATTGGGCTGGGCACTGTCATTAGCAGAATGGAGAGATGCATAATTTCAACATGCAGTATCGCTTTGATACTCTGTTGTATGCACTGTGTGTCCATGTGTCGGGCACATGTGGTGTGTGTGTGTGTGCGCGCGCGCGCATACACGCGTGTGTGTGTGTGTGTGTGCATGTGTGCATATGTGCGCGCGTGTGTGTGCATGCATGCATCTGTGTGTACATCTGTATTTGTGAGAGAGAGAGACGGACGCAGACAGAGCAACAGATAGATCGAGAGTGTGAGAGCGCGCGTTTCAGGCACATAAATACTTGGGCCTGTGTGTGTGCATGTTGGTGTGTTTTCATGTCTGTGAGAGAGTTTAAATGTACATACAGAGCTCCAGGTTCACATACAGATGTGCTTATTATCATTTTGACTTGAAAATACCCTGCTGGACAACATGACTTTCAACCTTTAGTCACAAATGACTTGTGTGGGAGGGGAGGGAATTCTTGGCATCTTGGACCTTCCCTTTCGCTTGTGCCTGATTATACCTCTTGACAGAGACACGGATGCATTCCACTTCTTCAAGTTGGTTATTTCCCCTTGAAATACATTTGGCACCACGCAATGAGTCTCACCCGAGTCATTCTTCTACACAGCTTGCTTCTTTTTTTCTCTTTTTCTCACCGTCTGTGAGAGCACTAATGAATGACATCCAGACAAAGGGAGATGACTACACTAGGCCTTTTCCAAGTGCTTTCTGCCCTGCCGCTGTCACCCGGACTGCCAGGTACAGCTTGAGCAGTTTGCCCAGTGATGCAACGATATGTTTTGACTGGCACTTGACAAGCTAAGCAGGAGAAGGGGGGCAAGGGGGAGATGGAGTGGGCTGAAGCGAAGAGATACTTTCACACCCCCCTTGCACCCCAAATCTCCATACAATACAATCTCCATACCAGAAGATCACCCTACAATCAACCGCCTTACCAGCATCTCCACCTCCTCTGTAGTTCGAGCGTGTCTGAGGGAGAGCTCCAGTTGTTTAGTCATTTTTTGCAGACTACTGATGGTGTTGTACACATTGACGATCTTTGACTTCACCGTCCTGCGTGAAAAAAAAAAGTTATGAGATTTGTACTGTAACCAGTAATGTGGGACTGTGGAAGGTGAAATAATCCAGGTACACATTCAGATTATATACATGTATGCTATAGCTGTGAGGAATATGTGGGACTTCGGAAGGTGAAACAATCCAGGTACAGATTCTGATGATATACATGTAGCTATGAGGAATATAAAAACATCTGAACGGGATGTAAGCCTAACCATACTTTGTGTGTGTGTGTGTGTGTGTGTGTGTGTGTGTGTGTGTGTGTGTGTGTGAGAGAAAGAGAAAGGGTGACTGCAAGACACACACACACACATGCACACACACGCACATACCGTTGATAGGTAACAGTGCAAGGAATACTGTGGTAAACTTAATCTCCCCAGTCCTTTTCAACTCTTCCTTCTGCTGAGGTAAAAATGTGGTCTGATTTTCATATTAATCCACCTGAGGAATGAAATGATACAGTGTGTGTGGTGCATGTGGTCAAAAACTAGTTCAGTTTATCTTGCACTCTGTGCCAGTGTAGAGCCTGTCACACTTAACAATATACCACAGTAATTGTCATCATCATACAGACATTACTGGGAATGTAAATTATCATAATATCGCCGGATAGTTAAAACTTGTCATACAGTATTTTGATATCCTTTTCATTTGTCAGTTCTTTCAGTTTTCCATGTGGCCCCTTGCGGTCGGCTGGGCTATAAGCAACATTATCTTCAGTTTTCCAGCCTGCCTGAGTGTCTTTACATTCCAGGGGACAAACATGACGACGTCCCTTCCATGTATACTCAGTGGTGTACCATTTTACCATACAAGCTCCCCAATACATTCCACAATACAACACATATCCCACAATACCTCAAGTCGCCCAGCTGCTCAGAAATTTCCCGGAGTTTGTTCACAGCCATATCCCCTGTCTGCTCTTTTCGGTAGCGTGCGATGAAGGGAATGGTGGCCCCCATGTCCAGAAGATTTATTACGTTGTTAACGAATCGCTCTTGTTCATTAACAGTCTCTGAAATGACACTTCCTTCCTTCCATGCTGGATCAATCGTAGTTTTATCCGCCATGGCTAGGACTCTATGCTGCCACACTTGTGAACTTTAACTGCAAAAGAAGAAAAAGATTAATTATGAAATTAAACAAGACTTGCCTGTAAGTTGTAGTTTAATTTGGATTATTTACAGCATAGTGTTGGGAAGGAGCATTCACACGAGATGCTGTGCGCGGGAACATACTCAGGTTTTAGACGCGATTGACCTCCTCTAACAGAAACTATACTTGGGTGGGTTTTTAAAATCTTATTAGAGTTGTGAAGGGAGGGCATGTGAACGCTCCTTCCCAACACTACGCTCTAAATAATCCAAATTAAAGTACAACTTACAGGTAAGTCTGGTTTAATTTCATAATTATTTCTCGCATAGCAACTGGTTCATTTACATTCACATGAGAATTTAGAGGAGGAGGTCAAACACAGTAACTGAATCAACTGCTGAGATAGTTTCTTACATTTTATTCACAACATCTCAGACATCATACTTGGGCAGTTCAACATGAAATCTGAAACAACAGATTTTACAATTTATTTACAAACTTGTCCAGAATAGACTGACTGAAGCTTTTGTGTGGCACCACTGGTCTGCAGTAAAATTGGCTGAAAGTGCCTTCTCTTGACCAGCCAGCAGCTGCCAAAATAGAGTCAGTGGGGACATCCCTGCTGAAAGCTGCTGATGTACTAGCTGCTCTAGTACTATGCCCTGAAAACTTAGAAATGTCCACTCCAGATGACTCCAACACTGTCTTTATCCATCTGGAGAAAGTGTCTCTTGAAACATGTCCATGGGTTTCACATAAGAAATGAAGAGTTCTTTCCCTTGTCTAAGACTATTAGTTTTCATGTATTTTTGCATATGTACAACAACACACAGCTTTTGATTTGGAAAACACATTAATTCTAAAGGTTTTACATGCTTCCCTGGTTTGAACTGCTTAAGAACTGAACTGTATGTTATCCTACACTTCCCTTCACTAATGTTTACATCCTCAACAGTCAGTGCATGAAGAGTTTGGCCTCTCTGACCTGGCACTAGTGCTAGAATCAGTGCCAATCTGAGGGTGAGATGTCCGAGATCTAGTTTCTCTACCATGTCCCAGCCTGCAAGATATTGAGTCACTGAATCAACATCCCATACCTCCTGATATTTTGAAAGGATGGCCAATTTTCAAATGCTCTCTTTAACTATGCGACATACAACTGGATGAGTCCCATAGAATCCTTTCCCTGGGTGCTTAGATTGGCAGAAAAAGCACTTTGTGCTAAATTTACTGTGCTGTGGCTTGCTCCCATCTTGTACAGTTCTGCAAGAAAGTTTGCTACATCTGTGAGTGATGAAACTGTTATTTGAATTCTAGCTACATATTCCTGCCACTTTCTAATGTAACTGTCATATGCTCTGGCGGTGGACAGGTGCCATGAATCCATCAGAAGGTCCACTGCTTCCCCTGTCATTCCAGCTTGCTGGTAGATTAGGCGCAGATCTTGCAGACTAGCAGGTTCAGACGCCTTTGCTGTATCAGGGGATGAACAGCCTCTGGCTGGCTGGGGAGATGTAGAAGCCTGGTCCTGCATGGGAGCCTCACAGGTGGGGCCACCAACAGTCGCTGGAGTGCTGGGTACCATACCTGTGTTGGTCAGTCTGGCACCACTAGCACTCCCATGGCCTTGTCCTGCTGAACCTTCAGAAGGACTTGTGTCGCCACACTTAAAGGTGGAAACATATACACGGTCATGTTTTTCCACAAGATGCTGAATGCATCAACAGCAAAAGCAGCTGGGTCAGATCTATATGACACATATTTGTCCAGCTGTTCAGCCTGGAAGCAAACATGTCAATGTTCAGCAAAATGCCTAATTCTTGGAATGCTGCCCTGAGGCGACTGCTGTCCTGCTGTCAAGTTTCCATTCTGCATCCATGTTAATGTGTCTGGATTCATAATCTGCAATAGCATTCAGCTTGCCTGGAATGTAAGCAGCACTAAGCCACATATCATTGTCAACGCACCATGGCCATATTTCAACAGACAGGGAATTACAGACCTCTGAATGACTTGTGCCCATGTGTTGAATGCAAGACACACAAGTGGTGTTGTCACTCATTAATCTGATGTGCTTTCTTTTCAGTTTCTTTCGAAAAGTCTGTAATGCTAACAAAGCAGCTTTCAATGCCAGAACATTTATGTAGGCTGTTTTTTTCACTGGTGGACCATTCCCCTCCAGATGATATGCCCTCACATTCACATCCCCAGCCGGTAAGGCTGGCATCCGACATGACTACAATGTCAGGTTGATTTGTGCCAATGTCCTTATATGCTTGGTCCACAGCTGTAACCTACAATTTTAACTCTCTGTGTGTGTGTGTGTGTGTGTGTGTGTGTGTGTGTGTGTGTGTGTGTGTGTGTGTGTGTGTGTGT
Source organism: Conus canariensis (assembly GCA_033310375.1). NCBI lineage: Eukaryota > Metazoa > Mollusca > Gastropoda > Neogastropoda > Conidae > Conus > Conus canariensis. Next base: position 25,233,236 of record CM065723.1, read on the forward strand.
GTGTGTGAGAGAGAGAGAGAGAGAGAGAGAGAGAGAGAGAGAGAGAGTTGGTCAAAATCTCCAGAGCTGTTCTTTAATGAACAGATTTTTTTCTGCTTCTAAGCACTGATAATGGAGAGCCCCATGTTTGACTGCCACAAGGCTGGCAATAATTTTCCATATTGCCTGCGCCACCTCTCTGATTGGTACAGATTTTTTATGCAGCAGGCCCGTACAGCTATCACAAAGACTTCTTTTTTCTCTCAGGAGTGAGTCTGACCGTCATTGATTCTGCGTCAATGATCACACCCAGATACTGAATTTGTTTGGAGGGTTTCAGCTCTGACTTTGTTGTGTATCAGGGAACCTAACTTTTGAAGAGCACTCACAGTGTCAGTGACATTTCTCATGCACTCCTGCTTTGTGAAACCATACAACAAACAGTCATCAAGAAAAGCTGTGAATATATGTCCTTTCATCCTTAGCTTGGCAAACACAGGTTTCACCAGTTTTGTGAACAAGCGAGGAGCTGAAGCAACGCCATTGGGCACAGCTGCATATTCATAATGCTGACCGCTCCAGACAAATCTGAGCAGTTTCCAGAAATCTGGGTGAATGGCTATGGAATAGTAGGCATCTTTGAGATCAACTGAGCTTATGAAAGAATCTGTCTGAACAAGCGATAAAGCAGTGATCAGTGTTTCCATTTTAAAATGGTGGTAGGTGACTTCTTCATTCAGTCTCTTTAAGCTTAAAATCATCCTGTGAGATCCATCTTTCTTTTTTCTAATAACAACTGGAGAAACAACTTCACCTTTTTCTTTCTCACATGCCCTTAGATAGAAGTTTTTAAATTTCACTGTCAATTATAGCACTTTCACTTTCATTGAAAGGATTTGTATCGAACACTCATTCTGCTCAGAGCGTCTGGGTGACAGTCAAACTGAATTTTTACACCTGAGACAATGCCAAGAATATCTGAATCAGAGGTGATCTCCAACCAAGAATTCATGAATTCATTAATTCTGCCTGCTTGAAACATGACAGCTTCAAGAAGAGTAGTAAATTCTGGCAACAAAAAATCACTCACCACCACAACTGTAAGCAGGCGGGAGTGGCTCCCTCTATTGTTGTGAAACTGCTTCTGCACATGGCTCCTGAACGGCCTGTGGGTGTGTCTGGGGTTTTGACGGCTCTGTTCTACAAAAGACTTCTGTCTCTCATCAAACTTCCATTGATTTCCACCAAAACGCTTCTCGGGTGCAAAAACAGCCCCAAGTCTGTCCATTTCTTTGATGTTTTTCAATGTGTACGGCAAATCATCGCCGAACAAGCCAGTGATTGGCACAGATTCGTCACAGATTTTCGCAATGTTTTTGTTGACGAATGGCCTAATGTCTGCTCGCCAGCACAGAGAGATTTCCCTGCTCGCATGGCCGAATAAGCCAATCGCGTCCATGCACTAGGCCTACCGAAGTTCTTCCGCGTAAGCGCTGTGTGTTCACCGTCATTTTCAAGTCCGATTTTTGAGCATGAGGTGGGATCTGAGTCCACCTTCTCGATTCACGGTCGGTATGGTCATGTCGGGGCAATTTTCAGGGCTATTGTAAGTTTCAAAACGTTTCATCAAAACTTCATCTGAGAGTTTGCCTTGGAATCGTTTGTTTACAACCCCTGCCAGTTTTTCATCCAACTTCTCACCCACTGTCTCCTCAGTTCTGTACTCATCTTCGATATCATCTAACACAGCGTTAGATGATTCCCCACTTTGTCCTAATCTCTTCAGTGATTGGTCACTTGTATCAAAGCTTTGAAAAGTAGAGTTTCAAAACGGAGTGACTGAGGGCGGAAAACGAAGCAAAATCTTGAGAGGGGGTTAGTTACCGCCAAGGACATAGACAAACAAGGTACAGGATAAGACACAATGAGTTTCGACCTCTTGGGTCTTCTTCAGACAAAAACACATAAACAGAGAACGAGAAACCACGTATCTTGTCATGTTGGGGAAACCGGTAAAATCTTTTAGGCTTTTACCAGTTTCCCCAACATGACAAGGCAAGCGGTTTCTCATTCTCTGTTTATGTTATCTGTTTTTGCCTGAAGAAGACCCATGAGGTTGAAATGCATTGTCTTGTCCTGTACCTTGTTCGTCTATGTCCTTGGCAGTAACTAACCCCCTCTCTTTCTAAATTTTGAAAAGTAGGCTGGCTGGCTGTGTCTGCTGGCTGGAATAGGTTGTAAAGTACAGACTCTGATTTGGATGAAATTGTAACTGGGGACCCTAGTTCACTCTCAGGTTGCTGGATTTGTCAACTCAAAAAAAAAATCATCAAAAATATCAACAACGCATATGGATAGTAAACAATATGAAGTTCAAATCTGACTTGACAGCAGTGAAGTTGATAGTTTTCTTGATATATGATTAAAATATGTCTTTGTCAGAAGAATAATCTGGTATCCTTGAAGCCCCAACTTAGTAGAGGTGCTGGACTACCATTTCTTACGGACACAGCTGAGTTAAAAGGACTGCTTCAATTTGGGCAAGAATTGTAATTCTTCAAATAAACAACCCACATACAGATCAGCTAAAAGACCATGCATATACTGGACAGATGACAAAGACACTCTGGTTCACTTCTTTGCTTACATGATACTACTTTTTAATTTCAGGAATGGTTCTACCAGTACAACACTGGCAAAGGATGTAGTAACAGTTCACTACAAAATTGTGCACTTGGCAGTTACGAAAAGAAAAGGCCGTGAATCAGCTGCCAACACCAGGGCTCCTTAGAATAGGCAACCCCCGAGAGCAGAATCCAAGAGTGGGATCAATGAGACCCCTTCTTTGAGGAGATCTTGGACCTCCTGCTGCAGAAGAACCGCTTCAAGCTCAGGAGGTGCTGGATCGACTAAGGGGGGAGTGAATGACTGGAAGATGTTCTCCTTAGCTAAGGAGGTGATGTCTCTTGCGAAGCACCTGGACTATCCACAGGTTCAGTCCCAAAGCTGCCAGTGATATGACAGGGATGCCTGTGGTGGTGGGACTGTCACTGGAAGGTTAAGGCAGGGTTGTGATTCATGCAGAACTGACAGCGCACTTTGCCCTTGACAACTTGGCTCGAGCACTTTGTGACAGGATAGACAGATTTGCGATCTGTTCTGGAAAGTCAGGAGATACTAAGTCTGTCATTGGCCAACATGAATCCCAGCCCACAAGGGAGGAGGGATAGGGAGTTAGGGGAGGAGAAGGGGGAACTGCTTCCAGCAAAGGACCTAGCTGTAATCCCATTGCTTCTGAATGTCTTATAACCAGAGGATCCCAATACAGGGCTCCTGCCAAATGGGTAGGATCAAAATATGGCTTTGGACAAATGAGTCAGTTGCACATTCCTAGTTTAAACACTGTAAGGCACAGGAGACAAAACTCAAGTGAAAAGTCAAACAGAAAAGAAGCAGGGAAGGGTGTAAGAAGCAGAAACGGGGCGGGGGGTGGGGGTGGGGGTGGGTGTTAGTGAGAAAGGGGAGTGGGAAACAGGGAGGGGGAAGGTGGAGGGTGGATGACTGTTAAATATCTAGATGGATTGATCCTAAACTTATTGGTGATGAACACTATGGGGTTAATGAAGCCACAATACAATGAACCCCAGTGCAATGGAAAGAACCAACGTGTTACAGTCAAGACAGAGACGGGCGAGGCAGAGCTTACACCCTTGGTGGTGTGCGCTCTTGGCCATAGAGTGATGAAGAAATGGATTGGATGTTGTGTTGTCTGCTAGAGATGAAAGATGATGATGATGAATGGGGGATCTAATTACTGCATTAGCCACAAAATATTAGCCAGAGCTTATAAACCACAGCAGTTAGCAAGATGATATGGTACAGTATATGACGCCAGATGACTGGGTCATGCTCTTTGGTGCATTTCTGCATGACACAGTGCAGTACATACACTAAAGAGTAGCCATTCTTTTTTTGTTTTGTTTGTTTTTGTGCATCCCGTGAAAATTATATTCAGTTACACAAAGTATACCTTGTTTGTTTGAAATGATATAACAAAGGTAATATGAAAGTGACTTAAAAAAAAAAAAAGGAAATGTTATAGAGTGACAATATATGATTATATCACAATGACAATGCATGTTTGCTTATTTTTCATATGATCATACATTTATACAGAACCATTCTAAAGATGTTGCTGTTTCTGAAGTAATCTAGTTTGAAAAGAAAAGTCTTCGTTTACACAGTCTGTGTTTATATTATCTGATCGATCAAGCTTAATAAGGTGTCCAAAATATATTTCTGAAAGCATTATATGTCTGTGTGTATATGCTGTGTTGTGCTGAGTGTGTATATTTAACTATTTGTGCAAGTGTTTTGATGGGTGGTAGGTTGCTGATACCTGTGGAGGGGGATGTTATAAAGTTGCAGTGAAACAGAGTGTATAGAAATAGAGAAGTGATACTTTCAGTAGTGCAAACTGAGAACTTATGAACAGAATTCTTGTACTTGTATACATGTATAACAAACTCAATGGATCTTCTTTCAATCTATAAACTTTATCGTACTGCTAAAATGAATGAAGAATGCATGTTAAACAACACTTCGTCTCTTAAAGTGTTTATGAGTAAAGTTTTTTGCACTCATTCACCACAACAATCAAATTTACAAACACATAGATCTACACAAGAATTAACAATCCAGTTTACACGCACACACACACACATCTTTACAAATATTTCACATTTCTTACCCCAACAGCCCACAGGCCCCTTAATTCAATGGTCAAAACTCTCCACCTTCATTTGGCACCCCCTTGTCCTTCAATTTTAATGTTGTCCTCCTCCGCCTTGTATGTATGTGTAACATGATAATGTTGTTGGGGTTTTTTTTGTGTTTTTTTTTAATGGGATAAGGGAGAGACAAAACTGAAGAAAGAAAACAGAAAAGAAATATGAAGGTATTACATTACGATCATAAAAAAATCTTTATTAGAAGCATGTAGAACTATGGCAAAACAAAAAAAATCCTTTATATCATCTACTCAGAATTGTTTTGTGCACTCAATCAGACTCAGCTGATTGTGGTAGTGCATTGCATTGAGGGTGAGATTAACGTCCTATTGGCCTGAGGCCCTTAAGGACAAGGTTCATGCAGACATAGGTCTGCATATTTGTGGCAACTGTTGTCGCCTGGCAGTAGTGGGTAGTTTCAATGAGGGTCGTCGCATTTGTTTCCCAGAGCTCGTGTTCCTCTTGAACATTGGCTCAATTCTGGTCGTCATCTTCTTGAATGTTGGTTCAAGTTTGGTGGAGTTGGTCTTGAACGTTGGTTCAGTTTCAGGTTCTTGGTCGACCGACAGTAGGCGTCGGTGTGTGTTGCCTGCTGTCCCCCAAACATCAGGCTGTCTTCAGGACCACCGGGCAGCCTTCTTCATGCTCGGGTGGCAATGGTCCTGTGCCACGTGAGGCCGCCTCAAGGAGGAAGCAGGACGAAAGTCGCTGGAGCGCTGCACGAGTCCCTAAAACTTGGCGGGCACTCGCTGACTGCGGCCGAGAGGGCAATTTTTCAGCCCAACCCCGTAAGGAGTGCCCCCATGTCTGTCACCCCTTAAAACAGCACGGTATTCCAGGCCACGGTAGTCGCAGTCAGGCAGCGCTCCTTCGCCAATCACCCCACATCTCCAGGAGCCGTCCCCCGGCAACACAGGCTAGACCCGTCGTCACCCATATGGCTGGAAGGTTGTCTGTGCCGCCCGACGACGCTGATCTCTCACATCAGCATCCTTCAAAGGAGAGCTGCCACCTCTCCCCTGGTGTCCACTGCTATGCCACACTCGCAGTGTGTGGTAGTGTTCCTTTGGCAGTAAATGGAGATGTACCACAGTCTATAATTTTGTGGTATTCTCATCTACAAAAGTTCAAAAACAGAATCCAGTGGCATCCAAGAACAGCCTGTGAATAGTAAAAAGATAAAATGCGAAGAAAGTGCTGTTTAAAAATAAGTTGCTGAAAAATTAAAATCATTATGTAAAGAGAGTTAAATGTAGCAGCAAATGTTTAAGCCTATCCATGAGGATCCACCCAAGGGTACAAGGGAGGTCAAAAGGTGTCAACTGTTAAGAGTGGTCAACTCTACTGTTTAATAACCCAAGTACTGTCTGTCACATAAGTCCTGAGAGCAGCTAAGAACTGTGCACAACAGCTTTTACTTGGATCTCGCAGCAGATGTAGTCTCTCACTGGTTGACCAAGCAATAAAATGTTGAACAATAAGTGCAGGCTAACAAGTCTACAATAATAACTTGGAAAAGATTAAAAAACAAAACAAAACAAAACAAAAAAAAAACCCGGGAGAGGGGGTGGGATTTATGAGAGAAAGAAAATGGAAATGAAAAATTTGGGTGTTGGATTATAAATATAAAATCCTTCACTAGTAACATATGGGGACCATTATAGTCCATCTTGAAAATGATCCATTTGTATATCACCTGCTCAGAGGCATTCAGTCCGCTGATTCGAAATGATACCTCAGACAAGGCCGATCGTTTCCATGCTCCCTTGGCCTCAAGAGGATATTTATCACAGTCTATGGGGTGGTATTCTCACTATCAAGGGTTCAAAAACAGAATCCAACATCACCCTAAAGCAGCCAGTGAAGGGTAGTTAAGTAAAATTCACCAAATACACACACACATAAGAGTGTGTGTGTGTGTGTGTGTGTGTGTGTGTGTGTGTGTGTGTGTGTGTGTGTTTTCATAGCATGTACAAGAACACTGTGATAGCCTCACTTGTCTTGTAATTCACATTTGATCTCCCCTAACTGAGTCGTAGTTTTACCGTTTGTTTTAAGCATATATATCGTGAATCCGAAGAGCTGAACAACGATCATATTGTAAAAAAAGCGCTATGTTTTAGTTTTGATGCCCCCATATGTGACGATCTCACTGTTTCTCGTTCTCACGAAAAACTTTTCTGTTCATGAGTGCGTCGGTCAATGAAATCGATATAGAGGTCGACTTCTACTCTAGGACTTTTGTTTCTTTTTAAAATAGTGCTGACATGATCTGCCGGTGATCACACCATCGTTTCAGTCTGATCCGATCAGTCTGATCTGATCCGATCTTCGTTTTTGTCGGAGTTTGCGTCAGTTTTGACTAAACAAAACCAGAGCACACAGGAAAACGATTGTGATAATGTAACGGTTATATCCGCCAGTATTAAAACAACGAGAATGCATATAAACATTCCTGTGATCATCTATACTGCTACGCTGATGTGTCAGTACCTCGTGCAATGGTAGATCGTTTTCCTCGGATGGTACAGGTAGATCATCGTCTGCCCTGCCAGTCTCCCGCTAACAACACGACGATAACTTTGGACACTTGATTAGAATGATCTCCCTTGGATACCCAGATGGCTTGCATTTGAAGTAAAAAGAAATCGCCTTCTCAAGTGATTGGTCGTCATGAATCGGTTTCGCGCGTTCTTTAGACGTAACTGAAATCCTGTATGCATGTAGGATGCATGCAGGACCCGAACAATGATATTTTCACCACACACACACACACACACACACACAGTTTTATATCATGCCTGTAACGATCTTCCAATCGTCAATACAGCACTCTAACTAACTAGGTGCAAACCATTTATTTACGTTGACATCAGTAAGGCTGATGTTTCTAGTAATGCTGATGTCATTAGTGGAATTCCCCAAGGCAGCATACTGGGACCTGTATTATTTACTATGTTTATAAATGACTTAGCAGACGGGTTAAAAAGCACATGCAATATCTTTTACACCCCTTGTGCAATACTGACATAATAAATTGACGGAGCACATGAAAGCCGCGAGGCTATACAAGCTCCTACCTACCTACCTACCTACCTACCCCATGATACCAAGTTGTACAATTCACCATCCAAACATCTTACAATGCAAAATGACATTGAGCTACTCATTAACTGGTCTAACACATGGAATTTGTACTTCAACGCATCCAAATGCAAAGTATTACATATTAGCAACAGAACCCCTAAATTGAATTACAGTATGAAAGTTGGGGATCAAGAAGTTCAAATAACATATTGTGAAGAGGAAAAAGACTTAAAGTCATATTTGATGAAGACTTACTTTTTGACAGACACATTGCACAGAAAGAAAGCCACGCAGATGATTGGTATTATTAAGAGAACTTTTACATACCTGGACAAAGATACCTTTCTTTGACTATATAAGGCAATGGTGAGACCGATTCTTGAATATGGCAATGTGATATCCAAGATTAAAAAGGCAGTCGATAGAAATAGAAAGGTGTAGAGAAGAGCAACTAAGCTAATACCGGACATTGTGATTATTCATATGAAGATAGATTAAGGTACCTAAGGTTGCCATCCCTCAAAGCCAGAAGGAAAAGAGGAGAGCTAATCCAAACTTTTAACATTTTCAATAACCTAGATGATATTGATCAAGCATGTTTTTTTGAGCCTGCACTAACCAATATAACCCGTAACAGTTGTGACAAAGTACAAATACAGCAGTTTAATACTAATATAAGGAAATATTCCCTCAGCCAGAGGATAGCATCCATTTGGAATAAACTAACTCCTAACATCAAACGTGCACCAAATACTAACTCTTTTTAAAATATTATCGACAAGCATAAAACAATTACTGATATCATGTTCGACTTTGATGGTTGAAAATAAAAACTGGGCTCGCTATAGACCTGACCAATTAACGAGTACACTAAGAAGGGGCATTTAAACCCGCGAGGCTATGATGAAATAAATCATCGCCCCTAAACCTGAACCTGATTTATTTACGTTGACAACTTCGACCCGGAAGTCGAACATGTAAGTAGCAGATCGCTACATCTCCCCTTCTTTGAAATTTGAGAAAATCGATTAAAATTAAGATATACCTTAATGCCCGGAGGAGGGGGGGGGGGGGAGGGGGGGGGGAGAATTAGTTAAGCACTTTTTTGAATTTGCTGCTTGAAGTTTCATAAAATGCCAATAAACTTGCGGCTTGCTGTCTTGCTTCAATATTTTCTCAACAAGAATAACATGTCACTGAAAATTAAATAATAACACCATGCATTCACTTTATTTTCCTCCTTCTGGAGTAAACATGCAGTAAAAACATTCTCCAGTCTTGAAAACATGCTGGCTTCTTGACAATTCGGCTAATGCGTGTAATCGTGACGCTGACAGGTTGTCTGGAACTGAAGTTTGGCTGGTTCTCACTGGAGGTGGGGGACTTCTTGAGAGTGCATCAGCCACAATAAGTGTTTTTTCCTGGGGAGTAGACAGCTTCTGCACTGAACCGCATGAACCGCATCAACATGCGTTGACATCTGATGGGAGTGTCCTGAAGATCTGTCTTGTTCATTAGGGGAACCAGTGGCTTATGGTCTGTTTGAAGTGTGAACTTTGGAAGACCTACCAAATATCTCTGGAACTTTTCACATGCTCAAACAGCTGCCAGACATTCTTTTTCTGTCTGGGCGTACCTGCTTTCTGTTGGTGTCAGGGTTCTTGAACAGTAAGCAACAGGCTTCAATCCATCTTCGTGTTGTTGCAGGAGTACACCACCCAAGCCATACGAACTTGCACCAGCACTGACTTCTGTTGGTTTGCTGGGACTGTGGTAGGCGAGTGTTGGTGTTTTTGTCAGAAGCAGCTTGACTGTTTTGAACGCCTCAGTCTGTGGAGTTGCCCATGTCCACTGTCGATCTTTTTCTAGCAACTCAGTGATTGGCCTCAGGATGGTTGACAGACTGGGAATGTATCGTCCAAGATATTTAGTCATTCCCAGTGCCCGTCGAAGTTCAGTGATGTTGCTAGGCTCTTGCATGTTCGAGATTGCTGCGGTTTTTGATGGGTCGGGCTTGATTCCATCTTTTGTGACTATGTGGCCCAGGAACTCAATTTCTTCCTTTCTGAACTCACATTTTTCTTGATTGAGTTTCCGGTTAGCTTCAGCCAGTTTCTTCATGACTCCTTCGAAATCTGCAGCATGATCCTCTTTCTTCTTGCTATGGACAGAATATCGTCAAAGAAACAAATGACGCTCTCATCATTGTTGAGAATGTTCTCCATTGTTCTTTGAAATATTCCTGGAACTGAACTGATGCCAAAGGAAGCATTTTATAAAAGAATCTACCTGCTGGCGTGATGAAGGTTGTAAGTTTGGCAGTTGACAGATCCAATGGAATTTGCCAAAATCCTGAGTTTGCATCCAGTCGACTGAAAATGACTGACCCTTCCAGTTTGTGAAGTATGTTAACAAAGGACGGAATCATATAGCGTTCTCTCTTGATGGCCCAATTCAGTTTCTTGAAGTCAGTACAAATCCACACTGAATTATTCTTCTTCTTCAAAACTGGAACCATACGACTGCACCAGTCAGCAGCTTCAGTTATTTCTTCACTTACGTCTTTTTCTTTCATTCTTTCCAGCTCCTGTTTGACCCTTTCTACTAAAGGTATTGGAATTCTCCTTGCAGTGTGGATAATATACGGCTCAGCATTATCATTGAGAACAATCTTGACGGGGGGGGGGGGGGGGGGGGGGAGGGGGGGGGGGACATTTCACCGGTGATTCATTTAGGTCACCAAAAGAATCACGGACTGTGTCGATTTTCTTCACAAGTCCCATTCTTGACACAGCTTCTCTGCTCAGCAGGTTGTCCGTCTTTGAATTGACATCTGAAAACCTTTTGATGCAAGGTCTTCCTTGAGTTTCTTCCTACTGACAAATGGCTAGACTATAGACTTCTGGGAATAGTCCTGAGGACGTTTGGGAAAGACCGGGTGACTGGGAACGACCAGATTTGCGGGATCTGTGGGCGGGTCTCCCCACCTTGCCGTTCTCCAGCTTGCCACCAGTACAGAAAACAGAGTTTGGGTTATTTTCTCTCTCCATGCCATTCAAAACAGTGCTTGTTATTCCCTGAAGACCAACTTCGTTGAAAGGCAAGATCAGACATTTCAGCTCAATGCTCATTTTGAGCGTGACATGTCAATGACATTTGTGGTCAAAGGGAAGCAACCTCACATATTAGTTCCCAGAGTTGGCAACCAGATACAGGGGTGTTATTCCCCTTCCGGAAGTGACCCGGTTTGTTTTTCAACTTTCGGATTTGGTCAAGTTAGGGCTCTTCGTTCTAGCCTTTAGTAGTTTATTATTGGTTTATTGAGATATTGATAGTAATAACAAATAATAGAGTACTGTAGGGCTGTGACTAAAGAGTAAGTACAAAATATTTCAAACCTAAAAAGAAGCTACCGTTCTGGATGAGAGTTGCTAGCGACTGGCTCCTTCAAGAGAATTACATAGGCCTACCCGATGCCAGACGCGTCTCCTGCAGTTTGGCGCGATTCAGAAGGCTCCTGATCCCCCTTCAGATCAAGACGCACCATCATATCCCAGTCTGCCTGCTGCCTCCAGGTTGGTGTTGAAATGACTTTTATTTTGGGTTAAGATGTGTTGAATAGTTTGGGGTTTTGTTTTGGAACCAGCCGATGTTGAGGAAAATAGTGCCAGAATTATCAGGGTTGAGAGCGTTCCCGGCCTAGAAATTCTCCTGGACACGATGTTTTCTTTCGTGTGGTAATTTTTTATTGAAATTTTTTTTGGTGTACATTTGCCCTTGAGAGATAAATAATATGGGTGCACTAACTCACCATCTTATTTTGCACGAAAACCCCCCTTTTCACAAACAAATCTCGTCCATCTCATGCTACTTTTTACCAAAAGTAGCACCTTTCTTACAATCGAAATTAACATGCAAACCCCTCCAAAATTGACGTAATTGTTATTTTAAAATAGGGTCTTCGTGCAAAACAAAGATGCGCAATTTAGAGGCACCCATATTATTTATCTCTCTCCTCTTCTGATTCTTGCGCAAAACAATAGGAACGGCTTACTTAATTTTTTAAATTGGTGTTTTTAATCTGGTTTAAAAATGAAGCCCGGAATAGTTGCAGAGCTTATTAATATATTCAGAGATTGGGAGATGCAGGAAAGGAGCTGGGGAGTTGATAGAGAAGAGTTTGAAGAATTAATTACGGAGCTTTTTGAGCGCGCCGATATGCGAGAAAGCGTAAGGAACGCCATCAGTAAACTATCGCATTCTTGCCCCCATCCAGTTATAAAGTTGTTTACCATTTTAATTGATCAAATAGCTCCTGAAGATCTTGATCTGACTGCTTCTACCAGCCCTGAAGGAGTAACTGTTACCTTTAAACCTAAACAGTTTTTAAGATTAGTAAAAGACTATGAGTAATAAATAACAGCAGAATTTACAATTATTTTTTTATTGCTTTTAAAAATGGATTGCGACGAGCTATTAAAGTGTGAGGAGGCAGCAGACCTCTGTCATAAAGAAAGATTATACTCGCTGGCTGCGTGCGGGAAAACCAGGCAGTATCTAGGCGTTGAACTAAGTATTGAACAGATTCAGCAATTGTCTACATCAGACGTTGAGAAGTATTACGCCAGGTACGAAGCACAGCTAGGATCAAAAATGGTTAGATCAGTGGGACAGACAATGATTAGTTTATATGCTAAGTTAGTAGGCAAGATAGCGCCGATTGATTCAGAAGAAGATTTAAAATATGACTTAACACAAGATCCGGTTTTAACCAAGTCCCTAGAATCTCTTGCATGTGACATGTATTATAGATTTGGGACGTTGTTATGTCCATTCATCATGGGATTAATTACCTTCAATCATATTAATTTTAATCATATTAATTTTAATCAGACTAAAAAAAATGAGCGAGCAGGAGAAGAATGTCCCGCAGGAGCAGAATGTCCCACAAGTGAATTCTCCGCAAGTGAATTTACAGGCGAGTGCCCCACAAGTGAATCCGCAACTGAGTGTCCCGCAGGTGAGTGTCCCACAAGTGAGTAGTGTTACTAAGTCTAAAAATCCTGGGCGTGTTGAGTCCGGTCGTAAACTAGTTGAATGGAACAGACTGCAAAAAGCAAACCAAGCAGCAAAACAAAAATTATTAGATAGTAATACAACATCAGCACCAGCACCGCCGCCACCAACAACAACACAATCAAACTATAAGATGTATTATTATGTACTGGGGGGCATTGTTGTTGGTGGAGGGCTTTTAGCATACAAGCGCCTAAAGCCATACTTAGCAACAAAGTCACAAATCCCCACAAAAACAGTAAAAGAACCAGCTTCTGCAAAAAAAGTACAACCTCCTGCTGTAGACCCATTTTTAATAAATTAGTTTTTTAATGTGTTGTTAAGTACTGGTTAAGTACAAGCTAAGTACTGGTTAAGTACAAGCTAAGTACTGGTTAAGTCAGTTATAGCAAGTTAAGTGTAAGTTAAGTGCAAGTAAAGTGCAAGTCATGTTAAGTACTAGTTAAGATCTTAAGTTAAGTACTAGTTAAGTACTAGTTAAGATCTTAAGTTAAGTACTAGTTAAGTACTAGTTAAGATCTTAAGTTAAGTACTAGTTAAGTACTAGTTAAGATCTTAAGTTAAGTACTAGTTAAGATCTTAAGTTAAGTACTAGTTAAGATCTTAATTTAAGTCAGCCAAGTTGGCTCTCCGGGGGGGCCTATAGCGCATGAAAGCACGGGATTGACGTAAGTTCGCTTGCTATTGTTAGAGTCTAACGACTTCTTATTAACAGCAGTTGTGTTTACTTGATGAAGAGTAGAGCGCAGATTAACATTTGCATGATAAAATACTTTGTTTTCAAAGAGAGCCTGCTTGTAGTTGTTGTGACTTATATATTTTTTTACAGCTTCTTTACCTATGCCCTTAGCTTTCTTTATCACAGAAGTCTGGGTAGCAATACTATACATCTTTGCCCGTAGGCCAACATATTCTAGTATAATCGTCCCATTAAGTTCATCCTTCATCTTTCCAATCACTTTCTTGTTAACGGTTGAATGTAAAGGCGAATCTTTTGGATAGTCGCATGTGTCGTACCACCCATCAGCTCCTTTTGCCACTTCTATTTCCATGTCTTTGTAAAAGTCTTCAGTTGGGATGTCCAGAATAAAACTATCAGTGTCTGTGTAAAGGACATTTGATTCTGGGTACAGCGGTTTAAAGTAGTCGTATAGAAATTCTAGCATTAACAGCTTTGACAACTCTAGCACGGCAAACCGATAAACACCGGCTTATCCAACTTCACATTCTGTTTCTTCATCATAACGCCAACCAGGCTATCGCTAAATCTTCTAAAGTCTTGGTAGTTAGGTTTAGAGACCAGCTTAATTGCTTGTTTTTCTTTTGTAACTAATCTTACATCTTTACGATTGTGTGGGTTTTCCATCGTCTTGCCAAAACAGCTGTTGTTCATCAACTTAAAGAAGTCTTTTTCTGAGGCATCAGTGGCCTTAGTTCTAAGATCGGTGTTCTTCATGATATATGGCCTCATGAAAGGCTCTTGGTCGAAAGTAATTATTCTGTGAACGGCGGTAAGTTTCAGTCCGTGCCTTAAGTAAAACTGTAACAGTCGATAATGACAGACATATTTAGTTTTGTCAAAGAGGTTGGGCACGAGTTTAGGTGGTTCGGCGGGACTCATCTTTAATTTTTCTGCGGCTAAGGGGAAATCGTTATGGGGGCTGTACAATTCTTTAGGATAATCTAAGTCTACCTCTAGGATTAGTCCTATTGGATTATCAGGTGTAAGCTGTGACAATAGTCCTACCACCCGATCAACCTCATGAGGCCCGTTTATCATTTTAAAGTTTCTTAATGGCAGTGCCTGGCTCATGGCCCACCCATACAGATTGTTGGCGTCTAAGTACATCAGATAGTTGGATGGTTTAGTTGGATCATAATCGTCTAAGTACTTGTTGCTGGCTCTGCGGTAAGGATGACAGGCCATGCTAATGCCTCCTCTTAGCCCATCCTCAATCATCTGAAGTGTATCCAGATCAGATATTAAGTCAATCTCAATGTTTGTAGACTTCAAGAATGCATCCCAAGAAAGGCTCGGGGCAGAGACGTACTGTGATGAATCCAGGCCGTAATGTTTCATGCAAGTGGATCTGTAATTCTGAAAGATGTCAGCTAATAAACACACGTCGGCCAATAAATATTGATCGTGATAGTCGCCCATCGTTTTGCAGTGTAATTCTGTCCAGGCTTTCAGCGCGTATTCATAGTCGGCGTCAGATATGCCTCCGCTCTAAGACGGCTGTAAAAGTCTTCCTTAAGCGGCAGCGCCTGCTCGTCAAACCTGTCCCACGAGTCCATGTATTCATAAGGGTAAACGCCTTTACGTACTAAAGATGGGTCAAAATATTTTTTAGTGATTGGACAGTCTTGTAGAGATTCTGTTAACTTACTTAAACTCCCCATCAGATGCTGGGCAGAGTCACAGAAGCATAAACAGTCTACAGTAAAGGTCATGTACTTTTCTGATGACTGTGCAATGCAGGTAACCCTCTTATATTCAGAAGTTATTGCTTGCATGATGAAATGAGAATCGTAGCCTCGTAAGTTATGAAAGAAGATTGGCAGTTTCCATTTTTCGGGGTCAACCTTGAGTTGAAGATTACAGCTGTTGTGCGCGGCCCCTCTGAATTTTCCAGTAATGTGATCATGGTCTCTTACAGTGTCGCCTAATAACTTGCATTTGCATATCCAGCAGTGGGTGGCTGATTTATAACGTTCTTCATCTTCGGGGGTCATCTTAATGTCTGAAAGGTTCAGCTGGTTAGAGAATTGATTGCGAAGGTGTTTCATCTGCTCCAAAAATCGATCGGCCGCGTTGGGACCTCTGTAAATCTCTGGTTCTGTGTATCCGCCATCTGACCTAACAGCAACAAATGCATAAGAACAGATCTGATGGCGGGACAATAAGGTTGTTTTTTGTTGTGTCCGTTCTTGAGGGCCGTAGTACTGTAGCAAGATTGCTTCAAAGTCAGCATAGACTACGTATGGGCTCATCTGCATTTTGTGTACATTCTTAAAACTAACCTTAGACCCTGGTTTGGGTGTAAGAAGTTCGATTTTACAGTCTACAAAACTTTTACAATGCTTCTTATGGCTGACAGCCGCCTCTACAGTGGGGATCCTGACTAAACACCTTCTACAAAGCTCTTTTTTAGATTTATGCTTTGTAGTATAAGTCATAAGTCTGCTAATTGATCTGATTAATACATAGTGGCTCTTGGAACCATCTGCAAACAGTATCAAGTCTACATGATTCTCAAGTGATTCGCCTAAAGTAGGGGCTTCGGGAGAGATCCTTAGAGGGACTAGATTGTCTACTGGATCCCAGGTGTATACGCTTACAGTTATTGGGCTGTTTTGCTCTTCAAACTGAGATATACTTTCTATACTCACTGGAAGGGTTATGTTATCAAAGTTCAGACTATCTTTATACTGCCAATAATTAGAAACTCTGTCTGCGTTCTTTTTAACAGGATGTAAATGCGCCAAAACACACCACATGAAACATAAGTTATCTGAATTTTGTATGTTTAGGACTGCCCGTTTAAAAACTAGCTCTCTGGGGAGAGGGATGTAAGAATTGCCGACTATAGGAGAGTATTTGGTTTGTCTTAATTTGATTTCGAGGACTGTTCCTTCAGACCAGCCAGAGCCGCGCAATTTCGCTTCTTCACTTGCATAGTTAAACTGTGTAAGCATGTAATCAGCCCAGCCAGGTGTAAAGTCGTAATAGCTGATTACTTCTTTCTGCCTAGTTGATACCCAGACTTGCATACTACTATCATCGGGGGTTATATATTCAATCAGAATGGCCAACAACACTTTTACTGGCGGGTTAATTTGAAGAGACCCCGGGATTTTAGAAATAGCATGTGTTACGCTTTCTTGAACGTTTGTAGGGTTAATGATGTCCATGTCTAATTCAATGAACATATTGCTTAATGATTTGTTACTACCCAACAACGTACTGTTGGAAGGTAGTATTTCAAACTCGGACTCACTTGTAGGGTTCATTTTTTAACTCACAATATTTACGTAAATTAAAAAAAATAAAAGTAAGTAAAAGTAAGTAAATGCTCTTTATTCTTCACCCAGGCGTTGCAATACTTCAAGACACCCTAATCTTACAAGAACGCCTGCCAATACTTTAGCTTTTTCTGAATCACTACAGTCAATGTTTAACTCTTTGATTGCTTTGTCAAATAGTTCACTATGATTTTTGATTAAATTGTTTACATCATTCTCAAACCCAGATTTACTAAAATCAATGTTTAACACTTTCATCGTTTCGTCAAATAGTTCATTACAATTTTCTATTAAAATCATTAGATCAGATTGCTGTGTTTGGCCGCCATTTTTAAATCTAAAAATTAAATAAATAAAAAAATAAAACCATGAGTATAACGCTGGTTAATTATGCAGTGCCCATTGTCGGCGTTATAGTTTATTCAACCCTAGCAAAATGTTTGTTAAGAATAAAACCGCCCAACATGGGAAAGATAGAAGATTCGCCGAAACTAGTTACAACCTTGTTTTTAGCTCTAGCAACAAAAGATTATCTGATTAAAAAGCACATAGACAGTCTTTCATATTATAATTATTTTAATTATTTTTTTAGTTAATAAAAAACATGAGCGAAAAAAAGATTATTAATACGATTTACCACTCTGCTGTAATCAGCGGCCCTAGTATAGGATATAGCACGTTAGCAAAAAACATGTTTAAAATGAGGCCGGCCGATCTAGGAAGGTTAGACATTGAGGATGTTGTTAAGGTTATAGCTGTAATAACTGCAGGGATTGCTTCAAAAGACTTTCTTGTTGTACAGGGGATTAACCCAGAAAACATCAATGCATAGAAAGATTAAAGCATTTAGACAGATTGATTTATAAAAAAGATTAATGCATAGAAAGATTGATTTATAAAAAAAGATTCATTCATTTATAAAAAAGATGTCTGGAATAGTTCTGATGGTGGGAGGAGCTATTGTTAATGCATTGGCTTTCTCTGGCAGCAATTATATGTTTAGTAAATTGCGGTCTGATGAAGAGAGAGAACGCCATAACAAAGCAATGGAAGATTTAGCTAAGGCAAGAGACGCTTACGAGAAAAGGATTGCTCACTTAGACTTTATTAATAAAAAGTTAAGAGAGCAGGGACATGCAGAGCACACATTTACAGACGTTGATGAAGCAATGAATGAATATTACTTAGTGACAGGAAAGAAGTTTCTAACATCGCCACCGCCAGAACTGTCTGACTTTTATGAACCATCTGAGGATCAGAAAATGGTAGAAATAGGCTTTATTATAGGCGCTGTGGGAGCAATCTTTCTTCTTGCATATTCAATCTAAAAACAATAGTTAAAAATGTAATAAAAACAGTCTCTTATGGACGATACAAAGTACAAAATATATTATTCTCCTGGAGGGTATTGGAAAGGAAAGGCCGCTATTAATAAACTGAGTAAAGCCACTAGGGTGTCTGAATCAGAAGCGAAAGACTGGCTTTCAAAACAAGCGATCTGGCAAATATATCTGCCTGCTCCAAAAAGAATAATAAGGCCTCGATTTGTTAACTCAGTTCCTAATGACACCCACCAGATGGACTTGTTGTATCTTCCACATGACAAAGTTAGAAGAAAAAAGTTTAAGTATGCTCTGACTGTTGTTGACATGGCTTCAAGATATAAAGATGCTGAGCCTTTAACGGATAAAAGCTCAACTGCTGTGGCTGTGGCTTTACAACAAATATACCTGCGAGGTCCATTAAAGTATCCTAGGTTGATTCAGGTTGATGATGGAAAAGAGTTTAAAGGAGCTGTAAACCAACTGTTTTTAAGACATCAGGCTACAGTTAAGAGAGGGATCCCAGGCAACCATTGCTCCCAGGCTCTAGTAGAAAACTTTAATAAGAATCTGGCTGAGCGCCTGTTTATCTATCAATACCACAGAGACCTTATGGACAAAACACGTAACACAGAATGGGTTAGGAGATTGCCAGCAGTCTTACGCGCCATGAACAATGAAGAATTTAAAGCAACAGGCCTTAAGCCAGTGAACGCAATCAAATTAAAAAAAATAAGTATTACTGAAGACATCCAAAGTAATCAGAAACTCTTGCCGTTCGGATTAAAAGTAAGATACTTGTATACTCCTGGAGAGGCAGAGGGCGATGTTAGAATTAGAGCCACAGACCCCATATGGAGCGTAGATGTATATGAAGTTGAAAGAATTATGAAAACAGCCCCTCCCGTATATTATTTAAGAGAGACTCTTTCTTCTACGTCTAAAAAGCCTGCCCCTAAAAGATCGTTTGTTCGCGAAGAGTTGCAAGTTGTCCCGCCAAACACAGTGCATGTTAGTTAAAAAAAAAAAAAAAAAGTATTTATTTTTTGTTAAACTTATGATTTATTTATTTTTTTTGTTAAACTTATAATTTTATTTTAGTTCACATCTTATTTTTTAGTCTATTTTGGGTTTAACTGATTGTTTGCTTGCTTTTCAATGTTCTGCTTGATTGTCTCAGTGTCTACTTGTTGCGAAGTAAAAGTCTTTCTCCACTCCTTTTGAAGTTCAGTTTTTTGTCGTCTGTAATCCTCACCATCGGCCATAAGATGCTCAAATTCTTCAGCTGTAATGTTTTCATCCTGCAATGCTTTGCTTATTCTCAGTCTTAGTGAACAAAGTTTTGCTGATGCTAGGGCTACAATGGCAGTGTGCTTTTGTAATTTAGGCGTTAATTTTTTTAAAACGGCACTTACAATCATAGACATAGCACCTAAACCCAAACCAATGCTCCCTAATGCTAAAGAGGCTGGCGCTCTGGCCCCAGTAGCTAAAAGAGCAACGCTGGACCCAGTACTTACGCTCGCTACAGCTGATGAGCCGGTGATTATATAAGAAAGAGTATTTAAAACTTTAGCATATTTCTTTCTAGTAACCCTATACTTATTCAAGTCACTTTCTATTTCTTCTTGAAGTTCAGTTATTTGCTCTAACCTAAACTTTTGAGCCTGATCATCCATTTTTTAATTAAGATTAATTTTTTTAATAAGATTAATCTTGTACATATTTTCTTATTAACCCTTCTGGCAGCACTTCATCAACAGAGTAGAACGCAATAAAATCAACATACTTAATAAAAATAAAATCGAGTACTGTTAGTTTGGTTTTGTCAACCATCACAGTAACTTTGTCAGAAGATACAGAAGTGTTTATTTCATCCCCGTTTTTAGTAATAGCAATAACAAGCCTAAGAGGCCCACCCAAGTTTTCAGACTTTATTTGTACACCTCTAATTAATGTATGTTCTGGTAAACTAGGATCAGACTCCCTTGGAGTAATAAATAAGCGAAAAAGCATTGTCATTTTTCTAGGCAGTGATTCTAGTTTTGGGTTAAACTCTAAGCCGACGGTGTCACCCCCCACTTCAGCTAAGGACTTCTTTCTCCGCAGCATATATACAGAGCCCTGCTTAGTTATTTCAATCTGCTTTTTCTGTTGTGTTCCTGGGACTAGGCTAGCAAGAAGGCGTCCTTCATTCAAAGCTTTTCTAAAATTGTATTTCTTATCAAAGTATACATGGGGGCTTCGTAGTTCAAACTTTAAATCCCAGTTAATGTCAGGAAGCAACGCCCAGGCATTCTCTCGTTTATGAAGTTTGTATTCGTGTTTGCCAAAATCGTTTGCCCTTAGATTTCTTATCTCTTCCAGGGTGGGATATTGCTGTCGTTTTTTATCTTCAATTTCTATTCGTTTGTAAAGCCATCGTCGGTGTACTCAAATCCATAAACATTTCCTGCCACTCCTATTAGATCAAAGTCAGTTGTATCTGCTAGATCTTTTAGCTCTACTGCAACGCATTTAGGAGCTAACTCCGCTTTTGATTCTGGCCCTCGAGACATTTTTTTATTATAAACAATTTATTATTAAACAATCTGTAATAAATAATCTATAGTAAACAATCTGTAATAAGCAATCTGTAATAAAAATCTGTAATAAACAATCTATAATAAACAAACGTATTGAACTGGGGGTCAGTCCGTAAGCATAGTTTAGCGTGCTTAGATTTTTCTAACTGCTCTTTTATTTTTTTTAGTTCATCCCTGTCCCTGATTATATAGTTTTCACTTAAACATTCTTCAAAACTATCCCTGTCCTTAGTATAGAATAAGATGACTGATTTTAACTGCGATCTAAAGTCTTTTAAGACAGCATTGTATTTTTGGGTTAAGAGCCAAACAGAAACTAATGCATGTCTTCCGCGAAAGGCTAGCTTAGACAGAGTCCTTCTTTTTTTAACAATGTCTTGTTCGGCTGAACAGTCATCATAATAAACAGCGTTTCAGTTCCCTCAAATAGCCTATAGTAATGTTCTAAACAGTCGCTTAGCTTGTCAGTAGGATCAACTAAAAATATATTCTCGTCTGTCCAAACAAACTGCCTTTCTTTGTAAGACTTGTTGTGCTTAATGGTTGTGCAGAATATAACAATGTACTCATAATGAAACCTGTAGCTGTTTGTAACAAATCAAGCACGAAGACAGTTTTCCCACACCCAGTAATCCCACAAATAAGCGAACAGTGCGGGTCTTTGGGCAAAAAGTTCAAACTATCCATCTGTTTTAATAGGCTATTTCTTTCAGTCTATTTTCTTCAATGTTCAGCTGGGCGTCATAAACCACAAAAAAGTGCATTTGTATCTGGCCATTCTCCTCCTCTTCCTTATTAATCTGTATGAGTATGCCATCTGACCCTACCCTTCTTCTGCTCCCGTGCAGTCTGTTGTCATACGTGGATCTGAAATCCAGCCATAGTCCATATTTGTCTGTTAGATAATCTTCGAGTCTTACATCGTGAAGGTGAAGTTTTTTACACACATGATCGGCTATGGGGCTTGTCTGTCTGCCTCCAGCAAACAATTTTCTTATTTCATCAAAGTGTTGGTCGGGTAAAAGTCCGGCTGAATACAGCTGAAAAGGCTTGCCATCTACTGTGCAAGACAACTGCTCAATTTTTGGGTTGTAAAACACCTCAGATTCTCTCTGAAAAGGAGCTGAGGGTTTAGTAAATAGCAAGAGAACCCCCTTTAGGGACCTTAAAGAATTGCTTATAGCTATTTCCCAGACAGTGTCTTGCTTGTTTTTAATCGCTAGACTGTGGTGTAAAACTCTTTCAAAGTAAACAACCGCCCTACTTTTATACTGATTTAAGATTATTCTAGCTAGTTCGGGGTTAGTAACAACGTCAAAATTAAGAGAGATGTTACTGACAGTGTATCTGGCTGTTGGGTCATCTGATAGAATAACAGACCCGCTGTCATTGAATGTCAGTTCGTAAGTAAGTTTGTCTCTTAGTGCGCCTTGGTAATATGGCTGATGGGTTTTTAACAGTTCAAAATCTAGAGGGATGCAAAATCTGTTTTTAAATGCTCGCGCTATTGCCTGGTCTCCCTCGTCTTCCTTTGCATCTGCAGCATTAAGCCTGTGCTTAAGACCGTTTGGGCTCTGGATCCCCTGAAAGATTTTGTCTTTCCTTTCTGTTCTGGGTAGCCACAGATCAGAATAGAGATTAAAAATGTCTGCGCTACTCAGTGAGAAGACTTCTCTACCTTCCAGTTTAATTACCATATTTTTAATGATGGCCCTGCCCAGGTTAGCAACGACAGTAGCATTAGGATCCGCCGACTCAATGTCTATTTTGAATGACAGCCTGGCAGTGCCTGGCATTATAACATCGTCAGCCCCGAGGTCACTAAATCTTACTGTTAACATTTCATTGGGCTCAATTGTTGATGGATTATTTACAACGCGCACAGTCTGTCTTATACCTTTTATGCCGTGGGGCTCCTTCGCTTTTCTGAATGGATCAAGGTCGCAACCGTATGGGTTCATTTTTTATAAAACAAAAAATAATAAATATATAAATATGTCTGGTGAGGGCGATTATGACGCGATTAGTCCTATTGAAGGAGATGAAGATGAAATAGAACCAGGTCGTTCAATACAAGATGAACTTGAGGGAGCAGAAGCACGTCCTTTACTCCCTAGACAGCCTCAAGATGTAGGAGCAGGTTCTGTACTCCTTAGAGCACGTCAAGAACTTGTAGGAGTAGGCTCTTCACTCCCTAAAGCCCGTCACGAACTATTGCTGCGACGAATTGAATCATTCTATAAAAGTATAGAACGAAGGCCGCCAGAGGTGCTCGATCCTAACGATTTTGAAGAAGATGGCGGTCATTTGTATATTAGGACTAGTGAAGGAGGCCGCGTAAGAGTTACTACAAAGCCAAACGCGGCCAAGTTTTTAAGTCTAAATACAATTAAACGAGACCTCCCTGCTGTTGATGCAGAACGATTAAACATTACACTAAGGTCTGATGCTGTTAGACTTTTACAGAAAATGGGGCGAACGTTGCCAACACTAGCTGAAATAGAAATCGCCACTATTCCAGCGTTAAGTCAAAAAACAGATAAAGCAATAACAAAATTTGAGGCGAGTCTTATTGAGGAGACGAGTTTTATTGAGGAGACAATTGGCGGTTCGCCTAGGCAAAGAGAAGGTGAGCTGAGTCCTGAAGAAGAAGCGGCTTTAAAAACAATTGTTGATCCTCCATTGTCTACGAGTGAACTCAGGGATATTAGAACTGCTCTGCGTGAACTCTTGAATATTAAGTCTGCTTTAACAACTACGAACGAAGAACTAAAAAACAACTTGGTAAAATTTAATGAGCTAAAGAGAGAGATAAAAGAAGAAAAAAATAAACTGGCTGATGCAGATGATAACAATTTAGGACAAGAAGAAAAGGCTAGAATACAGGCGAAAATACAGGATTTAATGAAAGAAAAGGCAAACGTGTTAGCAGCGTTGTATATTAACAGAGAAAAAATAGCAACCCAAATAAGCAGAATCAGAGAAACTATAAACAAAATGATTTATGAAAATACTACGCTAGCAGAAAGAATAAGGACTCTGTTCAGAGAGCAGGGGATTACAATAGTTAGTATATTAACGGCTGTTGGGTTTGCTATCTCTACACTGGTTTATGCATTAACCGGCAGTGCGCCAACAGGGTCAGTAGCGCCTCCAACGCCTCAGCCTGGTAAAAGTTGGATTAGAAAACAATTGCGCCATCTAGCAAACCTATTAAAGAAGTTAGCTGCCAAAGCGCTTGGTGCACTGCCTGGCATAATAGGCGGTGTTGTTAGTTGGGTTTTGTCTACAATAGGTAAAGTGGTTGGTTATATGGCTAACCATCTGTGGACTTTGGGGGTGCTGGCTGTCGGTTTAATTTTTAGTAAAATAAAGTATGACCAGTCCAGTAAAAGTTAAAAACACAACAAGGGCCGTCTTTTCGCTAGTGTGTCTGTCGGGGTGAGGTACATCAACAGGCGGGGGGTCGCTTTCTGGGCTGCTTATAACTGGCGGGGGGTCGCTTTCTGCAGGTTCTGGGCTAGATACTTTTTTAAAAATGGCTGGCGCTGGCCTTGTGTTTAAGCCTTGATTGTGTCCTAAGTTTTGATCGTCTCCGGCTATGAGGATTTCATTATTATAATTCTGTATCATGCCAATCTGTAGTCTAAGGTCAGAAGGCAGCATGTATAATCCATGACCCACAACAAAGTCAACCTTTGACCTCGCATGTGAAAGAACGTTTTGGTACCTTTGTATGCTGGAAGGCAAATCAACAGCAGAGTTAATAGCATCTTCTAAATTGGCTAGAAATTGTTTTCTGGCGTCAAAGCCTGTAGATTGATCCACTATGCTAGACTTGGTCTGTGCTTGCGCTCCTAATAGACACCAAACGTACGTACGTATGGAGTCATTAAGTCTTTGCACTCCTGGCATTGTTAGGCCTTTACTTTCATCTAAGATAAATGTTGCCCAAGCATTGGGGTGTTTTTGTTCTATTGATCCCAATCTAACTTGGGAGTTTGACTTAAAAGAGGTGTGACCAGGCCAGTAGTCAAAATTATACTCTCTACGCTGACCCCACAAATACAATGTGCCCAGCCCGTGATTGCGGTCTAACTTTTGTCTAAAGTTATTTGAAGGGTTAATGTTAAATTCGTTGCAAATTCTTTCATATGCATTCTTGTCCATTGGGCTGTTAAATGGATTAAACGCGTTGTCGTTGGGGAGGGGTACTTGTAGTTCAGTTAGTATGCGTCTATACTGATAATAAACATGAAAGTTATATACTGACCTTACTAAGAGATTGGGGTGGTATAAATGGTTTGCATATGAAACACCGCAGCCAGTAGTTGAGCAGTAAATGGCAAAATTTAACTGATTCTGGTAAAAAGCCATAGGGTGGGTTGACCATGCTGATGGCACTCTATCACTCTTTATTGGAGGATTTAAATATCTAGTTAGTGGGTTTACAAGCCTGACTAGAAAGCCATATGATTCATCCACTGCGATGGTTAGGCTACTAAAGTCCAAAGATTTGGGCTCATAAACCCCCCCTACATCGTAAGTAGCACTTTCATTATATTTAAAAGGTTCCATTTTTAAATAGATTTTTTAAAAAAGGATTTAAAAAGGATGTTCCTTTATATAACTAAACAAAACATAAGTGTGTTCTTAAAGTATCCAATTAACAATAGGCGCGGTAATAGTAGGGTTGCTCTTAGAAAAATTGGTTTTAAAGTTAAGTGGTTTAATATATCTGAAGAAGCTCAGAATAACTGGATTAATATTAGTAATGAAGAGGGCAATCAAATAACTCATGAAAAAATACCAGAAGGCTATTACAGCTTTTGTTCTTTAAAAGAAGTATTTATCGAATTAGGCATATTGCTAAAAATTAACGAAGCAAACCTCAGAATTACGATGCACTTTCCACTAGAAGAAAAAAGAGAATACACTTTTCCTAAGGGTCTTGCTAGAATCTTGGGTTTCCACAGTACTAGCAGATCCTATAAATTTAGTACAAGAGAAAACATCTATCAATTTGAAGGTAATGAACCATGTGATTTTCTCGTTAACCCGATGTTGTATGTCCATTTACGAGAGTTAAAAACAAGTACTAATTTATTTGATGGCAATCCATCTACAGTTCTAGGGGTACTGCCATCAATTAAGGCGGGGTTTTGCGATTATCAGTTAAGCACATTTGGTGAAGACAGCCGGTTTAAAGAATTAGTTGAGGGATCTATAAATTCAGTGTGTGTAAAAATAACTAACCAAGATGGAAGGCCGGTTGTTTGTTCTGATTTGTTAGTAGTGCTGGAAGTAGAAGAGTGTACTGTAAGCCATTAGATTTTTATGCTATGGAGAGAGATAAATAATATGGGTGCCTCTAAATTGCGCATCTTTGTTTTGCACGAAGACCCTATTTTAAAATAACAATTACGTCAATTTTGGAGGGGTTTGCATGTTAATTTCGATTGTAAGAAAGGTGCTACTTTTGGTAAAAAGTAGCATGAGATGGACGAGATTTGTTTGTGAAAAGGGGGGTTTTCGTGCAAAATAAGATGGTGAGTTAGTGCACCCATATTATTTATCTCTCCTTGTCATAATAAATTTGAGCCTACTAAGAAGCTGGATTTTTGTTTTTTTATGTTTGTGTTGCCTTGGGTGAGGCTACACAGTTTTCCTTGGTTTGGGGCTCTGGCATGTGTGGTGAAAACAGACATTCAAACCGGGCCAGGCTAAGGATAATCCCTGGGAAAATTGCCATGATAACGCTTTGAGATGGACCAAATGATCTTTTTCTATGTTGGGCTGTAGAGAAGTTTGGGTGCAACTTGTTGGGTGCAAGGTCCTGTGAAAGGGCCAGATTACCTCCCCTCCACTATCAGTCTACTGACTGATCTAAAAGAATTATTTGCCTGATATTCTGTTTTGTTTATTTTTGTTGTTGTTTCCTTTAGGTTTGGTTTTGAATGGTTTATTCTATTTCTCTTCTTCTGTGAGTTTATTTTTCCTCTTCCTTTCATTATTTTTTATAATGGGGTACTGTATGAGAGAAAGTGTGTGTAGATTGTTAGAGAAAGTGTATACTGTATATTGTTAGATGAAAACATTTGATTTTGGTTTTGCCTTGCTTGCTCACTGGGATTTGTCGTGGGGTTCGTTATGTTTATTCCTGCCGTGTTTCTTTTCGATCTTTTCTCCATGGAGCTAGATCAGCCCCTAGTTGTGGGATTAGGAGACTGAGACTAGGTGACCCCTTCCTTGCATATTTTCTCTTAACTTGGTGGAAACCTTGAAATGGGGTAAAGCCTGTTTGGGGTTGATGAGGATGCATGGTTCTTGAGGTCCTTAGCTAAATGTGTGTTGGACACTGCCAAATGATAGGGCAAGTCCATACGACAGAAGAAGTTCACAGTTGGACTGTGGTAGTCTTTAAACTGTAAGAGTTGAGACGTCATAGTCTGTGGTGGGAAGAGATAAAGCCTCTAAAGGATAGGCACGCCAATGCTTCTTAAGGAAGTTGGCTGTGTTTATAATGTTATGTACATGTCGATACTAATATTTCTTTATGTAAGGTGAGAAATAACCAGGTGTAAGCGGCTAGTGCAGTGATGTGAAACCCAGTGGTGTGGTTTGAGTTCAGATCAACCTACGGCTTCAAGTTCCTAGCCCTCTGTGACATCAGTTTGTAAATAAACCAATTTCTTTTATTCTTGTCACTTTTATTCTTTAAGGGTATTTCCTGATATGTATTTTGTTCATGTGTGTCACTTACGTTAGTATTCCTTTTTTTCTTTTCATTTTTATTTTTAAGGGTATTTCCTGTTATGTATTTTGTTCATGTGTTTCACTTACGTTGTTATTTTGATGAATGTTGTCATGATCCTAATACTACTATCAGAAAGCTGAGAATGAGTTGGGTTTTTTTTGTCTTGTTTCAGATAGCTCGGTGGTGTTTTTTTTTTAGGTAGGGAATCTTCTGAGGGGAAAATTTGAAATTAATTGGGCAAACATCATATCCAACTCGCCCATTAAGTTAGGGACTTAGGGTTTCTTATCATTGTATGTCCTCATCACCTATGCCCCAACAACAACATTTGGGCAATAAAAGAACTGGAATCTGAAGTTCTCTCATGTTGTCATTTGAATGAGAGATGTATAAGGGGTGTAGTCAGAAGCACCGAGACAGAGAGAAAGTGACACTGCCCCCCACTCTTTAAGATAAAGATTGCCACTTTCATATGAATATTGCACCTACAATCATTTTGTCAAAACACGTTTTGTTTTTATCCAGTTATAGCTGAACAAACGTTTGTTACCTGGAATATATGCCACTACTTCATAACGAACATAGCTCAAAATAACAGTGTATATACGTTTATATGACGGGAACCAGCATCAAATCTGTCTTCTTTGCGACTGAGGTTTCATTTAAGTACATTGCGAGACATGCTGTTATTTTTCTTCGTCACAGATGTTTGAACAAGTCCTTATGAGTATTCGTCTTAAATGTATGGATCAGTGAAAAAGTGGAATTAACGTAGTGCAATCGCCAGCCTATCTTAGTACGTGCGAAGAAACGCAGCATTGTAGAAATGCATTATAGACTGCTGCCCAGGTCCAAACAGTTTTCAAACACCCTGGCTGTGAAACAGCCATAGGTGAGAGCTTTAATTCCCCTTTTCTTTTCAGAGTGATGCCTTATCATTGTTTTGACATTAGTTGTATTAAACTTTCTGACAGATACAAAACTAAGTGACTTTTCTTGTCATGTGCGTGTGGGTGGGTGGGTGGGAGGGTGTGTGGGTGTTGTCCTCGAGTCCTCTTCATGACTACTTCGTGCATTAAGATATGGAAAGGGGTCATATTCACAGCCTGTGCTAACA
This sequence comes from Conus canariensis, assembly GCA_033310375.1. Classification (NCBI taxonomy): domain Eukaryota; kingdom Metazoa; phylum Mollusca; class Gastropoda; order Neogastropoda; family Conidae; genus Conus; species Conus canariensis. The sequence goes on from CM065723.1 coordinate 25,261,975, forward strand.
TTAAAAGTAACACTGAAACACGTTAATGTCTGCATATTGGAGATAGGGAAGGGGTCTGTTTTATGATTACATTAAAAGCAACATCGAAACCCGTTAATTGCTGCATATTGGGCATCTGTTTTTTTTTTTTTTTCTTATTGAAGCATTGTCAGCAGAAACATGACGATGAGCCCAGGGACAAACGTTTTTCTTTTTTTTGTTGTTGTTGTTTTTCTTGTTTGTTTCAGGGAAGTACTCATAGTCCTCTATCACATATAAACATGCCAAACTAGTGCAAGTTTCACATGCTCCGCACGTCGACACATCGATATACAGTTCGCAAAGGATATGGTTACTGCATAGAGCTGTACATATTAGACGTGTGACCATTCAAAACAACACAAGTGCCACTCTGTGTTGAGTGCAAGTATCAAACTTACCTTATTACCAGCTCAGCAAAGCAGGTATATGCTTTCACCATATCCGTGTGTTTGCTTATCATCTGACCACAAGATTACAGAAGAAAAGAGAAACTACTGAACTGAATTTGCCATTCTTTGGAAAAAAAAGATGGATCTACAGCAGGGATGAATCCATTAACTTCGGTGTGGATCAGGATCAAATTCTCGAACAAGGATCCATTCCGCAACATTATGTGTGTGGGTCAGGTTAGATGTTATCAACACTCTCAAAAGCGCATCCAATTAAGTCAGCAAGGCATGGATGCTCCTTGGAAAAGTTAGTTCATCAAGATTATGTGTCTGTAGCTGCCTTTAGGAAATGTTATCAACACTCTCAAAAAGGCATCTAGTTAGTTCAGCAAGATTATGTGTTTTGAGTGCTGGTAGGAAATGTTGCTAGGAAATGTTGCTAACAATCTCAAAATGCACTCCGTTAGTTCAGCAAGATTATGTGTATGGGTGGCGGTAGGAAATGTTATCAACGCTCTCAAAAATGAATCCCATTAGATCAGCAAGATTAAGTGTGTTAGTAACCTTAGAATATGTTATCATTGTTCTCAAAAACGCATCCTGTGAGTTCAGTGAGACTGTGTGGAGCGTCTTTTGGGAAGGTTATCGACACTCTAAAAAATGCATTCCTTCCATTAGTTCAGCAAGATGATGTGTGTGGGTGCCCTTAGGAAATGTAATCAACACTTTCAAAAATGCATCCCGTTAGTTCATCAAGATTGTGTTTGTGGATGCCTTTAAAAAATATTATCAAAGCTAAAAAAAAAAGCATCCAATTAGTGGGTGTCTCTAGGATAGGTTCTCAACTCTCTCAGAAACACATCAAATCAGTACAGGAAGACAATGTATGTGGGTGCTCTTAGGATATGTTATCAACACTCCTCAAAACGCATCATTTAAATTGATAAGATTATGTGCCTATAACCCACCCCCCAACACTTTCAATTTTATGTGTGTGTGTGCCACCATGAAAGATTATTAACACTCTCCTAAAAATCATTTAAGTCAGCAAGATTATGTGTGTGGGTGGCTTTACAAAATGTAACACTCTCCAAAACACATCAAATTAGCAAGATTATCTGTATGGGTGCCCATAAAAACTGTCATCAACATTCCACAATGGTTTTTAACTAGTTCAGCAAGATCATGTGTATAGGTGCCCGTAGGAAATGTTATCAACTCTCCAAAATGCATCCAATTATTTCAGCAAGATTGTATGTGTGGATGCCCATAGTAAATGTTATCAACACTAAAATGCATCCAGTTAGTTAGCAAGATAACATATGAAGGCCCTCTTTGGAATTGTTATGAGCACTCAAAAAATGCATTCAGTTTGTTCAACAAGTGTATCTGCCCTTAGGAAATATTATCGACACTCTCCAAAACACATCCAGTGAGTGGAGGAAATTCAGCTGTGTGGGCTCACTCAACAATTCTGGGTATGGGCCATCCACAGCTGAAACGTTCCTCAACTATTAGCCATCTGATGGGGATTGAATCTCCAGATGCCAGGCTACAACCCAGGGTACTAACCGGTGCAGTTGGTGGAATAAACAAATCTAGCAGAAAGCAAAATACATTATAGTATACTCATGTATACTTTACACACACACATACATATGTATTTATATATATATATATATGTATGCACCACCACCACCTCCAAAAACACACACACACACACACATGCACACAAACACACACACGTTCAAAACTGATGCTTTATTCACGGAAAGACCATGTTTATGACAAACACAACTTGTAACTCGTTCATCATGAATACAATCTTCAAACCATCTGTCTACCCCAACATCAAACCATCTGTCTACCCCAACATCAAACAACTTGTGCTTTCATTGTGTGCGTTTGTTCACACAGACAGAGTTGACACCATGTATTTGAGACATGGTCTTTCCAGGGATGGACCCTGCAGTGGGGTTGCCTGGGCTCCATGTGATCTGCACCCCGCATCCATCCTCCCCACCCCTATTCAATCGAGTGAGAGAGAGAGGAGAGAGGGTGAACAACCTTTATGCAGATGTTAAAAAAAAAAAAAAAGAAAAAAAGAGAACGAGGAAGCGGATACAATGCAGCTTATGTAGAGACAAAAACCTGCACGTATTGAAGCAGTATTCCATTGCTGAATCTGCAAACAGGAGCACGCTCAAGAGTCTGAGACAGTCACAGTGCCTACCACAAAGTCAGAGGCTCCAAGGTAGTGCAACATGGATTCCGATACCAACATGTACATTATGTTAAGAATGTTGTTGCACACTGCCTGTCGGCATAGCCGAGGTGAGTGGACAATCAAGCCAGCGAGGACCCCCATAGACTACATGCAGTCAACTGTGGGCCAGGAAAGTTACAAAGTTTGGCGCTCATGAAGCTTCATGGGAATGTTCCAGCTGACTTTCAGACAACAGAACTTGGCAACAAGATGCAACTTTCACTAGCGACCATGGTGAAGTGGTATGCATCGCAGTTTCCGGACTGAAAGATTGTGGGTTCATTCCCATCAGCACCATTTATTTGTGGAATTTTCCTACCTGAACTGGCTCTTACCCAGAAATGAATTTGCTACGGGTTCAGTGCGGTTGACTGGCATCACACAATCGAGTTTCATCCACTTATTGCCTGCGTCTTTGACATTATTGGTCAAATTTCCTGACCAACACTGCAGGTATCCGTATCTCTTGGGCCTTGTTAGTGCTGGGACATGTGAAAATAAGAATGGGATACAATCCTGTCATTCAGTCTGAGAGTAGAAAGGAAATTCACAGCATCATTTCCATCATCCTAATCCTCATTGATCAGCATAAAAACTATCTCAAATTCTGTGGCCCTCCATGCCTTGCTCTCTTGGGGACTTCAATTTTAATTACCTCTCCATGTCTTTGCTGTTGGTTTGGGTTCGTCGGGGTCAGGGGTGCTGACAGATTCATGAAGACTGTCGTTGGCTGGATGTGGTGGTGACCTCCAGAGGGAGAGTTCACTCATGCCGCCTCCATGACTTAACAATTCTTGTCATCAGTTTGGGGCTGAGTAGGTGGTGTCCTGTGTATGTTGGGTCAGAACAGGTGCCACTGAACACCACTAAAGTGACCAGGCAGTGTCTCCTCTGGTGGGCTGCCTCATGATGACTTGACACTGACTGTTCCTTGTGGATTGCATGTGCTGTGGCTGTGACTGTGCCTGCAGGCCTGGAATGAGCGGCTCAGTTGCAATGCTATTGAGGTGGCATACATAAGAAAGAAAGAAATAGATGAAGTTTTGAGAAGGAATTTCTGCCAGGTTATGTCGTGCATGCAGCTCTTCAGTCTGAGGATTGAAATCAATCATTTCACTTTGAAAAGAAAAAGAAAAAAAAAACCAACCCTGAACTTTGTGTCTTTTCAGTTTCAGTTTGAATCATTATAACCCAGCCTACCACACAGACCTCATCAGGGCTGCCAGACTCACACAGGACAAAAATGGCACATCATAAAGAAGTCACACCATCGCATGGAAATCTCAGCCTGAAAAAGAAACATGCAACAAAAACAGTCTATGACAAGGCAGCCCAACTATCTACATCTTGCAGCACATAATATCGGGGTGCGCTGTGAGCGCCAGACCTTCCCCTTGGTTTTTAACCCAAAATGAAGAAATGGTAAAATCATAAGACAAAAACTTTAAAGGGGCAAACAGACCCTGCAAATGGATAGCTAATGTCCACTCAGGACAGTTCGTATAATTCCCACTGCATAATTACAAGATTACAAGAAAAAAAAAAAAAGAACTGAAAGAGCTTCAAGTATCCCCACAGGGACTATTTGGGAAAAAATATTCTTATTGATTAACTTGTGAGATGAATTTGAAAGAAAAATTACTGCTCCACTGAACAAAAGACAAAACATGACAGGTTTCGATCTCTTTGGTCTCCTTCAGGCAAGACAAACATCAAGACCATCAAAATCATTTAATCAAGGACAATCAATCATTTATGGTGCAATTTGAGGAGATAAGTGATTGTTCGTCCTTCGTTTCCATCGTCTTGAATGTTGTTTATCTTGCCTGAAGAAGACCAAAGAGGTCGAAACGCGTCGTGTTTTGTCTTGTAATTTATTTCTCTTTCGTAATTTTCTTTTAAGTTTGTTTCAGTTTCCACCTGCGATGACCTTGCTTTAAGACTAATTTATGAGACATTTCGATCAAACAATTACAAGGCGATCATCTTGAGAAGTGGTGTTCAATAATTTTTTTTTTTTCTGATGGCTAAATGGTTAGCTTTCTCTGTTAAACCAAAAGGTTATCAGCTCCTTTGAGACTGTGATGAAAACCCTTTTTTCTCCTTTCCTATTGGAACATTACCCCAGGCCCTGCATGAGTAAGTGTCAGCTTTTTTTGTGTTTTTGATTTGCTCCCATGCAGAAGGGAGACATCGGAAAGCACTAAGTGAGGTCAGACTAATTCTTACATTTATCGCCTTTTCGTATAAACAATATTAGTGCCCATTTGTCTTGGTCAGATATTATTATGCCATTTATGATCTGCTCACACATTCAGAAGGGGGTTGGTGGAGTAAAATTCCAGTGTGCCATTCTGTTTTATCCCAGGTGTTTTGTGTGTAGTGCAGCTGCAGATGCACCAGGCAGTGTGCCATTCTGTTTTATCCCAGGTGTTTTGTGTGTAGTGCAGCTGCAGATGTACCAGGCAGTGTGCCATTCTGTTTTATCCCAGGTGTTTTCTGTGTAGTGCAGCTGCAGATGCATCAGCGTCTCTACCCCTGGACTCTGCCAAGGAAGTGGGGGGTGGGAAGGGGGGGCGTTATATGGCCCCCAGTGTAACCTCCCAGACCTCCCCCCACCCCCCTCCCCATCACTTCTCTGAGATCTGGCACTGCTTTCCACTTCTTTTTTTTCTAATTAGATGATTGCATAATCAAACACACACACATATATATATATATATTTCCCCCCCCCCCCCCCCCAGTACATTTCATTATACACTAGTTGTTGCCCTCCTCCCACCCCCGTCGTCCCCCTGTAATCTTTTCCCCTCCTCCCTGTCTCCCCATCCTCCGCTTCTCCCCAATCCCCTCCCCTTCTTGCCCTGTCTCTCCCTCCCCAACTTCCCTTCTCTCCATCCCCTGTCTCCCAACAGTCCCTACTTCCCCCACCCCCTTTCCTTCCTGTCCATCCTATATCCTTTCCCCCCTTCCTCTGCCTCCTCCCCCCCCCCCCCCCCCCCACCCCCTTTCCCGTCCTTCCTTCCCTCCCCTGTCCCTTCTGTTCCCCCCTCCTGCCGTAAGCAGTGTGTTTTTAATCGGCATGGATGTCAACATTAATGAGTGTTGGACTTGCTTCCAATCTTGACTTGGGTTTGATTCCCCAAGGTATCAAAAATGTGACTAACACAATTTCCTATCACAAAAGTGATTACTTCTTGATCTGCCCAGTATGCCAGTGTGTCACTGTGCCAAAGTTGAAGAAAATCAGCCCTCCCTGCCTCCCCTCCCCCCGGAAAAAAAAAAAAAAAGCAAAGAAGACAGACAGACAGGCACACAGACAAAAAAAAATAATTTACATATTAGATACATAAACAAAAGCAATTAAAAGGCTAAACAAAAGCATAACACTGAAAATTAAAAACGATACATACTGCTCATGGAATATTTGCTCAACTAAGGAGAAAAAGAAGATAGGTGTGAAAAGTCCTGATACCATGACATTAATAGAGGATGGTGCCAACAACATCTCCATTCTGTACGAGTACATAATTGGTTGAATATTCTACTTTAACCAATATCCCAATGGCCTGTATGCATAGAACAAATATCACAATTATATATATGTATACATAAAGTGATCAGTAAAACATTTATCACACACACACACAGAGCCACACACAGACACACACAGAGTTGTGATTAAACAAGTACAGTATCGTTGGATTTTTTATGTTATAGCAACACAGAATAATAATGGCTTAATAAATGAGTGAAGACACTAAAATCACCGAGATTGAGCATGTCTTGTGCCTGTGTGTGTGTGTGTGCGTGTGTGCGTGTGCGTGTTTGTGTGTATATGTGTTTGTGTGAGAGCATGCATGCACACGCACTTGTGTGCATGCGTGCGTGCGTGTGTGTGCGTGTGCGTGCGTGTGCTTGCAGCGTTTCTTCTGAGTAATCAGAAGTTCAGGGTTAATTTCCTAGCTCAAGGAAAATTTACAGGACAAAGTATAGGGATGTTTATGAACAAAGTAACATTTTCAGTTAGACCATTCAGTTCCACCTTCATTTTAAAAATCAATGTGGATCATAATGGCATGTTACACAGAGGTGAAATGAACTGAAACACACACACTTGCTTCAAAGTGATCTCTTATTACAAAGAGACTGATTCCACAGTTAAGAGAATCTCAGTGTACTGGTTTGATCAGTTCACATGGGCTGGACTTCATGTTTGTGGCTCTTATAGTGATATCTTGAAACACAGAGATTTGAAAGTTAAGATAATCTTAGTATACTGGCTTGATCAATTTGTGAGCTTACAAGCTGTTTAGAGTAAAGAGGCTAAAAAATATTCCGTGGAGCCCAAATAGCCCTCAGGTGTAGGGAGGGTTGTGAGGGTGTTTTTTTTTTCAAAAAAGTGATCGTTGAGGAGAGGATCAAACTAGGACAGTAGAAAACACATCTCTCAGGGTTTTTTTTTTTTTTTTTTTTTTTTTTTAACAAGAAACTGAAACTTAATTCAAGAGCACAGGATTACTAGAAAACATCAAGCAAATAAAACTAATATAATACACAGAACATTTTAAAACACATGAAAGGTCCCTCAAATGGAATCGTTGCATAAAAATGTTTGAAACTGTTGTTTGCAGGCATTCTACTAGTACAAAGAATCATATTTCTGTGCAACTTTTTGCGTTTGCTTTTCTTCTCAATGGCATCTGGCAACACACAACCAGTCAAAGCATACTTCGTGCCCCCAACAAGTTGAGATGAAGCAGAAGATGTTCAGTCCAAATTGCCATCATGTGTTGTCTCAGCTGGCCCTTAAAGATGTAAAAGCAGCAATACACATCAACCAACATAATGTATATCACCTTGGCACAGAAGTCGTAACAGAAGATCACAGCTCAAGCTTTGTTTTGTTTTTTTTTCCTTCCCTGCGATTGCCATTGCATTTTTGCTACCTTCCTTACGTCATACATGTCACATGACAAATTGGCAAAATTGTCCAAGAAATTGGCGCAGCAGATTACCAGATTTGTTGTAAGTCAGAGAATGCCTTTTATCTCTTTTTTTGTTTGTTGTTGTTTTGATTTTTTGTCTAAACATTTCTCCTTCCAGCTACAACAATGAGGCTATGAACGAATTCATTGTGCAAGCAACTATGATTTTAAGATGAAAACAAGGGATTTCTGAGCAGTTTCAATTTGATGCTCCTTTAACAAAAACAAACAAACAACAACAACAACAAAAACCCGAAAAACACACACACAAAAAGAATTGTCTCAATCAAAAGACAAAAAAGTAAAAAAAGAGTTAACTGAAAGACAAGGGAATATCAACATACAGCAGAAGACTTTCCACATCAATGTCTGATGATGTTAACATGATATCAGATGAAGAGAAGTATTGTTGACATATCTGGATGATACATAACACCATTTTATGTCACATGCTATGTTTCCACTGACTTACAAGAAGCAAATGTACCTGAAAGAATGCATGGTCCAACTTTGTTATGTGTTGTTAACAGTGCCCAAAACAACCGTAGGTCCTCCCATATCAAGGAAAATCAGGAAGATTTCATAGTGGCTGAAAGTAATTTGCCCAATTAGTTGCTAACTGGATACGTATGTATCAATCATTCACAATGCTCATGCACAAGTATGCAGCAGTTTACAGAAGAACACATTATCAAGCAAAGAGAACTTTCCAACAGGCTTTCTTCATAAAGAATGATATCAATCAACATAAGGTGAACCATGTTTGGAAAAATTATTTGCTTTTGGCATTGTAAGATTAAAACACATCGTATCACAGGAACAAGGAATATGAATTTGTGAACTAAACAATTCACCTGCATTTTCCTTGAAGGATAGTATAACAAAGTGCAAAACTAAACCATAGTTACCAGACGTAAGGAAAGGTTGAAAAAACAAACAAACATGGACAGGCACTTTTTGTTTGTGAGTAACCCATCCACACTGATGCTCATACTTTCATTAAAAAAAAATCCATTCAAACAAGATGACAACAATGTTCATCCCCCTTGTCCTGAGCCCCAAGACAAATTTCTTGGAATGAACACGATCCGCATGAGCATCAACCGAGCATAATTATTACTTGCTTAATAAACAAACACAAATGAGCAGCTGCCACTTCTGTCATCTACAAATGAGACAATAAACACATTCTGCTTTAACTAAATAGTAATAACATTACCCATTTTCTGGTGCACGCCTTCCCCCCTCCCCTCCCCCCCCCTCCCTCCTTAATATCCATCCTTTCCACCAATGCACAATGATGAGACAAGAACAGAAAGAAATCCCTTCCTTTCCCAACCTAATCAAAAAACATTCTTGAACAATTTACATTCATCAAGAACAAGTATCATCTTTGTGCTATAAGCATCTTCATGACAATGCTAAAAAAAAGAAAAAATGTTCAAACTACAAAAGAAAAGGGATTCAAACCTGCTGAATGAGATACATTCACGATGATATTAGAATGAAATCTTTAAGGGGAAACACAATGTCAAGACCCAGTGAAAAAAAAAAAAAAAAAGGCTGTTATAGCGAGCACACCATGACAGATACATGAATAATAGATTTCAGTAACAAGACACCACTGAGAAGATCTCTAGGATCAAATGGGAGTCAACGTCTTAGGACTACAGACAACTGATGACACTATCTTATGACTGTACATGAGTTAGCTTCCTTATCCTGCATGCAATCATGATGCAGTGAAGCAGGGTATTGTGCTCAGCGCTATCTTTTTTTTTTTCGTTTTTTTTTCCTCAAGATTAATCATCTCCCTGGCAAGAGCCCCATGATTCATCATTGGTAAGATTTTTTTTTTTTTTTTTTTTTTGCGTATGAGACCGTTTTTCAACCCATCATTCAATCTTAGAAGATGATGCATAAACATGACACTAATGGGTGTGTGTGTGTGTGTGTGTGCGTGCATGCATGTGTGTGTGCACATGTGTGCGTGTGTGCGCGCGTAAGCAAGTGCATACAAGTGTGCACATGCATGCACATGTGTTTGTATGTTTGTGTGTTTATATTCCACTGATACATGATGCTCTACTCTTCTACAAAGGATGTTATGCAGTTTAACATGAGGCACTTTCCTTTCTTGTAAGCATATTTCACTGTACAACACCTCCATTACCAGTCTCATCGAAAGGACATGGAAAAAGACAGTCTGCGGATAGACAATCGCCTGGATCCTGGCTGTCTCAAGTGGGGATTCGAACCAAGGACCCTAATGACTAAATGAACACAGCCGTCAAGGCCTCAAAAGCACAAAGTACTGCATTTTGACATTTTAAGCGTAACATTCCAAATATCAGCTTGCTGTATTACCAAAACTGCAGTGGGGATTTGCTCTCTTCACTGCTTTCTTCTTTGAAAATGTCTCTGTGGCACCCTCGATGTCTGATTAGTCACACTCTGTGGCACTTTCAGTCACCCTGTGATTCACACATGACATGAAGGTGGACTAAGAAGATGGAAATCCTGCTAGTTACTGTGTGATTTCAACTTGATCTACGAGGAATTAAAAAAAAAAAGGCCAACAACAGAGGTGTAAAAATGTCGACTGTCTCTGCGATTTTTCGTCTGCTCTTTCTTCTTCTCCTAAATGAACTGGCCATTTTTTTGGGGGGGGGGGGGGGGGGGGGGAATTAAGTCTATAGTTGAAAGATCTACACTGCCACTATTCCATTTCAGCCACTGTTAAGTCTATATGTTACAACGTGTAGTGGCATAGCATTGTCAATGAAATCACAGTGTAGCACTTGGCAGCTTTGAACGAATCATGCTCTATCTGATAAGTCAGTAATGCTCCAGGGATCAGATTGGAGGGAGGGAAGGAAGGAGAGAGATCTTCATCCCACTATCAGGATTTATTTACATGGTCACTATCTACCTGTGACTGCTTTTGAGGTATCTGCATGCAAACCTGATGAAATGAGATAGCATGTCTTCACTTGAGCACAGGGACTGTGTAGGAAAACACACAGGTTTCCCATACACATAAGACACAAAACACAGAGGTTTACCATACACATAAAACACAAAGGTTTACCATACACACAAGAAACAGAGGTTTACCATAGACACAAGACCCAAAGGTTTACCATACTTGGATAGGATGTACTTTTGATTTTAGAACTATAAAACATTACACAGTTCAACACCACCACCAACAAAACAACCCCCAAATTACAGGAGAAGACAGCAGTATATTATTTTCTCATTCATCATTTCAGAAAAAAAATTTTTTTTTTATGGTTACGGGTACCTTGATTGTTATGGAAGCTAAATGGACGTGTCATTTCATAAGTAAACCATTGATGGCACAATGCAAGCTACTGATGACATGAACAACTGTGAACTCCTAGTGAAACTACAAACTTACAGCAACGTGATTCAGGGCTCATGATACAGACTGTTAGTTCTGCAATAACTTGAGGGAATGTTGTTCACACTAAGTGGGCTCCAAACCCAGCTTCACGAAACGCATCAAGTTCCAGCTTAGTCGTTGACAACAGAAGAAAGTCTTGGTTTGGAAATGTTGGAAGCTTTGTTCTGAATCCGTGGATCTGAGGGCCGAGCAACCTCAACAAAAGTCATGATTTCAGAAGGACTGTCAGCATTAGCCATGTTAAGTAGCCCATGCTGCTTCCCTGTGTGCTGAAAACATTGGTGGGGTTTTTGCAAAGATGGAAGTGCTCCCTCAGAACTGGTAGCCGTAGTACAGCTTGCTCATCTCCTCAGACACCACCCGAGTGCTGGACAGGTCCGATTTTTTGGAAGCGTTCTGGAAGCGAGAGTGACTGACCTTGGATTTGTTGAACAGTAGCCTGGACCTGTCCTCTAGCTGCTGAGCAGGGGCAGAACTCTGTGTGGAACACAATGAAATGAAAATGTTATCTTCTTTAAGCCTCACCACCACTTCAAACAAAACAAAACACAGAATGAAAATGATCAAACGAAAGCTAAATGAAAATCGAAACAAAGTAAGAAAGTTGCATAAACCACACACACACACACACACACACACACACAGAGGAAACACACACACAAATGCACACGCACCCTCATGTGAACACGCATACACACATGCACACGCACACACACACACACACACATTGTTAAACACACTGAAAATCACACTCACAAAGAGGCAAATGTTCAATATTTGCCAAACAATTTAAATCCCAATCAGTAACAGTTTTGACGTATGTGTTGAACAAACAACCACCACCACCTGAACTGCACCGCCCCCATCCCAATTACTTTTCATGCACATGAAACGACAAGAGTGTCCATCTGCAACAGTGTTTGCTCAGATAAATATTCACCTGAGAAAAACCATGTTTCACTTGTCCACATCTCGCTGTAACCCTGCCTGAATCTTGGAAGCATGTGTGCAAGCTGATGTACGCAGATCATACTTGTGTGTAATGTGCAACAACCATAGGCATCAAGAGACAGGCAGGCAAATAAAGGAATGAAAACGGAAATCAGACAGAAGATGGGGAGACACAAACCCAAGAGCATATGTTGTTTGAGACTTCGTCATCCAGTTCTTGGCATTCTGCACGGAAGGCACACAAGTCCTCCATCTGGTCTGTCGTCTTGGCTCCCCGCTTGGCAAGACGTTTCACGGATTTCCTGTGTCGGTCAGTAGATCAGTGAAGTCAGTCACATAAAGCCATTCATCAGTCAGTCCATCACAATACGACTGATTGCAGAGAATACGTTTTATGAATAAAACCATCCCTATCCCTCCCGAGCAAATGTTGAAAATGAAGCAACCCCCACCCCCTCAATGCAATCAAAAAGACCAACCGATCAAGTAGATCAGACAACCCCTCCCAACACCCTCCCCCCCTATCCCTACCCCCCCCCCCCCCCCCCCCCCCCCCCACCCCCTTGCTACTAAAAAAAGTCAACCAACCAGTCAACCAGCCACTCTTGCAATCAATCCGTGTTTTCTTTGCTGGCAATATTCACAATTCTTCTACAATGACTGTGTGCATCTGAATTGCTCAGATTGTTAGAGAGCTCATTCTCCTACAATGATTGTGTGCATCTGAATTGCTCAGATTGTTAGAGAGCTCATTCTCCTACAATGATTGTGTGCATCTGAATTGCTCAGATTGTTAGAGAGCGCGTTCTCCTACAATGATTGTGTGCATCTGAATTGCTCAGATTGTTAGAGAGCTCATTCTCCTACAATGATTGTGTGCATCTGAATTGCTCAGATTGTTAGAGAGCTGAACTCACATCCCCAACACTGTGGATTCAAATTCAAGGTACCCGAATGTCATGTTCTGTCAATCTGACCCTCTCCCATATTCAACTGTCAATCCACCCATCCACCATACGGTGCTGACATTAAAAAAAACACACAACCTTTTTTAACAGTAAATCAACCCTTCTTCATATTCCTTTGAGTACTATCATTAACCTTTAACTATCATTTAACTATCAGTCAGTTCATCCACTTTATTCCCAAGGGGGCCGACAGCAACCTTCTCATTATCAGTCCGCCTGCTTGCCCTATTCGCTTGGGCACTGACATTAAAAATACTTAACTATGGATCCACCCATCCTCCATTTTCCTTTGGGTGTTAACAATAACCTTTTAACTATCAATCCCCACATCTGCCATCTTTGGACACTGACATTAACGTTTTAACTATAAATCCACCCTATTCTTTTACCAAGTGATCTACCTGTATCCATCTATGAAGGATGATACTAAGTTTTCAGGCGAGAGTTTTAGATGGAGTTGAGCATGTTCAGACACAGTAGTCTAAGCTGGCAGCCCCAGGCCGACAAGGCACTATCTGCAATATGTTTCTCAACAAGCAAAGAAACGTTTACAAGGAGTCTTCTTTGCAAGCAGCCACTGCAGACAAGTAGTTAGTATCGCAGATTTCCATTTGTTTCCACGATTGTTCTACCTCGACTGGCTCCAATACAGAGTTCGATATGCTAGTGGCTCAAGTGGGAAGACTGGGACCACACAGTCAGGTTTCAGGCACTTAATGGATGCATCTCTGAGAGTGTTGCTCAAACTTCCTGACCAATATTGCCAGTGTCTTTACCTCTTGGGTCTGGTTGATGCTGGAATGTGTTATGCAAGTAAGCATACAGTACAGCCCTGTCATGCAGTCTGAGACCTGAGTGGAAATTCGTTGCATCATCTTCATCATCCACATTTTCATTGATCAGCACAGGAAAGCCTCAAATTCTGTTGCCCTTCACGCCCTGCTCTCATGGTGACCTCAGTTTCAATGACCTGTCCATGTCCATGTCCTTGGTTTGGTTCCAGCGAGGGTCACCAGTAATGGCAAAGTCGTGGGGACAGTCACTGGATGGACATGGCGACACCCTCCAGAGGGAGAGCTCACTCACGCTGGCTCTGCAACTAAGCAAAACATTGTCAGCAGTGGGCTTAGAAGGCGGTGTCCTAACTGTGTTGGATCAGAACAGGCACCACTGAACACCTCCGAAGTGACTTGGCAGCAGTGCAGTGTCTCCTCTGGTGGGTTGCCTCATGATGACTTGACACTGACTGCTCCCTGTGCATTGCCAGTGCTGGGGCTGTGGTAGGAGGGGAACTGGAATGAGCAGCATGGGCGCTGAAGTGGCACAGAAGAGGAGACAGAAAAAATTTTAAAAATTCTACATTTTGTCCTGAGAATTCAGTCAAAAACTATAGATGACAGCCATAGAGGAGAGTCCAGTTAGTCCGTAGCCCAGGGGCTATTAAACTGGCAATGACTCTGACATCAGATTTGCTGCTCTTTCCAGCTCCTTGTTCACAACCACATCCTGCCTCACTGGCCTGAAGCCCAGCACCAGTAATCCACAGGGAACAGTCAATGTCTAGTCGTCATGAGGCAACCCGTCAGAAGAGACACTGCACTGCTGCAAAGTCGTTTCAGTGGTGTTCAGTGGTCCATGTCGTATCCAACACATGCAGGAAGGCAGCTACCATGCCCCTCCCACTGACAACAATGATTGCTCAGTAGTAGAGGCATTGTGAGAGATGGCCCCCCATGTTTGTCCTGTGAATCCTTTGAATCTGCCAACACCATAATCCCCACACAAACTTACTATAGGCATAGATGTGAAGAAGAAATAAAAACGGAAGTCAATATGAGAGCAGGGCATGAAGGGCCACAGAATTTGATACCTTTTCTATCCTGATCGATGAAGATGATGAAGGTGATGCTACTGAGTTCTATTATGGTCTGAGACTGCATGACCAGGCTGTACAATATGCTTAATTTCACTATATATTCCAGCATCAACCAGCTTGGAGAGATACAGACGCCTGCAGTGTTGGTTAGGAGATTTGAATAACACTCTCAGAGATGCTTCCATTAAGTGGATGACACTTGACTGTGATTCCAGTCTTGAGCCCATAGCCCACTCAACACAGAGTAGAGGTCCAGAGCAGGAAAATCACACAAATAATCGATTCTGTTGGAATCAAACCCACAACCTCCCAGCTGTGAATCTGTGATGTTGACCGTCGTGACTGGTTGCTTGTTATCTTCTACATTGACTGTGAAGAACACACATCAGCTGAGCTCAGTATGCAATTTTTTTTTTTCGGGGCTAACACAGCATGGATGATTGTCTTTTCTTTTAGAGCCAAAGCTCGATAATATTTGACGAGAAATGACACAAGTTCAAAACAGTGGCTGTGATCCACCATCAAGGGCACATAAGGTTGAGCTGACAAAACAGTTGAAGACTCACAGGTGGGAGTTGGCCTCTTTGACCATTCCTGCTTGAGCCAAAGCTGCCGTCTTCTTCACTGCTGCTGTTCCCAGCACCGACACATTGATGGCCTGTGGAAACAAACAGGGAGTTAACACAGTGAGTACTGCTCCCAGCACAATGATGGATAGTGGAAACTATGAGTTGAGACAGAGAGACAGACAGAGAGAGAGAGAAAGAGAGGAGGGAGATGAGAAAAAAGAAAGAGAGAGAGAGAGCAGAAGAGAGTGAGAGAATGGGGAGATGAGAGAGAGAGAGACAGACGGAGAAAGAGAGAGAGAGATGAGGGGAAAAAAGAGAAAAAGAAACAAGAGAGAGACAGACAGAGAGAGAACAGAAGGAAGAAAGAGAGAAACAGACCGACAGGGAGAGAGACAGACAGACAAACAGAGAGAAATTTAAACCGGACTGAAACAAGAAACAATAAAGGAAGAAGACAGACCTCCTCCATCTCTGTCCTGTTGGTAGTGGCTTGGTTACTCCTGCTCAGGACGCGGAGACACTGCATGCCATCTGGTCGCGTGTAGTTCAGCTGAATCTGTCGTCATGACAGACACACAACATACCATGTGGTTCACTGACTGACTGCCATTCAAACCAAATTCCATCATATAGTTCAGCTGACCGAGTCATTAAAAAAACACACCAAAAAACCCTGCAGTAACATACTGTGTAGTTCACTTGACCAGACCATCAAAACAAACACAATGATAATCTACAATGTCGTTTAGTTGATCGTATCAGCAGAACAAACACAATAACCTACGATGTAATTCAGTGAACTATGTCATCAAAACGAACACAATCGTACATCACGTAGTTCAGTATACCATGTCTTCAAAACAAACAGGGACTGTAATATAATCCATATAATTATTATGTATCAAACCAAGCACAAATGTACACTATCACTGAACCCTGTTTCTATTTTCTTTCACAGTTCCCTCTTTCCATTCCTGTTCACCTTTAACATCTCACCCTCTCTTTCCTTCTGTCTTCCAGCAACGTCTGGGCCAGAGTATGGGCACCTTGCACTGTTCATATGCAAATTTGAGGAACACTCCTAGCCGTCCTTTTCGGATGAAGCTTGACTATGTCATTGAAGTTTGGCCCTTAGTATTTCTCATTAACACCCCTGGAATGCTTCATCTCTTTCAACTCAAATCAACATACCTGGAAAGCCCAAACACCCTTCATTCCGAATCAATATATTCGTAAAGCCTCAACACCCTTCATCTCTGATGAACATACCTGGAAAGCCTTAACACCCTTCATCTCTCATTAATTAACATACCTGGAAAGCCTCAAAATCCTTCATCTCTCTTTAACATACCTGGAAAGCCTCAATATCCTTCATCTCTCTTTAACATACCTGGAAAGCCTTAACACCCCTCATATCTCATTAACATACCTGGAAAGCCTCAACACCGTTCATCTCTCTTTAAAATACCTGAAAGCCTCAATACCCTCATCTCTCTTCAACATACCTGGAAAATCTCAACACGCTTCATTTCTCATTAATATACCCATAAAACCTCAATTCCCTTCATCTCTCATTAACATACCTGGAAAGCCTCAATACCCTTCATCTCTCATTAACATACCTGGAAAGCCTTAACACCCTTCCTTTCAAATCAACATACCTGGCAACCCCAAACACCATTCAACTCTCATCAACATACCTGGAAAGCCTCAACACCCTTCATCTCTCTTTAACATACCTGGAAAGCCTCAACACTCTTCATCTCTCATCAACATACCTGGAAAGCCTCAACACCCTTCATCTCTCATTAACATATTTAGAAATCCTCAATAGCCTTCATCTCTCAGTAACATACCTGGAAAGCCTCAACACCCTTCATCTCTCTTTAACATACCTGGAAAGCCTCAACACCCTTCATCTCTCATTAGCATATTTAGAAAGACTCTATAGCCTTCATCTCTCAGTAACATACCTGGAAAGCCTAACACCCTTCATCTCTCTTTAGCATACCTGGAAAGCCTCAACACCCTTCATCTCTCATTAACATATTTAGAAAGCCTCAATAGCCTTCATCTCTCATTAGCATACTTAGACAGCCTCAATAGCCTTCATCTCTCAGTAACATACCTGGAAAGCCTCAACACCCTTCATCTCTCATCAACATACCTGGAAAGCCTCAACACCTTCATCTCTCTTTAACATACCTGGAAAGCCTCAACACCCTTCATCTCTCATTAACATATTTAGAAAGCCTCAATAGCCTTCATCTCTTAGTAACATACCTGGAAAGTCTCAACACCCTTCATCTCTCTTTAACATACCTGGAAAGCCTCAACACCCTTCATCTCTCATTAGCATATTTAGAAAGCCTCAACAGCCTTCATCTCTCAGTAACATACCTGGAAAGCCTCAACACCTTCATCTCTCATTAGCATATTTAGAAAGCCTCAACAGCCTTCATCTCTCAGTAACATACCTGGAAAGCCTACAACACCTTTCATGCATCTCTCAGTTATATACATGGAAAGTCTATAACACCCTTCATTTCTAATCAACGTACCTGGAAAGCCTCAACACCCTTCATCTCCCTTTAACATACCTGGAAAGCCTCAACACCCTTCATCTCTCATTAGCATATTCAGAAAGCCTCAATAGCCTTCATCTCTCAGTAACATACCTGGAAAGCCTACAACACCTTTCATCGCTCAGTTATATACATGGAAAGTCTATAACACCCTTCATTTCTAATCAACATACCTGGAAAGCCTCAACACCCTTCATCTTTCATTACCATACCTGGAAAACCTCAACACCATTGATCTCTCATTACCATACCTGGAAAACCTCAACATCTTTCATCTCTCATTAACATATCTGGAAAGCCTACAACACACTTCATTTTGAATCAACAAACCTGGAAAGCTTCAATTCCCTTCATCTCCATTATTATACCTGGAAAGCCTCTATACCCTTCATCTCTCATTAACATACCTGGTAAGCCTGTAACACCCTTCATTTCGAATCAACAAACCTGGAAAGCCTCGTTACCCTTCATCTCTCATTAACATTGCTGGAAAGTCTGTAACACCCTTCATTTCGAATCAACAAACCTGGAAAGCCTCATTATCCTTCATCTCTCATTAACATACCTGGGAAGACTCAAAACCCTTCATCTCACAATAACACACCTGGAAAACCTACAACACCCTTCATTTCTTATCAACATACCTGGAAAGCCTCAATAGCCTTTATCTCACATGAAAATACCTGGAAAGCCTCAACACCTTTCATCTCTCAATAATACACCTGGAAAACCATGACATCATTCATCTCTCAGTAACATACCCAAGCCTCAGCACCATCATCCACTATAAACATACCTGGAAAACCACCACATTGTTTGTTCGTAATCAACATACCTGGAAAGCCTCAACACCCCTCATCCCTTATCAACGCATATGGAACCCTACACACCCTTCATCCCTTATCAACACATCTGGAATGCCAAAACATCGTTCATCCCTTATGAAGATACCTGGAAAGCCTCAATACCTTCTGTTCCTAACTAACTAACCTGATCTTTTTCATAAGTACCGTGGTCTTTGCTCTTTTGTTTCATTGTTCCTTTTGGTGTGCGTGGTAAATGTAACAGAGCTAAAGTGTCAGCACACTAAACATTGGAACATAAATAAATAAACCCAGATGCCTTGTATCAAATGCAAAAGACTAAGACAGCAAGCAAATGTCCATCGGTAATGAAACACACAGACTATGTATGGTGTGTGAGGTTTTGAAGAAAAAAAAAAAGTGAATAGTGGGGAAAAAGAGGAGGATGGAGGTCCCACTAAAAAAAAGAAAAAAAAGAAAGAAAAAGAATGTGGGAAAAAACTGGAGGATGGAGGCCCCACTAAAAAAAATGAAAATAAAAAAAGAAAGAAAAAGAATGTGGGAAAAAATTGGAGGTTGGAGGCCCTAACTAAAAAAAAAAAAAATTAACAAACCTGTAAAGCCGCAATACCTTCATGAACGTATCTGGAATGCTCAACACCTTTCCACCCTTGACATTATACCAGGAACCCCCCCCCCACCCTCCCCTTTTATCAAAGCACCTCGAATGCCTTAACACCTTTCAACCCTTAACATTATACCTTCAAAGCCTCAACATCATCAACCCATCATCCACAGACCTGGAAAGCCTCAACATCTTTTAACTCCTAATCACAATACCTGGAAAGCCTCAACATCTTTCACTCATCATCAACAGACCTGAAAAACCTCACCTCTGTTCAACCCTCATTAAGATAACTGGAAAACCCCAGCACTTTAAACCTTTTATTAACACCCTGGCAATCCTCAAAACTGTTCACCACTGACTACCTCAACATCCTCTTCTCCTCATCAGCATAGCTGGAAAGCCTCAACATCTTTCCTCCTTTATCAACATAGTCGTACAGCCTCAAACAGTTTTCACCCTTGACAACATACTTGGAAAGCCTCCAGACCTTTCATCTTTCATTAACACACCTGGAAAGGGACCTGGTCCAAGGTGGGAGGTTGGGTGGCCAGTCGGGGTTTGAAACGGAATGTGAGATCATCCTCCTTGAGCACGTTGCCCAGTTCTTTGCACAGACGATTGGTGTTCTGTGTACACAAAGGGTTCACATTTCTGTACAAACAGAAATTAGGATACCTATTTCAATTCTGAGTCAAATATAACAATACATAATTCAAAGTATTCAGTGATGACAATCATATCTGTTCCTAAATTGTACAATCAGAAATGCTCCAGTAAATATCGATCAGGAAACTTATTTTTACACTGCACTTCAAAGAAAAAAAAAATCATATTTAACTCTCCTGATATTTAGAATAACAAATTCATGTACCTTGCAATCATGACAACTAATTCCAGCAAATTCTGAACATCGCATACTTCACTTTTTTTTTCACATTCTGAACAGAATGAAACAGAGAAAAACACACCAATTTAACAAACAACTAAATCTGCCCATTGAAAATGTCTGACATATATTAACAAAGAATAAAGTGCAACAAGCTTGAAAGACATCAATGTGCCTTATGCTCAGAATTAAACAAAAAAACAAAATAATAAAACTTCGGTCAAGTTCAAAGCAGTTAAGAGACAAATCACGATGACACTGTCGGTGCCTAGTTCATCCAACAATAAATGACAACTGAACTGTGTTGAGAAAGGCATTACCCAATCTGTTTTCAACCAACCCTGTGTTTATGTCATTCTGAGATATTTTCCTGAATGATTTAGGATAGTAGTGTGTTAGTTGACTGTTTACGTCAACTGGGCCCTTGTTTTTTCTGAATATGCTAACCTTGTACTATGCCTTGCATTTTATGTCATTTTGAATGTTGCTTTTCCTGAATGAGCAAAGCTTGCTGTCTGGTCTGTGTTTATCTGAGGGGAGACACTGTTTCTTCAGAATTAACACTTAACACAGTCGAATATACATCACCCAAATTCAAAGGGACTGAATTTCGAGCCGGCAGCATTTGAGATCAATAAAATACTAGTCTGGGTTGCAAGCGCTCATGCACCACCATTCAATCAGATTCATATTCACTAAATTCTTGGCTTATCCTTTGTTAGGGTAAAGCATACTCGACAGTACTCGGCATCAATCACCATGGCAACTGACATCAGGGTAACTGGGCTCATCAAAGACGAAGTCGGGGTGAAGGAAGCAGGTCAGGGTCACAGAGGTGGCCACCACCCGGTTCTGCATGATCTGACGAAGCTGCCGCACCACCTCCAGCGGGTTGAGGACGTTCACGGTGCCGCCGCTCCTGTCTGCTGCCACCTGCACCTGGGGGAGTCCCACTCGCTCCCCCTCCACCGCCAGAATGTTGATCACCGTCTTCTGCTTCTTGGCGTAGTCTCCAATCTGTGGTCAGTGAGTTCGGTCAGTTGACTGACAGGAAAAGATCACTCGGTTTGTCAATAAGCCATACTGCTACAGTCAAACTTCTATTATAAGACCCTCTGTTAAGAGACCTCCTCTCATTTAAGACCAAATTTTTTTTGCACGGATGCATTTTACTATTAAAACGACCCCTCTTAAGCGACTTACTCTAAAACGCGACTTGCGACCTCCGTTTTGTTGAAATTTACGACCATCGCAGCATTCGTGTACGACCATGAGTCAAGGGAAACAACTGCAGACCTGCCCCAATCAAGAGTTGCTTCCCTTGTTAAAAGAAAGATGGCAGAGATCATAGGCAAAACATCCGGAACGCGAAAGAGAAAGCCACTGAACTTAGAAGAGAGAGTGGAGGTGATTAAAAGAAGTCGTGGAGGTGAAACTGCAATATCGATGGCTCGAAGTTATGAAGTTGGCAAGAAAATTATACATGTTTTCAGTATGCATTCAGTGTTCTTGAGACCTTTTGTGCTTAGAGAATTTATCTGTGAGAAAGTGTTTGCTTCTACAACTGTCGGTGCCTACCTCCATTGTAAGATACCTCCAATTTACGACCAAATTTTCTGGACATTTTGAAGGTATCATAACAGAGGTTTGACTGTATTATCAAATGGAAAAAGGAGTCGGTTAGTTAGTCAATAAGCCGGACTGGGTTTTCTCAATAAATTCACAATTAACAGATCCAACCAGGGAAATTCAGTCAGGCAAGACAGTTAGTAAGCTGACTATTTACTTTCTTTTTATCAACGCTTGTCTGCCAGGTTGTCAATAAGTTCTTCAACTTACGATGCTAATAACAATTTTAAAAAGTATCATCAACAACAACAACAATGATAATACTAACAATAATCATACTAATAATAACAATAACATTAAAATACTAATAATGATAATGTTATTATTATTATTAATAACAACAATAACAACCTGAACATAACAACCTGAACAACGATAATCATAATGGTAATGGTAACAATCTGACACAATGTCTCTCTGATTAATTCCATCAATACAGGTATCAGACACGGAGCACACTTGACTGGAACTCGTAATTCTGGACCTGTAGTGCTTGCTTTTTCATTTATGCCTATCAAAAATGGCAAACATAATTACCATAATTAATATAATCAGTCTTAAAAAAAAAAAAAGACAGACAAAAATTATCACAGCCTGTCTTCCAAACAAACACACAGATGCAAAGATTTGCTTTTGAGTAATCTATCTCTTTCCCACACTCCCCTCCCCTCTCATGGCGAAAAGGAAATTGGATGATCAACATCAAAATAAAAGACACAAAGGGCCAGATTATCCTCTGCCACTCTGTAGAGGTTTGAACTTCGACTGTCAAGTTTTAGTAAAAAAAATCTGAAATCCTATCACTTGCAGATATCGTATCACTGTCTGACAAAAGTTATAATTATGTTCAGACCTGATATCAACAGAGTGAAAATAAGAGAATAAAATGCAACTTATTAACAACTGAATGCACTCAGAGTTGCTTCCCCTGCTGAATTCTTCTTGCCACATTTCCTGTATGAACATATCTTGTCCAGTTCTGCGTTTTCAGAAAGCCTGTACGGCAAAGCATCATGACCTGTTATACGATGGGCTAGGGGAAGGGAAAAGAAAGGATTAAGACCCAAAAAAGAACATAAACACTGCTCATACCATGCGGTAGAAGCCGGCTCCTGCATCACGACTACCACCACCATCCAGACAACCCACGCCTTCGTTGGGCATGCCATCGGTGCAGAGGACGATCTCCGAGTGAGGCACCTGTCCCAAGAACCCCACACAAATGGACAGGGCCGGGCCCAGAGCCGTGCTGCCACTGGTGACCAGCCTCTTGATGGCGTCCTGCAGCTGCCTGTGTGGGACATACCACGCTGTGATCGATTCCTGTCAGTGGCCACCGCCAGGAAGGTCATGACCTTGTGAACAGGTCATCAGGTGTTAACAGTTGCCTTCAG
>CM065723.1:25287857-25305357 GCA_033310375.1 Conus canariensis
TACTTCTGCATCTATGGGACCAGCTCCACTTCTGTATTGCTGCAGATCTGAACAGCTTTCAGTATCAAAATGAAGTCCCCCTCTAACAGTGCGCTTTTTCTATGGTTATCCTATGCTGATCATTACGTTACTAAAGGAGGTTATGTTTTAACCTGCATTTGTCGCTTTGTTCTTCTGCCCATCTCTTGACATGAATATGCAAAAAAAAAACTACTGACCTGATGTTGTTAACAAAACTTGGTGGAAGATACAGTGTGGCTTAAGGACAAACTTTGCACTTTGTTACACTTTGGTGTAGATCCACAGGGCAGATACACTGTCCATTTAACATTGACAAAGGTCTGCACTCTCCCTAATGCCCTTCAACTGACAGCTAGTTTGGGCTGGTTCTTCTCCTTCTTTGTCTGTGGAGTGAGCACAATCTGTAACTGGATTATAATATGACTATAACACAATGCCTCTGTATGGCGGCTGCTGCTCTTTTCCCCTCCTTCTGCTTGCCAACAGCAGAGCTGAAATCCCTGCTGACATAGCGTTCTGCTCTGGAAAACAGAAAATTGTCATCCGCACTGCCACCAGTGAAAATTTAGCATGCTTTGGTTTACCTAGGTCCAGTGTTCTTTGGGTAACCCAGAGGTACATGTTATACAAGCTTTGTAGTCAAGTTTTGTAAAGCTTACACACTCAAATTTATTGTTTTATGGATTACCCAGAGTTAAATTTCCATGGTTACTCACAACCAAATGTTCAATCGATCACCTGGAGTTAATTGTTATATGGGGTTAACCAAGATCAAATGTTCTATAGGTAACCCACATTTAAGGGTTCTATGGCTTACCCAGAATTAACCCTCTAGCGCCGTAGGTATCATGAGTGATACAAACATTTAGTGACTGTCTGGCAGACAGTGTGTGAATGTCGGAGTCCACTAAATGTTATTAATCTAAAGAATGGAATGTACTGCTGATACTAACTACCAAACCACCACTCTCCGGTTGCTCTGGAATGCCAGAACCCTTCCTTTCCTCACTGGGTCTCACAGAGTCAACACGTGCTTTATTTCCAGCCATAGTTCACCCACCCGCTTTATCAACATGTGAGCACTGCCACCCTCTGTGGCTTGTTCATCTTGTCAATCATGTTCCAGAAGAAGGGGCCATGGGCTGAAAAGGTCGTTTTTTTTAGCTGATTGGGTGGTGTGATTGGGGTGTCAAATTGATGTATCTTGTGTGAAACGTTTGGGCTTTGGGGAAAATTCCAAGGGAGACAACTCAGTCTGTTTGTTTCAGCTGTGATACATTAGGCGTTTAGAGTCATGCTGGATGAAAACGGCACTACGCTGTGTTACTTTTACAAGTATATTTCTTATATAAAAATTACAACTGAACACTTCTAAGATGTGTTTCCGTATGTATATATATGCATGTGCGCGAGTATGTGTGTGTGTGTTGTGTGTGTGTGTGGTGTGTGTGTGTGTGTGTGTGTGTGTGTGTGTGTGAGCGACAGAGATGGGGGGGGGGGGGGGGGGGGGGGGGGGGGGGGTGACAGAGACAAAGAGGCACAGAAGATGCGCACTGTGCCGAGTGTGCATGCGTATGGATGTGCGCGTGCCATACGTGTGAGCTCATGCATGCATGATGCCCCCAGAAGCACACACACATGTGTGTGTGTGTGTGTGTGTGTGTGTGTGTGTGTGTGGGTGTGTTGTGTATGTGTGCGTGTGTGGCAAACTGTGTATCCTTTTTGGGGACTGGGTGGGAGTGAAGGGGGTATGGGTCGGGGCTAGTTCTGAATGAAGTTGACTGGCTAGATGTGTTGCAACGCCACTGAAACTTGACAGTCATCAAAACTGTTCATTCCAAAAAGAACTATACAGCAACAACAACCGTGCACATGTATATAAAGGACATTGACTCTTTGTATCACGTGTGATACAGTATGACTTTATGCCTCAATGACCTAATGTATCACGTGTGATACAGTATGACTTTATGCCTCAATGACCTAATGTATCACGTGTGATACAGTATGACTTTATGCCTCAATGACCTAATGTATCATGTGTGATACAAAACCTAATTGGGGCATTTTTAAACATTTTTGAAGAATTTCTTTTGGGAACTGTTTTTCACATTGATTTGATGTTATTTTACTGAATAAAATAATTTTCTGACTCGTTTTTCTATGAGCTGGTTCTAGAGGGCTAAGTACTCACTCTACTCAGAAACCAAAGGTAAGTGTTTCGTGGCTTACCCAGAGATACATGTCACAAGGGTTACCCAAAGTTAAGTGTTATACTGGTCATCCACATACAGGTGTTCTATGGTTTATCAAGAGTAACGAGTTCTACATGTTACCCAGATATGTATTCCATGGATTACCCAGAGTTACCCCTGAGTTACATAGTCTTTGGGTTATCAGGAGTTTCATGTATATTGGGTTACCCAAAGCTGAGTGTTCTATGGATTGCCCAGCATTACCAGTTTTACGGGACATTCAGAGTTAAGCATTCTGTGCTTGCCCAAAGTGAAGCATTCTACAAGTTAACTTGAGCTACATGTTCTATGAGTAACCCAGAATGAAGTGTTCTGTCAGTTACACAGTTACATGTTCTATGGGTTACCCAGTTTTAGCGCTACATGCCTTACCCAGCGTTAAGTGTTCTGAAAGCCACCCGATTGAGTTTGTGCATGGATTTGATCTGGGTAGCATAGTTGAATGTTTTGACCATGATTGAATGTATCTGCATCTCTTAGGGAGGGTAACATATCATATCATCAAAGGAAAATAACAAAATCGTTCTTAGAGACCTATGCATCTCACACTGCAACCAGGTCTTTAATGTTCTTATACCAGACACGTTTTCTGTTTGCACATGGCGGAGAAGTAAATTTCTTTTTTTTTCTTTTCTTTTGCTGTCCCAACCTCTGCGCCACCTAGAGGCAGTGCACCCACGCCGCTCATTCCGACACCCATCCACAGCCACAGCCCGGTCGGCCCCGCTGCAGCCCCAGCACTGGCAATCCACAGGGAGCAGTCAATGTCAAGCCATCAAGAGGCAACCCACCAGAGGAGACACTGCACTGCTGCCAAGTCACTTCGGTGGTGTTCACTGGCGCCTGTTCTGATCTAACATATGCAGGACACCACCTACTAAGCCCCCTACTGACGACAATAATTGCTTAGTCACGGAGCCGGCATGAGTGAGCTCTCCCTCCGGAGGGCGCCACCACGTCCGTCCAACGACAGCCCCCACGGACTCGCCGATACTGGTGACCCCGACTGAACCAAACCAAGGCCACAGATGTAGAGAGGACACTGAAACTGAGGTCACCATGAGAGCAGGGCATGAAGGGCCACAGAATTTGAGACTTTTTTTTCTTTAATGCTGATTGATGAGAATGAGGATGATTAAGATGATGCTACAGGTTTCCATTTCGGTCTGAGACTACATGACAGGGTTGTACTCTACGCTTCCTTTCATAATATATCCCAGCATCAACCAGGCCCGAGAGATACAGGCACCTGCAGTGTTGGTCAGGAAATTTGAGCAACACTCTCAGAAACACATCCATTAAGTGGATGAAACTCAACTGTATGGTCCCAGTCTTCCCAACTGAGTCCGCAGCAAACTCAACTCTGGGTAGGAGCCGGTCGGGGCAGAAAAACCCACATGACTCTGATGGGATTCGAATCCACGACCTCCCAGCCGGGTGTCCGTGACACTAACCACTTCGCCACGGCAGCTGGTCAGAGAAGTAAATTTCTCCAGCTAGTACAATACTAGAATTATGATCTACTGACAATAGTGATTTTGGTAAAGCTTTCCTGAACATCTACAAGCCTGATTCTATTTTTTGCAGCTGTAGAAATGTGTTACATGCTGTCTTAGTTGTTACACACAGTCTTAGTTACAAATGCCAGCGCAAACAGAAGGTGGTTGAAGTCAACAGTTGTGAGGATAACATTAAAAATCTCTTAGGTACAATATAACCAACATAATCTCACTCTGCACCAGCATTCTGGATCGGGAATCTTCAGTTTGTACAGAACTTTGCACAGACATTCTGGGAGAGAAATTTGGAAACTTCTAAACTTGTGGAATCTCACCCCAATGTGATACAAGATATCATGGGCTGGCAATCGCATCACTATCCATTCGACTCTCAGAGACATGATCCCTGTGTTTTCTGCCTATCTGTTTTTCACCCAACTGGCTGTGTGCTCTTCATATTTGAACTAAAGCTGCGGCTACTTTCTATATGCCTACAGAGAATTAAGTTTGAACGTCAGTTGTTCTTCTTCACTAACTACCTGAGTGAGAGAGACAGAGAGAAAGTGTGTGTGTGTGTGCGTGTGTGTGTGTGTGTGTGTGTGTGTGTGTGTGTGTGTGTGTGTGTGTGGGGTGTGCGTCTGTGTGTGTATGAAAAAGAGAGAGAGAGAGAGTGTATATGTGTGTGTGTGTGCGTGTGTGTGTGTGTGTGTGTGTGTGTGTGTGTGTGTGTTTCGTTTTTCATCATTATCATTTTTCTTAAAAATGTGGATGTATAACTGATCCTTGTTCTTCAAAATTGTATTTCCCATCTTAAATATAATCAATGTTTTGGTGAGGTTTGTTTTGTTTTTGTTGACCCCTGCCTCTGTGGTGTCAACTAGGGGAGATAACCAGCAGCATGGAGAGACTTAATAAACAGTGAAGAGAATGATTTCTTCAATGCACACGCATGCTGATCCTTGAAGTCTTTCTACCAACCTTAATGTGGGAAAAACGTCTCTTAGCCTTTGCATCTCTGTTGATCTGTCTCATGCATTACTCTGACCTCTCACCTTTGCACTGCCTCCTTTATACAATGCAGCCGGGACACATTGCCTACTGAGCTCTGTCCGCGTGTCCGTTCGACACGCCAGGCCGCTGCAACAACAGCATACACTCTCAGTTCAGCACACAGGATGAAGCACATCTAAGATCAATATTCTCAGGCATGGTTTTGATAGCATCTTCTAGTCATCGGACATGTCATACAGGAAAAGTGCATGAACGTTGACATCTATCTACTCTGGCTTAGTGTGCACCCAAATCAGACAACACACAACCTGTTTCCCATACTTTCTCATGCCATGAACAACCAACAAACACACTGTTCACTGGCAGTGCTATAAGAACATACACTGTTTACACGATACCAAATTCAAATGTTGGTCACCTTGGCGTTAAGGCTGTGTCAGATCAATTGACATAGGCTAGAACACCAAGGCTACATCAAAATGTTGTTAACATTATCAGTCTCCAAAATCCCCCGAAGTCGGAATGTGGCTGCCCATGTGGCGGGGTAATCAAAAACGGTCACACACGTAATGTTCTCATCCCTAGCTGATGCATTTGTACCATAGTGTTCAAGTGCTTCGGCTGTTCGGATGATCCCTGGAGTCTGTTAGCCAGGGTATGACAACAACAACAACAAACGATGTCGACATGCAAACCAGCAATCAAAAAACAGCTTCCAAGTTGGGGGGGAAGTGGGGGGGGGGGGGGGGGAGGGAAAGCCAACACCAGCAATGGATGGGGGTGGGGTGGTGGGGAAGGTGGGGGAAGGGTGGTGGAAATGGGGAATGATGAAGGCAATCCAAATTGGCCCCCACAGCAGAAGGCACAATAGTCAGAGGTTGAGGCAGCATTAACTCAATCCAGTCTTGTCGGAAGCAGGTTTCCGACACTGTTCACATCACTTGAAGGCGTGTTGGACGCATACTTCCGACAGAGTTCAACGATTTTTAAATCAAACCGCCTTTTATTAACGGGCAATGAATCTCATTTCAGGGACAGCTTAGGGCCTTTTCTTGCAGTTCCTTCCCTTAGAACCTTCTTCGTGTATTCTGTAGTAGTTTTATACGGATTTGAAATGTCCTACTCTCAGCTCCCGCGATCACACGATTTTGAACATGGCGGCGCCCAGGTGAAGTAGGTTCGTGCGGAACATGAGAGTGGATCAAGCATTTTGTGGTCAAATTCTTCTGTTTTTATGTAGTTGTCATAAATATACTATCTCTGTAGGTCATACCAAGTGCTCAGAAGTGTAATTGAACTTGTATGGGAGGACAGAGAGCATGAAGGAGTAGATTACAGTGTGCACAAAAAGTTTTTGTTTTTCTGCAAATGTGTATCATTTTGGATTACTTACATTATGTGAACTGTGTGGATTCCTCACTAAAGGTGAACATTTGTTCATGAATATATTGTTTCTTCTATCCAATGGTGTATGTTTCATGCTCCTAGATGAAGTGGTTGATTTTTCACGATTTTTTGGAAAATTGCCAAAAATTGTGTGATCTGAGGGACAAACCGGTCCATTTTGGCTGTGACTTGACTGAGTTAAATGTTTAAGTTTCAGTGTTGTTATAGACCAGCAAACCACACAAACTCTTTCCAGGGTTGTATCATAGGAATAAAACTCCTGTCCTGTGAAAAAAAAGCAGCAGACATAACAGAGCTGTCTAGGAATTATTTGTTATTAATGTATAGCATGATTGCTCAACTATCAACGTCTATAAGGTGGACAATATCTGACCTTACTGAAATTAATTTACCATCCTCAGAATTAAACAAAAAAGGAACAAAAATTAATGATACTCATTCATGGTGTCACATATAATAAATACCTAAACAAGATGCAAAGCATATAAACGTACTCCTAGTTTATCTTGAAGACATGTGTACATGTCAAGAGCATGTTTACTATGAAAATACCCATGATCTACCAGTCAGTTATTAGATCTAAAGCTATTTTAAAATCCGTCCAATACAGTACTTTCATACATATCTGTCAAATAAAAAAAAACGTCACAATCAAACATGCGTCATAATGTATTTTGTCTCTGAGATATTCCTTAAAGAAGAAAAACCATTTTGGGCCATTATAGCCATAAGTAACGGCTATTCTGGTAAAAATAAAACATTGGGCATCATCCGTGACCCATAATGAACATACCTACAAATTTAATAAAGATTGGCCCAGAAGTTTTGTCTGGAGCGAGTGGCACACATTTCGACCACGGACAGACACACAGACAGACAGACAGACAGAAAGACAGACAGACAGCATTTCTTCGTTCCCATTGTAAAGTACTCCCTGTTCTATAAGAACTGGGAATACAAAAAGCCATACGGGCCAACAGACACAGAACACAGCTAGTGCCCAGTCAGAACAAACAGTATCTCTCTCGTGACTCCATAGCTGCCAGATTACAACACAAAAGCTGGCATGTTATATATAAACAGAAGGGAAAAAAACCCTTCTAAGAACAAAGACAGTTGAATGGGCCAAGAAGGCTGGGCACTGAAAAGACAGCTAAAGGGAAAAAAAGGCAGATTCATGGAGAGTTACAGACAAAAAACAAACAAACAAACAAACCAACAACAACAAAAAAAAACCCCACTTAACTTAGAATTTCCAGAAGGCAATGATACAATTTATGCTCAAAGAATCCATAGAAGCCCTCCCCCTTAATCTCCCCCCTCCCCCTCCACCCCTTCTTCAGGCATCTGTATGTACAGGGGAGTTAAGTCTTTTCTTTCTTTCTTTCTTTCTGCGTACGCAGGCTGATACTCCTGCGGACACTGCCTGTATAGACAGGCTGTGGAGTTTTGTGCATATGACCGTTTTTTTATCCCGCCATTAAGGCAGCCATACTCCATCTTTGGGGAAGGGAGTTAAGTCTAGAGGCATAGTTTTAGACACATCAAAATAAGTTCACTCTACATTCAGATGCACTTTAGACATGGCTGAAATAGGTTTGCCCCAAACAGCAATCTGCCCTAGTTTGCCCCCTAGGGCGATCCTACATTTTGTTTCCACATGGGATATATGGGTAAGCTTTCAGTGTTAAGACATGCGGTTTGAGGACAGCGGCTGTGGCAAAAGTGGACATGGTTACAATGGGCTTTGATTTGGCTCCCCCCCTCCACCTTTTTTTTTTTCTGCTTGCACCAATGTGACGATGAAAGACAGTGATATGTGACTGTCCTTCTTCTTCTTCTTCTTCTGCAGTCGATTTTAACTGGCTGCTACAGATCTTCAATCCTGTCCCTACAACGAATTTTGGGTGGGCCCCGCGGAGGCTGAGGGCCAAGCTCCGCCTCTCCCCAGTTGTCTCTGACAGGGACAACGCCATGACAAAAGTATAGTCTGATGCATGACCATTATCATTGATGTGTGTGTGTCCTGATTTATCCCCGAAACCTGCGCCGTAGCTGACACACGCTGTCTTTGACAGGTCGGATCAAGTTTTCTCCCTCAGCTCAAGACTAAAAACTCCTACCCTGTGAGCACAGGGGGATGGTTTGTTCACTGGGGTGTCCTTCGCCAGGGCTAAGAGATGCTTCTATTCAGTGGAGATAACAGTGTCACCTGTTATCCTACCCCATCCTGCGAGGAACAATGCCTTTTGGTCCGGGACTGCTTATTGGACCAGGCAAGCCCGATGAATATTGCAGCTGACCCTCATATCTGGGGCACCCCCCTATCCGCCACCTGGGGTCCAGCCTGGTTGGGGGTGGTTGCCCCTGCTCCAGGGGTGACTGTCCATGTCACATGACTTGTGTATGACAAAGCAGCCCAGGGGCAGCTAATCCATTACAACAGCTCAGACAGGTGCACCTACATTTGCTTCAAACTTCATGAACATGTGGGAGACGACCAAAACGTGGAGAGTCAGCTTTGAGATTATGGATGGATTTCAGATTTACAGAACAAAAATGAGGGACCACAATGATGATTTAACAAACATTAGTAACACACACACACACACACACACACACACACACACACACACACACACACACACACACAAATCCTTGTGCAGCACACTACATCCGTTGCTAGATTTTTACACAAAATCTGGTGTGATTTATATCTGAATCTCTGGTTTGGTGAATTCCCCCCCCCCCCCCCCGTTTGTCTATAAGCATCTAGGTTCTGGACGTTCAATTTAAGTACATTCCATAATTTAAACAAAAACTGGCAACTGCAAAAATGTTACATAAAATACATTCATAGTTAAAAGTTAAGAATGAAGGGTTTTGCTTCACATTCCACAGCACTTCTTACAATGAAAACTGTGATAAGATTTATTGCAAAAATGTCGAGTAAAATCAATTCATAGTTAAGAGATAAGAACTAAGGGCTTTGCTATACATTCCACTGCGCTTCTTACAATGAAAATTACGATAACATTTTCCATAGAGGAAATCGCTCACCCTGGAAGTCTGGCATCTGACAACCGCTGCACATGGATCCGCTGACGTCGATGCAGTAAACCACGTAGCCTGCCGCCTTCTTGGGGTCGCTGGTCTCGGCCTCGCCCTCAGAGACGGCGCTGGCCTCAGGGTCCGGGGCAGGAGCCAGCATGAAGTCAAAGGAGCTGCCCTGGGGGATTTCCTCCTCCTCGATGTCCAGGTCAGGGTTGAGGAACCCGCAAAACTCGCTGCACACAGTCGAGACCAGCAGCGATCAGAAAGTGTGGGGAAGACATCGACACAACCATGTATCTCTGAACTGACTTATGTGTAGAGACACATGGCTGTGGCTCTGATGTAAGGTTTGTGTCTGGCGATATGAGAGATCTACAGCTGACCAGTTTTTTTTTGTTTTTGTTTTTTACTGAGGTTGAGCTGTGGGTTGAGGGGTAGTTGTACATTTTCCATAGAGAACAAAATTAAAGAGAGTAACCAGCCACCGTGGCGAAGTGGTTAGCGTCGCAGACTCCCGGCTGGGAGGTCATGGGTTCGAATCCCATCAGAGTCATGTGGGTTTTTCTGCCCCGACCGGCTCCTACCCAGAGTTGAGTTTGCTGCGGACTCAGTTGGGAAGACTGGGACCACACAGTCGAGTTTCATCCACTTATTGGATGCGTTTCTGAGAGTGTTGCTCAAATTTCCTGACCAACACTGCAGGTGCCTGTATCTCTCAGGCCTGGTTGACGCCAGGATATATTATGAAAGGAAGCGTAGAGTACAGTCCTGTCATGTACTCTCAGACCGAAATGGAAATCCGTAGCATCATCTTAATCATCCTCATTCTCATCGATCAGCATAAAAAAAAAAAGTCTCAAATTACGGCTAAGCAATTATTGTCGTCAGTTGGGGGCTTAGCAGGTGGTGTCCTGCATATGTTAGATCAGAACAGGCACCACTGAACACCACCGAAGTGACTCGGCAGCAGTGCAGTGTCTTCTCCAGTGGGATGCCTCTTGACGACTTGACATTGACTGCTCCCTGTGGACTGCCGGTGCCGGGGCTGCGGCGGGGCCGAACGGGCTGTGGCTGTGGATGGGGTGTCGGAATGAGCGGCGTGGGTGCACTGCGTCCGAGGTGGCACAGAGGTTGGGACAGAAAAAAAAAAAAAAAAAATTGAAGAGTGTATGTATATCTCCAAGTCTTTATGCATGCAAAAAGCAATTCAATGTGTGTGTGTGTGTGTGTGTGTGTGTGTGTGTGTGTGTGTGTGTGTGTGTGTGTGTGTGTGTGTGTGTGTGGTGCGTGTGTGTGTGCGTGTGTGTGTGTATGTGTATATATGGCAGACGCACGCATGCGTGTATGTGTGTGTGTGTGTGTGTGTGTGTGTGTGCATGCACGCACGCATATACATATGTGTGTGTGTGTTGTGTGTGTGTTGTGTGTGTGTGTGTGTGTGTGTGTGTGTGTGTGTGTATGTGTGCGTGTGTGTTTGTACATGCATGCACGTGTGTGTGTACGCGTGTGTGTGAGTATGTGCGTGTGTGTGTGCGTGTGTGTGTGTTTTAGAGTGAGTATACATTCCTATCACAGTCAGAATTTCTTTCCTTAAAACATATGAGTTCCTCACAAGGTTTCAAATTCAATGTGAAGAATGGGAAGTGCTGTTACACTCTTGTAACCTCCAGACATAACTCTTCAACAATCAGCGGCTTTTGGTTGCATGAACATCATCTGGAATGTGCTAAAAAAGTTAAAGCAAGAAACAAAACAAATGATAAAACTTCTTGTTCAACTTGTATCAAGAGCGACCGACGAAAAAAAAAGTGTCAAGGTTAGAGGTCAGCCATTTCTTATGACTATGCATGATCAAGAGGTCCTGACACTGCTAACTTGATCATGATGACTAGGACATCAGAGTATGATACACAGGCATATTTGAAATCGATTTCAGAGTTATGCGGCACTGACTCAGCTGGCCTGAATGTGGTGAGCTGGCATCAATATTTGATTTTTCCTGTGAAGGTAAAGTAGCCACAACGATCAGTCACACACTTAAACAACACAAAAGCTGACATTAGACATCACACTGCATCCATGGCAAGGTCTGTGTCAAAGAAAGAAAGAAGAAAAAAAATTGGTGCAATTTGTATGCACAGATTTTTTTGAAATAATTAACTTAAACAAAACAAAAAAAGTCAATATTAAACAAAAAAAAATCAATTAATCAATTAACTAGTCTGACTGACACATCATACATACTGAAATAGCTTGCTAGTTAAAAGGTTTTTTTAACCCATCTTTCTAGTCATGGATTCCAAAATTTTAAAAAGATTTTTTTTTTCTCATAAATTTTTCGCCATACACTTGCTGCTTCCATAGGTCACGTATAACATGCTTGAGACATCTCAAGTGCTCTGACTAAACCCAGTCCAAACCAGCGTCTGACCATGTCCAGGTCTTGGCCCATCTGGCTGCGAGGTCAGCTTGGAGGTGGAGCTCAGCACGGCCTGGCACTGCTTGCACTGTATGGGGTCGCCCGTCACAGGTTCGGCTCCTCCCCCAGCTTGCCCAGCGACACCAGCACCACGTTCCCGTCCATCTTACGCTGCCGGGATACACGCATCCTGGCTTCTGCTCCCGCCCCTTCGTCCTCGGCAAAGCCTTCAGGTTCTCCCGGAATGGCTGCCGCCTGGGAGAGGGCGGAAGGGGTGCTTCTCCTGCGGGCGCTGAAGACCCGGCGGAGGAGGACATAAAGCCTTTCTTCTTGTGGGATGAGGCCGGGGCGGCTGCATAGGCATAACCGCTCACTGGACGATCTGCAACAGGGCGGGGAGAAAAGGATGGGAAGGGTGTGCGTGTGTGTGTGTGTGGTGTGTGTGTGTGTGTGTGTGTGTGTGTGTGTGTGTGTGTGTGTGGTGTGTGTGTGTGTGTGTGTGTGTGTGTGTGTGTGTGTGTGTGTGTGTGTGTGTGTGTGTGTGTGTGTGTGTGTGTGTGTGTGTGTGGTGTGTGTGGTGTGGTGTGTGTGTGTGTGTGTGTGTGTGTGTGTGTGTGTGTGGTGTGTGTGTGTGTGTGTGGTGTGTGTGGTGTGTGGTGTGTGTGTGTGTGTGTGTGTGTGTGTGTGTGTGTGTGTGTGTGTGTGTGTGTGTGTGTGTGTGTGTGTGTGTGTGTGTGTGCATACGTGCATGCATGCGTGTGTGTGTGTATGTGCATGTGTGCATGTGTGTTGGGGTATACTGATTAATGGATTGGGGCATTTCCATGATTAGAATGGAGTGTATGTTATTGAGTCTGTACATCTACCACAACGCACACGCATAACTTGTATGAGTTGAGTTTGGAACACAAGTTGCTTGCCACTGCCATTGTTGTGGTGTTATGCTTTTAGTACGTTTGTGTGACAGTTTTATGACCATTGTGTGATCATGTGCATTAAACAACAAAGAAAACATGGATTTGACAAACAACTAGATGGTGACTAAAACAAAAGCAGTCAAGTCACTACCTCACAGGAGTTGATCAATCATCCATGTAACACCAGCCCCCTGTACCTACACAGACCTTCCCCGCATGGCTGGTGTCTTCACGTCTCTTCATGTGTGTACGCCGCAGGCTTTAGTACGTTAGAGGCTGGTGTAGGTTAAAACAATAAAAGTTGGAGTGTTACAAATGACAATAAGAGAAGAACAAACATTAACAGATGAGCAACAAAGACAGGAAAAGAGTGAACGTCGGGGGGGGGGGGGGGGGGGGGGGGGGGAAAAAAATAGACAACAGCATACACAAAGGGTCATAGAAAAGAGGAATACATCAGCACAGGATATCTCGAAGGCTAGGATACGATCTGTACTGACAGAGCCTTCCCCCTGTCCCTCCCCCCCCCCCTCCCCCATCCCCGCCCCTTGCTCATTCCCTGAACCCTCTTGAGGACATTTTGATGCGATGCAGCCACTAATGTTACTGATATTGCAAGACACCCATTCAAATATATCAACATCCTGTGTACAGTCATTCATCATATATCTTAATATCACACACACAGCAACTGATACACCTCAGGTTCACATACATACCCACTTATACACCTCAACTGAACATACATTGCCATGCGTCATCTCAGCATCACACATGATAACTATTTATCAGTTATCTTACTGTGACACGCAGAGCCATTTGTCGTGCGCCATATACACAGTCATTCATGTGTCTCCACATCACTCACACAGCCCTTGATCGATATCTGAGTGTAACATGCTGAGTCACTCACCATATATCTCATTACATCTTCATTGGCAGTCACAATATACATACCTCAATCTCACATACACACACATTCACTGATCTGAATAGATCTGGATATCATGAACACACTACTCATACGATGCATAGTGCTTTTTATAAAGACAAAGAAGCGAACGTTTGGAAAATTAGCTGACAGAGAATTCTGATCATCAGTCGTTCTAGATTTGGGCTCCATTATTCATGTAGCTTACTCCAACCCCCTCCCCCCCCCCCCCCCCCCCTCCAGAATCTCAATCACATGAATCGAGGACAAGGAGAACAGTCACCGAATGTCACAATCTTAGGTCCAGTCCATTTCAACCAATCAAAGCAGCAGACTTAGGTTCTTGTCAGTTGGAAGTCTATCTCCAAAGGTACAAAACATCATTTCACAAATAAAGCATTTCTTCATTGAACAGATGCGTACATAAACAAATCATTGAACTGAAGCAACAACAAACAAATGCTTATGACGTGCTCAGTGATGGAAGATCTAACAACAATAAACACATTGGTGGATTGCATAATCAACATTGATACGTAAGAGAGAAAGAAAAATGCTAAATATCATATGGCAAAATTTGTAGAAAATCTTAATGTCAATCACAAGACAGGAAAGAAGGTTGAACAGATAGAAAGAATCTAAAAGCGATGCAACTAGGCAATCTACACACCAAATATCATGATTCCCCATGCACCGGACATACACAAATTTGAACACAGAGAGAGAGAGAGAGAGAGAGATAACACCTACCTTGATGGTGAATGACACCACAAGATACACCTGCCTCGATGGTGAATGACACCACAAGATACACCTACCTTGATGGTGAGTGACACCACAAGATACACCTACCTCGATGGTGAATGACACCACAAGATACACCTACCTCAAAGGTGAATGACACACAAGATACACTACCTCAAAGGTGAACGACACCACAAATACACTACCTCGATGGTGATTGACACAAGATACACCTACCTCAAAGGTGAAGACACCACAAGATACACCTACCTCGATGGTGAATGACACGCAAGATACACCTATCTCAAAGGTGAATGACACCACAAGATACACCTACCTTAATGGTGAATGACACACAAGATACACTAATCGATGGTGAGTGACACCAAAGATATACCTACCTCAAAGGTGAATGACACCACAAGATACACCTACCTCAGGTGAATGACACCACAAGATACACCTACCTTAATGGTGAATGACACCACAAGATACACCTACCTCGATGGTGAATGACACCACAAGATATACCTACCTCAAAGGTGAATGACACCACAAGATACACCTACCTCGATGGTGAATGACACCACAAGAAACACCTACCTCGATGGTGAATGACACCACAAGATACACCTACCTTATGGTGAATGACACACACAGATACACCTACCTCGATGGTGAACGACACCACAAGATACACCTACCTCGATGGTGAATGACACCACAAGAAACACCTACCTTAATGGTGAATGACACCACCAGATACACCTACCTTGATGGTGAATGACACCACCAGATACACCTACCTCGATGGTGAATGACACCACAAGAACACCTACCTCGATGGTGAATGACACCACAAGATACACCTACCTCGATGGTGAATGACACCACAAGATACACCTACCTCAAAGGTGAATGACACCACAAGATACACCTACCTTAATGGTGAATGACACCACAA
The DNA here is from genome assembly GCA_033310375.1 of Conus canariensis. Classification (NCBI taxonomy): domain Eukaryota; kingdom Metazoa; phylum Mollusca; class Gastropoda; order Neogastropoda; family Conidae; genus Conus; species Conus canariensis. The sequence goes on from CM065723.1 coordinate 25,303,080, forward strand.
GATACACCTACCTCGATGGTGAATGACACCACAAGATACACCTACCTCGATGGTGAATGACACCACAAGATACACCTACCTCGATGGTGAATGACACCACAAGAAACACCTACCTCGATGGTGAATGACACCACCAGATACACCTACCTCGATGGTGAATGACACCACAAGATACACCTACCTCGATGGTGAGTGACACCACAAGATACACCTACCTCGATGGTGAATGGCACCACAAGAAACACCTACCTTGATGGTGAATGACACCACCAGATACACCTACCTTGATGGTGAATGACACCACAGATACACCTATCTGGATGATGAATGACACCACAAGATACACCTATCTCAAAGGTGAATGACACAAGATACACCTACCTCGATGGTGAATGACACCACAAGATACACCTACCTCAAAGGTGAATGACACCACCAGATACACCTACCTCAAAGGTGAATGACACCACAAAATACACCTACCTTGATGGTGAATGACACTACAAAATACATCTACCTTGATGGTGAATGACACCGCAAGATACACCTATCTTGATGGTGAATGACACAAGATACACCTACCTCGATGGTGAATGACACCACAAGATACACCTACCTCAATGGTGAATGACACCAAGATATACCTACCTCAAAGGTGAATGACACCACAAAATACACCTACCTCGATGGTGAATTACACCACAAAATACATCTACCTTGACAGTGAATGACACTACAAAATACATCTACCTTGATGGTGAATGACACCGCAAGATACACCTATCTTGATGGTGAATGACACAAGATACACCTACCTCGATGGTGAATGACACCACAAGATACACCTACCTCAATGGTGAATGAACCACAAGATACACCTACCTCAAAGGTGAATGACACCACAAAATACACCTACCTCGATGGTGAATTACACCACAAAATACATCTACCTTGACAGTGAATGACACTACAAAATACATCTACCTCAAAGGTGAATGACACCACAAGATACACCTACCTCAAAGGTGAACGACACCACAAGATACACCTACCTCGATGGTGAATGACACCACAAAATACATCTACCTTGATGGTTAATGACACCACAAAATACATCTACCTTGATGGTGAATGACACCATAAGATACACCTACCTTGATGGTGAATGACACAAAATACACCTACCTCGATGGTGAATGACACAAAATACACCTACCTCAAAGGTGAATGACACCACAAGATACACCTACCTCAAAGGTGAATGACACCACAAGATACACCTACCTCGATGGTGAATGACACCACAAGATACACCTACCTTAATGGTGAATGACACCACAAAATACATCTACCTTGATGGTGAATGACACTACAAAATACATCTACCTTGATGGTGGATGACACCACAAGATACACCTATCTTGATGGTGAATGACACCACAAGATACACCTACCTCGATGGTGAATGACGCCACAAGATACACCTACCTCAAAGGTGAATGACACACAAGATACACCTACCTGGATGGTGAATGACACCACAAAATACACCTACCTCGATGGTGAATGACACCACAAAATACACCTACCTCGATTGCTTCTTGACCTTGCCAGCACCCCTCCGGCACTTTTCTTGCCCTTCTTCCTGCTGCTTTTGTCTCCCTTGGGCTGGCCAGCCACGCGGATCATCTTGCGGTAGGAGTCTTCAATGGTGGGGTCGTAGTCTTTCATGAAGACATTCTGGGTGAAGCGCAGGGTCACTGAGGATTTGCCCACTCCCCCGCTGCCAGCATCACAATCTGCAGGACACAACACAACATCACTGACGCCATCCTTCTGAGGTCAAAGTATCAGGAATCAAGGGATGAAGACAGAAGCTTGTCGTTTAACTGGAAGCACTTCCAGTGCTGACCATTTTGGGGCTGGAATAGCTCAGTTGGTAGAGCGCCGGACTCGTGATCGTGGGGTTGCGGGTTTGAATCTCTGTTTTGGTGCAGGGGGATTTTTCCCTCGGAAAGAACATTGGTTCTGACTCCATTTCCCATACAGTCCTTCGAATGAGACTATAAACCAAGGTTCCATGTGTGAACGCATGCACAACATTCTTGCACACATGTAAAATCCCATCACTAACTTTCGGAAGAGAAGGCCAGTTTGGCCGTTGGTATGGATGACACATTACACACTGCATGCACTTTCCCTGAAGTTGGGAGTATGGGTGCCTTAATGGTGGGATAAAAAATGGTCATACACACAAAAGTGTCAGAATAATCAACAT
>CM065723.1:25310357-25327857 GCA_033310375.1 Conus canariensis
GTGTGGGGGGGGGGGGTGCGCGCATATGTGCATGCGTGCATGTGTGTGTGTGTATGTATGTGCATATACATCTGTGTATTAGGGCTTAAAATGGTCCAGGATGAAAATGAAGGAAAAATTCTTGACATGGTATGGCAAAGAGTTAAAACAATGAACACCTATCTGCTGCCTTGTACAACAGCCCTTGGGGCGTGTGGAAATTTGATAAATCAAATCAAATCTGTGCAGTCTAGTACATTCTAGGTATACTTTTGGAAAGCTTCTGAGAAAGAAAGATACAGAAGTTATTAAATAAGTAAATTCATTTGATTTTTAACACACAGAAACACACTAAAATATAAAAAAAACCCATATATTTCTTGTACAGGGCATCTCTTTTGATTTTGCACTGATAGTAAGTTGTCCAAATGGTTTGCATGCTCTTGCAGTACACTTTGATCTGCTGTGGACACACGCACAGTAGAAATTTTGAGGGGTCAAATGACTGCCATTTTCAAATGGTTAACTGACACCTGATGCATATGTGAAGATGTTACGTGGGTCATGATGTGCAAAATATGTGTCAACAGCATGTGTGTGTATATGAATGTGCGTGTGCGTGTGCAAAAGTATATTACAGCCAAACTGTTCGTATACTTTTGCATATATTAGCTTTTTTTTTTTGTAAACCTACTTGTTGTTACAAAAACCAGTGTAGTTTGTTTACACTCTTGTTTGCATTGTTTTTATTCGTGATTCATGCCTTCCATGCCTCTTGGTGATGTGGGCATGGCAAATCAGTCTTTCAATCTTTACATGGGTGGGAACTCGTCAACTGAGTTAATAATCAAACAGGTACTTTCATGAGTGAATTGCTATTTCTTTATGTATCATCTTTTACTCTACTCTCTGGGTGTATACGAACGCTCCCTCTTCTTATCTTCTTCTCTGGTAGCAATTTCCGTGTGAATGACCGCATTCGCTGCAGTAAACATACGTCACATAGAAACGACATGTCGCAGCCTCTCACTGATCTCTCAGTACCACAGCTACTCACCTCCCCATCATCATCTTCATCGTCGTCGGACACTACGGCCTCATCTTCTTCCCTCACTTTCACTTCCTCCTCCTCTTCCTGCTTGGCCTGCTCAGAGTCTACAGCCGGGGGCAGGTACACGAACTTGCAGCCAAACTCCATGTCGAGTCTTGTTGAGTGTCTGCAACTGAAGGGTAAGATACAGCTGTGTGTGAGCAAGTTCATTAACCCTTTAAGCCCCAACACAGCAACTAGCTGTTTAACCTTCCCTGCCAGGTTTATTTTGGCTGTACAGTTGTAAACAGGGGCTGCTTTACTTGCACTGCCTTAAATCTGGATTGGAATATGAAAGGGGCATACTACCACAGAATTTCTTTTCTGTAAGCATATCCAATTTTTGTTGTGTTTGAGCTATTTACTGATGCGTTGTTCCTTGATAAACAGGGGCTGAAGAGATCCTACGTCACTTCTTCTGTACTTCATGTTTTGATAGGTTGTCTTACTGCATATGTGATAAAACGCAAATAAAACTCCAACTGCATCACAGTTAAATATCTTTTCTAGAACCATGTAAAAGTACTGTGGCTTTTGCATTCACACTTTTAAGCCATTTTCTAGGTTGGCCCACTGTGATTTCATCCAAAACTTGCCTCTCTGGAAAGTTCTTTAATTTGTTGAGTATGGGAACACAGATGAAAACTAAAAAAAATAATTCAAAATTCGCTTAATTGAAACAGGACATGATACAAGAAGTGAACAGCTTCAAAACATTATCCCTGCATTTATCATCTGTACATGGAATGAGGATTAAATGTCTAGCTTTGAACCCAAAGTCTGGCTTCAGCACAAAAGAATTAATGCTAGTGGGGCCTGGCTGCCTCTGTGGATAGTGCACCGACTTTGGGGAGCCAGAATAGCGCAGTTAGTAGAGCACCAGACTTGTGATCCTGAGGTTACGGGTTCGAATTTCGGTACAGGGGGATTTTACCCTCGGAGTTAACATTGGTTCTGACTCCCTTCCCCATACAGCCCTTCGAATGAGACTATAAACCACAGTTCCGTGTGTGAAAGCACACACAACATCTTGCACACACGTAAAATCCCATCACCAACTTTCGGAAGAGAAGGCCAGTTTGGCCGTTGGTATGGATGACACTTACACATAGCATGCACTTTCCCCTAAGTTGGAGTATCGCTGCCTTAATGGCAGGATAAAAAACGGTCATACACACAAAAGTGTCAGAATCTTCAACTCGATGAAGGTGGACACTCAAAGAAAGAAGGGACTGTTCTTGTGACTTTGGGACCCTGGGTTCAATCCTAGGTTAGGAGATGTTTTCTTCATTGTCTACACTGTCTCCAGCCTCCTCTAAGTTCTTAGGATGAGATGTGGGTTAATTAAACCGAGATCCTGTTAATCAACATATGCATCAATGGAGAATAAAGCAAAACAACAAACGAACAAAATATAAAAATCGTGCTCCCTCTTCCTCAAAATTTACTGTCCCACACCAATCTTTGATAATGACTATTTTCACCACATGCTCCCACTTGCAGACGTGTTTCGGTTTTGCTCAAAGCGATGGAGAGACAGCAAGCAGTTATGAATGAAACGCTTCCGCAACCAGTCTGGGCTGCGTACAACTGTGCTCACAAACGCGCGGCAGTGGTCGATCTCTAAACCCAGTGCATTCATTCATGGTCTCAAGTTGACCCACTGCAAAGTACGTGCATTGTTAACGACTGGGCCGAATATTCGTCACCCCTATCCGTCATCCGTGCAATAGTTTGTGGTTCACCCTTACCCTTTCGCTCAGTGGTTTCTCGGTTCCTTGTACAGTTATGGCTGATCCAGGATGTGTTTTGGTACAGACCCAGCGAGAGGTGTTTGGCAGGCGAAAACGCGTTGGAGTTGCAGTCGCTGCTGGGCTGGCGATTACAATTATAGATCGACGTCAAGAGCTAAATTTAGAAACACATTCAGGGAATTTGCATTTTTATTAATAGTATCAGTTTTGCTGAGCCGATGATATCGACCATCTCTCTCGCTCTTTGTGTGTGTGTGTGTGTGTGTGTGTATGAGCGTGCATGCGCTCGTGCAAGTGCTAGCGCGTGCAAGTGTGTATCGTAAACGAGCTAAACCGGATATTTCAACTGTGGAAGCTTTATCAGCTGTCGATGCCGTTTGCAAACCGAAGAAACGTAGTGATGGGGGTTTTTTTTGCCTCCATTGCTGCCTGTGCTGACCTGACCAGTAGGCCTGTGGAAATCAGGAAATCACTGGCCCAGTGCCAAACAACTGTCCACAGCGATCTCTCACGGGACACGGATGAATGGTGGTAGTTGTACGGGTGCTTGCCAGCTTCCAAAAGTCGGATATTACTATTACCATTCTATGTTTACATTAATGGAAGTTTTTTTTTGTTTTTTTTTTCAGATCTCCCGTGAGCAAAAACAGCGACGGTTATTGATTTTACTGAAAATGAAAGCGGTTAGCGTGAGAACAGACATGTTCACATCGGTTCTCCAAAGAAAAATACTGAAACCACCATGGATGACTAAAGAGGCATGAAGATTATTAAAAAGAAGAAGAAAAGTCGTTGGTTGTTTGTCCTTCGTTTCTAAGCTACACACAAAAAGTTAAGGATCACTTTCACAAACATTCATAACTGTCAAAATAAGAAAGTCAATGCGTTGAAGTTTGGCCAACATTTAATTCCATTCTTTAGTGATAACGATACACAATTGCCTTCAATCTCGAGCAATCGTTTGGTGTGTACATTTGATTAAAGTGGGTACGTATCCAAATTTGATTTCCCAAAGTCATTGAAATCACAAGACAGGGCATACTGATGCTCCCAAAAGCTCAGTAATGCGTGTAACCACCATGGCTGTTCTGGCACTCGACGCAGCGAGTCCTCATCGAGTTGACCAGGTTGGTGAAGATCCTCTGTGGAAGCGCCTGCCACTCAGCCTGCAGCATCTGGTAGAGGTGTTGGGCATCCCTGGGAGGGGGGTGGCTCCTCACTTTGCAATCCAGCTCATCCCAGAGGTTCTCAATCGGGTTGAGATCGGGACTGCATGCTGGCCACTCCATTCTGTTGACTCCAGACTGCTGCAGGAAGTCGTTGACCACCCTTGCCCTGTGGGGGTGAGCATTGTCATCCTGGTAGACAGCTCTCGGTCCCATCTGCTGCAGTGTAGGCACAGCCAGCGGTCGAAGGATCTCATCCCGGTATCGGATGCCAGTCAGGTTACCCTGTACATGATACAAGGGTGTTCTGTGGTGAAGGCTGAAGGCCCCCCAGACCATTACAGAACCTCCACCAAAGGCCACCTTTTCTTGGACAGTGGTGTCAGTAAAGCGTTGCCCTGGGCGCCTCCAGACCCTCAGTCGGCCGTCGTTGTGGTGAAGGGTGAAGCGTGATTCATCACTGAACAGGACCTGGGACTATTGCTGACGTGTCCACCTCACGTGACGTGCGCAGAAGGCGCGGCGTGCTGCCCTATGGGCTGGAGTTAAGCGTGGCCGTACTGCTGGGCGACGAGAACGGAGATTAAACCCATGTAGGCGGTTCCGTATGGTCTGCTGGCTGATGTTGATGTTAGTAGCCACCCTGAACTGCCTTTGAATTATGCTGGAAGAGGCTGTTCTTGTCTGCAGGGCTTGTCGTTCAATGAGACGATCGTCACGTGGGGTTGTCTTCTTCGGTCGACCAGATCTGCGTCTTTCATGGACAATCCCAGTGGCTGTGAAGCGTTGAATCAGTCGGACAATGACCGAGATGGACACATGAAGTCGCCTGGCCACTTCTCGCTTGGGAACACCATCTTGGAACTATGCAACAGCTCGTCCCCTATCCAACTCGCTTAATTTTCGTCGTGGAGGCATTGTCAGATCAGGCCTACTACTGGTGGAATGTCTTCTTATATAGCCAAGCGAGCGACAGCATCTCACACATAAACAGCAGTGCTTGCACGTGCATAATGGTTTTTCCATCTGGCAAGTGCAATGTGTTCAGGCAGAACGGTCCAAAACAAGGTCATTTTTCGCAAGTTTCCGCTTTTCCGTTTGCGGCCCAGCTCAGTAGTAGAGAATCCCGTGCAATTTTCGCACTAACACAACATCGCCCACTTACAGCTGAACAAGAATTCATGACAATTTGGCTGGACTAAGAAATAAATAACAGTAGCGAACTGAGTTTATTACGCACCTGTTTTCACATACTGATCCTTAACTTTTTGTGCGTAGTATATTTTGTTTTGAATGCAGTTTGTCCTGCTTTATTTTAGACCCAATGAATAGGCGAGATGCACTGTGTCTGTTTTGTCATTTGTTCCGTCGTTTGGAGGTTCGGTAACTCCATTTTCGCTTTCAGGTTTCATTTTGCACCCGCAGTCACCCATCTTTGAAACCTAATTGTCACCGATCGGCGGGTACTAAACTAGTACGTCCACGTGTTTAAGAGTAGTGGTGGTTCAAGATAGAGAGCGTGTGCGAGTATGCGTGCGAGTGTGTGTGTGTATGTGTGTGTGTGTGTGTGTGTGTGTGTGTGTGTGTGTGCGTGCGCGCGCGCTCGCGCGTATGTGAGGTTGGGGTTTAGTTAGCTAGAGTTAGGTTAAGTTCCTCAGGGTTAGGTAGAAAGATTAGGCTAGGTAGGAGGCTGGGGAAATAGGACATACAGTATTCTTTCATTCCAGTCTTCACTTATTGAAGGAATGGAATGGAAGCGGGAGGTTGGTTTCGTTCCCGATTGTTACCCTTTTGTTACTTTGGTTCTACACCAGAGAAGGCGGGGCAGGATATCGGTTGTTGTTGTGTTGTCAAGTCTGTGAGTTGTTGTGGTAAATTGTCGTGTTGTTGCACGAGCAACAACTAGTCCGTTGGTCAGGCGTGTCAGCTCTGCGGAGGGATACACTGCTCTGACCAATCGTTGTTTTGTGTGGTGAGTAGAGTTCGCTTGATTCCGACCAGGGCGGAATGCGTTGGGGTAGCTTCACTTCGGTCCTGGTGTTCGTCGGAGTGGATGTACTCCTTGTAGGTGCGGCGGCAGCGCCGTTAGTTTTTGGAAGAGTGACTTCGAGTCATAGTTAGTGCCAGGTCCTCGTCGGGGTTGGGTGCCCTTGGCCTGTGCTGAGTCGGTGTCGTCCTTGTTGCAGCCACTGTCAGCCAGTTGCAGAACTGGTGTGGTTGATCGTCTGTATGTCCAGGTTGGTGATCTGTTAGGTTCGTTGTGTTGTAGTTCGTCGTGTTGTCTTGTATTATGGCGAGTTGTACTGTAGTTGTCTCATGTTGGGATTAGTTGTATGGTGTTCGTTGCATATACTGGTTGTCTGGTATGATGTTGTCTTGGTTCCGTGATTGAAATTTGTTGTCAGCCGGTTTGTGTTACCTCTTTTCGGTATATTCTGTAAGTAGTGTACATAGTGGTTCCTGAGTTCGATTGTCATGTGACAGTTTGGCTAGACAATGTGGGTTCGATATAATAACCGTTGATGGGCGGTGATGTAGATATTGTTTGTGGTTAGTTCATATTAAGGTCAGTGGGTTCAATAAGAGGGTAGTACGAGGTTGCATTTTGTTGAGGATCATAATATGAGTCAGGTGCAGATGTGTCTGCGTGAATCATAGAGGGGTTTGATGATTGTGCTCAATTTCAGTTGTAAATAGTAGTAGTTCGATGATATTGATTAACGATTTTGGAGTTGACCTGCACAGCATTCGAATCGGTTAACTGTGTAGTAGGGCTAAGGCCAATTTGTGGTCGAGTGGTTTATACTGGAGTACGGTCGTGACTATTCAACTTATATTGGTGTCTTGTCACTTTCGTTACGAGTTAGGGTTCTCGATGCGGGTGTCGTGCGCGTGCAGACTGTATCGGTGGCGTACGCATTTGGTACAGGACAGTGAGTCCATATGGTTAGAAGTTTTGTAAGAAAGTGACAGTCGTCACACGTGCAGGGATGTATGTATTTGTGACAGAACGGGGTTGGAGACAGATATTTTAGGTTGTGGGGAGGCAACCCAGTTATGAATTTTAGTAAGCAAAAAGAAGGGAAAGGTAAAGTTTAAGGCGAGTAGCTTAGCAGTTGATAGGATAAAAACGGATGATGTGCAGCATGTAATATTGTATGAAGTGTGGTTGTGTTGGCATAACAAAGATTAAGCACTGGGTTATCTGACAAGAGATGACATGAGAGTGAGGTGCTGGATGGAAATTTTGGCGAACAAATCATGTTTTTGATATATGATTATAATTGACAGTGCAAAGAGGGGTAATAATGTGAAGGATTGTGGCTGCGAGCCGATTCTCTTGTGTGAACATGCTGGAACTGTGAACCGCTAAAAAATTGATAAGTTTTGTTTTTTTCCTGAGATGTGTATTACTACTGGTTATTGTGTGGAGACATTTCCTTGTGAAATTGGCCATTTCCTAGATTATTTAGTATGTCCTAAGGGGGCCCATGGAGTCCGTGTTGGATCGCTTAGATTGGTTTATTTCTCCGAGAATTGGGTGTGATTCATAATTTCATATGTAATAGCGTGGATGGGCTCAGGGAGAATATTGTTTTACCGCTGTTGTAAGGGTTGGCAGGAAATGGGTCTGATAACCCCAAAGTGAGTAATGGGTTGGGGGATGTGTTCGAAATTTAAGGGGTCACTCTCATGCCCGAGTGGGAAGTAGGCAAGGGAGATGGAGAGTTAAAGCTTTACCTAGTAGCCTATGTGCCTTGATGACTCGGGTAGTAGCAACATTACAGTAGTGGCCTACAGTTGTGTCAGCAGTTATCCTGCTCCGTCCTGAGGCTGGGGCCAGACCACCTCAGTCTACTGCCGCGTGCCGGCAGGTGAGCGGCGCTTTCCAGTACCTGTTGTTTTCCCGGGAGAGGGAGACCACCCAGGCCGTCTGCCTTCTGTGGGGCAGCTCTCCTCCGGCTACCGGCACTCTTCCGGGAGTTCTCCGGCACTGGTTCCTCGTCCCGGTTTAGGCGTCCTGTGAGAGGGCGCTGCACCAGGCCTTTTCCACCCTTGGTGTCCGGCGGGGCCTTCAGAGGAGGAGGCGTCCTACGAGCCCCGGACCCGTCGAGAGGGCGTCTGGTGTGTGTACGTTGGGTGTCGTGCCCATCGCAGGGAGGAGTCAGACTGTGGGAAGCCACGGACAGCGCCGGGGTGCAGAGTCTTCGGGGAGGGTGTCGGCCCGCGGAGGAGCCACGGACAGCGCCGGGGTGCAGAGTCTTCCGGGGAGGTGTCAGCCTGTGAGGGGCCACGTACAGCGCCGAGGACTGGAGCTTTCCGGGCCGCGATGGGTTGTCCCATGTTTGTGATAGAAGGGGTGTAGCGTTAGGTAGTAGGGTTAGGGGTGTTAGCTACTGCCTCCTTTTAGGACGTAGTGGCCGGCACAGTGTAGGGTACTTGTCGTTGCCTCCCTTAGGGACGCAGCGACCAGTTTGGTAGTGGTCCCGGGTTAAAAGAGAAGGGTGAGTCCTGGGGAGAGGTGTGGGTGGTAGCAGTCGTTAAGAGATTAGAGTCCCTTTGGTAAATCCTTGTCCCTAGTAGTTAGTCACCACGTGTGCGGGCTATCGCTGTGTCCCCAGGTCACAGTGGTATACTGTAACTGGTGTTTTAGGTTAGGTTAGGGTCTTCCAGGTCATTATAGTAGAGTAGGGTGAGACAGCGGGAATTGGGATACTTGTGTGCAGTTGTGGATGTGCGTGAGTGGTGGCGCCATGGAGTGTGTGTGAAATAAAGAAGCGTGCGTGATTGTAAAACTGTGTTAGTGTGCTGTGTTGTCTGACCTAGTGTGTGATAGGCGTGGGTAAGGGTGGTAGGGCCGTCCGGCTTAGCGACCGTGACACTTTGGTGGAGATGCGGGGTACCATAAGGGGTTCTGGGTAGGTGATAGGTAGCTAGGAGGGAGGTAAGGGGGGTGTTGTGTCCGGTGTGTACGTTGTGTGAAATGTAAGTGGGTGGTTGGTGGAGCGTACCAGTACCCTGGGAGGTGGTACGTAGTGTCCCTGTTCACTTCAGGCAGGTTACCATTGGCACTGGGCAGGGCACTTGTGTTGGTGTGAATGGGTTGGCGCTACCGTGTGGGTGAGGTATGAATGGTCAATAAACATTGAGTGGTTGTTGGAAGTGTGAGTGATTACACCGTACAGTGTAGGTGAGGTGCCGGAGGGTACCAGGTGTCTTTTGTGTCCCTTACATGTGGTATACCCCAGTGAGTAGGTAGAGTGGTACCCGGCCCGTGACTGTGCACACTGTGTGCTCGGATATCCTGTGGGGATTAAGGGCAGTGTAAGCCCAGGTGACTGTGTGTGGGAAGCACGAGGGTGTGCAGGGTTGTGACACTAAGGTGTGCTGGGAGTGCATATGGACTTGCGGGGTGCAAGTGCACTGTGATCGTGTGGGTACGGCCTACCAGAGACAGTGAAGCCTGTGACTGTGGGTAACTGGTGCGCATGCACAGTGGACGGTGGACACACGGTGTCACGTGGTTCAGTCCGTGACCAGACAGTGCATTGGTAGTATTGTATGGGTTGGACCCATGTGGGTATATGTATGAGGTACACAAGTGTGGGTGGAGTTATGCTTGGTGCGTGACACATTCAGAGTATTGTGTACTTGTGCTGAGTTGCTTCACGGGCTAGTGCGTAGTCAGGAACCTCCAGTTGCGCTCAGATCGCATACTGTCCGTTGCTAGTTCTGTGGTGGTAGGGTACCCTATGTCTAAACACACCCGAGCCCATCCGCAGTACGACCCCGATAGTGTCATGGATCCACAGGCCTCTATGGCGGATACCAAACCTAAGGTTAGTGACCAGGGAGCGGGGGTGGATCAAGAACAGGGGACGGGGGCTTATGCAAAGTTTGCCAAGTTGGGAGCGGCGATGGGTTTAGCTGGGGAGACCTCGCCAAGTTCGTCACAGACTCAGTACGTAATGAGGGTGAGAAGACGGCGAGAGAAGCAGAATTGGAGCTCCGGATGGAGGAGAAAGTGAGGCAGAAGATGAAGGATGAGGGAGCTAGAAATGCAGCGGACGCAGATTGAAGAGAAGAAGGCTGCTAGGCATAGGGAGCTAGAGATGCAGCAGAGGAAGATAGAAGAGGAGAAAGCTGCTAGGCAGAGGGAGCTAGAGATGCAGCAGAGGAAGATAGAAGAGGAGAAAGCTGATAGACAGAGGGAGCTAGAAATGAAGCAGAAGAAGATTGAAGATGAGAAAGCAGCGAGACAGATGGAACTGGAACTGCAGAGGAAGAAGATGGAGGAAGAAAGGGCAATAAGGGAAATAGAAGCTCAAGCACGGCAAGCCGAGTTAGATCTCAAGAGACGAAGGGATGAAGCCGAGTTAGAGGCAAGAGAGCGAGAGCTAATCATACAAGAGAGACAGGCCTTAGATGAAGCAGCGCATAGGAAACGCTTGATTGAGGTGGAGGAAACGAAGCATGTCCACCTTGAGCCGTTGGGAGAGAACGACGACGTGGACGCTTTCATCGCCCAATTTGAGCGTGTAGCCCAGATGTGCAAGTGGAGCAAGACCTCATGGCCCACACGTCTGATGTCTCTGCTGAGAGGAAAGGCTAGAGAAGCGGTGATGCGGTTAAGTGCGGATGAGTTAGGCGACTATGATCAGATAAAGGGCGCCCTGTTAAGCCACTTCAGGCTAGATGCTGAGGCCTACCGAGAAAAGTTCAGGAGCATCAAGAAGGACGCTGCTGAGACTTTCGGCCAGATGCTGGGAAGGATGAAGCGGTGGTTTTCCCTCTGGTGTGCGGCAGCGGGCAAGGATGAGAGTGTGGCAGAGGACGTAAAGGATCTGCTGTTCCAGGAACAGTTTTATCAGCTGTTGTCTCCAGAGTTCACAACTGAGGTGCGGAAGACATGCCCGAAAACTGTGGAACAACTTGCAACGGAAGCTACTGTTTTGGCAGAGGCCAAAAGACTGGGGAGGAAGGCGAGGCAAGACCGAACAGTTAACCAGCCCAACCTGGGTAATAGGCACGAAACAGTAGGGAGCCAGCCCACACGGAGATCCCAACAGAGTGATGGTGCACTACAGCAGCTGAACAGGAGATCAGAAGGGCCTAGATCGACCATAGTTTGTTTCAACTGCAAGAAGCCAGGCCACATCGCTAGGAAATGCCCTGAGCCCCATTCTGTTGGAGCTGTTCATTGTTGTGACCAGCCCCAAGCTCGAGTGGTCCCTACGTTGTGTCGCCCATGCGCTGAGCAGCGGTACGAGCCTGTGTGCATCGTAGAAGTTAACGGGTCTCCGGCCAATGGATTACGGGACACTGGTGCCGGACACACCGTAGTGGCCAAGTGGTTAGTACCGGCAGATGCGTACACAGGAGAGACAGTCCCAGTAGTGTTGGCTGAATCCAGATGTAGGTCTGTGTTACCTGTGGCGGTAGTAGAGTTGAAGTCACCATTCATCGCAGGGAAGTTGGAGGTTTTGGTCATGAATAGCCCTGTGCAGGAAGTCCTGATCGGAAACTTCGCAAAGAGAGTAGGAGATCCCGGTTGGACACGTGTGCCTGTATACGCAGACCCGGCGTTGGTAGGGGCAGTGCAGACACGCGCGCAGAGAGCCAGGGAGCAGCAAGAACCCGTACCACTGCCCGTCGAGGAATGCATTCTGAACACCTCTACCCAGCAGTTAATTCAGATGCAGGACCAGGATGAAACCCTGAGGAAGGCTCGGAGTGCGTGTGAAGCAGGGACGCACTTCCACACCAAGTTTGGACGAGTCGAGTACGCTCGGAAGTCTGGTGTACTGGTCCGGCGGTTTAAGGGTCCCAAGGACGTAGCGAGTCAGATCTGCGTCCCAGCTGAACTACGGACCACGGTGATGAAGCTAGCCCACGACGTACCCATGTCTGGTCACTTAGGTACCACCTGAACCAAGGAGCGAGTTGGTCGCCATTTTTATTGGCCAGGCATGCATGCTGACATTCGTCGGTACTGCCAGTCATGCTTCCAGTGTCAGCGTACTGTGGACAAGGGAAGAGTCTCAAGAGTTCCCCTCGTGAAGATGCCACTGATGCGTGAGCCGTTCGAGCGGGTTGGGATGGACATCATTGGTCCCATCGTTCCAGCATCCCAGAATGGGTACAGATACGTGTTGGTGACGGTCGACTTTGCGACAAGATATCCGGAAGCAGTCCCTCTTCGCCAGATCACGAGTGAGTCGGTGGCAGAGGCAGCGTTCAACATGTGGACACGAACGGGAGTCCCTGGGTCGGTACTGACTGACAGAGGAACCCAGTTTACTGGTCAGATCATGCAGGAGGTCTACCGACTATTAGCCATTCGAGGTCTGACTACCACACCATACCATGCGCAGTGCAATGGATTGGTGGAACGCTTCAACGGTACTCTGAAGCGGATGCTGCGCAGGCTATGTCAGGAGAAACCAGGTGATTGGGATCGGTGGATACCAGCACTGCTGTTTGCGTACCGTGAGGTCCCACAAGAGAGTACCGGTTTTTCGCCTTTTGAGCTGCTATATGGACGCCAGGTGCGCGGGCCGATGCAGATATTGAGAGATCTGTGGTTACAACCGGAAAGGCAAGAGCTCCGCACAGCGGCAGAGTACGTCGTTAACTTGAGGAACAAGATAGCTGAGTCATGCGAGCTGGCAAGGGAGAACTTGGCAAGGGCAGCGTATAGGTACAAGCGACATTTTGACTTGAGGGCGAAACCCAGGAAGATAGCTGTGGGGTCCAGAGTACTAGTACTTCGGCCGACCAAGCAGAACAAATTGGAACTGGCATGGAGGGGTCCCTATACAGTACTAGAAAGAGTGGGTGAAGCAGATTACCGCATAGCAGTAGGGGGAAAGACGAAGATTTTCCACGCAAACCTACTAAAGTCATTCATCGAGCGCGCTGCAGATCCAACAGCCTCGGTAGCTGCGGTTGTTGTGCCGGAGGAGCCTGAAGAGGAAACAGTAACTCCCTTGATGAGCAAGGACATTCCTACCATTCCCTTGGAGGCCACCGAAGGCCCTAAAGATGTGGTAGTACTTGCTGAAGACCAGCACTTTACTAGGAAGTTGCACGAGTTAGTGGCCGAATTCAAGGAAGTACTGACTGATGTGCCCTCATGCACAAACCTAGAAACGTGCAGCATCAAGTTGACGTCAGACATCCCTATCAGGTCGAAGCCATACCCAGTGCCTTTTGCGCAACGAGAGACGGTTAGGGAGGAGGTTAAAGCCATGATCAGGATGGGTGCGATTGAGCCATCGACGTCGCCATACTGCTCACCCATCGTACTAGTTAAGAAGAAGGATGGGAAGATCAGGTTTTGCGTGGATTTCAGGAGGTTGAATCGCATCGTACAGTTCGATGCTGAACCCATGCCGGATATCGAATACCTGTTCGCCAAGCTTGGAGAGAAGAAGGTGTTCAGCAAGATCGACCTCGCTAAGGGGTATTGGCAGATCCTGATGAGTAGAGAGGACCGCGCGAAGACTGCTTTTGCTACACCGGAAGGACAATTCCAGTGGAAGGTTATGCCATTTGGACTGTGTACTTCAGGGGCAGTGTTCACGCGCATGATGAGAAAACTATTGCAGCCACTTGAGAGCCCGGATGTCGATAATTTCATTGATGATATCCTGGTGGCCACAGTTGATCAGGACAGCCATATAGAGGTTCTCAGGCGTGTGTTCCAGAGACTCAAGGAATGCTCTTTGTCAGCCCGACCTTCAAAGTGTGAGCTGGGAGGAACGGAAATCACCTACTTGGGGCACAGGATAGGTGCAGGGGAAATATGGCCTGAGCAGGATAAAATGACCCGCATTATGGATGCGCCTAGGCCTGAGACCAAACGGCAGGTGCGGGGATTCCTGGGATTAGTGGGGTACTACATGAAATTTGTGCCCCGGTTTGCTGACGTTGCCAAGCCCCTTACTGATCTCACTAAGGGAACAGCCAGGCAGGTGAAATGGGACGACGAGTGCGAACGTGCGTTCCAAGCTTTGAAGCAGCATTTCTGCCAACCTCCCGTCTGTAACCTGCCGGTGCCCGGGTTGACATTTGTGCTCCAGACTGATGCATCAGAAGTGGGAGTGGGAGCTATGCTCTGTCAGCAGTACCCTGAAGAGATGCGCCCTGTAGCATGCGCCAGCAGGAAGTTAAGCCCTGCAGAGCGAAACTACCCGATAATAGAGAAGGAGTGTCTGGCAGTGGTGTGGGGAATACAAAAGTTTCAAGCGTATTTGTATGGAACCCCCTTTATTGTCCAGACAGATCATTCCCCACTCCAATACTTAGAAAAGATGAAGTCTGTTAGTGGGAGGATCACAAGGTGGCACTGCAGCTGCAGCCATACCAGTTTACGGTGCAGGCAGTGTCTGGAAAGGACAATGTGGCGGCAGACTTCTTGAGTCGCTTGCCGTAGAGAGAGAGAGAGAGAGAGAGAGAGAGAGAGAGAGAGAGAGAGAGAGAGAGAGAAAGGAAACCTGAGGGTCCCATTAACCTGTGTCGTGAGAGGTTGTCATTATTGAAGCTATGCATGTGTCATGGGAAGAGAATGACGTAGCAAGTGTTACTGAGGGTGTGGTGTTTGTAGCACGTGTTACACAGCAGTTGTGCGTAATCAGAGCCCCTCAGTTATGGAATTTATATGTAGTGCGTAGTGTAACGGCTGCCTGTAAGTGCCTGCATTAAGGTCATATGTGGCAGCGTTAGACCAGGTTGATTAATGTAACCTGTGATTGTTGATGTATTTAAAAGTTGATGTTGTTGGGATGTAAGTTTTGGAGTGCATCAAAAGTAACAGTAGGACAGAGTGAGTGATGGGGAATTGGATTGTTATAGGTAGAGTGTGGCTAAAACGCCGATCGAGTGAGAAGTTGTTGTTGGTTTTAACCTGTAGTTAAAACTTAGGCAGGGGGGTGTGTCACCGATCGGCGGGTACTAAACTAGTACGTCCACGTGTTTAAGAGTAGTGGTGGTTCAAGATAGAGAGCGTGTGCGAGTATGCGTGCGAGTGTGTGTGTGTATGTGTGTGTGTGTGTGTGTGTGTGTGTGTGTGTGTGTGTGTGTGTGTGTGTGTGTGTGTGTGTGTGTGTGCGTGCGCGCGCGCTCGCGCGTATGTGAGGTTGGGGTTTAGTTAGCTAGAGTTAGGTTAAGTTCCTCAGGGTTAGGTAGAAAGATTAGGCTAGGTAGGAGGCTGGGGAAATAGGACATACAGTATTCTTTCATTCCAGTCTTCACTTATTGAAGGAATGGAATGGAAGCGGGAGGTTGGTTTCGTTCCCGATTGTTACCCTTTTGTTACTTTGGTTCTACACCAGAGAAGGCGGGGCAGGATATCGGTTGTTGTTGTGTTGTCAAGTCTGTGAGTTGTTGTGGTAAATTGTCGTGTTGTTGCACGAGCAACAACTAGTCCGTTGGTCAGGCGTGTCAGCTCTGCGGAGGGATACACTGCTCTGACCAATCGTTGTTTTGTGTGGTGAGTAGAGTTCGCTTGATTCCGACCAGGGCGGAATGCGTTGGGGTAGCTTCACTTCGGTCCCTGGTGTTCGTCGGAGTGGATGTACTTCTTGTAGGTGCGGCGGCAGCGCCGTTAGTTTTTGGAAGAGTGACTTCGAGTCATAGTTAGTGCCAGGTCCTCGTCGGGGTTGGGTGCCCTTGGCCTGTGCTGAGTCGGTGTCGTCCTTGTTGCAGCCACTGTCAGCCAGTTGCAGAACTGGTGTGGTTGATCGTCTGTATGTCCAGGTTGGTGATCTGTTAGGTTCGTTGTGTTGTAGTTCGTCGTGTTGTCTTGTATTATGGCGAGTTGTACTGTAGTTGTCTCATGTTGGGATTAGTTGTATGGTGTTCGTTGCGTATACTGGTTGTCTGGTATGATGTTGTCTTGGTTCCGTGATTGAAATTTGTTGTCAGCCGGTTTGTGTTACCTCTTTTCGGTATATTCTGTAAGTAGTGTACATAGTGGTTCCTGAGTTCGATTGTCATGTGACAGTTTGGCTAGACAATGTGGGTTCGATATAATAACCGTTGATGGGCGGTGATGTAGATATTGTTTGTGGTTAGTTCATATTAAGGTCAGTGGGTTCAATAAGAGGGTAGTACGAGGTTGCATTTTGTTGAGGATCATAATATGAGTCAGGTGCAGATGTGTCTGCGTGAATCATAGAGGGGTTTGATGATTGTGCTCAATTTCAGTTGTAAATAGTAGTAGTTCGATGATATTGATTAACGATTTTGGAGTTGACCTGCACAGCATTCGAATCGGTTAACTGTGTAGTAGGGCTAAGGCCAATTTGTGGTCGAGTGGTTTATACTGGAGTACGGTCGTGACTATTCAACTTATATTGGTGTCTTGTCACTTTCGTTACGAGTTAGGGTTCTCGATGCGGGTGTCGTGCGCGTGCAGACTGTATCGGTGGCGTACGCATTTGGTACAGGACAGTGAGTCCATATGGTTAGAAGTTTTGTAAGAAAGTGACAGTCGTCACACGTGCAGGGATGTATGTATTTGTGACAGAACGGGGTTGGAGACAGATATTTTAGGTTGTGGGGAGGCAACCCAGTTATGAATTTTAGTAAGCAAAAAGAAGGGAAAGGTAAAGTTTAAGGCGAGTAGCTTAGCAGTTGATAGGATAAAAACGGATGATGTGCAGCATGTAATATTGTATGAAGTGTGGTTGTGTTGGCATAACAAAGATTAAGCACTGGGTTATCTGACAAGAGATGACATGAGAGTGAGGTGCTGGATGGAAATTTTGGCGAACAAATCATGTTTTTGATATATGATTATAATTGACAATGCAAAGAGGGGTAATAATGTGAAGGATTGTGGCTGCGAGCCGATTCTCTTGTGTGAACATGCTGGAACTGTGAACCGCTAAAAAATTGATAAGTTTTGTTTTTTTCCTGAGATGTGTATTACTACTGGTTATTGTGTGGAGACATTTCCTTGTGAAATTGGCCATTTCCTAGATTATTTAGTATGTCCTAAGGGGGCCCATGGAGTCCGTGTTGGATCGCTTAGATTGGTTTATTTCTCCGAGAATTGGGTGTGATTCATAATTTCATATGTAATAGCGTGGATGGGCTCAGGGAGAATATTGTTTTACCGCTGTTGTAAGGGTTGGCAGGAAATGGGTCTGATAACCCCAAAGTGAGTAATGGGTTGGGGGATGTGTTCGAAATTTAAGGGGTCACTCTCATGCCCGAGTGGGAAGTAGGCAAGGGAGATGGAGAGTTAAAGCTTTACCTAGTAGCCTATGTGCCTTGATGACTCGGGTAGTAGCAACATTACAGTAGTGGCCTACAGTTGTGTCAGCAGGTATCCTGTTCCGTCCTGAGGCTGGGGCCAGACCACCTCAGTCTACTGCCGCGTGCCGGCAGGTGAGCGGCGCTTTCCAGTACCTGTTGTTTTCCCGGGAGAGGGAGACCACCCAGGCCGTCTGCCTTCTGTGGGGCAGCTCTCCTCCGGCTACCGGCACTCTTCCGGGAGTTCT
>CM065723.1:25332857-25340357 GCA_033310375.1 Conus canariensis
TGTTCCTCCTTGACCAGATCCAGCTTGAACACCTCTCTGCCGCTTCTGCCATTGCTTTCAGGCCTCTGGATTTTTCCTTCCCTGCAACTGAGAGCTGTTTCATGAGGCTGTATGCAGACGTTCCTACAAACCCCCTAGCTCCAATTTCTGCAGTGAGGACTTTGACCTGATAGCCTTCTCTCCTCAGGCTGTTTGCCAGATCAGCATACTTTTCAGTCTTGTAGATCTGAGCTGCCTCCATTCTGTTCTCATATGGTACCGTGAGCTCGATCATGATCAGCTGCTTGGTTGACTTAGAGTGGACTACTATGTCTGGTCTCATGCCACTCTTGCTGATGATCTCTGGGTGACTCTTCCATTCTGGGAGGTCTGCAGTGCACTCCCAGTCATCTGCCCCGTCCAGCAGACTCTGCCTGCATGTTTCGAGTGGCACTGTTGTTCTTGGCCATGATTTGCTGCCTCCTGCCGTGAAGAATGTTGCGGGTGCTTTTGGAGTCCTGATTTTCCCTTTTGTGGTGTTGGTACTAGCCCAGACTACTTGTACAATCTCTTTGAGCACTTGGTTGTGCCTCCATGTGTACCTTCCTTGAGCCAGGGCTACTTTACATGAGCTTAGGACATGCTCCACTGTTTGTTTTTCATGGCAGAGGGGACATGCAGGATCGTCTGTTTTCCCCCACTTCACCAGGTTTGCATTTGAGGGCAGAAGGTCATATGCAGATCTGAGAATGAAGCTGATCCTAAGAGGGGCCATGCGCCAAATGTCATTCCAAGTGAGACTTCTTTGGAGTGCATTCTCCCACGTTGTCCATTGCCCTTGCTGGCTCTGCTGGACTGCTTTTTGGAGTCTTCTTCTTCTTCCTCGTTCGCCATCCCGTTAGATGAGCAGCCCGGTGTCCTCGATGAAGGCTGCCGTCCGTCGCAGCTCCTCCAGGGTGCCATACAGCTTGGCTTCCACTGCTGTCGGTGTTGGCCAGTACTTTCTCCTGGATGCTGCATACGTCGTACAGACTTGAAGGATGTGGTCAGTTGTCATTGGTCCCTCACTACAAGGGCACTCTCCACTCTGTCCAATGCCAAATTTTGTGTGCATGTGGTGGAGCAGGCGATTGTGTCCAGTCCTCAGGCGGAAGATCTTGACCTGTTCCCGTCGTCCCAGCAAATGGTATGTGTCTTCTGGGTTGTATTTGGGATGCAGGAGGCGCCATTTTATTCCTTGTTGTGCCTTGATGATTGTCTTAATTTCATCGTATGACACCAGGTTGTTGGCCTGCTCCTTCTGTGCACCATCTTTTGCCAGAATGTCCGCTTTTTCGTTGCCTCTGATGCCACAGTGTGCTGGTACCCATTGTATCATCACTTTCTCCACTCTGGCACTCAGGGCAACAAGGGCTGAAGTGATATGGTTCTGTTCTTTGCAGCGGGAGTTCTTGAGGGCTTGGAGCACGGAGAGAGCGTCAGAGAAGACCACCACCTGCCCTGTTGTTCTTTTGGAGTTCTGCAAGACTGTTGTGGCTGCCTCACAGAGGGCTTCTCGCTCAGCTCGGAAGTTGGTGGAGTATTTTCCTGTTGGAATTGCAATTTCTTCATCTCCGTCTTTGTATCGAAGGAAGATTCCAGCTCCACCATCCCTCGTTGCCTCTGTGGCGGAGCCATCTGTGAAGACATGGTCCAGTCTTCCTGGGGATATTGGTTGCAGATGTACTCCATGGCCAGGGCCTTCCTTTGGGTGTCTGACTGTATTCCTCTCTTCTCCACTCCGGGAATGCTGGTGACGACTGTTGGGAACACCTGCCTCTTCCAAGATGGGTGGGTGACATTTGCCGGGATAGGCTTTGCTTCGTGTTCCATCAAGACTGGGCTTTGTCTTTCAAGGCGTCTTGACTGGCAGATGAAGCTGCCTCTTTTCAACCGGCTCTTGGTGGGTCTGCTCATTCTGTTGTTCATTGGATGGTTTTCAAGGCGTTTGAATTTTGCTGCTTGGATGAGGATCTTTGTGTCCCTTCTGTCCTCTAATGACTGTAGCCCAGTGGTCTCTTCCATCTTCAGGATTGGGGTGGATCTCATGGCGCCAATTATGACACGCTGAGCTTGGTTCTGTATCTTATTGAGGTGGTTGAGGTTAGACTTTGCAGCAGATGCCCATGCTGATGTCCCGTACTCAACTACAGGTCGGACTCTCCCTGTATAGAGTCTCTTCAGGATACGTTCGTCAGCCCCCCAGTTCGTCCCCGCAAGTTTCCTCATGATCGCCAGTCTCAACTTGGCCTTGCTACAGCATCTGGTGATCTGCTGTTTCCAAGTGAGCCTGCGATCAAAGGTCACTCCCAGGTAGGTAGGTGTGGGTTCCTCTGCAAGCCTTTGGTTGTTCAGTGTCAGCTTCGCCTCTTGCTTCTTGCTGGATAGGCTGAAGACTGTGTAGGTTGTTTTGCTTGAGTTGACAGAGACAAGCCATTCCTTGGTCCAGTCGCTGATCTTGTTGAGCGCAGTCTGGAGGCGTACCTGTGCTGTGGTGGTGTACTCTTCAGAGCACCAAAGCACCAGGTCATCTGCGTAGATCGCTCCTCTGACCCCTTTTGGCAGTTCTCTGACGATGTCATCTATGAAGATGAGGAACAACGTTGGCGAAAGGACTCCTCCTTGTGGTACTCCCTGTCTCAGCACCTTCTTCTTGCTTTTCTGGCCCTGAATCTTGACTCGGGCTTGGCGATTGTGTAGGTACTGGCTGATCCAGGTGTACATCCCCCCAGACACACCACATCGCCGTAGTTTGAGCCTAAGTCCGTCCTTCCAGACTTTGTCGAACGCCTTCTCCATGTCAATCCAGACAGCAAGCGTGTTCTTCTTTTCTTGGAAAGCGTCCTCAATGCTTTGCGTGATGAATGTGATCTGGTCTTCTGTTGATCTGTGTTGGCGGAAGCCTGCCTGTTCAGGGCTCAGCAGCTGATGCTCCTCAAGGTGCCAGACAAGCCTTGTGTTGACAAGTCTCTCCATCAGCTTTCCTAAGCAGCTTGTAAGGCTGATGGGTCTGTAGCTGTCAGCCTTCGACTTGTCCTTTCCCTTTTTGTGAATGGGGATCATGTCTGCTTCCCTCCAACACTGTGGTACTGATCCTGTCTTCCAGCTGGAGTTAAAGATTTTTAGAAGGACTGCCTTGCTCTTCATCCCAAGATGCAGAATCATTTCATTTGTGATTCCGTCTGGTCCAGGTGACTTCTTCAGGTTGAGGCTCTGCAACGCTTCCTCCAGCTCTTTCTCTGTGAAAGCTGTGGTCATGACTTCCTCTTGGGGCTCTTCCTCATGAAGTTCACCTTGGGCCCTGTGCACTGCAGCTCTATGTTCAGGAGGG
This sequence comes from Conus canariensis, assembly GCA_033310375.1. Taxonomy (NCBI): domain Eukaryota; kingdom Metazoa; phylum Mollusca; class Gastropoda; order Neogastropoda; family Conidae; genus Conus; species Conus canariensis. Next base: position 25,336,207 of record CM065723.1, read on the forward strand.
ACTTCCAGATTGCTGATGTTTTCATAGACGTCTATGAAGTGGTCTGCTGCTTTCTTTCCAGAGAGGTAATTTCCATTCTCTTGTATTGTTATAGTGGTGTGACTTGTTGTTTCATTACAGAGGGTTCTAGCCAGTTTCCACAGCTTGCTGCCATCCCTGTCGAGATTTAGGCTTTCAGTTTTCTCTTGCCAGCTTTTTCTTGCAGCTTGTGCGCAGGACAGCTTGTATCTGGCAGTTACTTCCTTCAGCGCTATGTTATTCTCCAGTGATGGCTGCTTTTCTGCTCTGTCCCTGGCTTCCGTAACAGCATCTTCCAGATTCTGGAGTTCCTCCGTCCAGTAGGGCTTGTAATCTTTACGTGCTCCTCTTGGGATGGATTCTGTAGCAGCTTTCAAGACGGCCTTTGTGAAGTCTCGAACCATCTTGTTTGAGTCCTTCTGCCTGATGTTGATTGGCTTTGTGTGTGTATCAGTGAGGGTCTCGAAGAGAGTCCAGTCCGCCTTTCTGTAATTCCAGCGGGGAAAACACTTTGCTTGTGGACACTGTAAGTTGAGGTTGATAGAGAGTTTGACGGGCTTGTGGTCACTTCCTCCAAGCTGGTTGAGGACTGTTCTTGTGGTCCTGACGAACAGGTCGTTGGTGGCGAACGCTAGATCTGGTGTTGATGTGGTCATCCAGCGTCTAGAGTAAAAGGTGGGTTCATCATCTTCTTGATTAATGAGATGAAGATGTGTGTCAATCTCCCAATCCTCAACTTCTTCGCCTCTCTTGTCCGTCTCCTCATAGCCCCATCTCTCTGAGTGACTGTTAAAATCACCCACCACCACGCAGTTGTTGTCTGGGATGTTCATGTATGTGAGGGAAAGATCACGATCTTGAGGGCAATAGACATTGTAGATCCTGATGTTGCGTTCCTTAAGGACTATATCAATACCTTGGATCTCTGCCTGTTGATTGGTGTTGATCTTGAGTTCTTGTGCGGCGATGGAATTCCGCACCAAGATAAGCACCCCTCCTTTGTTTCTTTCCTCACGGTCCAACCTGATGGTCTCGTAACCCCTCACTTGAAAGCGATGGTTTACGGTCAAATGTGTCTCTTGGACACATGCGATATCAATATTTTCTTGATGCATCCTTTCTGCCAAGCCAAGTTTCTTTTTATGCACCCCTTCTGCATTCCACTGGAGAATGTTGAGCATTCTGGGTGGTACCGTTTGCTTGGCATTAGCAGGAGGATGAGGTCTCCTTCTTCGTCGCATTGACATGCAGAATTTCTTTGTCTGACCACCGACCGCTTGGGGTGGGCCCCTTTGAGGCATAGGGCCCGGCTCCCGACCTCCCCGGCGGGTCTCCGAAGGTCGAGCGCCACATCGAAATTCTGTGGACTGCATCATCATGGAGGCGTATATGCGTGGTATCGTGGTTTAAGCTGCGCCAGTGGCCCGATACCTCCGTCTTCAGCTGGAGTTTTCTTTCGGGGTGCCTCACCCTTAGCTCATGGCCCGTGCGTCCTGCCCTGTGAGCACAGGGGGGATTGTTTCTCCGGGGATCCCACCCCGGGGCTAGAGGTTATACCGCGCCTCTTGACCGCATGATGAGCCCGTCATAGGACACATGGGGTATTTCAGTGAGGACAACAGTGCCACCTGTTGACCCACCCCGTCCTGATAGGAACATCGCCAGTTGGTCCGGGACTGCTTATTCTGCCAGGCAAGCCTGACTTATATCGCAGCTAACCCCCATATCTGAGGGCCATTCCCCTATCCGCCACCCGGGGACCCGCCGAGTTGGGGATGGTCGCCCCACTACTGAATTGAAAGCAGCCTGGTCCCGGTTTTTGGAGTCTTTTTTGGTCTTCTTCTTTTCTCATCTCCTGAATCATCATGTCTCTTTTGGCTTTTCCTTTGGCCTTTGACCACCATTCAGTTTTGGTCCACCCCAGTCCTTGTCTGTTGGTCTGTGTGTGTCCTGTTATTTCTCTGATCTTGAGACTTTCTTTTGCAGAATCCATCGCCTCTTGAACTTTCCATTTTCTGCCTGTCTTCAGCTGGGGCTTGATTGCTTCTACCACCTTGTCTCCTGAGTCCTCCAGCATGCTTTGAAGTCTGATCTTCCCTGCTTTGTATTCCTCCAGGATGGATTTCAGTGGTAGTTTCAGCTTTGCTTGGCGACAGTACAGCGCTATGTCAGTCAGACAGGGTGGGACACCAAGCCATTTCCTTGTGAACTTGTTTATTTTGGCTTCCATTGCCTCCACTATGCTGGTGCAGATGTCGTATATCATAAGAGGCCATAGGAGCTTTGGTATCAGCATGAACTGCAGACACCAGACCTTGTATTTGCCAGGGAGCCCACACTGGTCAATGGTCTCCAAGCCTTCCTCCACCATCTGCTTGGTTTCTTTTGCTCTTTGTGTGTCTTTCAGCGTATCATCATACCATCTTCCAAGGCTCTTGACTGGTTCTTCTGTGACTGTTGGAATGGCCTGGTTGGCAACACTGAAGACCACAGATCCGGCCACTTTTCCTTTCCTCAGTGAGAGACTCCGTGATTTCTTTGGCTTGAACTTCATTCTGGATGAGGCAACTATGTCGTCCAGCCTCTCCAGCACATGACGTGTCTCGTCTTCTCTGGATGAAATCACTGTAGTGTCATCCATGAAGGCCTTGAGAGGAGGCATCTTGTATCCATCGCCAAGGTCTGTTTGTCTCGCGTTGTTTGTTGCTGCTTTCAAGATGAGTTCCATTGCCAGCACGAACAGTATTGGGGAAATTGCACAGCCCATTGCAATACCCACTTCCAAGTTGATCCAGTCTGTTGTGTACTCCTTGGTAGAGAACCGCATTGAGAAGCCATTGAAGTACTTCTTGAGCATGTCGCGGATGTTCTTTGGCACATGGTACATCTCAAGAGCCAACTGTATCATCTCATGGGGCACAGATCCATATGCGTTTGCCAGATCAAGCCACACTACGTCCAGGTCTCTCTTTTCTGTTTTTGCTTTTTGGATTGCGTCCCAGATCATTGTGGCGTGTTCTACACAGCCAGCCACGCCTGGGATGCCACCTTTCTGGACTGACACATCCAAGTACTTGTTTTCCATCAGGTACTTGGTCAGCCTTGCTGCCATGACAGAGAAGAAGATTTTCCCTTCGACGTTCAGTAGTGATATTGGTCTGAACTGGCTGATGTCACTTGAGTTTTGCTCTTTGGGGATGTACACACCATCTGCCGTCATCCACTGGCCGCTGATCTTCTGGTTTCTCCAAGCCGATCGCAGCAGCCTGTGGAGCCACTCCAGCACCTTGGGACATTTCTTGTAAAGCTGGTAAGGTATTCCGTTTGGCCCTGGTGATGATTTGGCTCTGGCTTTGTCGACCACCTTCTTGATTTCCGCCAACGTTGGAGGCTTGCCATTGAATTGTTCCTCAGGGTTGGTTGGCCACACCAGCCCTTGAATGTCGAGTGGTGCTTTGCTCTGTGGGTCAGAGTATGTTTTCCTCAGATGCTGCTCAAGAACTCCTTTGTCCACACTTAGGGTCCCAGATTTTGGCTGCTCAAACAGTGTTCTGGCAAACTGGAAGGGGTCTCTGAAGAAGCGCTCTTGTGTCTTCTTCTTTTTGCTCTTCCTCTTCCTCGCAGATTCCGCTTTGCTGAGGGCGCTGTGTTTTTCTTTCAGGTCTTTCCACAGTTTTTCCAAGCCTTGTTTTTCAGCTGGCAGTGCGGTCTTCATTTGCATCTTGAGGTTTTTCTTTTGGACCCTGATCTTGTCCATCTTTTCTTGGCGTCTGGATTTCTTTGGAGGTGTTTTCTCTTTGGGTAGTTTTGCTCCATAGGCGTCTCTACATGTGGCATACACAATGTCCCCATATGTGGCTAGTTTGTGTTCCAGGGTGCTTTTCCCTATCAGTGCATCGAGTCTTTGGACGATTTTTGCATCCAGTTTCTCCCAATCTTCAGTTTCGTTTGCTCGTGGCAGGTTGAGTTTCAGGCGCCTGGCATCGAGGGCCTGTGAAAATTCCTCATCCGAACCAACAGCGTGGATGTCCTTGGCACTGTGGTTTAAATCCTGGCCTTGGTCTTCCGACGTCTTATCTGCTGATGCAGTGCGCTGCTGCTCATTCAGATGAGTCTTCACACATCCCATCTTT
>CM065723.1:25342857-25380357 GCA_033310375.1 Conus canariensis
TGACACTACTAAAGAAAAAAGGAAAAAAAAGGAAAAAAAAGAATAAACAAACAAACAAAATCCTTTGCTCCCCCCCCCCCCCCCCCCCCATTTTATCCATCCCACCCCCCTTCCTTTCTTATCCCCCGCAAATAAAGTTAATAAAAATATTATAAGTATTTTCCAATAGGGGTGCGCTCTAAGTGTACAAAGAATTCGTACGTTAAAGCTGGTGACTGAAAAATGGCCTGCACAGTATTTTGCTTCAATACCGGAATGATTTTTTTCATATCATTGCATGAAACAATATGAATTGGAGTAATTTTGTTTCCACATACGCAAACTACGTTTTTTACATATTTTGTTTTAAATGCATTAAGTTTCCACCTGTGCATTAATGAGAGTAATTTTCTATTAAGATTAAAATTCTCTTTGATTCTTTTAATATCAAACTGTTCTTTATAAACGTGATCTACCATACTATATTCGAAAGCTTTCCAGATATGCGACTTAACTAAGTTACACTGTTCATGTACTGGTAAGGGGAAATCAAACAGTTCTGAATCAAAACTATTTTTGGCTCCACGTTTAGCTGCCCTGTCTACTTTTTCATTATAATGAAAAGAACAATGTGAAGGAATCCAACAAAAAACTACATGGGTTCCTCTTGCAATCAACATGTGTATCATACAATTTATCTCTATGACCATTTCAGGTCTTGTGCGCAATTGAGAAACTTTTAATGCCTGAAGAGCTGATTTAGAATCAACACAGAACAGAATTTGAAATATTGTTTTTGGAAAGTTTAAAAGATAATTTAAAGCCAGGAGTATCGCTGTTAATCTGCTGTAAATATCGATTTGTTAATTCCGATATAAATGATTTCTCTACTCTTAAGTCTGGTATTAAGAATGCACAGCCTGTTTGTTTATCAATGCACGAACCGTCTGTGTATATTTTCAAATAATTTGAATAGTTCTTTTCAACATGGCATTTGATATAGCTTGCTAACATGTTTATGTTTTCATCTTTTTTCATATTAGTATGTTCAATATCAAAATGTGCTTTATTAAGCTCCCATGGTGGTATAGGAGAAAATAACGGTCTAATGGATAGAGCATCGTTTCGATTGAAACTCCAGAATCAGTAATACTTTTTGACGTGTACGTTGCCAGTGTTTTTGGAGAAGCTATAGATTTTGCTCTTCTAGGAAAATCAATATCTGACCTCATTTTTATTTCAAATCTAATGTGCGTTTTATTAGTTGTACTCTTGATAACAAATTTACAACACGCTAACTCTCTGTATTCATCTAAGGGAAGCATCTGCGCTTCATAATACGTACGAGAAGATGATGCATGCACCGGAAGGCCAAGTGCTAATTTCAATGCCTTGCATTCAATACTTTCAAGCTTTTTCAATAGGTATTTGGGAGCGCTAAAGATTACTTCTTGGGCATATGTTATTTTCGACCTCATTAAAGATTTACATAGAGTTATCAATGTAGATGAATTCTGTCCCCATTTTTCTTTAGAAATAATTTTAAGGAAATTTAATATTTTCCTCGCCTTTGTTAATAAGTATTCAATATGAGCTTCCATGATAGTTTAGATGTGAAATGGACTCCTAGGAATTTAACTTCTGTCACGTATTTAAGAGGTGTTTCGCCCAATGTAAAAACAGGCGTTTTTCTGGATTATTACCACTATTGAAAAGAATTATATTTGTTTTTTCAACAGATAAGTTCAATCCATTTAACTTCATGTATTCCGACATCCTATTTAGTTCGTCTTGATAGATCTTTCTGATGAAACTTATATCACGCTGTGGAGTTTTCTTGTGTGTGTGTGTGTGTGTGTGTGTGTGTGTGTGTGTGTGTGTGTGTGTGTGTGTGTGTGTGTGCACGTGTGCATGTGTGTGTGTGTGTGTTGGCGTGATTGCTGGAAAAGGTAGAAATACGAAGACATTGTTTCCCTGGAGGAGCTCCCTCTGTCTGCTCAAAGTCTTATTTCTTTTTGCTCCTTGAAACAAAACATTTTGTTTGCAGAGGGCACTTTCCTTCAAATACAGACCTTCCCTCACGACTCTGCGACACTTTTGAAATACAGTAGAGAAACAGAGCGCCGGTTTTTGTAAAGGGATATAACTACTCAAATAATTAGTGTATGTTCAATGCAGCAGTTAGCTCCCTGAAATCGTGGTTATTGCTCATTTGGTATTTGAGTATTCTGTTATTTTTCTGTCTCAAACAACACACACACACACACACACACACACACACACACACACACACACACACACAAACACACAGGTACACGCTCATGCACACACTGGCATATCTAATTATAAGAAACAAAGGGCAGATTACTCGTTAGAACAGTTACGCTTCTAGTGCTCCCCCCCCCCCCCCTCCTCCCCAACGCCCCTCCCTATGAACGCAGTAGTATTTTTGTTCTTTCTTTCTTCATTCCTAGGCTAAGACTTTGAGATTCGCCAATGGTGATAGTATTACGTAAACGTTCGTTATTAATCACATCATTGACATAGCCACATTCCGTCTTCGGGATTATTGACCCACCGGTACACGATAAGACTACTGTTCTCCGAAAGGCGGATTGGGATTTAACGTGCATGCAAGATTTTTCTTCTTTCTTTCTTTGATTTTGTTGTTGTTGTTGTTGTTGTTGTTATTTTTGGGGTGCATGTATTCACGCATGGGACCTCGGTTTAAAATCTCATCCGAAGGACTTAGGAGGGGACTGAACTCTGCCCAGATCTTGATTTCGAAGAGAAAACAATGAACAATAAACAAGAAGGGCAACTCTAGCTCCCCATAAGAAAACCTAACTCAGAGTAACTTTTATTCAAGACTGGTACAGCCTTTTAAACTTGAATAAAGTCAGACAAATACAAAGACGAACAATCTAATAGTGGGAGGAAAAACAAGCGCAGGCCAACACAAATTAAAAGGCTGTGCCAGTCTTGAATAAAACTGACTCTGAGTTAGGTTTTCTTACGGGAGCAAGAGTTACCCTACATGTTTATTGTTTACTGTTCCCTGCCTCATTTCATGTTCCATTTCGAAGAGAAAACTCGGCCAACTGCCTGCCTCAAGTGAGAAACGAAACCGCAGACCTTGGAACAGGAGTCTGGCACCTAGCCAGGTCCCTGGGAAGCAGTGCTTGCCTGCATGTGTCCCAGACCACAGGAAGTGAATAACAGGGAACTGGAGCATGGCAGGAGCCAAGTGCGAGTGTTCGTATGGAGGTGCAAACAGAACGCGTGTGTCTCTGCAGAGGATCGGAGCAGCCTGGACGGGGCGTACACAGGCACAAGGTCACATATTATAAATACGTAGAGAAAAAAAAGTCTGAGGACATTTGGTTGCCTAAATGATGATGTTTTGTACTGAATATTTTGACTTATGATGGAAAACCATCCCCACCATAAAAACCTAATTTTAATGGTTAAGAACCTGCTTACTTAGATTGTAAAGGAAATGATTTTTTTTTAGTTATGCGGGGATTGTCTTCAGTCGTGACAAGCTCCTAGCATAAACACTATCGGTCTCCAAAATCCCCCTAAGTCGGAGTGTGGCTGCCCACGTGGCGGGGTCATCAAAAACGGTCACACACGTCATGTTCTCATCTCTAGCTGATGCATTTGTACCATAGTGTTCAAGTACTTTGGCTGTTCGGATGATCGCTGGAGTCTTCGCCAGGGTACGACAACAACAACAACAACAACTACTTAGCATCAATGTCACATTTTCACCTTCGCTTATATAAAGAAACACTGCCTGAAAAATCTTGAAGGACAACCACTTTGCCTCATGAAGGGATGGGGCGTTGTCGATGTTTTGCGCTCGATCGGAACAGGCACCACCGACTTAACACCACTGACGGTCTTTGCAACATTGTACGCCGAGTCTTCACTGCCTGGTGTCCTCGTGGAAATCTGATACTGATAACTTATTTCACTGTTTTGATCTTAATCTATAGTCACTTCTTTTCGTTTTTCCTGTTTTGTAAAAACAGGAAATAATAGAATCAATCGTGGTGTGTGTGTGTGTGTGTGTGTGTGTGTGTGTGTGTGTGTGTGTGTGTGTGTGTGTGTGTGTGTGTGCGTGCGTGCGTGCGTCTCTCTCTCTCTCTCTCTCTCTCTGCATATGTGTGTGAGTGTGTGTGTGTGTGTGTGTGTGTGTGTGTGTGTGTGTGTGTGTGAGTGTGTGTGTGTGTGTGTGTGTGTGTGTGTGTGTGTGTGTGTGTGTGTGTGTGTTGCGTGTGTGTGTGAGTGCGTGCATGCGTCTCTCTCACTCACTCTCTCTCTCTGCATGTATGTGTGTGTGTGTGTGCGTGTGCGTGTGCGTGCGCGCGCGCGTGCCTGTGCGTGTGAATCAAGTCAAAGAAATAAACAGATAAAAGTACTTGAGGAGCACGCAAAATCTTCATCCTCAATGACCAAAGAAACTGAAATACAGAGTTAATCAGTCGCAAAATCTTCATCCACAATGACCAAAGAAACTGAAATACAGAGTTAATCAGTCGCAAAATCTTCATCCAGAATGACTAAAGAAACTGAAATACAGAGTTAATCAGTCGCAAAATCTTCATCCAGAATGACTAAAGAAACTGAAATACAGAGTTAATCAGTCGCAAAATCTTCATCCTCAATGACCAAAGAAACTGAAATACACAGTTAATCAGTCTTGTGTGTATCATTACATATTACATGGTGCAAACATAGATCATCGGGAATAAAAACGGTGCAAAACGTCAGCTGAAACTACTAGCTACGAGAGACCACTGGCTCAAAACATATCGGCCATTTGACACAGAAATCCGGATGACACATGAATAATATTTTCCAATGTCATAATCAAAGATCAACGTTTTCAGGAGAAAAAAAATTGCTAACTCTGGGCCGCTTCTTCCAACTTGTCAGATTTCAGTTTGATAGTGAGGCAAACAGGAACAGGAGGAGAACCCTCGCTACAGGTCCACCAAGTCCTTTCCCCCCGCAAACCTGACAGGCAACTGTGTGTGCCTCAAGGGTAGTTCTCCATTCCCACCTCAGGACACACTCTGGCAAATGCCTTCCGTGCTGAACCGACGGCAGATGACATTATCATGATTTTATTCTTAAAAACAACAACACGTTTATACCATCATGATTTTTATTCTTAAAAACAATGGAACAAGTTTATACAATTATCATGTTTTTGTTAAAAGCAACAATTAAACACGCTTATAACATCATCGTGATTGTATTTTTAAAAACAACAACAATTAAACACGGTTATACCATCATCATGATGTCATTCTTAAAAACAACAATTTAACACGTTTGTACCATCATCATTATCTTATTCTTAAAACAACAATGAAACACGTTATACCACCATGATGATTTTATTCTTAAAAACAATTAAACACGTGTATACCATCTTCATGATTTTATTCTTAAAACAACAGCAAACAAACACGTTCGTACCATAATTATGATCTTATTCTCAAAAACGACAGCAAACAAACACGTTTACACCATCAACATAATTTTATTCTTAAAAACAATAACAATTAAGCACGTTTATACCATCATCATGATTTCATTATTAACAACAACAATTAAACACGTTTATATCATCATCATGATTTCATTCTTAAAAACAACAACAATTAAACACGTTTATATCATCATCATGATTTTATTCCTAAAACAACTAAACACGTTTATATCATCATCATGATTTTATTCCTAAAACAACTAAATACGTTTATTCCATCATGATTTTATTCCTAAAACAACTAAATACGTTTATTCCATCATGATTTTATTCCTAAAACAATTAAATACGTTTATTCCATCATGATTTTATTCTTTAAAACAGCAACAGATAAACACGAAAAACAAATAGTCATCACAATGCACCATATACCCATGATAATCATAAGTTTTTCTTGTGTTTTAGCAACCATCGGTGTGAAATGAGAACTAGTAGGAAAAATCCTTGGTGAAATCTTGACGGCAGATTCTCAGAGGAAACCATCTTCAGGCAAATGTGTCACCAGTGATCTTCTTACATCTCATGGGACCGGGCCGCGTGATCCCTTGATGCCCTTACGCTGCCGGAATTTTCCTTCTCTGGTGCTGCCGGGATTCGAACCAGCACCTTCTGGATCGGGTGGACGACTCAAGACTTTACCTTTAGACGGATGTCTTACCCACATCGCTATCGGCCACGTTGCTCTGAACTGAGAAATTTGAACCTTATGAAGTTCATTATTGTTCCTCCTCGAATAGATCCAGCTGGAACTCTTTCCAGCTGCCTCTGCCATCGTCTTCAGGGTTCTGGTCTTGCTCTTGTCAGAAACAGCGAGCTGTTTCATGAGATCAGAGGCTAATGAGCCTACAAATTCCGTTGCTCCGACGTGAATGGCGAGGACTTTGGGCTTGGAAGCCAGCAGCTTCCATCACGCTGCTGGCTAGACTGGCTTCCTTCTCAGTCCTGGACACGCCAGCTTGCTCCATCCTGCTTTCATGTGTGGCACAGTGAGTCTAACCAGATTCATCTGCTCTGATCAACCGGCATGGAGTACACTACCCAGTCTCACGCCACTCTTCCTGGTGATATCTGGATGGTTTCCCCCACCGTCCTTGGAGGTCTGATGTACATTCCCAGTCATCCACTCTCATCCAGCGAACCCCGATTCTTTTGTCTGGATGTCACAGCTGTTCCAGACCATGAGTGTCTGTCTGGCTTGGTGCCATGTGGAAAACGTGGCTAGTGGAGCTTCGGTGTGGCGTAGTGTTTCCTCACACAACACACACACGCACGCACACACGAACTAACACCCCCCCCCCCCCCCCCCCCACACACACACACGCACTAACACACACAATCTAACGAAGATTTAGTATCATGACGATGATGATGATGACGATGATGATGTTGATGATGATGACGATGATGATGATGATGATGATGATGATGATGATGATGATGATGATAAAGCTAAATCGTTTACAGCCAAGCCGATCACGGAGGCCACACCAGAATTGGTGGAAACTGGTCATCTGACAGATGACACGGTTGGGGGGGGGGGGGGGGAGGTGTGTGTATGTGGGGGGGGGGGGGGGGAGCAGCAGAGGGATGGGGTGTAGAACGAAACGGAATGGAGAAAAAAAAAAAAAAGGGGGGGGGGGGGGAGGGGAGGGGAGGATCCACGTGGGAGGTAAGCTGGTCCAGACACCTCTCCACACCCTGTGGACAAATGTCGTAACGAGCTCCCCAAGGGTCAGAGGTCGTGGCGGGGCCTTCCAGGCAGCCGCCAATTAAAACTGTTGACACTGGTCTGAAATGGCACCCGGAGAGAGAGATGGCTTTCCCCCCGCAAAGTGGCCAATGGTGTGTGCCATTAGAGGGGGAGAGACGGGCGGGTGAGGGTGGGAGGTGGGGGTGGGGGTGTGGGTGTGAGGGTGGTGGGTGGGGGTGGGGGTTGGGGGTTGTTGTTTGCCGACATGGCGACACACCATCCGCTGAAGGCTACTCCCCGGGGCCTAGACAGAGGTGGCAAGGGGACACACGAGGAGCCCAGCGGAGTGTTCACAACACACACACACACAACACACACACACACACACACACACACACACACACACCAGACACAAACCAGACAGACAGACAGACAGACAGACAGACAGACAGACAGACAGACACACACACACACACAACACACAATCACACACACATCACACACACACACACACACACACACACCACACATATTCACACACACACACACAACACACACACACACACACACACACATTCACATACACACACACACATTCACATTCACCACACCACACACACACACACACACACACACACACACACACACACACACACCAGACACAACCACACACACACACACACACACACACACACACACACACACCAACAACCCACACACGCACACACACACACACACACACCTTCTCGTCATAAATTCCTCCTCCCGCCACTCCTCTATTCTCTCTCTCTCTCTCTGTTTCCTTCAAACTCTCTTTTTCTGCCCCCCCTCTCCTCTCTCTCTCTCTTCCGCCCCACCTCTCCCCCCTTCCTCCCCACGCGTTCCTCCTGTCCTTCTCTCTTTCTTCCAGAAGGAACCTCTCGCTCAGCGGCCTGTTTAGCAGAGCTTCATCGACAGTGGATCATTATTACTTGCCAACGGCGACAACTACACGAGACGGAAACCAGGAACGAGTGAGGTCATTGCCTCCCTTCCGTCGACTTACTCCGCTCTGAGAGGCGAGGGGAAACTAACCACATGTTGGAGACTAATGGTGGAGCCTTGGACACCGCTGCAGAACATTACTGCCGCCAGAACAAACGCTGGTCTCATTTCCGAAAGTGTGTGTGTGTGTGTGTGTGTGTGTGTGTGGTGTGTGTGTGTGTGTGTGTGTGGGTGTGCGCGCGCGTGCGTGCGTGCGTGTGTGTATGTGCGTGTGTGTGTGTGTGTGTGTGTGTGTGTGTGTGTGTGTGTGTGTTGTGTGTGTCTGTGTGTGTGTGTGTGTGTGTGTGTGTGTGTGTGTGTGTGTGTGTGCGTGTGTATGTGTGTGTGTGTGTGTGTGTGTGTGTGTGTGTGTGTGTGTGTGTGTGTGTGTGTGTGTGTGTGTGTGTGTGTTCTTTTCTTTGTTTTTGTTTCAGTTTTCATCCACTTTTTCGTCCTTGTTCCTGTTCCTCTTCCCCCTCCCCCCTTCTCTCTCTCTCTCTGTTTTTTTTTTTTTTTTTTTTTTTTTTTTTAAATAACGGAGGGTTAAATCAATCTTCCTTTGTTGGCAGAACAAATGGTCAATGTATTTAATAACTTTCAGTTATGCAAGTTCACAGACAACCAGTAAAAAAAAAAAAAGAAAGAAACACCAAAACAAAAAAAAAACAAAAACAAACAAACAAAAAAAACCATCGCCCGACGTATGGAAAATTCTATACTTGTAATTTCCGTTTTCTTTTTTCACTCCCGTTGACTGTCCTTATCTCCCCCCCCCCCCTCCCCCCCCCCCCTTTTTTTTTTGTTTTTGTTTTTTGTTTGTTTTGTTTTTGTTTTTGTTTTATTCCTTATCGCCTTTTCCTTTCTTCTTTGTTACCATCCACTTTTTTACGTTTGCCTTCGTGGCCCATTCAACAGCCTTCGTTGTTAGAAAGTCTGTACACCTTTTTTTTTTTTTTTTTCCTCCTCCGCTTTGCGGGGACAGTCATGTATTACGGGGACGCCTTTCAATGTCCGTTGTGTTTCAGTCTTACGGAAATTCTGTGTTAGTCATTTCCTCTTTTCTGTAACTCTCTCTAACTCTGGCCTTTCTCTCTATATATTTTTTCTCTTTCTTTTTCTTTACAGTCGTCCACGATTTTTTCTACCCTTGTGGCGTAGGCTCATACACCTTTGTTCTAGATATTTTCCCTGCACATTTCTCGGAACCCCTGTTCACAACTGTCAGCACATTTAGTAAAAAAAAAAAAAAAAAAAAGGTCCTGTCCTATTAAAGAGAGAGAGAGAGAGAGAGAGGAGAGAGAGAGAGAGAGAGAGAGAGAGAGAGAGAACACCCCACCATTTCCTCATGTACAAACATACACATCATATCTACAACCCATGAGAACATGTCTATTTTCAAAGACTACCGTGAAAGAAGAACAATATGTCCCTAAAAAGCTTTCGCTATGAGGACGTAGAACTCCACCATGACCTTACATGTCTGCTGGCATACTCCAGACTGATGAAACAAGGCTTCCTGGACGGCACCAGGATTTACCCTCACTTCTTCACTGCCAGTTCAACGAAAGGTGAGGGGAAAACCCCCACACTGAGAAACAAGCAAGTAAGGAAACAAACACACAAAATTTAAAAAAAAAAAAAAAAAAAAGCCGTATGAACGAATAGATACTGCAGCAACGGATGGCTAGTATTGTCCCCCCCTCTGGGCAGGGCGCACAGTATCGCTGCCCAGATGTCAGATTACAACAAAAGAGCTCATATGTCAGGAATTAGAGTCACAAGAGAAAAAGAAACAAAAAAACAAACAAAAAACAAACAAACAAACAAACAAAAACTGCGAAGAGAGTCTGGAATGAAGACAAGAGAGTGGACCCCAGAGAGTGAAAAATAACGGACGACAGTTACGAACTGATCATTTAAAAAAAAAAAATAAATAAATAAAAAACCCAGCCAACACCCCCATCTCCCACCCCCCCCCCCCCCCCCCCCCCCCAAAAAAAAAAAAAAGAAGAAAATAAAGACGGAAGGGTTCTGGGGAGATCACAAACCTTGGTTACACAAATTCATTTCCCAAACAGGATCAGGAATAGTAAGTACGCACTACAAGTTACTTCCCTTTTGATTGGACGGTACAAAACACAACATGTCAACAACCATATCGGCAGAAAGTTTTCGTATTCCATGAACAGACATTATTTCACAGACAGTTATGAATTCGAAAACAACCACAACACTGTTCATGTACCGTTGAAATTCGTGATATTTTGCTAAGCGGATCCGGGATCCGCCTTTTGACTAGGAACTGCATGGAATTTTGATAGGCTTGTCACTTGGCCACTATCCATCTTTCCACCAAGTTTCTTTAAAATCCGTTCAGTAGTTGGTTTGTTTGTTTTTGTAACAGCTAGCAGACAGACCAACAAAACAGACAAAGGTCAAAACATAGCTTTGCTGGCGGAAGTAGTAACGAAGCACGCTTTGGGGCTTGAAGGGTTGAGCCACTTTGTATTAAAGCACTGGTCGGATCAGTCTGCGAGCGCGAAAGCGGCAAAATTGGCAGGTTATAGAACCATGTTCTGTGTGGGTTTCTTTCCCTATCGTGATGGGGCTCTCGACGTTCCACCTCTTTTATAATACAATATGATTATCATATACGGGGATATACGTCCAGTATGGACAGAAGCGTTCACACTCTACACATGCCAAATTTCGCTGTGGCACAGGTACACACGCCCTATCCATTCACATCGGACCCTCACAAAGGTGACGAGACACCAATGATATTAACACAAAAACAAAAAAAACAAACAAAAAAATTATTCAAAACTTGACCCTCAGTCTCTCCCAAATGTAAACAGCATACAGATAATCCAATGATTGCATCCCCTTTCCCTTAACTATAACTATTCTTAACTATCTGAGAGAGATAACATTCCAGTATTCTATCTAGTTGTGCGCAAATGAAAACAAAAGACAGACAATATCCGCAACTCTTCCAATTCTTTCCCCTTGCTTAAACTGTCGCAATCAAAAACGCCTTCTGAGATCAGGAGTAGGTAACTCATGTGTGACTTACTTTCCCTTTCGAAATGTCGGCTGTGTTCGCTGACGCCGATTCAGTTATGAATTAATTAAACCATACAGCACATCAGTTCGTTAAAAAAAAAAAAAAAAAAAAAAAACGCAGAGCAATGAAAACAATGACTTGCACATGCGAGGGAAAAGGACGTCAGGCTTCATAAAATCAAGCTGGGTGTGGAAAATGTGAAGATAAAAAAAAAAAAAAAAAAGAAGTCTTGCCAAGCGTGTGCGCGTGTCAGCGAGACGATCATGGTTACCGCTACGACTCAACAGCGGTGCATATGTGTCAACACTGTTGAATGCCAAAGCTTACGTGCAGGCGTCTATCTCAGAACTACAACATTCTTACCGTTTACGCCATCATGCTGCGAAAGTTGTCTTTCTGTCATGATCTCGCGCATTTCAAATGACAGGGATTCGTGCCATCAAGGCACCAGTAATCGCGCAAGCCAGGTGAAAGGTCAGGTACGCAAATGACTCCATAGTTAGTGTCTTTCCAGTGACTGGGCGAGTCTGCTGGGTGTAGTATTCACGATACTGGATCAGCACTGTCAATCTCTCGAGCCGCCTTTCACGGAAAGAGTAAAAAAAAAGAATAACAGAAGATTGATAGTGATTACTATAATATTTCCTGCAGGCGATAATGCTATGTATCCTGAAAGAACACCTGGCAACCCCTGGTACCAGCCACAGACTTTTTTTTTTAAGGTGTGTTCGTCTGTGTGGTGCCAGCTAAAAACTGAAACCATTGGATCACCGCAAAACAACTGGGTGGATCTTTCTTAAAACCGGACACGATCTTTTTGTAGGGTCAGTATCTTCACACAGGATTCAACTGTCAGATCTGGAGGTGCAAAGCCAACACATCAAACTATTCTGTATCTTCACGGCGGCGGGGGAAGGCACAGGTTTCGCATCCACCTCTGGAACGTTCTTTCTTCACGTGACAATGGGATTTTGAACTGACGGTAGATGAAACACACACACACACACACACACACACACACACACACACACACACACACACACACACACGCACACACACACACCTCCAAAACAAAACAAAACAAACAAAAAACCCGGTGTCCCTTCTTTGACTTAGGATCAGTTGCTTGGGGTTACGTCCATATAATAAACACACACAGAAGCATGAGCATAATACAGTAAAACTGCTCCACTGAATGCGTAAAACATCACAATGTGAACACTGTAGGCCCAGTCTTCGTTTTCTCCTAGTCTGCCCAATCTCTGCTCTCTCTCTCTCTCTCTCTCTCTCTCACGAACGAACCACGCACAGGTTCAATTTCACCTCACAACAATCGTTTTCACTTAAGCTTCTCGCAATTCCGCGCCCCTCCATCAACCCACCTCCACCTTTCCCCTGCACCCCCCCCCCCCCCCAACCCCGCCCCTAGATTCATCCTCAGCTAACGGGGCCCTCACTTCCGCACATACCGTGAAAACAGATGTCACCATGCATTCTAACAAAACACCATTGAATGGACATGCATGCACGTGCCGTACGCATGCACGGCATGCCCACCCATCCCGCCCCCTTCCACCTTCCCTCCCTTTCCAGCCAGAATGAAACTACTTTGAAAATGTCTCGGGTTAAAAAAAAAAAAAGAAAAAAAAAAGAAGAAAAAACAAAAAGCCCACTGAATTTTAATTAAAACCATTGAAGCCAAATTCAGAAAGAGAGGGGGTAAGCTACCGCCAAGGACATAGACAAAGTACAGGACAAAGAAATGAGGGGGCTAGTTACCGCCAAGGACATAGACAAAGTACAGGACAAAGAAATGAGGGGGTTAGTTACCGCCAAGGACATAGACAAAGTACAGGACAAAACACAGAGTTTTGTCCAGTGTTTTGTCCTGTACTTTGTTTGTCTGTGTCCTTGGCGGTAACTAACCCCCTCATTTCTTTGTCCTGTACTTTGTCTATGTCCTTGGCGGTAACTAACCCCCCCTCTCTTTCTAAATTTTGCTTCATTTTCCGCCTCAGTCACTCCGTGTTGACACTAAAACCATTGAGACATGGTAGGTCTGTGAAGCAACAGGGGAGGGGGGGGGGGGGGTGGAGGAGATGGACGTGGGGGGAGGTGTAGAGGTGGGACGAGGAGGACAGAGGGTGGTAGTGGTGATGGTGGTGGTGGTGGGAGCTCAGGGGAGGGGGAGGACAGAGGGGGGTGGGGATGAGGGTGGAGATGAAAAAAAAAAAAAAAGACTGGCCATTAGCAATGCAAATGCGGATCAGGGAGTGTTTGTCTTCAGTTCATTAAAAATTCCTCCCAAACACTGGTGTGGCGGGCCCGCTCTTCACAGTCCTCCGCCAGGAGTGGAATGGAAGAAGGAAGGAAGGTAGGAGAGAGGAGAGAGAGAGAAGAGAGAGAGAGAGAGAGAGAGAGAGAGAGAGAGGAGAGAGAGAGAGAGAGCGGGGGAAACGGAAAGAGAGTACTACGACGAGCGTGTCTGTGGGTGAGTGATAGTTGTTTGCGCAAGGGGGAGGGGGGAGGGGGGGGAGTAATCGGTGGGGCGTGGGTGGGGGACGGCCGCCTACACGCCCGCGGTATGAAATGAAGAGGGATTAAATCCTCTTATCGGAGCGACCCTTGGTGTCATGTCATAGATCGTGGGTTCGAACCCTTGGGAAAGGTTTCAGGGTTTTCGCTTGTAGTAGACGTGTCTCGGACCGGTTCATTCTGGTGGCTGTGAAGTTTTGGAGTGCCAAGACATTTTCGTCAGCCCCTCTCGCTCGTTTTGTTTTGTGTTTGGTTTTTGAACGGTTCTGGCCGAGGAACACACACACACACACACACACACACAACACACACACACACACACACACACACACGAATGCACGCACACACCTGCGCGCGCGCCACATACACACACACACACACAGACACAGACACAGACAGACACAAATGGACCCATGTACACACACACATATGCAAACACATACACACTCGAGCGCGCACGTACGCACGCACGCACACACACACACACACACACACACACACACACACACACACACACACACACACATACACACATCTACGTCATTTGTGAAATCCGAAACGCTGGGGACTCCATCAAAACACTCCTTGATAGCGGCACCAGAAACCTCAAGGAACACGAGTCCTGAAGGTAAACACCCCACATCTTTCCCCATCAGTTTGTCACGGCTATACAAACTGAACCTGATAGCCAGATTGTTTTCTTTTCTTTTTTTCATCGTGCACATGATCGCATGTTCTTTTTCGGTCTATCTTTTCTTACTTTCTTTTTTTTTTTTTCCTTCTCTCTCCTCTAATGAAATCAAGCGCTGTTCAAACAGCAGATCAATACATGTTCTGGCTGACAAGAATCTCACGTCATAAGTACAGGGGCATGCTGTATCTCATCACCATCACACACACACACACACACACACACACACACACACACACACACACACATACACACGCGCGCGCGCGCGTGCGCACAGGAGAGAGAGAGAGAGAGAGAGAGAGAGAGAGAGAGAGAGGAGAGAGAGAGATGAAGAGAGAGAATGCTATTCTACGGGCCGTAATAGAAGATGTCAGTTTGAGCTTTCGTTCCAACTATAGACCAACAATTAAACAGACCTATTTCAGTATTGCCACCACATAACAAAGAGGATCACGATGATGGAGATAGGGGGAGGGGGGAGGGGAGAGGGGGGGGGGGGGGGGGAGAGAGAGAGAGGAGAGAGAGAGAGAGAGAGAGAGAGAGAGAGAGAGAAGCAACACCGCCAAAACTATCTACAAAAATGTGTACTAAGCTACTTATTTTACCGACATGCATTATGGCGACTAAACGAATAAATCCGCTGGATTTACCACCCCTAAATTTAAGAACAGTGTGTCAATGCATTGTCCACTCTGGACAGTGTGTTCAGTGTCCCCTTACCTGACGAGCTTTCTAAACACGAACAAGATGACAAAAGACAAAAACAAAAGAAGCAAAGAACTCCCAAAACATATCACTATCACCAGGAAACAAGAACAATAACAACAACAACAACAACAGCACACACACACACACACACACACACACACGCGCGCGCGCGTGCACACACGCAAACACATAGACACACACATACAGACACACATGCACGCATGCGTGCGCGCATACACACAGACACGCACACAACACACACATGCACACACAACACACACACACATGCACGCATGCGTGCGCGCACACACACAGACACGCACACAACACACACACGCACACACAACACACACACACACACACACACACACACACACACACACACACACACACACACTGACAAATCGACTCCAGGGACTGGACAGGCATTGTATAAACGCGAACAAGATAACAAAAACAAAACAAAACAAAGAAATCCCAAAGCATATTACCACCACCTGCAAACAACAACAAACAGCAACAACAACAACAACAACAACAACACACACACACACACACACACACACACACACACACACACACACACACACACGCACGCACACACACACACACACACACACACACACACACACACACACACACACACACACACACACACACACACGAAACGAGACTACAAAATCTTTCCAGAACAAAGGCACGAAAACGGGTCTCAAGAGGAGAAAACGAAAAACAAAGGAAAACAAAACAAAAACCAGGGGATGACAGTAAAACAAAGAAAAGCACTGTTAATAAAAAAAAAAAGAAAAAAAAAAGTAGAGTCAAAGGGACTTAACAAAAATTAGAAACCCGCAAGTGTGAAACGTTCTCCCCCCCCCCCCCCCCCCCCAACTCCCTCGCAGCGTCCTCGTGATGTCGAGATGGACGTTCCACTAGTGTCCATGCCAGACACTGACCGACACCATAGTGAAGAACAAGTCTGCTGGTCACAGCATGTTTAACCTTGTGGCGCATGACTAAAGAGAGAAAAATCACAAACAAGTAGGGTAACTCTTGCTCTCTTCATGGGAGCAAGAGTGATCCTACTTGTTTGTTATTAATTTACTGTTCGCTTGTTCCCTGCCTCGCTTCCGATTTCCGGTCATGTCAATGAAACTGAGGTTAACTTGTTTTTTTTGTGTGTGTTACTGTTCGTCCGCCTATTTGTTTGGCTATGTTCAAGACCGAAAAGGCTGTGCCAGTCTTGAACACATGTTCATTTGTAGTTGTTCATTTCTCCGGTTCTTGTTGCTGTGTGCATGTGTCAGGTACTTACTGGGTTACAGGTAAGCTTAGAGCATCCGTCTCCGGGGATGTCTCCTCGTTTGTTCTGTGTGCTCTGTGTTGTCATTTCTGCTAAGCGATTTGGTGTCGTAAGCGCAGCCTTCGTTTGGAGTTACGGACCTACAACTGATTCATCAGGGGAGCAAGAGTTACCCTACTTGTTTGCTATTGACTGCTTACTGTCCCCTTGCCTCTCACTTCAGATTTCCTTAAACAGGGAGACAGAAAAAGCCATGGAGATCCTTATCTGCCCTTGCATCTTTCAGGGCGCTGCCGTACCAAAAAAAAAAAAAAAAAAAAAAAAAAAAAAGCCCACCTCGGTACCCTAGGCGCAATTCTGTTCCGGGTAATCAGATATTCAAGTCTACTACAGTACAAACAGTCGCCAATTGGTTAGTTGATCACTTGTGTTGTTTGACGTAGGTGTATAGGGTGGAGTTAGGGGAAAAAAATTAAAATTCCTTGAACTGAATGAGGTACCCACATACTGTTGGATGGACAAAATGGGGTTTCAAACCGAACAACTCAAACCTCCGAACAGTTCGAACTCACGACCCCGTCAACTCTACAAATGCTTTAACCGTTTGACCACGGACCCCTCTGTAAAGGTGGCAAAGGTGGTAGACGGATGATAATCACTATCGAATGTTGATTCAGTATACTAAGAAAATGTCGAAATCCGAGGAGAGAAGTCATGGCCAAAAAATAGCACGGTCGTCGTTGCCGTTGTATTGGAGAAGGCCGTTGTTCTTTCAACGATATTAGCACACCTCCCCGATATCTTTTCATCCTTTTTCAGGACAAATAACTCAGCCTCCACCCCAAACGTTCTCTGCTCTTTTCACCTCGCCCTCCCTCCCCCCCCCCCCCCTCATTACTCTCCTCCTTACTATTCCCATCCCACACCCCACGGGTGTGTGTGTGGGGGGGGGGAAGGGGGGGGGAGGGGAGAAAAATTTCTCCAAGGAGGAAAAAACCCCGACATATCCATGCCCCTCATGTTTGCAAGAGAGCATGGCGCGCGCGCAGCCTACCCCATCCCACCCCCTTCCTCCTTTTCCCCTTCTACTCCCACCCTCCACACAGATTGTCCGTCCGGCGGAATGAAGCCTTGAATTTTGTGAAAAACAAACGCAGCAGAAACATAACGAATGGACCCAGCGTCTGACATCAAGGACTCGAACCCTGCGCGCTTCATCAATTCCATTCGCTGCTGTGAGGATGAAGAATCCAACTCCTGTTCTTTACAGACAGATATGAGGACGTAGAAACGCTGTTTAAGGTTAACGACAAGAGCCGGTTCTCATCTTTCGTGGACACAAGAAAGTCGACTTGATAATGAGTTTTTACTTCCAGCAAAAGATTTTACACATTTAGACTTGATTTGACCTTTACAACGGTCTTTAAATGGAGACATATCCTTCTACTCCAGCAAAATTCACAAACCATTCTCTCCAAACACACCAAAATTTCAGTTATTATTTACAGTTTTTGAAATCGAACGTTTGAGAGTTATGGCGCTGCTTAGCAAATGAAAATGCTTGGACTATTCCAGAAGTTCCAGAATCAGGTCGGAGAATAACCAACCAACTTGCAGAGAACATTGCAGAGAAGCAATTGCTGGAATGTCCCGGCAGCTTCTAGCACTTTACGGGACTACAGAAAAAAAAAAACTTTTGGAATTGTGATGTATGTTTTTTTTTGTCTGTAAACACGTCATCTGGTAAATTAAAATCACACGTGAAACATTTTTTTTCAATGTAAAACAAAAAGTCAAGTTATATCGATCTGAACCAATCGATCTTGCAAGGCAAACTCCATGTATTCACGAACGCACACACCAAGATAATCTAAGAGCGTCGAATGCTTTGCCCTTCAGCATTTTTTTTTACGCTCTTACTCCTCCGGACTTCTATACTGAATCACTTGTACACAGCAAACTGACTACATATTGCCCTGTAAATGGGACGAACATTCTCCCCATTGTACAGTAACCTATTACAGTTTATAGCATGCCTATATCATTGATCTCAGGCCGTGTGTGTGGAGGTGGGGGTGGAGTTGTGTGTGTGTGTGTGTGGGGGGGGGGGGAGGGTGTCTGGACTCCCTTACCACCTTTCCCCCCCCTTGCTGACAACCTATACGTGATCAATAATCGTCCCTTATACCCAATAATTGTCCCTTATACCCACACTGGGGGAGGACCTTCAGATCCCCTGGTGATCCCTACCTCCATGCACCTTCCTGCCTCATCTAACTTGATGCGGCCCTGGTTGTTGTTGTTGTTGTTGTTGTTGTCGTAGTCTGGTAGCTAGGTAGAGAACTTGTGGGCTTACACATCAAACAGAAGAAACATTAGTTGTCCATTTTGCAGTGTCTGTTTGCACTCCCCCACTTTCCTCCTCTTCTTTCTCCTCTCTGTCTACCTGTGCATTGTGTGTATATATATGTGCGCGCGCGCGCGCGCGCGCGCGCGCGCGTGTGTGTGTGTGTGTGTGTGTGTGTGTGTGTGTGCGCGTGACTCTGTTCTGTTTGTTTCTTTTTCTCCTAGCTAATTGGACTTGTGTGTGTGTGTGTGTGTGTGTGTGTGTGTGTGCGTGCGTGCGTGCGTGCGTGCGTGCGTGCGTGCGTGCGTGTGTGTGTGTGTGTGTGTGTGTATGTGTGTGTGTGTGTGCGCGCGCGCGCGCGCGCGCGCGGCCACAGCCCTGAACAGTTTGGTGATGACACAGAAACTGAAACAGTGGACAAGACACACGTACAAAACCATCCCCTGAAAACCCTACCCTGCTCATCAGCACCCACGCCTGTGCACAGAGGGGTGAAGAAGAGAAAACAACAATCAGGGGACGCGGTGAGACAGACCTCAACTCGCTGTTCTTGCCCTGTGTGCTTTAGAAGCGGCGGGGCCAAGACCTCTCGCCAAGGCCGTCCCTGCCTCTCCGTGGGCAGTTAGGTTGTTTGGTGGCGACAAACATCACTTCCGGTGTCACTTCAGCGAGGCCTGATCGGCATTTCCCAGTTGGTCGGCAACGGTCGGGATGTCTCGGGTGTTCGCTACTTTCCGCGTTCTTCTCTCCCTTGGCCGCCAGGAGGCGTTGGTCAAGTTTGGGGCGAGGCGGCGGGAAGTCTGAGTCTTTGTGTGGTGTGGTTTTATGAATAGACAGCGACGGAGACAGACAGACGACTTACGTAGGCAGACGATCACACAGGCAGATACTCAGTCACAAAATGATGCTATGGCACACGCCATCTCTTTTGGGTTCATTATTTATTCACTTCAAATCATGTTGTTAAAAACACAGCCGACCGCGCACAGCAAGTTGACATCTGGGGCTGCAAGAAAGTTAAAATCAGACTGACGTACATGTTCTTTGGTTAGATAACTTAAGAACCGGTTGATTTAAAAAAAAAACAAAAAAAACAAAAAAACAGAAAATTTCACCATGACCACCACCATCAGCAACAACATGAACTCTCTCTCTCTCTCTGATGAGGCTGTCACCTTAACAAGACATCCTTCTTTGGGCCTATGCAATCCTTGCTCTGAAGGAGGGAATAGGTCTGTTCGGGACCCCCCCCCCCCCCCCCCTCCCCCAAATCTTCAGAAGATATCGCAGTTTACGAGTCAAGTTCATAACAGAATTTGTGCAGGCGTATTTAGCATGAAGATCTGAATCCATCGATTATAATAATGATAATATGTGAAGTCGAACTGTGTGTAACACAGTGTCTGCATTACATTGTTCCACACCCATGTTTTGGCATTGTCTTTCTCTGATTGAATTGTTAAGCTGCCCGATGGGGCTCAACAGACGTGGGAAAAACAATTGTCTTTTCATTGCAAACAGAGTTAATCTTTTCTCAATTTATGGGCCGAGACCACAACATTTGTGGAGGCATGATCTTCTTACGTGGCTTTATTTGAACCTTCGTTTCGATGTGGCGACAGGTGTCAGAAACTGTTCAGCTGGGATAGCCGCGATTTTATCTCTGTTTCAAAGAAGAGAAAACAATAACAACAACAACAAACGCCTACCTACCTTGCGCTGAAGAGTGAAGAGATCGAAGCTAAGTACCAAATTCGTTCATTTTCATTGTTTGTGTCTTGCCTGAAGAAGACCTAAGAGGTCGAAACACGTCGTGTTTCGTCTTGTGACTCGTTTGTCCACGTTTCTCTTGGCGGTTCGCTAACATTCATTTAAGATTTGTCAACAACCAACCAACCAAATAAACAAAAACCCGAGGCGCTGATGTTTTCTCCTCTATTGCAGTTGTGGTAGACCTTGGTGGCACACTCACAGGTGCAGTCTTTGTCATGTTGTCATAAAGCGAGCTGCATGCACGTCTCTAGTCTATTACACGATATGTTGCCAGTACGGATCCCACACTGCCACATGGTTCATGTCATGTCAGAGACAATAGCAGTACGTCTGAACTCTGGGGAACCAAAGAGAAGATTCCGATGAAGGAGTCACAGTGGAGTGTTTCTCCCCCCTCCCCCCACAAAAAAGGGGGTCAATGTGGGTTGTCCACCTAAGGTCGTCAGTCAACGCAATCCACACGTAGGGACTGTATGGAGCTTGCGGCGAATTGTGTTGGTTCATGGGGGAGTGAAAGTGGATGAACTTGGATCGGATACTGAGGATGTTGCGTAGTGATAGCTCATCTTCAATAGTGTTCTTCAGGGAAGTCCGCTCATCTTCAATAGTCTTCTTCAGGGAAGTCCGCTCAGCCTGGCGGAATTTTTTCTTAAAGTGTTTTATTCCTTTTTTTCTTCTTGTCTTTCTTTCTTTCCTTCTTTCTTTCTCTCTCTCTCTCTCTCTCTCTCTCTCTCTCTCTCTCTCTCTCTCTCTCTGTGCGTGCGTGCGTGCGTGCGTGCGTGCGTGTGTGTGTGTGTGTGTGTGTGTGTGTGTGTGTGTGTGTGTGGTGTGTGTGTGTGTGAAGCAATCGTTCGTCCAGTTGTTGGATTTTCTGGTCCCTCCGTAGAATCGTTTCTTCTTCTTCTTCTTCTCCTCCTTCTTCTTCTTTGTCGTCTTCTTTTCATAAGCTTTCGCAGCCATAGTAGACGGCGCCACGTTCAAAAGACCCGGAAATGGAATGTGTTAATCAGAGACTGTGGACAACTCATTCTTGAAAACAGACAACAGGCTCCCCACGTCCTTTGTGTCACCCATCGCCATCATCTTCGCCGAGGTCGATTCTGCATCCTGTCTTCCGTCCTCTCAGCTTGTCTTGCCGACGTGATAGTGCTGCCTTGGCTTCTGCTTTTTTTTCTTTTTTTTTCTACTGTACAAACTGTCATTCTTCTGCCCAGTGATGAAGGCTGGAGGATAACACACCCGGAATGAAATGGAATTAAGCGACATCTAACTGACTTCAACGAACAGTGTGCACCAGAGGATAAAGAACCCGCGCTAACGGGTTTCGAAGATGTTTCACGACTCCTTATGAGACTGGGAAATTTTTAGCACTGAATCTGTTTTGCCCCGTTACACACACACACACACACACACACACACACACACACACACACATACACACGCACACATCGAGAGAGAGAGAGAGAGGAGAGAGAGAGATTTTTTGTTAGAACTTAACCTGTTTTGTCAGGTTTCACACACACACACACACACACACACAAACACACACACACTACACATGCACACACACACACAAAAAGAGGGGGTGTGGAAACCTAATTGGTATGTCAGAGTACACTGTAAACAAAGAGTGGAAACTGGCATCGGCGAAGACCTTTGCTGTGTGTCGTTCAATGGAGAGCAAATTGTAATAGCTTTTTTTTTTTTTTCGCCGTGGCGGAAGTAGAGACCGGAAGGCGCTATCGAGGCGCTGTGGACCCCGCTAAGCGCCGACATGCCCAACAAACAGGGGAGCTAAGCTGTACAGCGAGTCCTTTTGCCTCCCCCCCCCCTCCCCCGCTCCCTCCTCTTTCCCCTCCCTCAGCTCCCTACCCTCCACACGATCCTTACCCAACTCATGTACTCAAGCCGGTCTATTCCTCCCACTCCATTATCCTCCCATCCTGCCAATCTATCGCAGCCATCCCCTGCCGCTGCTCGCCAGCCAGTCAGTGGAGGATCGATTACCTCCCTTGTGTTTGCTGGACGGCTCCCGTGTCTGCTCCCGTGACCAGTCTACCTGCCCCCCAACCCCCCCCCCCCCCCCCTTCTTTTTTTATTTTTTATTTTTACGGGACTCCAAAGCCTGCCATGGGCAGCCGTGTTATGCCTGCCCGGGAGATCATCATCATCACTTTGGTGGAGTCTCGAAGGGCGAGGCACAGGAATGGGGGGATAACATAGGGAGAATGGTGGGCGGGGGAGGGGGGGGGAGTGGGGCAGGGCGTGGGATGGGGGTGAAGGACAATGAAGGAGTGGTTGGTTGATGGAATATGAAAGGGGATAACACTTGTGTGGATTTACGCGTGCGTTGTGTGTGTGTTGTGTGTGTGTGTGTGTGTGTGTGTGTGTGTGTGTGTGTGTGTGTGTGTGATGAGAGAGAGAGAGAGAGAGAGAGAGAGAGAGAGAGAGAGAGAGAGAGAGAGAGAGAGAGTGTTTTAAACCTTAAACGAATGACTGAAATTGGCTACGCGCTATTACGAATCTTTGAAGGAAATTGCCCATTCATCTGTAGGTCTGTTGCATTCTCTTTCCACGATGCGACTCCCATTTTGTAGTGTGGTGTTGTGTTGTGATGTACTTGGCTGTATTCCGGTTTCGTTTTTGTTTCTGTCTGCCGTTTCCCCGCTGCGTGGTCTTTTCCTGTGCTGTGCCTCTGTGCCGTGCTGTGCTGTGCTGTGCTGTGCCGTGCTGTGCTGTGCTGTGCTGTGCTGTGCTGTGCTGCATTGATATGGTGTGCCATGTTCACATGCCCTCTCTCTGGCTGCTGTACTTGATTCACCTTCTTTCTCAGGAGTGGAACATTACGAGAGGGGAGTAAAACGGCCAACAACATGGAACCATCCATGCTTTTCCAACAGGGTCATATCATAGGAACCCCAGGTCACACCTACGTTCTCCCTAAGCCTTTCCGGCTTCCCTCCTTAAACAACATGGAACCATCCATGCTTTTCCAACAGGGTCGTATCATAGGAACCCCAGGTCACACCTACGTTCTCCCTAAGCCTTTCCGGCTTCCCTCCTTAAACAACATGGAACCATCCATGCTTTTCCAACAGGGTCGTATCATAGGAACCCAGGGTCAGACCTACGTTCTCCCTAAGCCTTTCCGGCTTCCCTCCTTAAACAACATGGAACCATCCATGCTTTTCCAACAGGGTCGTATCATAGGAGCCCCAGGTCAGACCTATGTTTCCCCCTAAGCCTTTCCAGCTTCCCTCCCTCGTTTACGTTTCCTCACCTTTTGACATGTAAGAAAATCACCGCAGGTGGAAGTGCTTGGAGAATGCAACAGACTGCATGTGCACGCAAGATAATCGTGGACGCTTTTTCCCTCAACGGTAGTAGCAGAACCGGGATAACATATGTAAACATGTTGCCCCAAACAGCTGATTTTTTTGGTAATATTTCTTTGAAGAGCGGCTTGACAAAAAGAGACCGTAAGTTCCTTCTTGACAGAACGCGACATGTTTCGGGCGATCAAACAAAAAAGTGGAATTCGACATCAGTTTCATTCTACCTAATTCTTACATAGTTATTTCCCTGCAATCCTTTGTGCTACTCTTTCTTAATTTCAACCGAGTAATGACGACCATGCCATCCTGTTAACAGTGTCAACATACTGATCAGGTAAGTTAGGTAATGTTGCTTATAGCCCAGCCGACTGCAAAAGGCCATAATTATCAGGGCTGTCACCACATTGATGAGGTAGGTGGCTGTACACTACTCATACCGTACTCCCCCCCCCCCCCCCCCCCCCCCCCCCCCCCCCCCCCCCCCCCCCCCCCCCCCCCCCCCCCCCCAACCCAGATTCTAGGAGTTCGTAACCGACTACCTTCAAGTGAATCCTGATAGCCAGGACTGGATGAATGATCATTCTGTCAGACTGCCAACTTGAAAGCAGAAAGACTCGATCTGTTTTAGGCCTCTGCGTAAAGTGACCGGCCCTGCCCAGCTCGCTCCCGGAGCTTCTCAAGACACAAAATACTAATCTGCAGACGGGTTTCCCCCACGCCAGTGGAAACACACACGCTGTAGCGTTGACAGCCCGTATGGCAACCTGACACGACGCTTTCAAGCGGCTTTCGCCGGCCGGTGTTTACCGACGTACCTTCAGCAGGCTCCCAGCCCTTGGCCTGTCATACTGTGCTAACGGAGAGGGTCCGCGGGATTAGCGGCGTTCGGCCCACAAGGCCGTAGACTTGCAGGAGGAG
The DNA here is from genome assembly GCA_033310375.1 of Conus canariensis. Classification (NCBI taxonomy): domain Eukaryota; kingdom Metazoa; phylum Mollusca; class Gastropoda; order Neogastropoda; family Conidae; genus Conus; species Conus canariensis. The sequence continues at coordinate 25,367,793 of CM065723.1, forward strand.
AGACCTCCGCCAACACTTTAGCGGCTTTCTCGGTATGTCTCGCGCGCCATGACGATCGATTTCGTGCGAGCGTGAGGGCATGTTTTGAGCGAGTCTGTGAGGGAATGAATGAACGCCGCACTTTTTTTTCCTTTTTCTTTTTTCTTTTTTTTTTTTTGCTTTGCTCTCTACCGATTCGTTCAGAGACACACAGAGAGAGAGAGAGAGAGAGAGGGGAGAGATCAGTCTCCGAATCTGCCCATCATGATTACATAACTATCAAAAGAATCGGGATGGGGGGAGACGGGGGAGGGAAGGGGGGGGGGAGGCTCACCGTATGAGACTTGAACAGAAACAGGCCTCTGACCTACACTGACCTACACATAAACATCAGCTGTTTGTGCAGTACTTAGAAAGCGGTTTGTCTAAACCTCTGTGGCAAACACTTCCCGACCTCATCTATTTGAGTGCTCCGTAGAGGGCAGGTTAGCGTGCGTGGGGGTTACAGGCAAATCCAAACTGTTCATCTGTGCAAAACGCTCACCTGGTCTGCTACCACCCCCTGGCCAGCTGCTGGCGGATGGGGTGGCACGCAGGTCAACATCCACTTCAGCTGAGGTCATCAACGGAAAGACCCATCCATAACATGAAAGTGAAATTCTGTTTGTTTCTTTAAGGATATGGTGTTTCACAGACCTCAAGACTGCTGTTGTGTAGTCCTGGTCAATTCAGGTGGGTTATAGTTATAGTATGGTCGTGGTCAATTCAGCTGGGTTATAATTATAGTTTACATCATTATGATTATAGCCTAGCCCCCCGCAGACAGCCCTTTCAGGACTCTTAAACTCATAAGGGACTTAGCGGGTGGAGACGGAGCTGGGTTTAAGGTCACATATTGTGTGTACGCAAAAGCAACAAGCAACAAAACAGCACATGGCATTGCAGCTGAACTGTTGACTTCTTCATGGCGGGTAAGCCTTTTACTACCTCCTACCCAGACCAGACCAAGTAAACATTGTGAGGCTGAGGACGGGCCACTCCAGGCTACACCATCACATGTTCACAAGGTTCCGCATTGGCGAGTCTGCAGTGTGCCCCTGCGGTACAGCCCCAATGACAGTGGAACACTTCCTACAGGACTGTCCAACACACCATAACCTGAGAGCAGAGACCTGGCCTGCTGACCAACCGACGAGGGAGAAACTCTACGGATCTCTGGAGGGCCTCCGCCGGACAGCAGCCTTCGTCAGTGCATCGGGGGTTCCTGTCTGAGCGAACGACGACGAAGAAGAAGACCTAGGCTGTGCCCATCGATTAACTGGTCCCAGGGTTTTTTTTTAATGGTAATTTTTTTTTTAAGAAAAAAAGTTTAAATGTTACAAAAATACAATTTAAAAACTTACAGGCCCTCTGAAGAAACACACACTGCACGTGGACAGCTAGTGCCCTCCTTGGACAATGTGTACAATGTTCACTACCTAGTCACTAGACTTCAAAAAAGAAAAAGCTGGCATGTCATATATATCATTATTGTCAAAGAACAAGTTTCAAGAGTTTCCAGAACGAAGACAAAGAGGACGGTCCTCTGGGTCAGAACAGCTGACGACAGTGGAGGAAGACGGCAAGAGGAAGCTAGTGGCACGGAACTTCCCGGAGGTAAGGTAAGGTAAGGTAAGGTAAGGTAAGGTAAGGTAAGGTAATGTTGCTTATAGCCCAGCCGACCACAAGGGTCATATCAGGGCTGTCACCGCGTTGAAGTCAACTTACAAGTCTTTTTTTTTTTTTTTTTTAAGCGCAAAACCCTTCAAAATAGACCTTCTAAAAACACATCGGAAACTCCGTTAAAAATAATTTCTTCCGTAAAATCTTAGATGAAAAATGTTAACCTCTTTCAGAAATTCAAAGATCACATTAGGCCGGACACCTCTGAACAAGGTTCTCATGGAGTCTGCTGTAAAGTCTCACATCATGCAAGTCCCAACACTCTAAAAGAATGTTTCACAGTGAGTGGTACATGACATGGAATGCAACGTAGGGTGGGGGCGGGGAGCCGTTTGTACTGAATGAGCCTCCGATACCCCCACGGGGTCTTCCAGGTGAGTGGCTCTGTTTTTTTGCCAGGTTGAGTCGGACTGACTGCTGTTCTCTGACGGAGGTCTTTGCGCTGGTCGTCTGAAAGGACTTGTCTCTTGGGTTCCCTGCAGGCCTTGTGCGCATCTCTGCTGCTTAAGAGGTATCGCTCTAACGTCAACACTACTGAGGGTTATCTGGAAGACAGGGAGAAACGTCCCAGGAGTGTTGGGGAAGAGGATGTATGTAACACCACAATACCATCACCAGAACAACATGTGAAAGACAGACAACGGCAATGCCAACCAATGTTGATGTCGTTTCATATTGAGATAATGCTACATTCGAACTCACCTTTAACTTGCAAAGTACGGTGCTACCACTGAATCTACCGGAACCCTGCTACACCAGTCAGTTACATTCAGGTTTAATGTCTACACCCACCTCAGGTGATATGGCAGGCGGAAACAACACCACCAGCTGAATGGGGAGGGGAGGGAAGGGGTGGATGGGTAGGGGGTTGGGGGAGGGGTGGCTGGGATGGTGCGGAGCAGCATGTCTGTCCGACATGACACGACCTCTAAGAGTCACTGAACAGTGAATTCCACAAACAGGTAAAAAGAGCCTCCCATATATGGATAAATATTTCCTGCACAAGAGGAATAAGGCTCCTCGATTCACACAGTCAGTGAACAGATAGGCCCCTAGAAAAGAACTCCCAATAAAACACCAGTCTGAAAATTGTACTGAACTAAAAGAAATAAACGAAAACATGCATAGGTGGCTAACGGGAGCCTATGATAGTAATGACATAACATGCTGCGAGGGAGATCCAGTTTGATTTAGCCTCGTACCGTAAAGATTCCACTAGCTCTTTGGCGTACAAAATCCTTTTTGCCGAATTATGTTCCGAGTTTCCATCCTTCACAACAATTTTCACCGACAGTTCCAAATCTGAGGAGGGGGTTGCCTCTGCTGTGTATTGTGCAACAGGTCCTCCTCAGAGATGTTCTAAACACAGTCCCACTGACAGCTCCATCTACACTGCTGAGTTGACAGTCTTGGTCCTGGCTCTTGAAATGCTTTCTAAATCCAAACAAAGAAAATCGGAAATGAAATGAGGCAGGGAACACTAAACGATAAACAGTAAACAAGTGGGGTATTTTTTGCTCCCATAAGAAAACCTAACACAGAGTAACTTTTATTCAAGACTGGCACAGCCTTTTAAACTTGAATAAAGTCAGACAAATACATAGACGAACAATCTAATAGTGGGGGAAAAAACAAGCGCAGGCCAACAACTGAACTGTCTTCATAGTAATGACTTGGCAAAGATTTGGACTTTGGGGGGGGGGGGGGGGGGGTAGTTTGAAGATGGAGAAACTGGGAACATGAAATTAAGAAAATATGTTACAGATATGAAAACTCTTCACTAGCTGCATAAGGGAACCATCGCAATCCCTTTTGAAGGCAGATATATTTGTATTGCCTGCTCCGAGGCCTTTCGTCCGCTGGGTCGGAACTCATCAGGGAGACACGGCTGGTTGTGTCTGCGCTCCTGGCGTCAAATAGAGACACACCACAGTCCAAAACACTGTGGTGTTCCCACCACCTTTTTTTTTTGTTATGGACTGTGGTGTGTCTCTATTTGACGCCAGGAGCGCAGACACAACCAGCCGTGTCTCCCTGATGAGTTCCGACCCAGCGGACGAAAGGCCTCGGAGCAGGCAATACAAATATATCTGCCTTCAAAAGGGATTGCGATGGTTCCCTTATGCAGCTAGTGAAGAGTTTTCATATCTGTAACATATTTTCTTAATTTCATATCCCCAGTTTCTCCATCTTCAACCCCCCCCCCCCCCCCCCTTAAGTCCAAATCTTTGCCAAGTCATTACTATGAAGACAGTTCAGTTGTTGGCCTGCGCTTGTTTTTTCCCCCACTATTAGATTGTTCGTCTATGTATTTGTCTGACTTTATTCAAGTTTAAAAGGCTGTGCCAGTCTTGAATAAAAGTTACTCTGTGTTAGGTTTTCTTATGGGAGCAAAAAATACCCCACTTGTTTACTGCCAAACATAAAGATTTCCTCATTTTGTCGGACTCCCTTTCTGCATTGGAGGCCATTGCCGGCCGTAACTTCAAGCACCCTCAACTGCTGAAGTTATTCGAACTGTACACCTCTCTGAAATCAGAGGGATATAACTTAGTTTTTGCTTGGCTACCCAGCCATGTGGGCATTCGAGGCAACGAAATGGTTGATGAACTTGCCAAGACTGCCACAAAGAAAAAGTTCAGCAGATTGTCTATCTCACACACTGATCTGAAACCCCAAACCCAGGCCTATGTCAAAGACCTCTTGCAAGAGGAATGGGACTCGCAGACGGATAACAAACTATCTAAAATTCGTCCAAACCTGAAAGAGTTTTTACCATGCTCCCGGGGCGGCCGTAGAGAAAAAACAGTTTTGTGCCGTTTGCATACAGGCCACTCGTTTTACACCCATTCTTATCTTTTAAAAGGTGAAGAAGCTCCGTGGTGCATTCCATGTCATGTACCACTCACAGTGAAACATGTCCTTTTAGAGTGTTGGGACTTGCATGATGTGAGACATACTTTCCAGCGGACTCCATGTTCAGAGATGTCCCACCTGATGTGATCTTTGAGTCTCTGGGGGAGATTAAGATTTTTCATCTGATCTAAGATTGTACTGAGGAAAGATCTTTAATTAAATCAACAACAAAAAATTCCGGTAGGTTTTTGGAAGGTGAGATTTAAAGAGTTGTGTGAATGTTTTTTTTTTTTTTTTTTTAATGACTTCTGAGTTAAGTTCAACACGTCGGACAGCCCTGAAATGGCTCTTCGCGGTCGGCTGGGCTATAAGCATCATTACCATTACCATTTAAAAAATACAAAAAAGGGGCCACTGTACGGCGCCTACCACCCTCTCCTCTCTCCCAGATCCCCCCCCCTCCCCTCCCCTCCCTCCTTCACATCCCATCTCCACCATTACCACCACCCATCTTTCGTACCCCTCCCTCTCAATTTTCTCGCCCTTCCTCTGTAATCCACCCCCCCCCCCCCCTGCCCCCGCCCCCCGAGAAAAACAACGACTGAAAAGCCAGCCAGACAACACAAAACATCAGACTGGGTCCAAACACAGCAGGTTGAGGGAGGCCCGGAGAACCAGGCACTGACCGCCCCCCCCCCCCCCCCCCCCCCCCCCCCTTAAAAAATTGGAAGAGGGGAAAATAAAAAATAAAAAGAAAGAAAGAAAGAAAAAAGAAAAAAAAAAACAGGCAAACATGAACTCGCAGCCAGTGAGGAGTCGTGGGAACCTGGCAAGGAACAACAAAATACACCTCCACATTCACGCATTATGGCGTAGACGGCAGGCTCCAGAGAGTCCTTCACTCTTGTGTGCCCTGGACAAACGCAAGGAGACGTGTTACCCCCTCCCCCCCCCCCCCCCCCGACTTCCTTTCACCCCTATGCCTTCACTCTCCTCTCTCAGCCCTTCCCCCCCCCCTCCCCCTCAATGCCTCGGCGACTGGCCAAGAGCTGTCAAGAAGTGGTCAAATATTAGTCCTGGACGGCACGGACACGCACTCCAACGGTCAAACTAACTCCTCAGACGTCATCTTCAAGCCTTCGTCTTAACCTGCTTTGCCACTCAGGTGAAATCTTACTCTGCAAACTTTCCTCGCTGTGCTATGATTATTATTATTATTATTCTTGTACGGTCTCGTCTAGGTTGCTCTACATAACCTACTCCACGTTATTCGTCAAGATATTCGCTTAGGATAGTCTCTAGTGGTAAGTAAGGCTTAAAGGTGGGAGGGAAGTGCTTGGATTGGAGGTCTGGAGGATGTGGGATTAAGGTGTCACCGTTTGATGGCGACGGGGAGTGCGGGGAGCCCGCGTGACGCCAATTCTGGGCAGCGGGGTTCAGGGAAGAGGCCGGCGTTATTGGGAGGCTCATTATTGCTCTAATGCTTCAAGTTCCTTCAGTGCTTGTTGTAGATACACATGGCGTTCACCGGGGCAGGGTACTCGAGGACTGACCGGACTTTCCTTCCTCGTTTAGAGTCACTGCTCGTCTGCCTCTGTCTGTCCTCTGTCTGTCCGTCTGTCTGTCTCACTCACACACACACACACACACACACACACACACACACACACACACACACACACACACACACACACACTCACTCACTCACTCACTCACAAACGCTAACACATACGCCGGAAGCATTCCAGGAAGAGAAGCAATTTCTGGATGTTTCCGTACACTCTAATAGCTTATATGTTGGTGTAGTTTTCCTTATTCGAGAAGTATGATTTGTTTGATTAACAGATTTAAACTGAATGCTCTCAGAAGACAGTTCAGCAAACAAACAGACAATATATGTATAAATATATAATCTTCATTACAAACAAGTGTTGCATGTGAGGGGCTAACGGTCAGAAGCGAAATCTTTGATCTGTACCATCACTGTTTGTTTCCATTACACCACAAATGGTAACGTCTCCTGTTTGTAAAAGTGATGGAAATGCTCATTCTCAATGGCGTTCTGTTTTAGGACAGATGAACAAGAGTTCTTAACTTGCTCGCAAGTTCTTCTTTTCTCTCTTTCTTTCTTCTTCTAACGTCTGCGCTGCACACGGGAACTTGATCTGAAGTGTCACCTAAAGGACTGGGAGGCGGTGAGAGTTGGAACCGATACTTGCTCCGTGAAGGAGTTTACTCTTACCTGGTTGTTTGAAGAGGCGACTGAACCTTTAGTTCAAAAGGACATTGTTTTATCCACCATGCCAGGAAGGTCCTTGTATAGCTCCAACTCCAGATGTCAAGAAAAAGGTACACCCTAAGGTGCGGATGAGGCCCAGAAAAGTACCGTCCTCAATTGCCGAACAAACCAGCTGGGAGCAATCCTGCACCACCCTTGGAAGCGTGCGTTGTGTTCACATAGGGTGCAGGCACGCTCAGGGCATTCCATTAAGACGTCAAGGGACATAACCATGCCAATGAGGACCTTGTATGGTTCCAACCCCAGATGTCAGTTTGGTGGAGATAATACAGGACACGAGCGAAAGTCTCTTGTACTGTAGCGTTCTACATATCATTCGATGGGAGCAACCGACATTTTATGTTTTCCATCCTGAAGATGTTCACGGATGGTCTTCTCTCATTCCTTTTCCTCTTCACCCAAAGTAAGGGTTGTTAAATCACGACTGGTGACTTCCAGACAGTGTCCTTCCATCTGTTGTGGTTCTGCGGCTCTCTTAGAGCTAGTGGACAGAGCTGTCCCCTTCGCTATGCTGCTCCATCTTCCCTTCTTCTGTCTGCCTCCTCTCCGTGCCCCTGGCACTGTGCCCTGCAGGATGGGTTTCGCCAGTCTGGTTGACATTGAAACATGCCCGTGCTGTTTCATCTGTCTCCTTTTCACACTTTCGAGCAGGTCTTCACGTGGTTCAGTGGCTTGTCAGGCTCTGTTGTTGACTTTCTCACGGGTAATGTGATTTTTAGGCATGGCATTCAAGATCTTGCTCAAGCTTCTCATCTCCAGAATTTGGATTCGTCTTAGGGGATCTGCGGTGAAAGTGCAATTTTCACATGTGTACAGACATATGGAGAGGACCAACGAATGCGGTGACAGCCCTAATAGGGCCCTCTGCGGTCGGCTGGGCTATAAGCAACATTACCTTACCTTACTAACCAATGCAAGAAGTGGGGAAAACAAATGGAAAAGTAATGATAGCCGAAGATCTGAAACGACGGCAAGGGAGATAAGTTCCTGTCACCTTCCAGAATCAAGCTATCAGCATGGCCCTGGTGGGTCTGATGCTCTTCCTTATCAACCATGCCGACTGTACAACACCTTAGCAGGGAGGGCTCCCCGGCTAAAAAGGCAGTGTGCAAGCATTTTGAATGAAAAGATTTGGTCACAACACTTCCACCATTTCAAGTCTGACAACTTTCTGCATGTCAACATTAGAGGACTTGAACTTCTTTTGGAAGGTGTAACGCGTAAATCTCGGGTAACGCATGGGTCGTATTTCGTGGCATGAAATCTTCGGATCACTCATCAGTTCATCGAGTGAATGAAACAAAATCAGTGCTTGGAGCATGAAAATGTCATATAATACTCACTTAGACCAATATGTCAAGATCCAGCCATAACTATAGCGCTCTGAAAATGTTTTTAAACATAAGTAGATCAAATAATCAAATTTAAAAAAATGAAGATGACAATGGTTGACAGCCAGAGAATTTCTTCAAGTGTTATAATAAAGATTACTATAATTGATGATGATGATGATGATGATGATGATGATGATGATGATGATGATAATATAATGACGACAATGATGATGATTTTCATGTTGATATCCTGTCATCGAAACTAACACATTACGGTCTGAATGAATCCAGAAGTGATACCACTCGGCTCAGTATTTATTCACTACTGTTTGCTATTGTGACGTTTCCTGTGAAAATTTTGTAACACTCTGAAATTCACCAAGCAGGAGAAGGGAAGACATTACAGTTTTAACCGATTGTTGCCAGTCTTTCTTCTTCTCCTTTAAGAAGCGTATGTATTGATAGTTTTGTAATCCTGAAATACTGCACCTAAAAAATTACTGTGGATTTGGTTTTGTATGTAAATATACATTTTGTGCGTCTCCCCTTGTCTGGTCCAAGAGTTTTGGTTCAAATCGTCAACAAAACCAATCATGAAAAAACAAAGCCACTGAGCATTTCATGTGTACGAGACGTAAGACGTAACCTGACCCATTTGATGGGTTATAATGGAACCATCCATGTTGATATTACGACATTCTGGAATGATGGTGACTTTTGAAGGCTTTGAAGCGACGCAAGACAAAAATAAGAAAGTAGTCCTATTTCTTTCTCAGTTTCATGCAGACTACTTTAATAATACGAATGTGTGCGTGTACGAACATTCGACCAGGTTTTTGGTCATGGTATACTGATAACCCAAGGCTATTGTAATGGTTGATATCGCCAAATGTTGAAACTGTAAGTCTTCAATTAGAGATTTTATAATAACTTTTATCATCACCCCTATCTCTATCACACTCACCTCTACTATCATTTCTATTAAAAAAAAATCTACCATCTCTTTCATCCCCCCTCCTTACTACCACTACCTTTACCACCATTATCATCACTTCCAACATTACCACCACAACACCACCACAACTTGCACCATCGGTTCTAAACCAACACGATCACATCACCATTACCACCACCATGACCACCCTAATCATAACCAGTACCACCACGACATCGACCACCACCACCACCACCACCACCACCACCACCACGTCACCTTACCTCTTACCTCCAGCACCACCACCGATCACCTCCTCAACCCCACCCGCCCCGTTCCTTCAACCCCCTCCCCCCCCCCCCCTCTCTCTCTCTCTTTCTCTCCTTCCGGCCACCTCCGCCAGGTTAGCCACGTGACAGTCATGAGACTGTGGGTGAGGCCGGAGAGGCGACGTGGTGCTGTGTTGACTCTTCCTTGACGGCGTCGGGTCGCCCTTTCAGCCGCTACCTGAGGCCCTCAATAGTTGGACTGGGTGGACAGCGAACGTCTTCCTTTCAACCCTGAACTCGATTCTTTCCCGGCCCGACCGCCTCCTACCCTGCTGCCCTCCTCACTCTCCTGCATGCGTGGTCTCTTCCCCCCCCCCCCCTCCCCCCCCCTTGATACTTTCGTTGTGAGTCACCTCTCCTTCAACAGGTGGGGGCGTGGAAGGTGAAGGAGGGTGTGAAGCAAGCAACGCTATGTGGGTGGGGTGGTGGTGTTGGGGTGGTGGGTGGTGGGGTGGGGTGGGGGGTGGGGGAGTGGGGGTTGTTGTTGAGAAGTTGAGGACGGCATTACACACATTTTAATTTAGGACGGCATTACATACACTTTAATTTAGGATGACATTATATACATTTTAATTTAGGACGGCATTATATACATTTCAATATAGGACGGCATTACACACATTTTAATTTAGGACGGCATTACATACACTTTAATTTAGGATGACATTATATACATTTTAATTTAGGACGGCATTATATACATTTCAATATAGGACGGCATTACATACACTTTAATTCAGGACGGCATTATATACATTTTAATTTAGGACGGCATTACATACACTTTAATTCAGGACGGCATTATATACATTTTAATTTAGGACGGCATTACATACAATTTAATTCAGGACGGCATTATATACATTTTAATTTAGGACGGCATCACATACACTTTAATTCAGGACGGCATTATATACATTTTAATTTTGTTCCACGAAATGAGTGATTTTTTTTTTTTCATAATGGCGGAAAAAAAAAGTAGTGAATTATTCTGCATGGATATAATTCTGCACTTGTTGACTCTGTGTAATGAAATGTCGTCATTTGAAGTGTAATTCTGTCATCCTTTGACCCTATTAGTACGTTACAGGGAAATGTGTCAAAAGAAACAAACAAAACAACAACAACAACAACAAAAAGAATGATGAAACTCTCATCCCCAGAACGACATCTTCAGTGAAACAAGAAGTGACTTCCTTCCGTAGATCAGGACCTTCGTTGAACAACGTTTTGTGCACGTGCGCAAAAATCATAACAGCTCCATCCGGATCACCTCCGGAGCACAGCAACTGTAAGGCAGCTACCAACAGCGCAGTCGCAATTGCTTTCACGAGACGAATATTACTATATCCATGAAGAGAATGATAGTGTAAATTTGGGACGGGAAAAAAAAATCGCGTGCCTGCGTGTGCGAGTGTGCATGCGTGCGTGCGTGCGTGCATGTGTGTGTGTGTGTGTGTGTGTGTGTGTGTGTGTGTGTGTGTGTGTGTGTGTGTGTGTGTGTGTGTGAGTACGTGCGTGCGTGCGCGCACTCTGTGTGTGTGTGTGTGTGTGTGTGTGTGTGTGTGTGTGTGTGTGTGTGTGTGTGTGAGTGTGAGTACGTGCGTGCGTGCGTGCGTGCGTGCGCGCACTCTGTGTGCTTTTCCTCTCTCTTTTTTCCCCCTCTTTTTCACATTCTCTCTTTTCTAACCTCAAAGGAATATACCAGTCGACACTGATGTCTTCTGTCATTCCAGCTGGAACAACTGAAGCGCTTTGAGATAGTGCTTAGGGGACGGTTTGTCACGCATCTGATGTTCTTCCTCTCTCGTGACCTGGGGTACGGGTGGTTGTGGAGCCACAGATGACTTCCAGACAATGACCCTCCATCTGTGGCGGTTCTCTGTGACCCTGTGAGACCTGGCGAAGGACAGGACCGTCTGCTCCCTGGAGGCGTCCTTCCATCTGTTCTCCTCTCTGCGCCTTCTTCCCCTTCATCTGCCCTACAAGATGGCTTTTACTGGGCCAGCGTAAAACGTGCTCGCACTATTTGATCTCGCTCCTCTAGACAATCGTCATCAGATCATCTTGTGGTCCAGTGGCACGTCTGACTGCCTCTGACTTGCTGGTTTGTAACGTGATGTATGTACGTAGCAGATGTTCAAGACTTATCCGCACATCTCCTTTGTCTATCTGCTCGCTAAAAGCAATTACGTCAAGGCTAAAGCAAACACACACACACACACACACACACACACACACACACACACACACACACACACACACACACTAATGACATGCCTCGATACCATCGTGCATTCCAAGACCCGTGTGTCCGTACTATAACATATGTTGTTGTTGTTGTTGTTGTTGTTGTTGTTGTTGTTGTTGTTGTTAAGCACAAATGTTCCAGACAGCTTCTCTCTTTCGACGACAATGTCAGACTGTCAGTCACTACAGAAGCACCGGCAGACAAACTTCTCTCTCTGCTGCAGTCCTTACACACCGTAAGCTTCCATGGCACGTACACACATGTGCCGCCATGATTCTTTGACCAAGACCATTCAGACCATTCCACAACACACCCATGGAAGATGGAAACAGACCAGCGGAACTCCTGGGTGGAGTACTTCAAGGATTGGACTGAGCTGCAGCTCACACGGTGTTCTTACAGATTGTCGAGCCGTCCTTCAAAGCCTCCAGAGGAGAGAAAGAGAGCAGATCCTACAGGAAATCATACAGGAACTGCACACCTTGAGCAGGAAAACAACACCAGTCCTGCAGTGGATTCCCTCCCACTGTGGTATTGCAGGAAATGAAGAGGCGGACAGACTCTCCAAGGCGGGCAGCCAACAAGACCAAATAGCCCATGCTGTATCCTACAGAGAGGCGAAGACCATCATCCGCAGCCATTTCAGGACAGCATGGAGAGAAAGACTACAGGTGGAGGTAGAGAAGGATGACATTCACCATCTTGAGCGTGCCCAACAAGTCGCCATCTTCAGACTAAGAACTGGACATTGTCAGTTGCTCTCCCACCTCTATCCCCTGAATATATCGCACACAGATGAGTGTCCATGTGGTACTGGCCCACAAAACCCAGCCCACGTACTTCAGTCCTGTCCCACGTTCG
>CM065723.1:25392857-25395758 GCA_033310375.1 Conus canariensis
CTTTAGGGTGAGTTTCGGTTTCTAGACAGATGCCCATGCCAGCATACGGACAGCAAGAAAGAGAACTAGCATGATAAAATCGTGGTCACTATCAAGATCAACTCCTGGAAAAAGCCCCTTAGTTTACTCCTAGTTTGATGCCACATCTGTTCCAGTCCTTCGCAGGAAGATGGTCTATCAGGACGTAATACTGACGGTTTGAAGAGTAACATATCTATCCCCAAGGACGCTTTAGGCTCCCGGGGGGTGGGGGGGGGGGGGTGTAGGCAAGAACCAAGTCATTATCAAAAAGCAAATTCAGTTTCGTTGGCTATGTTGTTTACTCGTGTAATACCATGATGTAGCGAAAATGTCTTGACATAAATATTTCACTGATCATACCATTAAGAAAAGTATTTTCTTCTTTTTTTTTTTTTTTTTTAAGGAAAATGACGCTTAGACGATGAGGAAAATCCACGCTTAGACAGCTAACACGTTGTATATTTTTCACGGTATCTTAAAGAGAAGTTTTTCCGTCGTTTTAACCTCTCAGTTAATCCTGCGCTTGTAACAATACACTACATGGCAAACGTGTAGGCCTATGCGTCCTCGTTGGATACAAAAGCAATGAGAGAGAGAGAGAGAGAGAGAAAGTGTCCCCCCCCCCCCCCCCCCCTTCTGTCTCTGTCTGTTGTCGTCTCTCTCTCGTCATATTTCATTGACCTGTCTCTCTCTCACTCTCAAACAACACACACACACATACACACACACACACACACACACACACACACACACACACACACACACACACACACACACACACCTCTTTATGTTTCTCTTAGTTTGAAAAAACAAAACAAAACAAAACAAATCAACAGTGCAATAGTCGGCGTGTATTTCCCAACTAGAGTCCTGCTCGCGTTCTGTGTGAGCCAGTTGTACGTTTATCGATCGTTTCAACGCAACAGGACTAAACGCAACTGGCGAACAGCAGGGAATCGCGATAGCTCAGGGGTACCTCGGGGACAGGGTATCCCTCATAATAATTTATGGAATCTCTTGTCAATCATCATCATCATCATCATCATCATCTTCTTCTTCTTCTTCTTCTTCTGTCTCTGTTTTTTGACACTTGTCAAGCTTCGTGATTATTTACAATTCGTAAAACACAAACTATATCACATCAGCAGTTCAAGTCAAACAACAAGAAGAAGAAAAATAATAACAAGAAGAAAAATTTAAAACAACAACAAACAATAAAACAAAAATAGTAGTTACAACAACAACAACAACAACGTCGGAAACAAGGTTCAGTTTCCGCGCAATTCTGCTACAATGGTCAGTTGGTAGAAAACTCGAGAGAGAGAGAGAGAGAGAGAGAGAGAGAGAGAGAGAGAGAGAGAGAGAGAGAGTTAGTTCAGAAAAGAAGCCGCACCGCACCCCCCCCCCCCCCCACCCCCACCCTCCTCACCCACCCTACTTCACACAAGTGTTGGGCCTTTACCTGATTACGGTCTAAAGGGAGCCGGGCCACACCCAGCCTACGACAACGAGGGGCTCTTCCGCTGCAATAAACGTACGGGACAATCTACGCAAAAAAACCGACATTTTGTAGGTTTTCGAGTCATTTACTATTAGAACTGTTTTTTTTTTTTTTTTTTTTTTTAATTTATTTATTTATTTTATTTTATTTTGGATATAACCTAAGTCAAAGTTGTGTTAACGTTTGAACAACACATGCTTGAATTATGACAACGGATATTCGCCTGGGTGAATTTTAGGTGGTTATGCTAATCACTTAAAAAAAAAAATGAATGAAAGAAAAAGGAAGAAAGAAAAAGGAGAAGGAATTCATATCGGGGAATCCTTCTCTTCCTGGAAACACACGAAGAGAGGACGTATTGATGCAAGAAAGGTAACCCTATATTATAAGTTTTTTGTGTCGGTTTTTCCCCCTCCACACCCACGCATCCCCACCCTCCACACCCACAGACACAGACAGACAGACAGGCAGGCACACAGACAGACAGATACATTACATCAAAATACCCTCCCTCCCCCCCCCCCCCCACCACACACACACACACACACATATTAAAATACTCTACACACATACCTTATTAAACTATCCTACACGCACGCGCGCGCACACACACACACACACACACACACACACACACACACATACACAGCGCGAGTGCTTTCATACACATTCGGAATATGTTGCCCGCGCACACTCACCATATAGAGACGTCCTAAAAGAGAACAATCTCGTCAAGTTGGCAGGGAAAAAAAAAAAAAAAAAAAGCTAAACGGGGGAAACATTACTACCGTGTTATCTACATACTCTCTCCAATTTTTTTTTTTTCATCCCAAAGAATCACCTTCTCGGTTTCTCCCCTCCTCCAAACTCCCCCTAGTTCTTCCCCCCTCTATCCAATCCTCTCTTCAATTCACTTACATTCACGAATTGCGCGTTGTTCAAAAATTTGACTTCTGCAAAGGTGCCCGCCCCTCCCCCCCCCCCCCCCCCCCCCCCCCCCCCCCCTTCCTTCCCCCATATATAAGAGAAGAAAACGAACGTCGGTTGGACGCCGGACATAACACGTGGAACACAAAAAAGAAATACCTACTTCGATCTCAAACAATCATGCATTAGAAAACTAACTAGGCAAGCAGTGTGTGTGTGTGTGTGTGTGTGTGTGTGTGTGTGTGTGTGTGTGTGTGTATGTGTGTGCGTGCGTGCGTGCGTGCGTGCGTACGTGTGTGTGTGTGTGTGTGTGTGTGTGGTGTATGTGTGTGTGTTGTGTGTGTGTGTGTGTGTGTGTGTGTGTATGTGTGTGTGTGTGTGTGTGATGTGTGTGTGTGTGTGTGTGTGTGTGTGTGTGTAGTGTGTGTGTGTGTGTGTGTGTGTGTGTGTGT
>CM065723.1:25398358-25403358 GCA_033310375.1 Conus canariensis
ACTTGTGGGCTGTGGGTGCTGTGTAGTGTGTCTGTTGACTTGTGGGCTGTGGGTGCTGTGTAGTGTGTGTCTGTTGACTTGTGGGCTGTGGGTGCTGTGTAGTGTGTGTCAGCTCGGGGAGTGTGGGCCACCTTCAGACTGTGGATGTTTCTCGGCATCTTGCCGCCACAGTTCTGTTTCTCTGGATTCAAAGTCAGCGTGCGCGCCGCGTGTGTGTGTGTATATGTGTGTGTGTGTGTGTGTGTGTGTGTGTGTGTGTGTGTGTGTGTGTGTGTGTGTGTGTGTGTGAGCGCGCGCTTGTATGTGCTGTGTGTGTGTGTGTGTGTGTGTGTGTGTGTGTGTGTGTGTGTGTGTGTGTGTGCGTGCGCGCGCGCGCGTACGTGCGTGCGTGCGTGCGTACGTGTATGTGTGTTCGTGTATGTGTTCACGTCCGCAGGCGTGCGAGTTACGTACATGCGCGTGCGTGCGCGTGTGTCCTGCTGACGACATCCACGTGGCCGCCGTATTGACAAAGAACGGCCTGGGTGGGTGCTGTGACTCCTGCCCCTCCCGATCACGGCCTGGGAAAGCTATCAGACCGACATGTGCAAACCTACCCACGTCACTTTATCGCCTATCGTCCCCGTCTGCTCCCATCGGCTCTGCCAGTCAATACTCCTTGGGATTAGCCCCCCCTGAAAGAAAAGATCAACTCAACTACTGGCACATTTATTCCGGACGACTCCCCCACCCCCACCCCCAATTGCAGGAGGGGATGACGAGGGGGTGGGGTAGTGGGGGAGTCGGGAGGGGTCCGGGAGGAAAGAAGACCGAAATCATCGTTCCTAGCGTGTGGTGGGAGAGAGAGAGAGAGAGGGGGGGGAAGAGATGGGGGGGGGGGGGAGCGGGGAAGGGAGGGGTGGGTGGGTGGGGGGGGGGGGGGGTCTTGGGAGAGGGCGAGTGTGGGAATTCCGAAAGACAATTTGAACAAGAGTGAGCAGCGAGGTGGGGGTCGGGGCGGAGGGAAGGGTGTAGACTTTCTGAGGTCAAAGGAGTGGAAGGACCATAGACAGACAGACAGACAGACAGACAAACAGACAGTCAGTCTAACAGGGCAACGCCAACAGGCAAACAGATAAAAGGGTGTCAGTAGCGAGGAAGGCGTACTGTGTACATGGGTGGTCCGCCTTTACCACCACCACCACCAACCCCCCCCCCCCCCCCCTTTTTTTTTTTTTCTTTTTTTCTTTGAAATCACAGGCAAGGAACCCCGGCCAGTCGATTTTGGACGGTAACCTGCAGCCCTGGACCTTCTGTCACTTGCACTGTGTTCCTGTGCGTGTTGTTCTTTCTGGTGTTCTTCCAGCTGCTGCTGTCGCGTCTGTTCACCAGTTTCACAGACATCATCATCATCATCATCTCATTCCCGTGACCTAAGTGGTCGTAGGGGGGACACGAAAGACGACTCCGTCGATCGTCTTCTCCATCGCGGCCTGTCCTCTGCTTCTGGCAGGAGTTCTGGCAGCCTGAGGTGGGTCCATTCCATCACGTTCTCCGACCAGCTCTTTCTCTGCCTGCCTCGGCGCCTTCGTCCTTCAAGCGGTGCCTTGCAGGAGTGTCTTTGCCAGCGAGTCGTGTCGTGTCACGTGGCCAAACCACACCAGCTTTCTCCTTTTGACCATAGCCAGGAGGGGTTCCTGTGGTCATGCCACTGTGGTCAGTCACCCGCTCTCGGCCAGAGTCGTTGGTTCTGTGCTCTGTCCAGGAGATGTGGAGCAGTCTTCTGTATGCCTTCATTCCAAAGGCCTGGATCCTTCTCGACAACTCTGCCAAGGTCAAGGTCCAGCTCTCACACTCGTACAGGAAGACTGAGAGGACGAGGGCTTTGTATAGCTGGAGTTTTGTTGGGAAGCTGATCTTGTTGCTTCTCCACAGCTTTGTGCGCTTTGCCACGACCGATATGGCAAGAGTTCATAAATCTGACCTTGATTTCAGTGGCACAGCCACCGTCTTTTGTGAGCTGTGGAACCGAGGCCTTTGAACGCTTCCACCTCTTCCAGCTTGTGTCCGTTCACTGTGATGCTCGCGGTCTGGTCTTCCTTGCTGCTGTTCACCATCTCCTCGCTCTGTTCTGCGCTGACTTCCATCCCGTGTGCTCTGGCTCGGTCTTATTGATAGCCTGCTGGTTAGGTCTTGGAGTTCGTCGTTCAGAGACAGGCTGCAACTTTTCCACCTGTGAAAGAAGTGAAATGATGCCAGAGCCGGCGAGCTTCCTCTACTGTTGGTTAGGAACCCGGGGCGGGGGGGGGGGGGGGGGGGGGGGGGGGGGGGGGTGTTGGTGGGTGGTGACAGCTAAGGTAAGCACGCTTCATTGACAGGGCCTTTGGGCGACACTTCCGGAGGCTGTTTTGACAGGTTTGGGGGAGGGAGCTTATGTCCAGTCATGAAGTTGGCAGTATGGAGTGTGTCGATCGTCTTGCTGAGCAGTGTCAAATATTAGCCAATTAAAAGAACAGCAACAACAACAAAACTCTAAAAAGCGAGCGAAAACAAAAACAAACCAAACAGGTCTACTGGTAACACGTTCAAATGCATTGCAGTCTGTTGTACTTTACCGAGGTGGGCGTATTTCCCACGGAGAGTTGCCGAGTTTGGCCCAGTTTCAATCTCTCTCCTCAGTCTGTCAGTATGTACGCGCTCGACGCTGATGTGAACTTATTTACGAAGTCTATGTTGTGTCTGATACTGTCAGCCTGACATTCACAAAAAAAAAAAAAAAAAAGATTTGGCAGGTGACAGTAATGATCAGCGAAGGCAGATAGGATTCCTGACATCAAACCTTTAATACAATGATAATGATGACAGACAACGTATCCACATTGACCTCGGAGTATCATGTGTGCTCCTTGGAGAGAAGACAGCTGAAGGCTGTTCAGTTGAAGTGAACACACCAAGCACATGCACGATCCACTCGAAGAATAGGAATCTTTTCTTCGTTCAACTGATAATGCTGTGAGGTACAGAGCGTATGCTGTTGTCAGGATGGTTTGAATGCATGGGAACCAAGTTTTCATTGCTTTCATGGGACATCATTGATGCGTTAAACAGACCATAGAACTTGCTGTGAAACTTTGAGGTCCGTTTAGTGAGAATGAGTTGTTTCCTGGGTAAAGTTACAAACAGTGTGAACGCTGGTGTATAGAAAAAGACGGATTCATTGCGGATGTGAACGTGGCTGTGAAGAGGCCCAGCGGGGGATGTAGACATGGCCTAAGGAAGATCCTTTGTTTAAATCCCTATCTAAACTGGACTTTGGGAATGACGAGGGACATACACGACACAATAAGAGGACAGGCAGAAGAAAGGGTGAGCAGGACGGACAGGAGGTCGTCAGAACGTGGTGTAACGTGGAAGGGGGGGGGGGGGGGGGGCTGAAATAAGAATTAGTCTTTGACGCAGAGAGAACGCGTTGAATAAAGAGTAGAAAAGAAAAAAAAACACACTAAGTTGCGTTGAAGAAAAAAATAAAAAAAGAAAACTCATGTTCAAAACTCATCGGCTGGGGAAGAGGACGACAAGAAGAAAGTTCTACTTCGAAGAAGAGCCCCCCCCCCCCCCCCCCTCCCCCAAGGAAATGCCCTACGGAGACCCGACCCTGAAGCTGGTGCCAGACAAACCAAGGCATCATCATCCCCCGCTGTCGAGGCATTTCGAGATGACCTGTTGGTGTAACAGAGGCAGAACTGTGATATGGTGTGCATGTGTGTGTGTGTGTGTGTGTGTGTGTGTGTGTGTGTGTGTGTGTGTGTGTGTGTGTGTGTGTGTATGTGTGTGTGTATGTGCGTGCGCGCGCGCGAGCGCGTGCAAGTGTGTGTGTGTATGTGTGCGTGTGTGTGTGTGTGTGTGTGTGTGTGGTGTGTGTGTGTGTGTGAAAACCCAGATAAGGTAAGAACCCAGATAGGTAAGAACCTATTATGTGGGTTGCCTCTTGACGACTTGACATCGACTGCTCCCTGTGGATTGCTGGTGCCGGGGCTGCGGCGGGGCCGACCGGTCTGTGGCTGTGGACAGGGTGTCAGAATGAGCGGCGTGGGTGCACTGCCTCTGAGGTGGCGCAGAGGTTGGGACAGCAAAAAAAAAACAAAAACAAACAAACAAAAACAAAAAACAACCTATTATAGCCTAGAACCCAGGATAATAAAGCATTGATCTCTTGTGCTTCGATTATATATTTTTCTGCGCATTTGAAATGTCATATGTAAAAGCAGAGTTGAAAATGTTTTTTCGCGTTCTCAAACGCGTCAGAAGAGAAGCGAATGCGTGACACCCTATCCCCAGAGAGAGTGGAATGTTTGGTGGGTGCAGAAATAGGCACAGGCATGAATAGAGTAAGCTTGACGTGAGCTCAGGACAATAATGGTTCTCGTGCGTTGTCTCCTTTTCTTCATCCCCCATGAAACAGGCACCTGGTGGAAGTTTTTTTTTTTTTTTTTTTTTTTTTTTTTGCTGCTTCTCCGAACGTGGAATTCCCCCCCCCCCCCCCCCCCCCGCTCCTCTCTCTCTCTCTCTCTCTCTCGCTCGCTCACGTTGCATATGTCAAGATCGTGGTCTGTGGTGGCAGTCAAAATGATGGTCAACCTATTGTTGTCATTCCGCACCCTTTGGCCCCCTCACCCTTCACTCCCATCCTAATTTTATGTTTCCTGTTGATGAAATGTTTTATACTCAGCGTTTTATTTTAAAGTTAAAACATTTTAATTAAGGTGCCTTTTTCCAACTGCATACATTCGTGATTCGTGTTCAGGATCTGACGGTGGAGAATGCGAGCTTTTTACTGTCATAGTCTGTACCCCCTGATGAAGGCAAATAAAGCCGAAAATCTGGGAAATTTTACATCTTGTTTGTTTGGATTTTTATCTACTTTGACTGACTGTTTTCATGAATAGAGTAAATAGATAACCTTGGTGTATACCATCCAGATTTCTCCCAACCCGGAAGCACACAAGCCTGCCTTCATACAC
>CM065723.1:25405858-25408358 GCA_033310375.1 Conus canariensis
TCTTAACGATACATTGACTTTCAGTTCTTTATGCTTCCCATTTCCTTTAGTGGACAACAGTTGCTGAAGTATAATTACTCCAGAGTTTGTGAGACAACAGTTGCCAGAATATGGTGATTCCAATGTCAGAGGTACAAAGATCAACGGACCAGCCAATATTATGTCGTTTCTTCGTCTGTGAACGGTTAAAATAGGTTTGCTTTGTGGGACTACAAGTTGCCAGGATGTAGAGGCCCCTTTATCAGCAGTAACAAGATGGATGTACCAGTCTACTATGTCGTTTCTTCGTCAGTGAACGGTTAAAGCCTGTTTAGTTCCTTTTCTTAGCAACGAGTGATTGCTGATTCGCACACAACTTTGATTGTTTTGTTTGTTGTTTAGTGTCAAATGAAAACATCTTTAGCAAGCATACAGAAGATGTGCATGTTACATCAAACGTGAAAGTATGATTCATCCATACATCAGTTAAACACTCTTAACGTATGAAATCAAGATCGAAACGCCCAAACGCCTCGTTCATTGTCGCAGTATTACAATTTTACATCTTCCACAACACCGAGTTACAACTTTTATCTCTTTAAAAGACCAACAGTCTGGTACCCACAAATATTTTCACATTCTGATTAGTATCATCAGAGGAGATGGAGTAAACCACAGATGTACCCTCAGCATGGTGTAAGAACAGCAGCGGCAACAACAACAAAGACATTTGCTGAATTTATTGGTTAATTGAATTTAAAGAAACTACAGCAACTGCAAAATGACACAATGAAGTGCGAAGTCTGCAAGGCACTGACGACATCACTTCATTCATTAAAACGTGTTCAATTCGAGTAGAACTGGTGAAGTATCAACAGAGATATGGACTCAGTCGTTGTTGTTTGGATCGATTGTACTGTTCATTGAATTTGAAGCTGTAATCTCAAGTAGAATACTAAAGTTACAAATTCCAGAATTTAATCCTTCAGATTGCGCCAAGAGTCTGTTTTTGGCCGGAAGATGACATAAAAGCAGCATGAAATCTGGCTGGAACTGCGTAACAGCAACAAAAATCTCATTAACTCAAATTCCATGTTATCCGGCACAACAGTCTCACAGGCTCTTTCTCTTGCAGTCTTGAAATATATGAGAAATGTCATGTTTAGAAACACTGCTTTCGGAAGTGCTGGGTATGCAATCCTGTACACATCGCTTCGTAAACGCACGCACGCACGCACGCACGCGCGCACACACACACACACACACACACACACACACACACACACACACACACACACACACACGTAGGGAAGTACAAATATACAAGCACACAGTAAAAGGGAAGGTCCATTCAAAAACATGAGAACGTTGCCACTTGCAAGCAGAAGAAATACCCTCATCCCCCCTCACCCACCCACCCATGTGTACGAACACACCCAACACCAAACCATCGGAAGTTTGAGCTTCTGAATGAAACGCAACGTTCTGCCCTGTTAGAAGGGGCCAGGCGGGAGGGGAAGAAGGGGGAGAGAGGGATCGTTTGGGGCTTCGTTTCAACAGCAGCGAGAACAGGATCATTATCAGCAGGAACATTGCGTTTGGCCCAGTTTTTCAGACCCCATTCTATGACTATTTGGGATGGGGGAGGGGGGAGGGGGGGGGGAGGTCAGGGGCGAGGGTGGGAAGGAAGTGGGGGAGGGAAGGGAAAAGAAGAGGGGGGGGGTGGGGGAAGGAATCGTTTGGGGCATCGTTTCAACAGCAGCGAGAACAGGATCATTATCAGCAGGAACATTACTTTTGACCCAGTTTCTCAGACCCAGTCTAGAACTGTTTGGGATGGGGGAGGGGGGGAGGAGGGAAGGGAGGAGGCGGGAGGGGAAGAAGGGGGAAGAAGGGGAGGGGGAGGAGGGAAGGGGGGAAGAAGGGGGAAGAAGGGGAGGGGGGGGAAGAGGGATCGTTTGGGGCTTCGTCTCAACAGCAGCAGGAACAGGATCATTATCAGCAGGAACATTACGTTTGACCCCGTTTCTCAGACCCATTCCATGACTATGTGTAATAGAGGGAGGGGGAGAAGAGCGGGGAGGGAGGAGAGAAGTGGGGGAGGCGGGAGGGGGGAAAAAAGGGAAAGAGAGTGGTGGAGGGATCGCTTCGGGCTTCGTTTGAACAGCAGCATAAAACAGGGATCCTATCAGAAGGAACATTACTTTTTGCCCCACTTTCTTTGTTGTCAGTCATTAGTCGGACAATGTCCTGCGTTGCCTGACAGTGGAGCAATACCAGACGGTGCTCAGCATAAAAAAAAAAAAATAAATAAAAAAAAAAAGAAAGAAAGGAAAAAAAAAAAAATCTCCGTGCGAAAAGCAAACAGACCAAAAACAGTAAATTTTTTTGTGGCGTGGATGAAAGCACATCACAAAATACGCTCACAGAACTCGGTCACAACACTTGTTGTGCCACTCGAAAGAAAAGCAAGAAGACCAAAACAGTTACCGTTCTTCATTTCCGTCGCCCTGAGTGTTGT
>CM065723.1:25410858-25415858 GCA_033310375.1 Conus canariensis
AAATTTTGAGGAACCAGACAATCACCTGGAAGATGTCGCAATCATCACCGAAGTTCCTGGCATTAAAAGAATGGACCGTCAAGCCCCTCAAGTAATGAAAGCTCTAGCACAGGAGATGATCGCCAACCAATACAACCCCAGTGAGTGGACCCACGTCTTCACAGATGGATCCTCAGAAGGAGCAGTCAAGAATGGAGGAGCAGGGTTCTTCATCAGACACACCAATGGAAGATTGACACACAAGGCCTTCCCTACTGGAAAGATCTCCTCCAACTACAGAGCGGAGGCAATAGCACTGCTCCACGCAGTGAGGATCTTTCTGGAACCGGCCAGCCCATCACAGAAGGTTGCCTTCTTCACAGACTGCCGATCTCTGCTGCAGGGACTTCAGAACACAAGAAATGAACAACATACGCAAGACATCAAGGCTGCCCTCCATGAACTCTCAAAACAGTCTGTCATTACGCTTCAGTGGATTCCGTCTCATTGTGGGATCATGGGCAACGAAAAAGCTGATGCTCTCTCCAAAGCAGGCAGCAAAATGGAGCAGTTCAGCCACCCCGTGACCTACAGGGAGGCCAAGACCATCATCCACAACCAGTTTCAGTCCCAGTGGAAGAGAAGGCTGGGTGCAGAGAGTGGTGCTGACCCGATCCACCAGCTCCAAAGGCACCAGCAGACAATCCTCTTCAGACTGAGGACCGGCCACTGCAGACTGCTGAGCCACCTTAACCGCCTGAAGATCACCTACACTGACCAGTGTCCATGCGGCACTGGACCCCAGACCCCTGAACATGTCCTCCTGCGCTGTCCTACTCACGCAGCTCTACGACACAAAACCTGGCCGGGGGGAGCGGAGTTACAGGCGCAGCTTTGGGGAGCCCGTTCTGACCTGGAGAAGACCGCGGGCTTCATCATGGCGGCCGGGTTACAAGTCTGACGCATCCAGCTTCAATCGAACGCAGAAGAAGAAGAAGAAGAACTTAAAGACCGTCTGATGTCCTGTTCCACGTAAATTTGACACTCTGAGATGGAAGATGGCGTGAAATATTCGTGGTTCCATTCATCTGAAAACATTTTACAACCGGAAAAATCCTCGATAACAATCATTCATTATTGAAATGAGGATGTACCTGCTACATCAAAAACAGACCAGTCTGTTTCAAAGCAAACCAAAAAAAGAAAAAGGTTCAATCTTGATGGTATCATGAATGATTTCTGTGTGACGAGCAGAGATGGTGTAAAAAAAAAAAAAAAAAAAAAAAAAAAAAGAAGAAGTTACATTCCTCCGTCAAGCATACGACGACATCAGAGTGAAATCTCAGCTGTCAAGTGTCAGACTAACAAAACATCACATCGAGTGTAGTTTGGTATCCTCTGACGATAATGACATCATAAGTTTACTAGCGAGGAATAGTGCGAAGACTTCCCAAAATCAGAAGCAAGAACATGCTTCGTCATGATTATTCATCATGAAAATGTTTACAAGTATTTGTTATCGACTGCAGAAGCTTGACGATCATATAGAAGTGCTGTATCGAAAAAAAAAAACATTTTCGTTTTCATCACAATGTAAATAACGGTGAAACAGATGTTAATAAAGGGGGTGGGTATAGTGGAGATTACTCACGGAGGTGAGTATGTGTGTCTGACATATATATATATATATATATATATATATATATATATATATATATATATATATATATATATATATATCACATACCCCTGAATATTGTTAAGAAGAATTAATTTTCCGATCAGACAGACTGAGTGACAGATGTTTTGCGTGAGAGGCACGTGTGCATGTGATAAGGTTGTTACTACACATTTTTCTTTAAAAATAATCCATTCGAGTGATATATCAGCACGTTATATCTTTCTCCTACATTTTAAATAGTTTTGATTGCTGACATTAATATTTACTTAAATACTATGATTTAATTCATTTTGATTTGTTGAATATACACAGTATTCGTTTGTGCTTCACATAAAGTATAACGCTTTGACTTAGTAGCTATATGTAGACCAATGTCAATGAAATGTGTCTAAAGCCTCTCTCTCTCTCTCTCTCTCTCTCTTCTCTCTCTCTCTTCTGTGTGTGTGTGTGTGTGTGTGTGTGTGTGTGTGTGTGTGTGTGTGTGTGTGTGTGTCTTACACAAACGCATACACACACAGACAGAGAGAGTGAGAAAGAGAGAGACAGAGAGGGGGGGGGGGGGGACAGACAGACACAGACGGACAGCTCACACACACACACACACACATACACACAAAAGCGCACGTGTGCGCGCCGGCACTTGCACGCGCGCGCGCGCGCACACACACACACACACACACACACACACGCGCGCGCGCGCGCGCGCGCGCGCACGAAAGTGGCGAAAGCAGGGGCAAATGGTGAAAGGCATGGTATAGACAAGGATACAACGGCAGAGAAATGTGGGAAAAGGTAGAGAAATACGGGAAAAGGCAGAGAAATGTGGGAAAAGGTAGAGAAATACGGGAAAACGGCAAAGAAATGTGGGAAAAGGTAGAGAAATGTGGGAAAAGGTAGAGAAATGTGGGAAAAGGTAGAGAAATGTGGGAAAAGGTAGAGAAACGTGGGAAAAGTAGAGAAACGTGGGAAAAGGTAGAGAAACGTGGGAAAAGGTAGAGAAATGTGGGAAAAGGTAGAGAAACGTGGGAAAAGGTAGAGAAATGTGGGAAAAGGTAGAGAAACGTGGGAAAAGGTAGAGAAATGTGGGAAAAGGTAGAGAAACGTGGGAAAAGGTAGAGAAATGTGGGAAAAGGTAGAGAAATGTGGGAAAAGGTAGAGAAATGTGGGAAAAGGTAGATAAACGTGGAAAAGTGGAGAAATGTGGGAAAAGGTAGAGAAATGTGGGAAAAGGTAGAGAAATGTGGGAAAAGGTAGAGAAACGTGGGAAAAGGTAGAGAAATGTGGGAAAAGGTAGAGAAACGTGGGAAAAGGTAGAGAAATGTGGGAAAAGGTAGAGAAACGTGGGAAAAGGTAGAGAAACGTGGGAAAAGGTAGAGAAATGTGGGAAAAGGTAGAGAAACGTGGGAAAAGGTAGAGAAATGTGGGAAAAGGTAGAGAAACGTGGGAAAAGGTAGAGAAATGTGGGAAAAGGTAGAGAAACGTGGGAAAAGGTAGAGAAATGTGGGAAAAGGTAGAGAAACGTGGGAAAAGGTAGAGAAATGTGGGAAAAGGTAGAGAAATGTGGGGAAAGGTAGAGAAATGTGGGAAAAGGTAGAGAAACGTGGGAAAAGGTAGAGAAATGTGGGAGAAAGGTAGAGAAATGTGGGAAAAGGTAGAGAAACGTGGGAAAAGGTAGAGAAATGTGGGAAAAGGTAGACAAACGTGGGAAAAGGTAGAGAAATGTGGGAAAAGGTAGAGAAATGTGGGAAAAGGTAGAGAAATGTGGGAAAAGGCAGAGAAATGTGGGAAAAGGCAGAGAAACGTGGGAAAAGGTAGAGAAACGTGGGAAAAGGTAGAGAAACGTGGGAAAAGGTAGAAAATGAAATGTGGGAAAAGGTAGAGAAATGTGGGAAAAGGTAGAGAAACGTGGGAAAAGGTAGAGAAATGTGGGAGAAGGCAGAGAAACGTGGGAAAAGTGGAGAAAAATAGGGAAGAGGAAAGCGGGGGACGAAGCAGGACAAGACAAGGTCAGGAAAGATGACAGAAAAAGGCAAGGCAAGGTCAGATACAATATCAACAGGTGAAACAGGGATAAACAGCTGTGAATAAAGGAGTGAAAGATAGTGAGAAAAAAAAAAAAAAAAAAAACCAACAGGTGGGAGGCACGAAACAATAGCTAAAGACAGGAAAGGGAGAAAAAGGTCGGAAAAGGCACAAAATGTAAAAATAAATAAATAAATAGATAGATCAAAAGATAGACAGATAGATAGATAGATAGATAGATAAGATAGATAGATAGATAGATAGATAGATAGTACTAAGATAGATAGAAAGATAGACAGACAGATAGATAATAGATCGACAAAAAGATAGAGAGTACTAGATAGATAGACAGACAGACAGACAGATAGATAAATAGACAGACAGACAGACAGATAGATAAATAGACAGACAGACAGAGAGATAAATCGACAGACAGATAGATAGATAGATAGATAGATAGATAGATAGTAGATAGATAGATAGATAGATAGATAGCAGACAGATAGATAAACAGACAGACAGACAGAGAGATAGATCGATAGATAGACAGACAGATCGATCGATCGATCGATAGACAGATAGGTAGTAACAGATAATAAACAGATAGATAGACAGACATAGATAGACAGACAGATAGCAGACAGACAGATAGATAAAAGGAGGAGGAGGGGGGGGGGGGTGGAGGGGAGGAGGAGGGAGGTAGGAATCAGAACGTGAATGCAGCTGGACAAGGGAGGAGAAAGTAGAACGGCTACACGAGCAAGAAATGTCAAGGCAGACGAGGAGAAAGTCGGGAAAGATGAGAAAAGGTGAGTGGAAAAAAAAAAAAAAAAAAAAAATGTAATGACATGCACGCAACGGGAGGAAAGGAAGGTCAGGCGTGAAAGAAAAAGGGACGGGAAAGATCGGAAGGGGGTGGGGGTGGGGTGGAGGAATAGAAAAAATACTAAGACAGTGTTCTGAAAAGAGCAGGAAAAAGTATGCGAAAGATTGGGTAAAAAGAGGAAAACATAGGAGGAAAAAAAAGAAAAAGGATGGGAAATGGATCGGAAGGGGGGGGGGGGGGGGGGGGGGGGATAAAAAAAAAACAAAAAACCTAAGTGTTCTGAAAAGAGAAGGAAAAAGTAGGCGAAAGATTGGGTAAAAAGAGAAAAACATAAGAGGAAAAAAAAGGACGGGAAAGATCGGAGGAGGGGGGGGGGGGGGGGGGGGTGAGGAGAGGGGGATAAAAAAAACAAAACAAACAAAGTGTTCTGAAAAGAGAAGGAAAAAGTAGACGAAAGATTGGGCAAAAAGAGGAAGACATAGGATCAAAAAA
>CM065723.1:25421208-25431208 GCA_033310375.1 Conus canariensis
GGGGGCAGAAAAAAGGGCGGGAAAAAGGGGGCAGGAAAAAGGGGGCAGAAAAAGGGGGGCAGAAAAAAGGGGGCAGAAAAAGGGCGGGAAAAAGGGGGCAGGAAAAAGGGGGCAGAAAAAGGGGGGCAGAAAAAAGGGGGGCAGGAAAAAGGGGGGCAGAAAAAGGGGGGCAGAAAAAAGGGGCGGGAAAAAGGGGGCAGGAAAAAGGGGGCAGGAAAAAGGGGGCAGAAAAAGGGGGCAGAAAAAGGGGGCAGAAAAAGGGGGGCAGAAAAGGGGGCAGAAAAAAGGGGGCAGAAAAAGGTCAATTATTAGCAACCCACATTCGTTTACAGAGGGAGGATATGTCCTTTACATTGACAGACAGACGCCTATCCCTCCTTCCCCTCCTCTCTCCCTTCTCCGTTTTCCTCTTGACACAGGAGGTCGGGGTGAAAGGGTGCTGAAGGATGAAGGGGGTGGGGTGGGGTGCGGTGGAGGTGGGGGTGGGGGGGGGGGGAGAGACCAAGGTCATCACAGAAAAGTTGTACAATATAATGCAACAGAACACAACACAATACAATACGATATTATAATGCAGAACAAGTTTAATTAATACCACAGTCAAACAAAACACAACATAAAACAATATAGTACGCAACCAAGTGCGTGTCTCTTTCTTTTCTTTTTTCCTTTTTTTCTTTTTTTTTTTTTCTTTCTTCTTTCTTTCTATTTGCACTGAGACTCCATTGGAAGCCATCATCATGAGGGGTGAGGAGACAAGAACAGGCATGAGGAGGAGCTAGGGGGCGGAGGACTGAGCAAGGGAAGGGGGAGTGGGGAAGGGCGAGGGGATTGAGAAGGCAAGACACATTACATGGCCCGTAGAATGCGGGTAGCGAAACTCGACATGGGTTCCAGTATCGATGGGTTCCATCCGCGTCGGTGCAGTGACTTCTGGAGAAGGATCACCTGTTGTGTGGTGTTTGGGGGGGATGGGGGGGGGGGGGGGGGGGGGGGGGGGGGGGGGGGGGGGGGGGGGGGGTGGGGGGTTTTATCAGCGGGTTTTGTAAGGGGCTTCCGTCTGTTGATCAATCCGTGGCTGCCAGTCGGTACGTCGTGTCTCTGTTTGTCTCTATATGTGTATGGCTGTGTCTGGTTCTCTCTCTCTCTCTCTCTCTCTCTCTCTCTCTCTCTCTCTCTCTCTCTCTCTCTCTCTCTCATAGACACACAGACAGACAGACAGACAGACAAACACACACACACACACACACACACACACACACACACACAAACACACACACACACAATCTCGCACGCGCGCGCGTGCGCACTCACTCCAACATGTGTGCAGATGTGCTGGTATGCGCGACGATCCCTTCATTCATCCCATCCCTTTAACCCCTCTGCCACCCTCACCCACACACCCCATTGTGTTGTATATGTCTATACAATTCAATGCCCTACGCACACACTCCCCTGACATCTTATCCTCCTCTACATACACATGCGCCTGTGCGCAAGTACTTACTTATTTACTTACACACACACACACACACACACACACACACACACACACACACACACACACACACGCATGCACTCACACACACACACACACACACACACACAC
Organism: Conus canariensis; assembly: GCA_033310375.1. NCBI lineage: Eukaryota > Metazoa > Mollusca > Gastropoda > Neogastropoda > Conidae > Conus > Conus canariensis. The sequence goes on from CM065723.1 coordinate 25,422,818, forward strand.
ACGTCTCTCTCTCTCTCTCTCTCTCTCTCTCTCTCTCTCTCCACACACACACACACACACACAGATAGACAGACACACACATGCGCGCGCGCGCGCGCGCGCGCAGCGACGGAGAGAGAGAGAGAGAGAGAGAGAGAGAGAGAGAGAGAGAGATGGGTTTAGTCGAAAAGGTCACGACTGCATCTGCAAAGAGTCGAAAGCGCAAAGAATAAATAATAATCTTGAGTACCAACAAAATCATTACAAGTCACTGTAACCATAAGACGTACACATTTAATGACAGGGAAAACAAAACAAAACAAAACAAAACCACGCATTGCTTAAATGTTTAGAACAGGAAAAACAGTAAAACCAATAACAAAATGGAATCTAACATTATCTTGTTTTGAAGGAGCAAACGTACGTCACCCTGCATCAAACAGAAAAGAATGTCACCCGTTATTGCTAAGCTACATGACTGGCATACAGAAGAAGCTCTAGTCCCATCATACTTCTTGTGCGTCTGAGATTGAACAATCAAGTCAGGCACAGCAGACTCAGACTTGGTTAACGCAGGTCTGACAAAACTAGCTTTAGACCCTGAAACGTTTGTGGTTTCACTCGAAGGACTGGCATTATTATCAATCTGCACGAGGAAAATCGGCCACCAGTCTGAAATCAGGGGACTCTCATTCCTGCCATTTACAATCCGTAATGCGCTGCTTGAAACAAAGCAAGAATCGTTCTCTCTCTCTCCTCTCTCTCTCTCTCTCTCTCTCTCTCTCTCTATATATATATATATATATATATATATATATATATACTAGCTCTTACGCGCTTCGACCCCGTCTCGCCCCGGCGAGTTTATCTGTCGTGCAGTGTTCCGATGTCCAGTTTTGCGTCTGTGGACGCAAATTGTGTCACGACGCAATGCGTCACGTGATCGCCGACCCGACGTTGCTGTTTGTAGGATATATATATATATATATATCCCATATATATATATATATATATATATATACCCCACATCCCGATTACTTTGTGCAAAAGAAAACCCATAATCAAACAACTGAGCACAATACTTACCCAGCTGTTTACCCAGTGGATCAAGCGTGTTCATCATTTCGTATGCCCGAGCAGGCAGTCGGTAATTGTTCATCTGAACCAACGCCCAATCATTTTCTTGAAAGTTGTGCAAGTAAACTGAGTATTTCTCTATAATATTAACTATTTTGCAGTCTCTTGACCAACCATTACAGTATTTTTTTCTTCCGCTCTGAACAGTTTTTTCTTTGTTCTGTCAGTTTCAATGATGGTTGTTTATCTCCCATGTTTCAGGCCCGACTCGAGCAGCTGGCGGTACAGAATGTGTGAATTGAAAACCAGCCAACAAGACCACACTTGGAAAGTAGTCTGTACTGAAGACCAAAGTGCCCACAACGCTTTTAATGAATGAGATCTCGGCAAGTACAATCACAGCTAATCTGAGAGAGAGACAGAGAGAGAGAGAGAGAGAGAGGGGGGGGGGGAGACACACACACACACACACACACACACACACACACACACACACACACCACACACACACACATACAGAATGAGAGGCAGACAGTCAGTCAGACAGAGACATAGACAGACAGACAGGCGGATAGATTGATGGTCAGACAAAAAGACAGAGAGAGAGAGAGAGAGAGAGAGAGAGAGAGAGAGAGAGAGAGAGAGAGAGAGAGAGGAGGGAGAGAAACAGACAGACAGACAGGCAGATGGACAGACGGACGGACAAACGGTCAGACAAAGACAGACAGACAGACAGAGAGAGAGAGAGAGAGAGAGAGAGAGAGAGAGACGGACGGACGGACGGACGAACAAACGGTCAAAGAGAGAGAGGTGGGGGGGGAGGGAGGGACACACGCACGCACGCACGCACACACACACACACCACACACACACACACACACACACACACACACAGAGAGAGAGAGAGAGAGAGAGAGAGAAGAGAGTCGCACCCGCCGGCTCATCCGTCCGCAGGCGGAGAAGGTTTGCTTAGGCTGTCCTCGCCATGGTAACACAGGCCAAAGCAAACACAGCGCCCACTTCAACTTGCCTGTCATCTAGCCTGCACCTCTCTCCACCCCCCCCCCCCCCCCCCCCACCTGCCCGCCAGTCCCTCCCCTTCCCCTCCCTCTTTTTCTCCACCATTTCAACCCCCCTTACCCTCCCCTCCCCTCTCCCACCACTGTTTTCACCGCCCCCCCCCCCCCCCCCTTTTTTTTTTTTTTTACTCGCCTCGCTGCCCCGCCCCGAATGTTTAGTACACAACACGTCGATCAGTTTGAGTTCTTTAAAACACCCACCACACACAAACACAAGCACACTCCACTTATTATGATATTTTGATCTGACACGGCGAACACATAATTACACACACACACACACACACACACACACACACAACACACAGAGAACTCCACTTATTATAAGTATTTTGATCCTGACACGCGGGCGCACACACATAATTACACACACACACACACACACACACACACACACACACACACAAAGAGAACAGAGAGAAGGAGGGAACAACATAAAAAAACCACCCACTTATTATGAGTATTTTGATCCTTCTGTTGAGCAGACAGAGAACGTTACTAATTATAGCGAGAAAGGACAGGGCCAGGGGGGGAAAGCGGTTCATAATCAGAAAAGATGTCCTCTCTGACCTCTACTAGGGCAACATTTCTCTTGTTTGTAGTCCAAGATAAAGTGGATTTGAAACGGGAAGAATTAGGGATCAGAGACTGGCTTGTTTAAGCCTCTCTCTCTCTCTCTCTCTCTCTCTCTCTCTCTCACACACACACACACACACACACACACACCCTACTAGCGTCCACTTCCTTATCTTATGAATTAACTTCTGTTGCCTTCCATTTTAACTGAGCAAGAGGAGGCGCGCGCGCGCGTACACACACACACACACACACACACACACACACACACACACACACACAGAACAGCACAACTGACTGGCACCAACGCAGACAGACAGACAGACAGGGTCAAGAGAAGAGTGAAGGAGGACAGGGAACAGACGCGCGGGAAGCTGGCTGACAACGGTGTGGTCGCATCCTACTCCATCTGTACGGAGGCACGTGCACATCGCTACCCGTGTCCCGGCAACACAGGTGGGACAGAGGTCTTGTATGGTGGACTGTTTGTTTCAAAACACTAAAAAGTCTGGTTTTTCTTTGTGGACATTTGTCAGTGATCCTCATTATCAGTTTAGTCTTGTCTTACTACCTATGCAAAGGAGGGTACGTGTTCACTACCGTCTGTTTGTTTGTTTGTCTGTCTGTCTGTCTGTCAGTTCGCAAGATTACATGAAGGCCACGAAACGGAGTTCAGCGAAACTTGGTGGAAAGATCCTTGTGTCTGCTGAGAAAACATTTCTGTGCATCATCTTTTGTTTGAATGCTCAGTGTTGACCTCGCTCTATCAGGAGAAAGGTATTGAGATGAATAACATCAACAATGTCAATACTGTCTTGTATGGTTCATATGTTTGCTGGAATTGCCATGGTTATTGTCGCAGTCACAAGTCGCAAAAATTTTATAAAGATCAACAATTTTGTGTACAACTACGGTATTTCGCTTATGTATATATTAGATGTGGGTTTAATAGTACTAACACGGATGATAAGTTGCGTGTGGAGGTTTTTTTTTGTTTTTTTTAAATGTCCAATATCATCTGGCGATGAAAAGACATGAAATAAAGCACTGAACTGAACTGAACTGGAAGGACAGAATGTGCTCAGGGTAAAACGATTACATTTTAGTCCACATTTGTTGTTTGGACTCTGATCAAAAGGCCCTACAGCAAGATTATCACATATATTTTCTTCTGAACATGACTGTAAAGTTAAAAAAAAAAAAAAAAAAAAAACAACCCAGGTATGCCTATCTATGGTGTGACGTGTTTTCGTGGAATAGTAAAAAAAAAAAAAAAAAAAAAAAAAAAAAAATTCTCGTGATGTAAAGCACTGACATTCACATTGTTCAATATCCTGTCATAAGTGCAAGGGAAGTAACTCTTTTATCCGGTATCTATTTTTCCCCCCTGTCGAAAAGAAAAAAATAGAAAAAGAAAAAAAGAATGCGTGGCAGAGGCCTGTGGTCTCTCAAGTGCCCCTTTATTGTCTACTACCATCGTAGCCCAGCAGATTACGTCAGCCTTTTCAGGGCTGTCAGAAAGCACAAAGGGGAAAAAGTCTTGAAATGCAATAAATGAATGAATAAATAAATAAATAAATATATAAATAAACAAAACAATATTTTAAAAAAAAAAACACCATTAACAATAAACGGTTGACTATTTGCAAGTGGGGGGCATTCATTAAATGGTAAGACATGATAACTAACCTGTTGGCATTCTTAAAGCGGATAACACTAGTTCGTGCTAAGAGTGTCAGGTACTCTTCCCATTTTTTTTTTTTTTTTTTTACTCTCAGGTCTAAAAGCTGTAAAAAAAATTTAAGACAAGTAAACGTAACAGAAAATATGGGGAAAAAAATGTCACATAGGCAAATATATAGACACTGTAGAATGGAGTCCTAACTGTTCCTCCGAACAGAGCGAACAGTTTCACTTACCTTGTCGCCACAAACACATCTAGCATTTTAGAAATGCTAGCGAGATTTTTTTTAAAAAACAATCTTGACTTTCTAGAACAAAGTGAGGAGGAATGGGCCACAAAGGCAGAAAAACAATAAACAACAGTAAATGAAGAAAAACATTTAAAAGAAAGACCCCCCCCCCCCCCCAAAAGTAAATGAGTAAAAGAGAGAGAGAGAGAGAGAGAGAGAGAGAGAGAGAGAGAGAGAGAGAGAGACAGACAGACAGACAGACAGACAGACAAAAGCATGGAGTTTTCCAGAAGGTGAGGGTACAGTTTATGCTGAAAGAGCCCCGTTGCATCACCATGTAGAACAGACAATGATTTGCCAGTAGTTTGCCACCGTTGCACCTCTACAAGTCCAAGACTGGATGTGCCAATAGATCACCAGTGTGGCATCCCATGGAAACAAAAAAGGATCTGCCAACATTTTGCCATCGTGGCATCTCCCCACAGGAACTAAACAATGATTCGCCATCATTTTGCCAAAGCGGAATCACCACGGGAGACAATGATTTGCCAACACATTCACTACTGTGGCATCATACAACAATGTTTTTGCCAACATTAATGTCTTGCCAACATTAATGGTTTGCCAACATTTCCCCATTTGCCAACGTGCTAACCACACAGGGGTAAAACAATGATTTACCAAAATTTCTCCATGATGGCATCCCTACGGAGACAAAACCATAATTTGCCGAACATTTTGCCACTGTGGCATCTTGACGGGTACAAAACAATATTTTGTCAACATTTTGCCATCCTCAAGGGGGACAAAACAATGATTGGTCAACATTTTGCCATCCTCAAGGAGGACAAAACAATGATAGGTCAACATTTTGCCATCTTCATGGGGACAAAATGATGATTGGTCAACATTTTGCCATCCTCATGGGGGACAAAACGATGATTGGTCAACATTTTACATCCTCATGGGGGACAAAACAATGATTGGTCAACATTTTGCCATCCTCATAAAGACAAAACAATGATTGGTCAACATTTTGCCATCCTCATTGGGGACAAAACAATGATTGGTCAACATTTTGCCATCCTCATGGAGAAGAAAACAATGATTGGTCAACATTTTGCCATCCTCATGGAGGACAAAACAATGATTGGTCAAAATTTTGCCATCCTCATGGGGGACAAATCAATGATTGGTCAACATTTTGCCATCCTCATAGGGACAAAACAATGATCTGCTGTATGTTATGCCACCATGGCATCGCCATGAAAACAAAATTGTTTGCCAAAATCTGCCACCACGGCATCCCAACGGAGACAAAAACATTGATATGCCAAGATTTTGTAATCACAAGGACACAGTGACAGGAATTCTTTGTTCCTCAGCCTAAACCCTGAGAGTTTATCCATGTGTGTGTGTGTGTGTGTGTGTGTGCGTGCGTGCGTGCGTGCGTGCGTGCGTGCGTGCGTGCATGCGTGCGTGCGCGCGCATGCGTGCGTGCGTGCGTGTATGTGTGTTTGTTACTGAAACATTAAAAACACACTAGAATTGCTTTAAAAAAAATTTTAACTGAAAATCTCTAGCATCAGATGAAAAATGTTCGTCTCCTTCAGTAACTAAAAATATCACGTATGATGGAACGACATCTCCAAACAAGGTTTTCATACGCTACTGTAAAGCGTTCATGTCTGACACCAAGTGAGCTCCAACGCCCCATAAAAGCATGTTTTGTAATGAGTGGCACAGCACATGGAATGCACAACGGAACTATTTCTCCTTTGAAAGAAACGAGTGGGAATAAGAGAAGTGACCTGTGTGCAAAGGCTTAAGAAATGTTTCTTCTTTACGGCCAGCTATGGCACTCGGTGAAAGTTCTGGAACTTCTGGATGGATCTGGAACAGTTTTTACCTGTCTGCTTGTTCCAGGCCTCTTGCCAGAGGTCTTTGACATGAGTCTGAGCTTTAGGTTTCGGATCAGTGTGAGGGGCAGCGAATCTGCTCATCTCTTTATTGGCAGCATTCTCTACATGTTGATCAACCGCATTATCGCCTGGAATGCCAACAAGATTGTAGGTTTCGTACATTGGGGGTTCTGTGGAACAATAGCCATGGTTTCAGCCTGGGCTGTGCACAGAATTTTCGTGTCCGTTACGTGGAACCAACACTGAAAGTAAAATAACTCTGTTCAACTTCGATGAAATTGCGGAGAAAAAAAAAAAAAAGTCCGAATGTTCTAACCAGACAGTATCTGCTTACTGCTAGTTTCTCTGATGACGTAAATTTTGTTGTTGAATTAGTTGCACTGTGTGTGTGTGTCGTGTGTGTGTGTGTGTGTGTGTGTGTGTGTGTGTGTGTTTCCGAAGCACAGAATATGAGAAACAGGATATGTCAAGGTGTTGTTTTTGAACTAATTTTTGACTGGATAGGGGTCAGCGTCTGTAATGTTGCAAGTGATGCCATTTTCTGTTTCTGTGTGTTACTGCTTTAAGCCAGTATTATGGACAATAGGTTTTTTTGTTGTTTTTTTTAAGTGCACTTTGTGGAGAGGTTTAATTCCTGTGTGTCTTCCATTTCCATTCTGTTATCATTTCATACCACTATGAATTTTTTTTAATTTCCTTGTGACACTAAATATCAAACTGCTATCACATTGTCAGCCCCCCCCCCCCCCCCCCCCCCCCCCCCCCCTTTTTCCATAACCTCTTTGTCAAGAGACCTGTCTAGGTTATGATATCAAAATGTCGAAATACTGGCAACTCTCTCCTCTCTCTCTCTCTCTCTCTCTCTCTCTCTCTCTCTCTCTCTTGTCTCTTCTGTCTGTCTGTCCGTCCGTCCGTCCGTCCGCCCGCCCGCCCGTCCGTCTCCCCTTCTCGTCCCCTCTCTCTCTCTCTCTCTCTTCTCCTCTCTCTCTCCTTCTACCGGGGTATTGATGGCAGGCGGTGTTTCAGATGTTTCAGGGGCAGGCTTGTTTGTCAAGGGCGAGTCGCGCTGATTGCATGCAGTCCAACCATCGCCATTCCAACAACGCTTTTCCCCCTCCCTTTTTTTGGGTGAGGTAGGGGTGTGGAGATGGTGACTCCGGCGGAGTCGACACACGCTGACCCCCCCCCCCCCTCCTCCTCCTCTCCTCCCCCCCCCCCCCCCTCCTCCGTTCACCCTTCCCGACCCCAATGCAGTGCTGTGCCCAATGCCCTTTTGCCTTCCCCCTTCCCCTCGGCTAAGGCCCTCCTACCCTTTCTCTCGACCTTCCTCCATCTGTCCCTTCTCCATACACACAAGACGCACGCTCAGAGATACATGTCTATACTCTCCGTCAGCTAGCTAGTATTAGACATTTCAGTACACGTTAGTCCTAGTATCCGTCCCTCTCCCTGGCCACTACTCCCCCCCCCCCCCCCCCCTCCCTTCAACGTCTTCACCCCACCGCCCCAAAAGAAAAAAAAAATTGGAGTAGCAATGGACAACATGATCAAGAATGCCGCCTGCTTTCATGTTTGTTTGTTTGTTTTTTTTTTTTCCAGACGCTTTACATTTAAAGACAACCAAAACTTGCTAAGAAGAAAACAATACAGGTTTACGTGGCGCAACACACAAGATATCTGCACGTTTCTCTTCCTTTCTTCTAAGGTAGTTTATAAAATTTTTCAAAATTTGTCTGTTGTCTGTTTCCCGGGTGCAAATTCTGAGGCTTTTTGCTACTCTTGTTAAAAATGTTGGGTAAATTTTCAATACTCAAGCAACTAGGTCAGCAGTTGTAAACATGTGAC
>CM065723.1:25433708-25438708 GCA_033310375.1 Conus canariensis
AGAGACGATCCGCTATGTAGAGCCTGTTGTTGTATGCGGACTGGAGAGAGACAGAGAGAGAGAGAGAGAGGGGGGGGGAGAGACAAACAGACAGACAGACAGACAGAGAGACAGGCAGAAAAACAGAGAGAGAGATGGACAGAAAGCTGGAGAGAGAGAGAGAGAGACAGAGAGACAGAGGAGACAGACAGACAGACAGACAGACAGAGACACACAGACAGACAGGCAGGCAGGCAGAAAAGCAGAGAGAGAGAGAGAGAGATGGAGAGAAAGATGTAGAGCGAGCGGCGAGCGAGAGAGAGAGAGAGAGAAGAGAGAGAGAGAGAGAGATGATGATGATGATGATGATGATGATGATGATGATGATGATGGTGGTGGTGGTGGTAGGGATGATGATGATGATGATGAATGATGATGATGATGATGATGATGAGATGATGATATAGATCTCACTGAGGGTGATGATGATCAAAGTCATGTATTCAAAACCCATTGCCCCGTGAAGGCCAGTGGAGGGTGTGTGTTCATTCAAACTCGACAACACAGTGCTATGCGCGAAATTATTGAGCTCACAGAACAGATTACAACCCTCTTGATATCATTGCAGAACGCATCTAAAATGTTTGACATAAGTATGCTTCTGTTCCTCAGCTCATCCTTTCCTGGATGCTAGAAGCATTCTTAAAAGAATTCGGTTAGAATTATTGTAATATTCTAGATGTACGTCTGGTTATCGTGTTCTGAAGTTACTTTACATATGGCAACATGAAAATCTCGTCTACGCTTTTCTTTCCCCAAAGAACGCAAATTAAAACCATCAGAAGAGAGAGACAGACAGACAGACAGACAGAAGACAGACAGAGCAGACGAGAGAGAGAGAGAGAGAGAGAGAGAGAGAGAGAGAGAGAGAGAGAGAGAGAGAGAGAGAAGGCATTCGGCTTAAACAAGTTAAAGTGTGTATTCTTGGATGTTGAATATCAATCACCTACAATTTTACGATCGCTGTTATCTATCATTGACACAAGAGAGAGAGAGAGAGAGAGAGAGAGAGAGAGAGAGAGAGAGAGAGAGAGAGAGAGAGAGAGAGAGAAGGCCTCGGCTTCAAATCTTTATCCTTGGGTGTTAAAGATCAATCTCTTGCAATCTTGCGATCAGTGTATCTATCCTTGGCGAGAGAGAGAGAGAGAGAGAGAGAGAGAGAGAGAGAGAGAGAGAGAGAGAGAGAGAGAGAGAGAGAATAGATATGGTATCAGCTTCAAATCTTGATCCTCGGGATCACTGCCACCTATCCTTGGTGTGTGTGTGTGTGTGTGTGTGTGTGTGTGTGTGTGTGTGTGTGTGTGTGTGTGTGTGTGTGTGTGTGTGTGCGTGCGTGCCTGCGTGCGTGCGTGCCTGCGTATGTGTGTGTGTGTGTGTTTATGTGTGTGTGTGGGGTGAGTGGGTGGGTGGGTATGTTTGTGTGAACGAGAGAGAGTGACAGAGACAGAGAGACAGAGACAGAGACAGAAAGAGATGGTTCCAGGATAGTCGTACATCCTCACAACACCAGCCCACAGAGACTCCACGACTGACTCTCTAATCCCGGTGGGATCGCCACCATATGGACCAGCAAGCCCCGATACCCGAAGGGACCCCTCTTCCACACAAAAACAGCGACGGCTATGCGCGTGTCTGAGCATGAGCGCAAGGGTTTGGGCACGACACACGAGTCGCCCTTAATGAGGTCGGTAGGGCGGGCTTCCGCCGCGACCAGCCGACCACGGCTGCCACAGATTTTGCAGGCGGACAGAGGAGAGCTTCGTCTGGCACGAATGGCACGATCCCAATCACGTCTTGAACGGTCGCCATTTTGTGGCGACTGAGGTTTGCTTCCGCTGGGTGTATTTTGAGGAGATCCGCTGTGCTTTGTGCGGCGGTGTGTCCAGTCATCTCAGAGGGGGGAGTGCCATGTGCTGCTTTAATCTCCGGGTCTTCTATGAAACGCCGCGTGCAACAGAAGTCGCTAACTGATTGGATGGTGGCTGTAAAGGGAGCCGTGGGATGTGTTTTTGTTTTGTCCGCTCATTTGCCCCGTGGGCAGAGATTCTCGCTGATTGCCGGATCAATTTTTATACGGTCTGGAGGACTGGATCCCCACGAAACTTGACCGACATCTGCGGCTGTAGGATGAAGGTCACAAGATCAATAAAGGTGTCTGGGACGTGGGATTAGTTGTCATATCAACGAGTCTGGTTGACTGATGATACGTGACAACCCAAATTATACAAATTCAGTTTCTTGAGTGATCTCGATCTAGAGTCCAGAAATTGAAACGAACCGAACAACTTGTCCTCAGAAATATAAGCTAGACTCTTGATTTGCTTATATTTTGTCTTCATGAGGGGGACGGCGATTTGTTTTGATACTGAATTCACTACTCGAATGTGGAGAGTCAAAATCTATTCAAAATGACTCAGCTTTCTGACGGAGTGGCCATGATTTGAGCTTATCATACCACAGAAACTATTTCAACATTTGTACTGACTTTTTTTGAGCCCGTGATTTTAATGAATGTGGACACACGGACGACACTCTTCCGGCTGTAACCATCTGATAGCTTCCCACGTTTCACTTGGGTCAAGGGTCAAGGTCGCAGCGATGATAGCCCCCCCCCCCCTCCCTTTTTTTTTTTTAAAACCATGTGGCGATTCTTTTGACCTTTGATAAGGTCAAGACCACAACAAGGACAGTTTATGCTGCCTGCATGAACAGCGAGTTACACGTATGTTGTGATCGAGTATGTCGGACAGCAAGCTGGCACACAGTTGCATACCGCTTTGAAGAAAGAAAGGATAACAAAGAAATAAACAAACAACCGAAAAATGTGTACCTTACGGTACCAGCACTTCACTCTTAAACCGGTGCAAAACGCCAGTGATTCCACTAACGCAGACAAGCTCTGTCAGTGCAACATTTCAAGTGGAATCTGTGGGCCTCGGACGTGCTCTGTGAGGAAGGTGAAAAATTGGAGGAAGAAAACAGATGTACACTGGTGAAACAAAAACGCACTTGCTTGCAAGAAAAATGTTACAAATAAGCTCAGAACAGCTGTGCCCCACGACCGTTTAATTATCGCTTTGCAATGAAAATATGCAGGCGTTCTCTGCTTAAATGTTTCGATTTTTGTGGGGGGTTTTTAAAGAGTGGAGATGTGTCCATATGTCAAACTTTACTATATGCGGAACTAGTATGAACTTATTTCTTACCATTCTTAAAAGTAGGTTTTCCTCATTTTATTCTGCCGTGATTGTTGACTACGGAAAAAACGGGTTTTTTTTTTTTTGTTGTTTTGTTTTTTTACCTTTTTGAACGTGCGGCACTTTTTTCAGACGCTCACAGAAATAACTGCGCGTTTCAGTACATATGGATGAGATCGGTACATAGTTCCGCCGGAGCAGGAAAGCATTATCACAGGTCTGCTGGTATTTCACCCGCTCTAAACAGGAGTTTCAATCCGCAGTTAGCTACCCTGATTATCCCTGCCTCCTAAAAGTGCATGTAGAGTCAGAGGGGCATTCAGAAGAGCGCTGACCTTCGCTACAAAACTATTGTCCGGACAAGGGAAGTCATAGTAGATACGAACTGAAAAAAGTTACTCCCCCTTCCTCCCCCCCCCCCCCCTTTTTTTTTTTTTTTTTTTTTGATAGGATGTGGAAATTGCGAAGCGTCGAACGTTTATTCTACTGGGAAGATGAATAATCCATGAAAACATCTATCTTCGTAGACAGCTGTCGATTTCTTATAGTTGCTTGCCAGTGTTCATGTTCATGGGAAAATTTATAACGATGTTACTAAAAAATAATTCTTGGCCCATCCGGATCCACGCTACTAATCTGCGCCAAAATTTATCGAGCACGCCCTTGGTTCACTTTCTATATTTCCTCCAAGTTTGGTTACAATGATTATTAGAGAAGTTTTTTTACGTAATTAAATTTGTAACGATTTTGCTCTACGGATTCTGGATTCAGAAGTTCGATACAAAGCCACACTAACATTTGAGAAGGTCTTTTTCTCACCAGATGTGATAAGAATGTGTTCAGCAGTGTGTGTGTGTGTGTGTGTGTGTGTGTGTGTGTGTGTGTGTGTGTGTGTGTGTGTGTGTGTGACAGATAGACAGACATACACACGAACCAACGGAGACGGATGAAAACAAAAAACTTCCTTGGCAGAGGTAATGATCGGCGGACATCACAGAGGAAAAAGAGCCTAATTCCTCGACCAACGCCATGACGACCTGCAGTGGTCACACCACCTCTACCATGACTGCGATGGACAGAGTTGGTGAGGATCCCTGACCGGCAGAGTTGTCTATCACGACACCCCCCTACCGATCTGCTGTCAGGGGGAATGACTGAACGAAGCCCACACAGCAAGCACCACGAACCGGGGGTGTATATGGCCATGACAGCCACTTGGACACGCACTGTGGTGGACAGGTGGTGGGTAAGCGAGGTGACTAGGCCCTGACACCGCTGACATACCTACATGAGCTGGGCTTCCGCCCCAGCGGGAGGTGGAGAACGTCGTCATATCCTGGGTCTTCCGATCGTCAGATGTGAATGCCTGGTTCTGGGGATGAATGACAGAGGTTTGTTAACGACACCCCAGACCCTTCCCTTATCCCATCACTGACTCTCCCTCCCCTCCACCCCTCAACAACAACAACAATAACAAAAGAACAAGATGCAAAGCATATAAACGTACCCCAGTTTATCTTGAATACAAGTACTTTCTGAGATATTTCATAAAGAAGAAAAACCGCTTTGGGCCGTTATAATCGTTAATAACATCGGGCATCATCCGTGACCTATAATGAACATACGTACAAATTTTCAGAAAGAGCGACCCAGAAGTTTTGTCTGGAGCGAGTAGAACACATTTTGACACGGACAGACAGACAGACAGACAGACAGACACACAGACAGCATTTCTTCGTTCCCATTGTAAAGTACTCCCTGTTC
>CM065723.1:25443708-25446208 GCA_033310375.1 Conus canariensis
ATACTACTGAAGTGGGCTCTTGTCCTTTGCCACCTGAATACTCTTCATTCTTCTTGGCTTGACCTTTACATTTAGTTTGTTATTTTGTTTGTTTATTTCTAATCGCGATGAGTGCAGATTTCTTGGATATCTGTGCCCTACACGTTACCATCATCATTATTGATAGAGCGAAAACAAAGTGTTTCACACGGCACAACCTATCTGTAGATGCACTACCAGGAGCACACGCCATACACACACGCGCGTGCTGGCGCGTGTGCATGCACACAAGCGCGCGCATGCACAATATAACACATAACACAACACAACACACACACGCGCGCGTGCGCGCACACACACACACAAACAAACACACACACACGCTCGCGCGCGCGCGCACACACACACACACACACACACACACACACACACGCACGCACGCACGCACGCACGCACGCACCACACACACACACACACACACACACACACACACACACACACACTGCCTTGTGTTCCACACCCACACGCATGTTCGTCTTTTGAACTTGGACACATGCGCAGACATCTTGTGTGATTTATACATGTATTGTTGATGTGACATGTTGTGCGATTTATACATGTATTGTTAATGTGACATGTATGATGTATACATGTATTGTTGATGTGACATGTTGTGCGATTTATACGAAAAACAACAACATACCTGATTTCGACAAGAAATCTGAAGGTCTTGCAAGGCACGACCTGTGATGCATTAGACTGCTCATATGTGTGTTAACATGTCTGCATCTTTTTGTTTTCGTTTTTTTTTCCCCCCTCTGTTTTTCAATATTCATCCCATTTCCAACATTCATCCAATTTTAATTACTGCTGTCATTCAAAATCAACCAGCCGTTGCCACGTCTTCGTGAAGTAGTTCATCAGTGAATTTTTCACTTTCAATTGAAGCTTATTGTAGTCCTACTTCAGGTCAGTTATTGCAAAAAGGAAGCAAGAAAAAGGTACCGAGCTGAAGATACAATCCTCACAGAGCGCATCACAGTCTTCTCGGCCAGGGAGCGAAGACCAGGTGTTTGGCACACCTGTCCTAATGGAACCATTCGCGACTACGATACGCACGATGGGTACCGGAGTACCCCCCAGCTCTGTCAAGAGCCAATTCCGCCGGCATAAAAACAACGGGGGCAGATGTGGTGTGGATGGTAGTTTGCCGTGTTTAGGGGCGCTGGTTACAGCGCCGAAGATTGTCCGGGTCTGTTTGCAGAGCCCCTGTAAACGGCCACAAACCTGTCTTTACGACAGCAGCATCTGTAGCCGAAGTGGGGGTACAGCAGGGACTGGTCGTGTCAGGAGCACAATTCTGCTTCAGGTTTTAAAGCCTCAGGCGTGGGACCGCTGATACAGCAGTGTTGGTCTTATCTTTATTGAAGCTTGCCAGTTTTATGTTAGCTGCTTTTTTTTTTAAGGTATGCGGTGTCAGTATTGGTCGATGAGACTTCAGACCAATTATGCAAGATTTTGTATATGTTTTAAATCCAGTTTATGAAATTACGATAAGTGTAAAAATGTATTTCCCATCATTTCAGGAATCAACAATTTAAAGAAATTAAATTTATACCATTTCTTCGAAAGTCACAAACACGAATGTACCTTCTGAACTGTCAGTGGAATATCCAGACGCACCTATTGTTAACCATGAGTCATCATGTACAGCAGAGTCACACACTATCTAGGCGACTGCTGTACATGTGGTGGAGAAGACTTTGCCCTTCAGAGACCAGATACACGGCTGTTACGAGTAGGTGAGATGTTCATATTTGCCTGTGTTGGGGAGGGGGCAGATCTTCTTGGTTACGTTTTGGTCCAGAACATCCCACGAGTGTATGCCTAACTCAGTCAAGTAATGTACCATGGATGTCCGGTATCATATAAAGGGTGCTCAGTTCTAGAGCGAGTTTTTACTAGAGGCAAATACAACCGATGTTCAGTGTCAGATAAAAGTGATGACCACAGCATGTCAAATTGCCAAATGAAGCTGTTGGTACCAATGCCAGATGAGACTAGTGCCCGATACCAAATTAAATTGGAGCCCATTTCATATCAAGCTGGTGCACAATGCCAGATAGGTGCCAAGCGCTAAATATATTTGGTGCCCGGTGCCAGTTAGTACCGGAGTACGCTGACAGGTGAAGCCGGTTTCCACTGCCATATATAGTCATTGTTCACCACTGCTAGACAAACTGAGGTCCAGATCAATATGAACTAGTAGCCCATTGAAACAAACAAAAAAAAATCTTCCCCGCTGCTAAATAAAATACTATCGTCCATTACCAAATAACACTGATGATAAGAATTGAATGAAACTGTACTACTGCTCCAAACTAACCTACTCGATCGATATCTATATATCAACCTACCTACCTATCTGACTACCTATCTAACTACTCTATCTATCTGTTTATCTATCTATCTATTGATCGATCGATATCTATCTATTCACCTACCTACTGGTGTGTGTGTG
>CM065723.1:25451208-25461208 GCA_033310375.1 Conus canariensis
CGAATCAGAGTACTGCAGTCGAGAGGGGAGGGAGAGGGTGGGACGAGCGGGAGGGAGGGTAGGGGTAGGGGGTGGGAGGGGCGGAGTGGGGCTGACAGTGGCTGTGAGATGAAACGGGGACATGGAGGGAGAAAGAGGAATGGCTGATAATGCCTCAAGGCGCTGAAGAAATAATGGTCAACAGAAGGTCTTAGCCAACAAGCCAAGTTGGTGCTGACTGTTTGTCGTCAAGTAGTGGTTCTTGCATGACATGTCCTCTCCCCAGTCACCTTACCCCTTATTTCATTCTGCTGTCGCATGTCCTCATTACATGCGAGTTAAATGTACGCAAACTGGCCTTTTAAAAAGTCTTTTTTTTTCTTCTTCTAAAAGAATTATGTTGATATTTATATTCATACCGCCCAGAATTCTCAGAAGATGGGGATACAACCTATACTGAAACACCCATCGACATTCCCATGTGTGTCCATTGTAAAGACATTTCTAGAACAAAGACAGGTCACTGGGTCAAAAAGGCATAAAATAGAGGACAGTTACGAGAGAGAGAGAGAGAGAGAGAGAGAGAGAGAGAGAGAGAGAGAGAGAGAGAGAGAGAGTAGAGAAAGGAATCTAGCAGACAGAGAGAGAGGACAGAGTGACAGAAAAGAGAAAATATCAATGAAAGGCACACACACACACACACACACACACACACACACACACACACACACACACACACACACACACACACGCACACATGCGCGCGCGCGCGCACACACACACACACACACACACACACACACCACGTGCACGCGCGCGGGCTCGTAAAGCCACAGCTGAATGCACAGTAGAATCCCATGCAGCGGTCAGCCTAGGTGGTCAGAGATCTCACCAGCCTGTCCAGTGGAAAGACACTTTTTCTGCTGATCCTCTCAGATAATACGTCTGTTGTCCCTCTTCCCCAAGCACTTTCTGCCCCTCCCCTTCTCACGCCCTCCCCCCTCCCATTACCATCCTCATTCCTTACCCGACCCGACCCCCCTCCCCCCCCCCCCCCCTTCTCTCCCCGCTACGTCATGGTCAGTGCAGCTGTTTCCACACGTCTTCCCAAATTCGTGCCAGCGATCAGCGAATGGTGATCCAGAGTTCGTGCAGGTTGGTGAGGTTCCACTCCCTCTCCACCCCCACCCCCACCCCACCCCCCTCCGCCACTCTTCCCGAGTTGAAATCTTCCTAATCATTGTGTTTTAACGCCTGGCTAGCCATTAGGGCTATTTCAAGACCTACAAGCTGGTCGAGTCTCTAGTCGAAGATTTTGGGAGAAAAAAACAAAGAAACAAACAAAAAACAAAAGAAAACGAAACAAAACAAAACAAAAAAACTGTTGATTGCTTATTACACGCAAAAGTCTGTCAGTGCATGATCTTCCCTCCTCTCACCTACTACACCCCCACCCACCCACCCTCACCGTTCCCACCCAAATCCTTCCACAAATCAACCCTTCAGGCACACCTAACATGAGGTGACCGTTTTTTTCCGCACCACACCCAAAGCATCTTTCCTCATCACAGAATGGATTGGAATGGGTTGTCAGGTTAGCTGCAGGCTCTTGCAGGACAAGGAAGGCGTCGATACGTCATCATTTTCTAGTCTGCTGCAGTCTGCGCAACGCACACCACCACTGTTCGCCTCTCACCACATTTCTGTCTTCACTCACTGGTTTTCGAACACACCACACACACACACACACACACACACACACACACACACACACACACACACACACATTTACATCTGATATATGTACGACTGCACACACACACACAAAAAACTAACTCTGAATTGCTACCTCCTCCCACCTTCCACCCCTCCCCACCCACCCACCCCCAGCTTGCACACCAACATACAATGGGTACTGTGATGAAAGCAGGAAGCTTCCTCCACGGAAAGGAAGTCTCCGAGTCTGTCTCCACGCTGTCCATTTGACATGCACACACGGCGACCTCAGCTGAAGAGATGTGCAAACACCAATTACCGGTAAATTATTCAAGACCGGTCTAGCCTTTTGGTCTCCAGTAAGCTACACCGGGCACCCCGGACGAAAGTCAATATTGCACATTCGTTGCCCCGGTGTGACTGATCTAAACGGAAATTAACATGAAGCCAGGAGTCTTACATGAATTCTCAAACAAGCGGTTTTCGATGTATGCCCGAGGAAGTGGAGGGCGAAGGAGTAGTATTTTGGTCTTTCCATTGAAGTTGGAGTCCCATAATCGAAGGCATTCACTTCTTCCTGTCGGTCTGACTGCCTCTGTGTCTCAGGAAAGGGTTAGTATGTTGGTCTTTCTATTGGCGTTGGAGCTCCGCTGCTCATAATGAGGGCATTCACCTCTTCCTGTTGGTCTGACTGCCTGTGTGTCTCAGGAAAGGAATAGTATGTTGGTCTTTCCATCGGAGTTGGAGTCCTATTACGCATGTTGAAGGCATTCACCTCTTCCTGTTGGTCTGACTGACTTTATGTCTGCCTCCTGTTCGTGGGGTTGGTTCTCTGTTCAGCACACTCCACAGGGAATGGTATCAACTTCTCAAGTTTAAAGCCCACCCAAGGCGGGTCACTTACGGGCACAGCCTGCTTGCAGGCGGTACACCGACCTCGCTGAACAGTGGGCAAAAAGCTGGCATATGTAGCTACGTGACAGGGCAGCCCAACCTATTCTCTCGCCTGGAGAAGCTGCGCGAGCGAACAGGACTCCGGCGATGGCTGATAGTGGGAAACTTGGGCGAGATACTGTGCCTCTCCCCTCTTCATCTTTGGTCTGCCATATCACTTTACCTGAGTATGGAATGTTCGGTCCAAATGAAAGAAAACGAACAAGCATTTTGTTTTTCCTTTTCTTTTCTTTTTTCTTTTCCTTTCCCGAGACTGGAGCCGTGGCAGATAGAGCACCACTGGGTTATGGAAAGTGTGTGTGTGTGTGTGTGTGTGTGTGTGTGTGTGTGTGTGTGTGTGTGTGTGTGTGTGTGTGTTTACATCACGCTAATGATTACCAAAAGAAAAGGGAAAACATCAACACGAAGAACGAACGGAAGAAAAAACACAAGACAATAAAATTAAAATGAATGAAATAATCTGAAAGCAAATAAAGTTATCTAACACGCGCGCACCCTTGTGTGCATGCGTAAGAGAGAGAGAGAGAGAGAGAGAGAGAGAGAGAGAGAGAGAGAGAGGCGATGGAAAGCAAATGCAGTCTATCCATTCCTTCGTCGTTAAAACAATTACTTTCCAAAGACTAAATAAAATTAAAAAAGAAAGAAAGAAAATGAGAGGGGTGGAGGGAGCGAGGGTGTTGTGAGAGAAAGAAAATGAAGAAGAGGGCGTTAGAATCTTACAAAAACAACAACAACAAAAAAAGCAAAACATTTTTGTCAGCAGCATTTGTCGACCATCATAGTCTGTCTGCCCACAGGCGCCTTTCATTCGCTCATTCCGACTCGGTTCACTTGTGTCGATCCTCCCTTAGCATCATATTAAAAATAAGCCATCTATAATTATGTGGTATTCTCACCACCAACTCCGCCAGGAGACCCTTTCTGGGAATCATGCCGGTCCCAAGCCCGGATAAAAGGAGGAGGGTTGGACGTGGGGCCAGCTACCCTACCCCATAAACAAACCACAGCTACAAAAACGCCAACCAAAGAACAAATCGACACCTCAGCCCTGTGAAGGGATGGGTCTTCGAAACCCCACGGAAAACGAAAAAGAGGTCGGCCAAGGAACACCTGGCGCAGGGACCTGGAAGCAGATGTCAGGAACATGGGGATGACTTGGAACCAGCTGGAGAAAAGAGCCCAGGACAGAGATGCCTGGGGGTCCTTGGTCGGCAGTCTGTACCCCAGGAGGGGTAATAGGTGATGATGATGATGATGATGACGACGATGGTGATGACGATTCTCACCACCGTGGTTCAAAGACAGAACCATGTGAACACAGTCCAGGCTTCCAAGGGTGATGAAGGACTGCTCCCGTCTGACTGGTTCTGATCGGCTGAGGACAGTGTTGCTCTGGGTCCCACTGGCACCTTCAGGTCTTTTTTTTTCCTGGTCTGCCTTTTGACCGAGTTTGGCGAAAGGTCCAGCGACGGTGAGGAAACCCCCACTATCCACAGGAAAAGTCCTGCTGACAGCAGGAAAGACTGCGACCCGAGTAAAGTCCTGCTGACAGCAGGAAAGACTGCGACCCGAGACAATCTTCAGAGCGCACGTGAGACCGTGTGGCGAAAGCTTAGCTGTGTCTGGAGTCATACGGTTTTCACGTGTCAGCGAAACAGCAACAAGTGAGGCTCATAATGCGCGCTGCAGTTCGCTCGATGGTGGCGTCTTTCGTCGGGGGGCTCTGCTGTCATGAAATACGGGTACTCCCATGTGGACCTACCATGGAGGTTCTGTTGTGTCGCGTCCAATGGCCATTACATCATAGCATCTGCTTGGGAGCAGTTATGTCCCTTGAAGTCTTTATAGAAGAATGCACTGTGCGTGTCTGCAACCTATGTCACCACAGCGCAGTCTACCTCCCCCAAAACAAACCAACAAATAAACAAACAAACAAACCTAAACAAACAAACAAACTTGATTCCTCGACTAACTTTTATGTACCAAAGAAAAGAAAGAGCTATGGGGGGAAAAATACAGAACCAGCTCGGCTAGCCTCAACATCAGACATGAGATACACTCTCCCTTGTGCTAGTGAAAAGCACATCCCATTAATCCTGCCAAACTAGGTCACTGGAGTGGCCTCAGCCTACAGCATGGTCTAAAAGGAACGGTTCAACAGCGTTATCAGCATGATCGATTTCCCACAAACTCTTGATTAAGATGCATCTTGCGGCCTTTCAGATCTTTGGAGTTTGTTTGGAGTGTTAAAAGAAGCGCAAGTATGGAAAAATGTTAGTGTCCAAAGGAGCTGAACCGCTTCGTCTTCAATTTAAAACAGCTGACGTTATATTCAACGTAAATGTATATGTAGTTAAACATTAACAATTCCACAGAGTTTTGTTTTTGTTTTTTTCCTAGAGAGATCATAAGTTCACAAAATCGTGGGCTGGGTAAGGTAATACTATTTCATTTGTTAGTTGTAATTCATACTGCATGATCATCAGAATATGACTTTAAAAACCGTGAATCTAATTTTGATTTTCCAGTCAACAATTTGTGAAAAACTGGTAATTACAAAAAATAGGTACGTCACAAACTGCATATAACAACCATTGAGTAATTTCTCTGTAACTCTGATGAAAACTCGTTAGCTCATCAATGACAACAAAGCCTTTTCTAGCAGCCTGTCGATCATTAGAAAACACATGAAATGAAGAAGCGGTAGAATTCCTCAAAATGTAATGATAAAAAAAAAGCACCACTTCGTCTTTACATAAAACTAAATTTATACTACAGGGGGCGGGGAGGGGTCGAGGGGAGGGACAGCGGGGAAAGTGGCGGAGAGTTGTGCAGTCAAATAGTTGGTATCTTTCGACTGCAAAGCAGACGGTCGTGAGTTCGATAGAGTCGGGGTTTTACGACTTGAAAATCTTCTCTATCCAATAGATGATTTACCAGGGGGATTGTACAGAGATGTATAGTCAACTGCAGTAAGCACGCTCCACCGAGTCCTTTCTGAACTTGCGGACTGAGCTCTTTCGACAAGTGTTTGGAAGGCTGACCTCCGGTCACGAAATGTAGCAGTATGGTGTGTGTTGACCGTCTTAGTACGGAGAGTAAAATACTTGTGAATGAAGAATAGTAAACCACTGTTTTCATAACTAGATCTACTGGGAAGTATTGGTATGTGTCGTTTCCTTCCAAAAAGGTGTCTTTGTTTTGCACCGCTTGCAATTGTGGCTAACATTTTTAAAAGAAGAGTGAAAGCAGTGTTGTGATAAGAGGCCAACAGACAATCCAACAGACGAAAATGGGAAAGCAACTTCTCCTTCTTCTTTTTCTCGTTGTGTGTGTTGGGGTGTTGGTGTGTGTGGTGTGTGTGTGTGTGTGTGTGTGGGGGTGTGTGTGTGTTTCAAACACACAACAAAAGAAAGACAAGAGCATTTTTGACAAGCATGTTTTGTAGAAGACAATGTTATTGACCCTAGGATTAAACGAAAACGAAGTTGGTTATTTCTTTCTTTCTTTCTTTCTTTTCTTTTTCGTTTGTTTTGTTTTTTAGATAAATCCTTTATTGAACGTGTTTTTAGCTGTGGTAGTAAACGTTACTGTACGAAGCTGTGTTCCGACTGGCCAGAGCAAAAAAGTCTATTTTGATCGTACTAAG
Source organism: Conus canariensis (assembly GCA_033310375.1). NCBI lineage: Eukaryota > Metazoa > Mollusca > Gastropoda > Neogastropoda > Conidae > Conus > Conus canariensis. The sequence goes on from CM065723.1 coordinate 25,457,507, forward strand.
TCCTTTTAGAACAACTAAGACTTCTTCAGAGACGTCACAATCTGCGTTTCAGTGCGTCCGTCCACTATCTTCTTCCTTATTCTTCCCTTTTTCTCTAAAAAAAACCCCTTTTTTAAAAAAAAAAAATTTTTTCCCCGGGGGTTTCCCCCCCTTTTTTTTAAAAAAAAAAAAAAAAAAATTTTTTTTTTTTTTCCCCCGGGGGGGGGGGGGGGGGGCGGGAAAAAGGGGGGAAAATTTTACCCAAAAATGGTTTTGGGGGGGGGGTTTTTAAAAAGGGGGGTTAAAATTTTTTTTCCCGAAATTTAAGGGGTTTTAAAAATGTTTGGGGGAAAAAACCCCCCGGGGGGGGTTTTTTTTTGGGGGATTTTTAAAAAGGGGAAAAAATTTTTTTTAAAAAAAAAGTAAAGGGGGTTTTTTTTTGAAAAGGGGGAAAAAATTTTTGGGGGAAAAAGTTTTCCCTTTTTAAAAATTTTTTAAAGGGAATTTTTTAATTTTTCCCCCCAAAAAAAAACCCCCCCCAATTTTAAAATTTTTTAAAAAAAAAAGGGAAAACCCCCCAAAAAAAACCCCAAAAACCCCAAAAAAAAATTTTTTTTTTTTTTTTGTTGGGGTGGGGGGTTTTTTTTTTTTGGGGGGGGTGGGGGGGGGGGGGTGTTTTCCCCAAAAAAACCCAAAAAAAGACAAAAATTTTAAAAGGTTTTTTTTTTGGGGAAAAAAATTTTTTTGGGGGGAAAAAGGGATTTTTTTTTTCTTTCTTTCTTTTCTTTTTTTTTTTTTTTTAATTTTTTTTAAAAATTTTTTTGCCGGGGAAATTTGTAAAAGGGGCCGCCCGGGGCCCCCCCCAAAAGGTTTTTTTTAAAAAAAATTTTTTTTAAAAATTTTTTTTTAAAATTTATTTTCCTTTTCCCCTTTTTTTTTCCCTTTTTTTTTTTCCCAAAAATTTTTTTTTTTTTTTTTTTGGGGGAAAAAAATTTTTTTTTTTTCCCCCCCCCCCCCCCAAAAAAAACCCCCCCCCCCCCCCCCCCCCCCCCCCCCCCCCCCCCCCCCCCCCCCCCCCCCGGAAAAAAAAATTTTTTAAAAAATTTTTTCCCCCAAAACCCTTTTAAAAAAGAAAAACCCCCCCCAAAAAAAACCTTTTGGGGGTTTGGGCCGGGGAGGTTGGCCCCCCCCCCCCCGGGCCCCCGGGCCCGGGGTTTTGGGTTTGGGGGGGGTTCCCCCCCAAGGGGGGTTTTTTTTTTTTTTTTTTTGGGGGGGGGGGGGGAAATTTTGGGGGAAAAAATTTTGCCCCCCCTTTTTTTTTTTTTTTTTGTGGGGTTTTTGGGGGGGGGGGGGTTCGGGGGGAAAGAGGGAAAATTTTGGGTCCAACCTAAAAAACCGGGTTTTTCCCCTCCCCGGGGGGGGGGGGCCGGGGGCCCGGGGGGGGCGGGGGGGGGGGGGGGGGGTTTTGGGGGGGGGGGGGTTGGGGGGGGGGGGGGGGGGGGGGGGGGGGGGGGGGGGGGGGGGGGGGGGGGGGGGGGGCCCCCCCCCCCCGGGGGGGGGGGGGGGGGGGGGGGGGGGGGGGGGGGGGGGGGGGGGGCCCCCGGGGGGGGGGGGGGGGGGGGGGAAAAAGGGGGGGGGGGGGGGGGGGGGGGGGGGGGGGGGGGGGGGGGGGGGGGGGGGGGGGGGGGGGGGGGGGGGGGGGGGGGGGGGGGGGGGGGGGGGGGGGGGGGGGGGGGGGGGGGGGGGGGGGGGGGGGGGGGGGGGGGGGGGGGGGGGGGGGGGGGGGGGGGGGGGGGGGGGGGGGGGGGGGGGGGGGGGGGGGGGGGTTGGGGGGGGGGGGGGGGGGGGCCGGGGGGGGGGGGGGGGGGGGGGGGGGGGGCCCCCCCCCCCCCCCCCCCCCCCCCCCCCCCCCCCCCGGGGGGGGGGGGGGGGGGGGGGGGGGGGGGGGGGGGGGGGGGGGGGGGGGGGGGGGGGGGGGGGGGGGGGGGGGGGGGGGGGGGGGGGGGGGGGGGGGGGGGGGGGTGGGGGGGGGGGGGGGGGGGGGGGGGGGGGGGGGGGGGGGGGGGGGGGGGGGGGGGGGGGGGGGGGGGGGGTTTTGGGGGGGGGGGGGGGGGGGGGGGGGGGGGGGGGGGGGCCTTTGGGGGGGGGGGGGGGGGGGGGGCCCGGGGGGGGGGGGGGGGGGGGGGGGGGAAAATTTTTTTGGGGGGGGGGGGGGGGGGGGGGGGGGGGGGGGGGGGGGGGGGGGGGGGGGGGGGGGGGGGGGGGGGGGGGGGGGGGGGGGGGGGGGGGGGGGGGGGGGGGGGGGGGGGGGGGGGGGGAAAAAGGGGGGGGGGGGGGGGGGGGGTTTTGGGGGGGGGGGGGGGGGGGGGGGGGGGGGGGGGGGGGGGGGGGGGGGGGGGGGCCGGGGGGGGGTGGGGGGGGGGGGTTGGGGGGGGGGGGGGGGGGGGGGGGGGGGGGGGGCCGGGGGGGGGGGGGGGGGGGGGGGGGGGGGGGGGGGGGGGGGGGGGGGGGGGGGGGGGGGGGGGCCCCCGGGGGGGGGGGGGGGGGGGGGGGGGGGGGGGGGGGGGGGGGGGGGGGGGGGGTTGGGGGGGGGGGGGGGGGGGGGTTGGGGGGGGGGGGGGGGGGGGGGTTGGGGGGGGGGGGGGGGGGGGGGGGGGGGGGGGGGGGGGGGGGGGGGGGGGGGGGGTGGGGGGGGGGGGGGGGGGGGGGGGGGGGGGGGCCGGGGGGGGGGGGGGGGGGGGGGGGTGTGCCTGCGGGGTGCGTCGTATGTGTGTGTGTGAGAGAGAGGCAAATGAGAGAGAGGCAGGAGACGAGACAGGGTACCATACCAGGGAAAATGGGTAAGCGTTTCGAGCAGCTTTTAAAACGTAAAACGTGAAAACAAGTGGGGCTTAAGCAGTCATTCTCTTTTTTGGTGTGTCGAAACTCTGGCTTGCAGTTTTTTAAAAGAAAAAGAAGAAGAAAGAAGAGAAAGGGAAGGAGAGACGGAAAAGCTTATTAAGAGCCCCCGTTTTCCCTAAAACAGGGGTTCCTCAGCTGGATCCTTTTTAAGAAAAAAAATAAATAAAGAGAAAATCTATTTTACAAAAATCAACTGATAAATTAACTTTTGACGACATATTGATTGAAAGCTGGTAAATAATGGATCGAAGATGACCACTCCCACTGCATAGCGCACCTCTGAAGTTGCCCACCGGAGTCGACTGTGTTATAAACAACGAGACTTCCCAGCATAGTGATACTCTACGAAGCTGTCGAAAACCGAATGATGACACAGGGACAGATCACTACTCTCTGTTGCTGCTGCTGCTGTTGCTACATCTATTGCCGACGTACGGCGTTACTAATATGCATTCTTGCTGCTGCTATCAATGTTGCTACAGTTGTCAGTGTTTATATAGCTGTTGTATCATTGCGTTGAAAATCCTTCCATGGCCGAGATCCGCCATACCTCTCTGAACCCTCTCAATAGTTAACACCTCGTCATCTGTGTTCTTTTGCCAACACACACACACACACACACACACACACACACACACACACACACACACACACACACACATAGACACACACACACACACACACACACACATAGACACACAGACACACACACACACACCTGTATACCTCTCTTTCTGTCTCTGTCTGTCTGTCTGTCTGTCTCTCTCTCTCTCTCTCTCTCTCTGTATATGTGTGTGGTTGTGTGTGCGTGTGTGTGTGTGT
>CM065723.1:25463708-25482763 GCA_033310375.1 Conus canariensis
ATGGAGTGGACAGGCGAGAAAAGAAAGAAAGAAAAGAAAGAAAAAAAAAAAAAGTAAGTCTTGACTCGGTGGTGATGATTGTGTCTGAAGCCCTGTTTGCGGGTCTGTTTGGCCATCGATAAGCCATCGAGGCGAGGGGGTATGCGTTGCAGGGTGTTGACATGGAGCAAATCCCCCATCTGGCCACGGCGCTAAACCAACACTTGCCATAATGGCTTATCACCCGAGAACAAACACTCGTGGTTAGCACAGCAAACAGCAATGGAAAGATACCCCCCCCCTCCCCCCTTCGTCTTTGGACACCCTCTCTTTGCTTGTTCGTCACAGGAAACATGTTTATCATGGGTTTACGACGGGCTTTAGAAGGACCTGTTGTCGTCTGCATACACTATCTATTTAAAAAAAAAAAAAAAGATATACATATCATTTATTGGTAAATAAGTTCAACAAACAGTGATGTTAATTTGTGATGCAAACTAAGTTAATTCTGTTTGTAACCATTTGAATACGGACGCGCTTTAGCGAGGCCGATTGTTTTCTCAAGGGTGTAACAGTTAGAACGAGATGAACGAAGAGTACCTTAACAAACTGGGGAGAAGTCAGCTGGTTTCTAGCCCAGCCCACCAAGCAGGCGGTGTTAGGGTAGCTGAAGAGAAGTGCACACACACACACACACACACACACACACACACACACACACACACACACACAGAGGCACATAGAGGACAGACAGACGGACAGACAGAGAGATCGATGGACAGATTGACAGATAGATAGATAGACAGATAGACATACACATCGATAGATAGATAGACATACAGACAGATAGATATAGAGATAGACAGAAATCGATGGGTATATAAACAGACACAGAAAAATAGACAGATAGGTAGATAAATAGAAAGATAACTAGATCGACAGACAGATATATAGACAGACAGACAGATAGACAGATAGATAGATAGATACATAAGACAGACAAATGGCCAAATAGATAGACGAGACAGATTGATAGAGACAAAAAAAACCCAAAAAAACCCACTACGTAGAGCACCATGTAGGTGACGAGTACAACGCAAAGCGGAGTCAAGCTGATGCATGTAGTTTGTTACGCACCTCCAAAGATTAAACGTATACATTTCCACATCCATCATTTTGAATACAAGCTCACACACACACACACATGCTCGGAGACCTTGGGAGATGGACCCACGGAACCTGTGGATGAAGGGAAGTGACGGAGAGGGGGGAAGGGAAACTGAAGGGCACAGCGGGGCTGTCCATTGTCACTGCAGATTTGGGGCGTGGGCTTGAAACCTGCTGCCTACAGCTTTCTCTCGGAGTCTGGACCTCGAGGTCTGCGCGTGAAGGAGGGCGGTGTGGGACTGCCTCGAACCATGGTGAACTCATAACATGTCTGTCTGTCTGTCTGCCAGCTTACTTGTTCTCTGCCTGCCTGTCTGCTTGTCTGCGTATGTATGTATGCATGTACGTGTGTATGTATGTATACACACACACATACATACATACATACATACATACATACATACATACATACACATGTGTGTGTGTAGTAGTAGTACTTCAGTTTTACGTCTGTTCACATCTGTGACATTAGACGAATATATATGTATGTATGTACACACACACACACACACACACACACAACACATACATACACACGCACGCACGTACGCACGCACGCACGCACACACACACACACACACACATACATACATACATACACACGTGTGTGTGTGTGTGTGTGTGTGTGTGTGTGTGTGTGTGTGTGTGTGTGTGTGTGTGTGATATGCGCGCGCGCGCGTGTGTATGTATGTATGTATAAACACACACGCGCGCAACCATCTAATCTTAAGACAAAAACCCCATGACCTGATTTTGTGAAATACATTCCACAGTGTACGGCTGACGAACGCTGACCATACGACAAACAGCACACGACTTTGGCCTCAAACTGTCGACCAACAAACCTCCCCTCCTCAAACCGTGCGAACCCCATTTCTCAGCGTCCAAGCAGAAAGAGGAGGAAAGAGCCAAGTGCCAGCCTCAAGGCCACAATCATAACAGGGAAAAGCAGAGGAGGGGAAGGGGGGGGGGGGGGGGGGGGGGCAGATGGGGGTGAGGGGGTGGGGAGTTGGAAGGGAAGGGGCGGAAGGAGGAAGAGCTAGGGATTGAGATCCTCGGTCTCCTCGTTCGCCAGTCGTGTCAACCAGACGGCTCCTCTCAACGTACAAATCTACCCCACGCCCTACCCCACCCCCCTCTCTGAACCTTGACAATATTCCTACCCCACCCCCACCTCCCACCCCACCCCCCCCTGCTCCTTTGCCTATGACAATCATCTCCACAGTCCACCCCACCCCCTAACCTCCCCCCCACCCCCCCCCGCCAGCCCTCACCTCCCTCTCCACAGCCCCCCCCCCCCCCCCCAACTCTCTCCCCGCCTCTTTCCAAGGCAATATTTGACCAGCGTCAAGCAAACAAACAGTCCGATGTTTCAGCCAGCGGACGTCCCTTCTGTGGCAGGTGGATCGATGCGAGTTGTAGTCAGCTGCAAGCAGACGGCAAATTGCTCAGGGTCTGACAACGGATGATGATGATGATGATGACGATGATGATGATGATGATGATGATCAGGGCGATGAGAATGTCACATACGAGGATGAATGGCCGAGGAGGGCGGCAAGGGGGCGGGGGTAGGGAGAGGGGGGGAGGGGGGGGGGGGAGGGGGAAGGGCCGGATCAAGCTGCGCCGAATATTGCCTCTGCTCGTTTCTTTTCTGTTCTTCTCTACTCTGTTGGTCTGTGTGTAGCGTGTGACGCTGTGTGAGATCAGCAGAAGGCTGCGGTCGTCTTGGCAGTAGCCAGAAGAAAGTTCAGGCCGGGGAAGATGGGACGGGCACGAGGGCCTTCAGAGAAGACACCCTCACACAAGTGTCCGCTTCTGCTTTCCTTTTCCTACCCCCCCCCCCCCCCCACCTCCACCCCCCCCTACCTCCACCCCCCCCCCCTCACCCCACCCTTCCACTTCCCTGGATTTGAACCTCCACTTCCAGCAGGAGAGTCGGGCGTCTCAAAGCCGAGTTGCCTTGTATATCAGCTGTCTCAGCCACTGGACTCAGAGATAATTCGTGTTTGAGTATTGCTGCTGCTGCTGCAATTGCTGCAGAATGCACGCGTCAGCTCCTATGGGAGATGTGTACCGTTTCCTTTTTAGCGACGTTTTCCTTGTTTGTTTCGTGTCCCACCTGCCTGCACCACCTGTGTGCTCGGTGAACGGGTCAGCCCTGTTGTGGCCTCTGTGGTCGGCTGGGCTGTAAACAACGTGACTCAACTTAAATGTGAATGGGAACTGAAGGCTGAATTCGTGTGTCTTCGAATAATTTCATCATGGGAGTCGATTTGTAAGATATATACATGGTGTTTGTACGTATACGTGTCGTACGCGCGCGCGCATGTGTGTGTGTGTGTGTGTGTGTGTGTGTGTGTGTGCGCGCGCGCGCGCGCGCGCGTCTGGGTCCGTGCATGCATACACTCGCGCTGTGTGTGTGTGTGTGTGTGTGTGTGTGTGTGTGTGTTGTGTGCGCGCGCGCGCGCGCGCGGTGTGTGTGCGTGCAGGCGTGCTACACACACACACACACACACACACACACACACAACACACACACACACGCACGCACGCACGCACGCACGCACGCACGCGCGCGCGCGCACACACACACACACACACACACACACACACACACACACACACACGGTGTGTGAAGCAGTAAGCAAACATACACGTTGGCTGACCACTCTCTTTGCAGTTCTCCCACACCATAATCCTTGATGCAAAGTAGTTAAGTTAGACCCTTGCAGGCCGCCATCTGTAGAGAACTGATTTGAAGTTTTTTGTCTTGTTCTGTTCTGTTCTCTTGTGTTCGGTGATCTTGGAATTTCTGAGAGAGATCAACATTTTTAATCTGATCTAAGAAGTCACAGAAGAAAGATTTTTAACAAAATTTCTGGTGCGTTTTTAGAAGTTGTATTTGAAAAAGTTGTGTGAATGTTGGTTTTTTTGTTTTGTTTGTTTTTTTTGTTGTTTTTTTGTAATGACCTGTGAGTTCATTGGACGCGGTGACAGCCCTGATATGGCCCTCTGCGGTCGGCTGGACTATTAAGCAACATTACCTTACCTTACCTTTGTTTTGTTTTGTTTTTGGCCCGTTGTGTGTGGCGTCTGAAGCGGATATGATTTTCCAAAATTCACGTGTCGCTTTTGTTTTTATGTCTTAAATCAATGTTACTTTGCACTCAGTTTTCGTGTGTCTATATTTTCAGTAATAAAATTCATTTGTCGGGTTTGCTTTGTGTATTAAATCAGTGTTACTTTGCACCCAGTTTTCGTGCGTCCATATTTTCAGTAACGCCACTCAGTGTTAAGTTCAGTGTTAAGACTTACCGCCCATGGAAGGATCAGGGGAGAAGACTTTAGCCGACACGACATGGAAACCCAACCGAAACAACAACGCGTTATGAGACGGGCAGCTGAAAATGGATTCAGACTCTCGAGGTCCGTCCAAGACCATCTAACCCGCGTCCTGGAATACTGCGTGTAACCACCCACCTAGCTTAATGCTAGATGATTGTTGGCACTCACATCGGTGCTCGAGAGCGTCACGCGATTTCGGGCGAAAGAGCTGAAAGCAGTGTACAAACACTGGACGATTATAGCCCGTGTCAGCTGGGGCGGCTGTTTGCATTCCATCACCGCTAACAGGGGAAATGAGCCGTTCCAGACGCCCCCAGTGTTGTCAGACTTATGAAGGTCTGGGAGAATGGAACCCATGTGTCACGTTCATGTTTACCTGTGAGAAAAAAAAAAAAAAACCTAACACATTGTTGTATTAATGTCGGCACTTTTAACTTATTCGGTTTTAACCCTTTCATCACGAATGTGGCAATAACGCTTCAGCGAGGCTTGGCGTTGATACTGCATTTCTGCTGTGGCCTACTCCAGCTACTGCATGGCCATAGCTCCTTGTAGCGAGATAAGTAAGCAAATGCTTTTGATTTCTAAACTGCAAGCGTGCTGGTTCGTTTTCAACAAAAATCGGAGATAAGCGCATCAGAAAGGAGAAAGTTACCGGCTTTTAAAGAGAGTGACCGTCATCGTCAACTGGCGCTAGGGATTTATACACACACCTAGGCATCGAATGGGTTAAGCTGCTGCATGTCGACCATCAACGATCCGATAAGTGTGCTATGGGGGCCAGACAAGGAAAATGCATACCCAATTCTGACTGACCAGTGTCAGCTACTACCTACGGACGCACGTGTCTGCCTCGCCTACCCATCTGCAGATGTATATAGTAGGCCTACATCCCTGCGACTGCGTCAGTCTGGGTGAGGTAGCATCGACAGAAATCGGATTATGAGCAGCGGGAGTAATGCCGCAGAGATAATACAAGAGGGGGAACCAAAAACAGAACAGAGCGGGCGCGCACACACACACAAACACAGACACACACAGACACACAGACACACACACACAGACACACACACACACCACACACACACACACACACACACCAACACAGAATCATGACTGGTTCTATTTGTGGCACCAGAACACCACCAGTGAGGTAAAAGAGGATGGTGAAGCACCTATAGCCTGGTGAAGCACTATAGCCTGGTGAAGCACCTATAGCCTGGTGAAGCACCTATAGCCTGGTGAAGCACCTATAGCCTGGTGAAGCACCTATAGCCTGGTGAAGCACCTATAGCCTAGTGTGATGATGAACAGTGTGTGGTTGAAATGACCGACACGCCACATCGACAATGGGGAACAGCTCGATGCTCCAGTCCAGAACTTTAGCAGATTAACTGAAAAAAAAAAGTTGATAATAACTTATTTTCTAATTTGTTCTTGCTACTTTTCTCAGTTCTACTAAACGCATGACAAGACATGCAGCAGCCGAAGCAACAGCAGCAGTAAGAACACCAACAACAACATATAACAGCAAAATATAATAATAATAATAATAATAATGCCATTGTTGTTGTTTTTGCTTTTGTTATTATCATTATAATCATTTCTATTATTGTTGTTGCTATTATTATCATCATTATTATTGTTGTTGTGGTTGTTCTTGTTGATAAGTTTGTTTGTTTTTTTAAACAAAAGGAAACACTCAAAAGCGAAAAGTAAAGGCATAAATGAAGAGCAGACAGACAGACAGACAGACAGACAGGCAGAGACAGACAGACAGACAGACAAAGACAGGAACTGTGTTGTTCCCACACAGTTCTACAATCACACAGCACTGGACAACATCGCAGTGACTACAATAGTAACGACAAACATCACACAACACTGGACAACATCGCAGTGACTACAATAGTAATGACAAACATCAAAAGACAGTAAAACAACACCAAACAAAAGTAAAAAAAAAAATAAAAAAAAATAAAAAAGGGAGAGAGGGGGCGGGGAGGGGGTGGGGGCATTTTGAAACGAAAATGTGTTCAGTGTATGCCACAGCCGCTTCTGAAGTTGGAAAAAGGGGAAAGGGGGGGGGGGGGGGGGGGGGGACGGAGGCGGAAAGTGGGAAGGGGCCTGGGTTACATTTGCAGTTATGTTGCAGCACACCTGACCTCAAAAGGCCTCCTCAATTGCTGTCGCCACACACAGAATAATAACAAAATAGTTATACCATTGACATCCTTAAAGGTAGATAAAACCAGGCAAGAGGACTGAGGGGAGAGGGGGAGAGCGGAGGGTGACGCTTAAGTTGACAATGCATGATGATATAGTATGAAATTCAAAACACAAATGCACAGAAACTGGCTGAGTTTACAACGATATTATAGTATGAAATTCAAAACACAAATACAGAGAAATTTAATGTTCAACCTAACAACGCATCCCTTTAACATCATCATAAACACAGACACACACGCACACGCACACGCACGCACGCACGCACGCACGCACGCACGCACGCACGCACACACACACACACACACACACACACACACACACACACACACACACAAGAAGGCATTCAATTAACCCCTAACACAAATCAGAATGTGTCTCTCATTCCATTATTTTAGCTATACTCACACATATATCCTGTCGCTATAGATATTTGCTCATCATCATCATCATCATCATAATCACCACCATCATCGTCAACAACGTCACACACACACACAACACACACACACACACACACACACACACACACACACACACACACACACACTCATACGCGCGCGCGCGACAAATTCTAAATCAGAATATTGTTAACTGAATTTTAAACTAATTTTCAAGAATGCTAATACTGTCTTTAAAACAGACTTTTTTTTTTTTTCCTTTTAACTTTTTTGTTTGTTCGTTTTCTTTTTGCATATCTTTGACTGCAGACAGCAAAACGATAATCTGCATCCTGTTTTCTGCAGTCTTTATTCATATTCGATATATTCAGTATAACTGGTTTGTTATATTTTGGTTCTCGCCTGAGAGACAGAGACAGAGACAGAGAGAGAGAATAAAATGACGTAAGATAAGCTTCTTTGTTTACGGGGGCAAAAGACAAGCGCTGATGCGCTTTTTTACATCCTGTCCTCGCCCTGAGTAGGGACTACAATATGCAATGAAATGAAATAATGTATCAACTCAAAAAAGCGAGTCATACAATAATAATAGTATATCAATGGAAAGGAGAGTGAAAAACAAAAAACAAAACAAAAAAACAAGATGCGAAGCATATAAACGTACTCCCAGTTTTCCAAACCGCTTATAAATCGGCCAAGTGCTTTGTGAGATAAGAAATAAAGGCAAAATAACGGTTTTAAAACGGTTATTTAACCGATGTACACTTTTGAAACTGGTATTTTAGTCCTCACTGGGCTAAAGCCTGTGTACATACCAAATTTCATCCAAATCGGACAATATGTCAAGAATAACGGTTTTTAACGGTCAGATTTTGAAACACTACATGGAAGTGCCATTTGTGTGTGATAACCTTTCTATATACAACATTTCATTAAAACCCACCAATATGTAAAAAAATAACGGCAAAATAACGGTTTAAACGGTTATATAGCCGACATACACTTTTGAAACCGGTATTTTAGTCCTCACTGGGCTAAAGCCTGTGTACATACCAAATTTCATCCAAATCGGACAATATGTCAAGAATAACGGTTTTCAACGGTCAAATTTTGAAACACTATACAGAAGTGCCATTTGTGTGTGATAACCTTTCTATATACTAAATTTCATTAAAATCCACCTATATATAGGAAATAACGGCAGAATAACGGTTTTTAACGGTTGTTTAATCCATTTTCAGCATCACATCACTTACATATAGACAGAGGCTCCGATTTGTCACAAGATCATCTAAACCGCTTATAAATTGGCCAAGTACTTTCTGAGATATTCCATAAAGAAGAAAAACCGTTACAGGCCGTTACAACCGTTAGTAACGGCTATAACGGGGCAAACTAAAACATCAGGCATCATCCGTGACCCATAATGAACATACCTGCTAATTTTCATAAAAGTCGGCCAAGTACTTTCTGAGATATTCCATAAAGAAGAAAAACCGTTACAGGCCGTTACAGCCGTTAGTAACGGTTATAACGGTAAACTAAAACATCGGGCATTATTCGTGACCCATAATGAACATACCTACAAATTTTCAGAAAGATCGGCCAAGTACTTTCTGAGATATTCCATAAAGAAGAAAAACCGTTACAGGCCGTTACAGCCGTTAGTAACGGCTATAACGAGGTAAACTAAAACATCGGGCATCATCCGTGACCCATAATGAACGTACCTGCTCATTTTTACACAGATCGGCCAAGTACTTTCTGAGATATTCTGTTAAAGAAGAAAAACCGTTACAGGCCGTTACAGCCGTTAGTAACGGCTATAGCGGTAAACTAAAACATCGGGCATCATCCGTGGCCCATAATGAACATACCTACAAATTTTCAGAAAGATCGGCTCAGTAGTTTTGTCTGGAGCGAGTGGAACACATTTTGACCACGGACACACAGACAGACATACGGACACACAGACAGCATTTCTTCGTTCCCATTCTAAAGTACTCCCTGTTCTATAAGAACTGTGAGTACAAAAATGAGGGGGGAGAAGAGGAATGTGATGGGGGCATATAGAAAGAGATACTATAAAGGACAATAGCTGGCATATAGAAAACAGAGAGAGAGAGAGAGAGAAGAAGAAGAGACAGACAGACAGACAGACAGACAGACAGCCAGCCAGACAGAGACAGAGACAGACAGAAGCAGACAGACAGAGACACAGAGAAGAGAGAGAGAGAGAGGGGAGAGAGAGAGAAGAGAGGATGGGGAACTGGACAGTTCGGATGTAATTCTTTTCCCGTCCAAGGATTCTAAATTCGAAGACAAACGAGCAAGTCCCGAATTAATCAATGGATCCCTTCCAATACCCTAACCCCCCCCACCCCTATCCCCACCCCCAAACGTGTACGTTGTACTGTAATGCACTTTCAAAGAACCCGCGACGAAGAACCTGTTGTCACGGAACACGAAGGTACACAACAAACTAGCAAATCACAACATCCTTGAAAGCTGTTCAAGGCACCGCCGTCCCACCCCAGCGGCATCCAAGCACGCCCCACATCAAAAACCCGACCGGCGGGACTTCTTCTGAGCTCTTGAGCGGCCGAGTTTTGGGCGTGAGGGAGTATAGGGAGGGGCCCAGCTAGTTTCATTCAGCGAAAGCACGTCCATCGTTCCACGATCGCGGGCTGAGCAGACACGGTACGGCGCTACGTCCTGCCCCCCCTCCCCCCCCCCCCCCCCCCCCTCAACTTCACAGACAACCCGCTTTAAAGCTCTCTTTGCGAGACGACCGCCGGGACGCGTGTTGTGCTGTTTGTGCTCCCCTGTCGCTTGCGACTTCAAACCCCCCCCCCCCCCCCCCCCCCCCCCCCCCCCCGACATTCCTCCGACCCGTTGTTGTTGCCTGCCTACCCCCACATCTCGCCGACCTTCCGCCGTTGATCCAGCCCCGCGCATGCGCGCGCTATCACGTTGCCATGGTAGCTTCAAATGGCTGTCCACGACGAGCGAGAGAGAGGGAGAGAGAGACCGACAGACAGGTCGAAAGGTGATGTAAGGGTGGAGAGGATACCGAGTTTTACCTGTGGGCTGCGAGCAGCTGTAAACCAGGCTAAATGAGACTTTACTGGCCTCGTATCTGCGTTTTAATGGCGTGTGGCTTGCTTTGAAGCGACAAGTCGCGACACTGGAGTGTTCCATGAGTTACGGCAGATGGGGCGAAGAAGGGTTTGTGTCGCATGCACGAGGACTGGCTCGCGCACCGAACGAACCGATTTCCTCAGTCAAGTGAATGTCCCAGTCCTCCTCCTCCTCCCTCTCTCCATCTTTTGCACTGTACCGTCATAACTTTGAGAGCTGAAAACAACCTGTCGATTAGATGTGAGACTCCTTTCTGGCACGCCGTAGGCGCTAGTGTGTGTGTGTGTGTGTGTTGTGTGTGTGTGTGTGTGTTCGTGTGTGTGCGTACGTGCGTGCGTGTGTGAGGTGGTAGGGAAGAAGGGAGCAGAGGAGAAAGGGGAGGGGGGGGGGGCATGTGTCTGTGCCTGTGTGCGCGTGCACTAGCGTGTGTACCTGAAGACTTTATGTATGTGTGTGAGTGTGCATGTTACGCACAATATAGACACCATTATTAAACAAGACACTATGGCACAACGCATGATCAGCGTGTTTCGTGCAGTCGTCCTGACCACACTCCTGTACGGCTCAGAGTCGTGTGTCCTTTACCGTCACCACCTGCGACTCCTTGAACGCTTCCAGCAGCGCTGCCTCCACACAATTCTTAACATCCATTGGAGTGACTTTACCACCAACGTCAAAGTCCTCGAAAGAGCGGAGGTCTCAAGTATAGAGGCTCTACTGCTGAAGTCCCAACTGAGCTGGGCAGGGCACGTCTCCAGGATGGAGGATCACCGCCGGCCAAAAATAATTCTCTACGGAGAGTTGTCCACTGGCCATCGTGATAGAGGAGCGCCTAGAAAGCGCTACAAAGACAATCTAAAGAAAAGCCTCAGTACCTGTCACAAAGGCCACCGGCAGTGGTCAGACCTCGCTGCCCACCGTGGCGCCTGGAGAAGCACCATTCACAAGGCTGCATCCTCGTTTGAAGCTTCCCGCAGAGAAAGTCTCCGAGAAAAGAGGCAAAGGAGGAAAGCACGCCAGGCTGCAGCAGCTCAAGAACCACCAGACCCGACGCTGACCTGTGGCCGCTGTGGCAGATCATGCCTGTCCCGCATAGGACTCACCAGCCATCAGCGCGCCTGCAGCCGACGTGGACAACCCCCTCAATAATCTTCGTCTGCGAAGCCAAGCCAAGAGAGAAGATGGCACAACGCAATGCACAGTAAACAGGCATGTCAACTGTCCTCTTTTATGATGATGATGATGGCAATGATAATAATAATGACAACAATAATAATGATAGTAACGATGTTCATAATAACAACAATAGTGAAAATAAGAACAACAGCAATAATAGTAACAACGAGGACGATTTATACAGCGCCCATTCTACTGACTGGACACTTTACAAGCTTTTAATACAAATTATATCACACCACACACACACACACACACACACACACACACACACACACACACACACACACTTAGTTCTGTGTTCGTCACCACACACACACACACACACACACACACACACAACACACACACAACACACCCCACTTAGTTCTGTGTTCGTCACAACACACACACACACCACACACACACACACACACACACAACACACACAACACACAGGGGTGAAAAGCTCAAACATTTAAGAGCGAATGTGTGCAAAATGACAGGCAGCCATTTAGCCAGTTTTCAGGGGTATTCTGCGACTGGCATTTGAGCAGTTTTGTGTGCCGAAGTGAAAATCCAAAAGGGGCATGGCATAGTTGGAAAGGTAGTAGGATTCAGATTGCCGCAGCAGAAAAACAGAATGTCCGAGAACCGTGCTGTTTAGGAGGGAATTCAGAATATTCGATCTTCAGCGGTTAAACGGAGAGAACGGTTTGGAACGCATACTTCGAAGAGAAGAGGCCAGAAAGATAGGTGCTTCACATGTAATAATCGGCTGATTTCCTCTTATTCCCCATCGACCAGCTGATTTCCTCCTTTATTTTTGCTGCTGAATGACAGATAATCTTCGAAATGCCAACCTGATGATACGAAATCTGTATGGAAATTGATTTTGTTGAAAATATGTCGTGAAAGCAGCAAATCGACTATTCTGCGATATGAAACAAGTGCTCAAGGGCACCCCCTGTTCTGTTTTTCTCACCTTCCACCGCACCTTCCACTCGTCCCAACTGCAGGTGAACCCACCTACCCATCCCACCCACCCCTTTAAAAAAAAATTGTGGAAGTTGGCATACCTTACAAAAAGTAATACAATGTTTCACTTTTTTTTTTTTTCAAACCCCATAATTAACATTAATTACGCTCAATGGTATAAACAGGCATCCCATCATCACAGTTAAATTTGTAAACCATGGTTACTGAGGTAAACAGACTGCTCATTAGCGACAGTTGTATATTGTAAACAGACTGCCAATTAACCAAGATATTAATGTAAACAGACCGCTCTTTAACTTCAACTAGTGGTATAAACAGATCCCTCATTAACCACACAAACATATTACATTTCCTACCGTAAAATGACAGTCATGCCTTACAGCTTACCTGAAGTAAATAAAGGTTTAATATGACCCCAAAAAGTGATCTATGTCGAAAACAGGCTGTTTACAAGGACAGCTAATGGCGTGAACGACATAAACGGGCTGTTTTGATAAGCAACTTTGTTCACGATGGAAATAGCTGTTCATAACGATGTGAAAAGAGGCCGTTTGTAAGCGACACTTAAGGACGTGAGCGAGTTGTTCATGAGCAACAATTAATGACGTGAACGAGTTGTTCATTACCGACAACTGAGAACGTGAACAAGCCATTCATTAGCGACAATTAACGACATGAACAAGCTGTTCATTAGCGACAGTTGACGATGTGAACAAATTCTTCGTAAGCGACCGTTGATGCTGTAGACAAGCTGAACATAAGCAACAGTTCACGAAGTGAACAGGTCGCTCGTAAAGCGACTGTCACAACGATGCTAACAACCTCCTCACACACCAAAAGCGAACGATGGCAACCAAGCGCTCGTAAGTCAAGCTTCACGATGTAAACAGACAGCTCGCGTGAGCCACAGTTAATGATGTCAACGCACTACCCCGTCAACCACAAAGGCACCATAAACATTCGCAGTGGGTGGTTCCGCTGCCCTAAGGGTCGGCCTTTAACGGTTCAACACGTCGCGAACTATACAGGCTTTTGAGAGAAGACTCACAGGTGACAAAGCGACTCCCCGCCGGCCCGCTTTTGCCAATGACATGCTCGAACGCGCACGAGCAGTTTGCCAATGACACGCTTGAACGCGCACGAACAGCCCCCTTTTTCAGTCTAAACCGTGCGCTGCTCCGGTCACGGTAGACGGGAAAAGGAAGGGCGGGCGATCATTTTGTTGTGACAGCGATTGTCAGTCTCCCCACCCCGTTTTGCTAAGTCGCTCCGCCCCTCTCTCTCTCTCTCTCTCTCTCTCTCTCTCTCTTGCAAAAAGGTTTAAAAACAACAACAACAACAAAAGGAAATAGCGTTAATAGCCCCATCGTATATTCCCGACATAATAAAGGTTTTTAAACAACAGAAACAGAAGGACTGGGATGGAGACAGGTAAGGGACGGGCAAATGAAGGTGTCTGTGTGTTGAGCGAGAGATGGGGAGGGGAAGAGCGGAAAAAAACGGGGCTGGTCAACGATAAATGGATTAAAAGATGTAATCGATAAAAAAAAAAAAAAAATTTCTATCAACAGCAATCGCCAAAACTATGCCACATACATCTATTCGGCAATAATTCTCATGGTGTCATTTTGCCGATTAAGAAAAAAAAAAACGTGTCAAACCAGTTATTTCATTATTACAAGCATAAACGGACCCACACAAAAAAAAAACAACAAACAAAAACATGTCTGTGTGCTACAAGCAGATTCAAAACTTCAAGGTGGTGAATGTAAGTTTAATAGAAAACGAACGTAACAAGTCTGAAACCAACAAATGCAGAAAGCAACTGTTTACCTGTGACTTACCACGCCAGAATTTTGTTCTTGTATGAAATTTGGGTTCGGATGTGGCTCTCAACTGGGAAACAACGTGAATTTTCTTCTTTTTTCTTCTTTCATGTCTGCGTGTGTTTTTATATTCATTTGTCTGCGGTTGGTCACCATTTTGGTGGTATTTGAGCACACATTAATTCCTGTGTTTACGCTATCAGACTGTTTATTACTTGCGCGGACAAGGATTCATTTCCAAATGGAGCTGTATTCAATTAATGTCCGAAACAGTGCCGTTGAAGCAAGCCAGTCATGCCATAGGAGTATGTTTACCCATGATATACATATACGTGCGCGCACGCACGCACGCAACACACCACGCGCGCCGCGCGCCACACACACACACACACACACACACACACACACACACACACCTTTCATCGCTAACCACAAAAAAAGGTCACCGAATCTTTCAACCATGAATATCACACAGAAAAGGAAAAGAAAAAAATCATTTTCAATATAGCTAATGCTGACGGCGACACACATGCCTTAACGGGCGAGTTGCCCTTTCCGACGGCGTGAGAACTCGACTGCGCGCGAGTCGAAGCCGATTTTGATGCGGGCCGTGTTGTCCCGGTGGGAAGAACGAGGTGCAAGCGGTGCGCACTAACAATGCTGTGATCTCCGAACTCCTGCGCCTTTAAGTTTTCTGGCTCGAAGAAATTCTTTAAACAGGAGAATAATCACATTGGGCATAAAAATAAACAGATTACATTATAATGTTAGAAACCCATATTTCTCAAGCAAACACACACACACACACACACACACACACACACACACACACACACTTAAAGGGAATATACCTGACGGATTCTTTCTAATTTAGTGTAGTAGTAGTATAGTAGTAGTAGTAGTAGAGCAGCAGCAGCAGCAGCCGCAGCAGCAGTAGTCGTAGTATATGAAAGATGTGTGTCTGAAGTCATGCTGTCCGATTCTTGTCCATAAACAGCACGACTTGACAGAGCTCTACGAAATATGTTGTCAAAACCAAAAGGCAGTGTTCTCCCATCTGTTGCTGTGAGCCACAGGTCCAAGCACCGATTGTGATGCTTCTCTTTTTTCTTCACTGATCCTGATGGTTGGACACTGGTTGGCTCGTCGGTTGTTGACTCCCCCCGCACCCCTCTCCGTTCTCTCGACCCCTCCCCAACCCCAGTCTCCAAACTCGTTCAATCGCGTTTTGGCCCTGTCAAGTTTTATCCAGTGGCGTCTTCATCCCCACACGTTCATCACGTTTCACCAAAAATCCGGTAGAATCAGGTTGTGTGAAGTCAATGGTTGTGTAATTCACACACACACACACACACACACACACACACACACACACACACACACACACACACCTCTGAATACAGAAGCCTGACAAGTGTACAGAAGTTGTGACTGGCACTGTTTACGAGGAAGTTTACAAAATTCGGCGAACGACGTATTCCAAAATATATGTATAAGGCCCTTAAGGACAAGGTTTCCCAGACTTTAGTCTGTGTAGATTTTGGCGTTGCTGTCCTCCGCGGTGGTTGGATGATAAGTTCAGTTGGAATGCCAACATAATGTTATCTTTGTTATGCAAAAGAAGTTTTTCAAAAGTGTGTCAACTTTTGAAAATCAAGCATTTCTACGACTTGCCTTCACTTCACCTCTTTTTCCAAGCCCATACAAATTCAGTCTTCAATATACTGTGCGTCGGCTTCGGGGAATTCTGCAGGTGCGAAAACACCGACTCCACTGCACCCAAAAGTATGCTCAATTTCTTTTCATTTTCTTCTTCTCTTTTTTTTTTTTTTCTTTTTCTTTTCTTTTTTTTTTTTTTTTAGAGTAGCCTCGGATGTTTAAACTATAACGAAAAAAAAAGAAAAGAAAAGAAAGAACGAACGCGAAAAAAGAACAACAACAACAAAAATTCATATTCTTCCAACACGCCGTAGACTAGAAACAGCACAGGGCTCATAACGCACAAGGTTGTGACGACAAATGTTGCATAAACATTGATGAGTATCTCTATACTTTAGTCAAGAAACTCCCACAAGATCCGTAGACATTTTTAAAGGGGTTTCAAGGTAGAACGACCACACACACTAATTCAAGCGAAAGAGCAAAAGCAGTCCCAAGACAGAACGCGTTTCGATCTAATGGTCTTCAACAGGAAAGACAAACACGTAAAACGAACACTTAAAAAGAAAGAAAGAAAGAAATGTGGGACGAACGAGTAGAACAAATAATTCAACAAAAAGATAAAAGCAACAATGATTTAGCTTTTTCGATTTGGTTGGGAAGTAGAACAAATAATTCAACAAAAAGATATAAGCAACAATGATTTAGCTTTTTCGATTTCGTTGGGAAGTAGAACAAATAATTCAACAAAAAGATATAAGCAACAATGATTTAGCTTTTTCGATTTCGTTGGGAAGTATATTCTACGATTGATTAAAACTGCGGAATGGAACAAAAGGGAAAAGAGAAAAGATGCAGGTAGGAGAAAATATTTGTTAAAATACTACAGACAAAATAATAATGCTGATAATGATTATGATGAAAATGGTGATAATGAAGACGATGATGATGGTGAGAAGGAGGAGAAGAAGAAGAAGCATGATGATGTAACTTAAATCAACATAAACGTACTCACGCTCCTCTTTGTGGGAATCTCTTTCAGAACCCGTCAGACACTTTAACTGAACAGCAGCCTTAAAAAAAAAGTTACCTGACCAATCTTCTGTTCTAATCCAACAAGCAATACAAATTCAAAACACACACACACACACACACACACACACACACACACACACACACACAACACACACACACACCTTCAAAAACGTGTCCTGTCCCATTTCTATGTACTAAATCTGTATTCAGGACTTAAAAATCGTCTTAGGGTATGACTGTGTGTATATGTATCCGTTCTTCTCTCTCTCTCTCTCTCGTTAGCCCAAATCCCTCTTCCACACTACCCTCACCTCCCTCTCTGTGATATCTATGTGGCTGTATTGCTCTGTTGCACTGGAATATTCATGGTTCTCCTTGTACTCATCTGCTTAATTTCTTACCTAAATAATACGTTCTTCGATGCATTTTTGTTTCTCAGTCAGTCTGTTTACCTCTCTCTTTCTCTCTGTGTGTGTGTGTGTGTGTGTGTGTGTGTGTGTGTGTGTGTGTGTGTGTGTGTGACTAGCTACCTCATGTATCATTTATTTTCACTTTCACAAGGCTTACAGCTGTGCAATTATGTAAACATATTCTTTTGCATTACATGTTCTGTTATACATTCGTGTCCTTTTCAAGGGAGCCGTAACACCCACAATGGGTTTAAGGGCTCTAAGCGACAGTTTTAAATGTAAGAGGATGATTGAGCCATTGGCAGAGGATGCACTGGGATCTCTCTACCTTTGCGGCCCCTCAAACTGCGCCAAAAGAGATCGAATCTATTGGGGAATTATTGACAGGTTACGAAATTCAGCGAGGGCATGTTAAATTCTTCAGTTCAAATCCTTGGGCTTTAAATGGTCAAGGGAGGCCATTTGACAACTTTGAAAAGTTCCAATCTCGATTTCGACGCGGAGATTGTTGGCAAGGGTGGGACAGAGCACGTCCTGGGAACCTACCACTCTTTGATTAATCTTCAATCCTAACTGGTATTCTTGTGAAGTGCCCAGCTGATGGTATTTCGGGCTGGTCAGGATGTTAGTGGGACGAACTGGTTGTAGCTGAACACGATAAGTATTGTGTATTGTGTGAGAATGTGTTTTTTTAATTGATGAATTTCGATGTTTGTCTGCGTTAAAGAGGACCAACGTTGATTCGGGGGCTAGAAAAACAGCGTAAATGTCGGCGTATGGAACAGCATAGCCCCAGGGAGATCCTTTGTGGAGATGCCAATATAAACTGGACAGTGCAGAATTAAAGAAACACGAGAGAGAGAGAGAGAGAGAGAGAGAGGAAAAGAGAGAGAGAGGAGAGAGGAGAGAGAGAGAGAGAGAGAGAGGGGTGTCGGACTAGAAAAGAGAGAGAGAAGAGAGAGAGAGAGAGAAAAGAGAGAGAGAGAGAGAGAGAGAAACGTGACTCTGGCGACTGAAGGGGAGGGGGGTCTGTAAACGCAGAGGAAGGGGTGGAGGAGAAAGAAGACCCACAAAAATCCTTAACCCAGAGGGCGAAGAAGAGAGGAAGGACTCCAAATTTGAGAACAGTCCACAGCGACCTGTCCTAACCTGGATGCCAGGAGATCCAAGCGTCGCCGTCAACTGACTGCCCGGCCGGAGACGAGGCATTCGTACAATGTAACAGAGACACAATTGTGGTGTAGTGTACGTTTTATATACTGACAAGCTGCTCAAGCTGAAAGAAAAAAAATCTAATCTGATTCATGACCAGGGATTAGGTAGTATTGGTCTCTTGTGTCTCTTTCGTCATTTTGTTTTGTAAGTTTGATAATATTTTGCCGCGTATATTACAGATAGAAACTATGTTTCTTCTTTTTCTAACTCGTGGGTTTAAAAAAGAAGCGAATGCGTGACACCCAATTCCCATATCGATTTTGGGAACGTTTGGGGGGTGCATTAGTGCGCATATACGTGTATGAGTGTAAAGGGTACTGTTTTGAAGCCCAGCTTCAGTCAGCTTTCGCGTACCAACATTCTTAGGACTTTTTCTGTTCTTCCTCTCTCTCTCCCTCTCTTCTCTCCCCCTCCCTTTTCCCCCCTCTCTCAAATATATGCTGATTCCCTTTTGTTTTCAATTGTAAAATTTTTCTTACTGACTATCTAAC
>CM065723.1:25482863-25485363 GCA_033310375.1 Conus canariensis
TTAACTGAAAAATGGTTAATACTATGCAAACCACACTTAGCAACTCTAAACACCAAAACAGAAATAGTAAACAACTGCAGGCATAAATGGAAATCGTTGTTGGTGAATACACCCAAAACAAAAACCTGAAAACTTCAAAAAACACGTGCAGCCAACCCGCACGTGCAAACAACCGCAAACGGGAGCCCACACGTTATATAACACCGGCGGTGGGCAAACCAAAATCATCCTGACGACAGCGCAAAGCTAGAAACAAATTTGTAGATTGCCTTTTAAAAAACCTTATTTTAACAAATGTTGCTCCCCAAGGGGTTGAGCACTCTCAAAATCGTTTTAGGAATTTTAATCACATTGATATATATATATATATATATATATATATATATAATATATATTGTGTTGTGTGTGTGTGTGTGTGTGTGTGTGTGTGTGTGTTTAAACAAACGAAAACAAACAAGCGACAACAACAACAACTACAACTACAACAAACCATAACCCATAACTGCAGAAGGCAAGCAGAAAACATCGAACAAAAACCACTCGAATCTCGTGGAAATATTCGGAGAGCCAGGAAGGAAAAAAAAAAACAACCAAAAAAAAAAAAAAAAAAAAAAAGAGGGGGACGAGAAAAATGCGTGCCAAGGGATTGTTATATCCCCCCCCCCCCCCCCAACCACGACAGCAGGAATGAGAGTTGGGAGCGAAGTGGATGAGTGGTACCATCCAAGACATGAAAGGTCCCATCTGCAAGAACGACTCAACCTGGCACTCCCCCCCCTCTCTCTTCTCTCATTTCTCCTTCTCCCATCCCCCCCCCCCCCTCTCTCTCCTCTCTCTCCCCCCCCCCCTCCCCCCCCCCCCCCCCCCCCCCCCCCCCCCCCCCCCACCCCCCCCCCTTCACCACCCCCTTCGCTCCCGTTTCTCCCTAACCTCGCCATCTCCTCTTCGCCCCCTCCTCTCTTTGCTATCCCTTGCCTCCCCCCCCCCCCCCTCTCTCTCTCCCCTTCTCCCCCTCCCCCTTTACTCTCAAATTTTCACGGATGTTCTTGTCTTAGCGGAATGGCTGTCGCCCTCTGTAGGGATTAGTGGTATCTGCTATCAGGATATCGTACTGTTACAGTATGAATCAGAGCGGGTCATTTTTTTTTTTTTTTTTTTTTCATTTTTCTTCTCCAACCTCTTATTTTTCTACATTGAAAATTCTTTTAACATTTTTTTCCTTTTTTTTTTTTTTAGGGTAGGGCATTCCTCCTCCTCCCCCCCCCCCCCCTCTCCCCCCTTTTCCTACCTTTTTTTTTTTTTTTTTTTTTTTTGCCCCTCCAACAAGTAACCACAACTCTAGCGCACCATGCAAGTCTGTAAAATACTATGTTCTATTACTAATGAACATTCTCAGGTGGGACTGTTAGCGTTTTGGCGTTTAATACAGAACGTCAGGCTTTATTCATGTCTTTCCTTTTCATTTTCTTTTCTTTTTTTTTTTTTTTTTTTTTTTTTGGATGTCGTGACACATTCACTCTGTGTATGCGGAAATAAACAAGAACTGAAGAAAGAAGGAAAAGAAAGAAAGAGAGACGAAAAGAGAGAAAGAAAGAGGAATGTAGATCATTGTTACGTTGTCTGTCTGTGTTGTCTGTCTTGTCTGTCTGTCTGTCTGTGGGGGTGAAACGATAGTCCCCCAGGGATGTCCCCCCCCCCCCCCACCTCCACCCCCCTACCCGGTAGGTACAGCGGTTAAAATACCGGTTTCGCCTGTCGTGTGACGGTTGTGGGGTTCGGATCCCGCCAGTGGTCAGCTTGAACGTTGCCCTTGCTGGCTGTCCATCTTCACGTGTTGTTGTTGTTGTTGTTGTTGCCTGTCGTGTTGGTGATGGCAGTGTAGTGTCAGTGTGGGCTCATTCCTACCCTGCTGTCTTTGGAGAGTTATTTCCCCTGTCTGTCCTGAAACCTAGAGATGGGGGGTGAGGGGTGTGTGTGTGTGTGGGGGGGGGGGGGGGGGGGGCAGTCAACTTGGTTTCAAATGTGATTCTTCTTCTTCTGGTCTGTCCTATGAGTGTGGATGTGTTGTGCTGCCGCTATGCCCCTGACAAGTCAGGACCAGTAACATCCGACTTCGGCATGTTTTTATATCGAGAGTGAACGCGCTCTCCTATCCTGGTTGTGGCTGTCGAGTCCAGTCTACCCGGCTGTTTGTCCCATAGTTGGAGATGGTTTGTTCACTGGGGTAGTGTCCTTCCCCAGGGCTAAGAGCTTACAGCGCGGCTCTTGATCGCATGATGCTCCTGTCATTGGATACATGGGGGTGTTTCAGTGGAGATAACAGTGCCGCCTATTATCCCGCCCCCATCCTGCTAGGAACATCGCTATAGTTTTGTCCGGGACTGCTTATTCGACCAGTACAGGCAAGCCTGACTTACATCGAAACTAACCCTCACATCTGGGGGCATCCCCCCTCCCCCCCCCCCTCCCCATCCGCCCTCTGGGGACCCGTCTGGTTGGG
>CM065723.1:25490363-25497863 GCA_033310375.1 Conus canariensis
AGCCCCCTCGCCTAGCCAGCCCCCTCACCATTTCTTGCGGCCGTGAAGCTCGCCCAGACAGGCCCGAACGCAGCACGTCATCTGTTCAGGCTAACAGGACACGGCCAGCTCCTCTGCGATCTATACATACGTAGGATCTCCTGCGCGGATGAACACCATGGTAAACTACACAGGACCAGAGGCCCAAACCCATATTGTGCAGTACTGTCCCATCATCCATCAAACATGGCCAGCTAGCTTCGGCGGAACTGTTGGGAAAACAAACGGTAATGGTAATGTTGCATATTGCCTGGCCGACCGCAAAGGGACATATCAGGGTGTCGCCCGCGTTAAGTCATTTAAAAAAGAAACTGAATCAATTCTTTAAAAAAAAAAAAAGAAAAAAAAAGAAAAAAAAAAAAGAAAGAAAAAGTCATTCACACAACCCTTGAAAGTGCGCATTCTAAAAACAAACAAACAACAACAACAACAACAAAAACCACCGTACATTTTGTTTAAAGTCTTTCTTCTGTAAAGCTTAGATCAGATGAAAAATGTTGATCTCTATCAAACGATAGAAAACAAAAACAAAACTAACCTGGTGAATGGCGGATTCTCTGCGGCTGACTAAGAACTTCGCCCCATGCACTGGGGCTGCCATTTAGGACTGCTGGTAAAGCCAACAAAGAAAAATCACCACACACACACACACGCACACACACACACCACACACACACACACACACACACACACACACACAGAACATTGTAACACAATCATGAATTTGGCTGCAATCCATCAAGGGCCAGCAACCTTTGAAAGTTTTTGCAATGAACATAAAGAGTTATACCAGCAGAAAATTGTCGTCTGCGAATGTTGACTGGGAGGTGAAAACAAAAATTGAACAGCACGTAGGGCTTGTTGATCAAAAACAATGCAGCCGTGTAGAGGTAGGTTGTGAACTGTGATTGTGAACACACATTTCTAAAACGATTTAGATCGAGGTATACATTTGAGCTGGTCAAACACACTCAAATTGGATGCACGGCACACTCCGCGTTGGCATTGAGTGATTGGCCGATTTAGCATTGCTGAAATTCATTGTTACATGGTGACTCATTGTCATTTTTGTCTCGTGTTTTATTTCATAATTGTAAAAAGCGACGGAAGAAAATTTCTACGTGAACTTAGTGAGAATAAGCTGGAAAACCTAACTTTGATTCCAAAACGAAAAGGCAGTAGCCGTTGACAATTTTTTTTAAACAGAGTAGGTGATCTCGTCTGCTTGTTCACAAAGAGGGAAAGGGAGGCGTTTTAAATGTGAGTTCGACGAAAAGTGTGGTAAAGTTCGGCCTCTAAGCTGTTCTTGACCGTTGATGACTGAAAAAGAATACTTTCCTGTAGGCCTATGTAGTCCAAATAAATGACTATCGACAAGAAGAAAACAGGATGAGACAAGGCAGAAAAACAAAACACAAAAAAAACAAACAAACGTGTGTCTGGAGGAAAGATGAGCGACAGTAGACGTTTATTTAGGCTAGGGCCTAGCCTAGCGCATATTGAGATGACTTGGGACTGCGTGCACATCTGCATGATACGTTCCACACAATGTAACACAGGCCTTCAGTGACGTTAAGTATCTTGGTGTCAGCAAAATCAACAGCTGCAGAGAAATGGGTGAAATTCAAAATGCTAAACAACTGCTTGTAGCGCGTCGCCAGGAAAAATATTATTTTCTTCTTCAGACTGACATGCCTTGCCTCCCCAATCCTTCTCCTTGAAAATCAAGTGGATTGCATATGCTTAATGCAAAAACAAAACAACACAAAACAAAACAACAACAACAACAAACAACACACACACACACACACACACACACACACACACACACACACACACACACCAAACCGAGAGAGTGCATACACTCGTGAACACGGACAGTGACATTTATTCGCACTGTGCTGGACGTCCGGAGTCTTGTGAATCAGTTTCACGTAGATCTATGTTATTCAAGGCTTGAATCTATCTGGAGTTTCAGTCTAGTGAATCAACTCGAAGAGATCTGTGCTATTCAACGCCTGAATCAATCTGGAGTGTCAAGGTGTCTGCAGTGGACTGTCGACTCGATACTATCTCCAGGGTTGTCACGAAGTTCTCATCTGAAGGTAAGCTGGCTATTTTCTTCATAGTTAACACATCAAAATCAGACATTTTGAACCTGTTTGGATAATTGCGAAAAAGGGACAAATGATCACAGTGCGCCCATGAGCATTGCATGAAAGTCTGTCCCCTGCTCATCAGCTTAGCCCTGACCTGTTCATCTGTACAACAGTAACTTGAAATAACGCTAATGATGACACTTACCCCAACCTGAAATTAACTTTATAAATCCGTAAGAAAAAAAAATTCATAGTAATTTATCCCTTTTTCATGTTGTACAGATGAACGGGATTGTTTTTTTTTTTTTTTTTAATATGTGTGTGTGTGTGTGTGTGTGTGTGTGTGTGTGTGTGTTGTGCAGTGAGTCTTCTTGTGTGAACGTCTAATGTATGTACATTAGCCCACACCAGTCCACGGCCTCCATACCTGAAAATCTCTCCCTCTCTCTCACTCTCTCTTCTCTCTCCTCTCTCTCTCTCTCTCCCCCTAGTGGCCACTGCACCGTGTGCAGCACAGTAGCGTTATCAAGAACAGGTGTTGCACAAATCCCTTTTGCCTGTCAGACAAAAAATGAAATGGCAACCTTGTATTCGTGTTCGCTCAGAGAGAGAGAGAGAGAGAGACAGACAGACAGACAGACAGACAGAGACAGAAGGGGGGGGGGGGGGGGGAGATTTAGTCATTTCAAAGCTAACATACACCCAGTGGGGCGAAAAAAAAAAAGGGCAGCGAGGGAAACAGGGAGAATAAAGACAGATAACCGTTGTTAGTTCATCGGAGACAGGGAATGAAGTAACTTCATTCTGTCCAAAGTCCATTGCTTCATCTGATAAGGTGGAAGCAAATTAAAAAAAAAAAAAATGACGTCAATTATAATAGAAACACACACACACACACGCACACGTACACACACACACACACACACACACGCACACACACGCACGCACGCACGCACACACAGTGTGTGTGTGGTGTGTGTGTGTGTGTGTGGTGTGTGTGTGCGTGTGTGTGTGATGCGCCCTGGAAAAAAAAAATATATAATTTTCACTTTTTGTGCATTTTAGACCAGCAGACCTGCTCCGCATGTACTTAATATGTGTTTAAGAGAACTTTATCTGGAGTGGTTGAAGACTCACCTTTACAGGGTTCATGCTCCTCGGTGATTAGTTTTTTAAATACTGATTTGTACTCTTGAGAAAAAAAAAAGAGACTGCCTGTCACCTTGGCGGAAGCAGCGGACTAGCTAAGAGAGAGAGAGAGAGAGGGTCGAGAAGAGAGAGAGAGAGAGAGAGGGGTGGGGTGGGGTGGGGGGGGGGGGGGTAGCTAAGAGGAGAAGAAGAGGACGACGAAGTATGACTTAGAGAGAGAGAGAGAGAGAGAGAGAGAGAGAGAGAGAGAGAGAGTTGAACTCTCAACTATTTGTAGGCTGGTATATCATTGATCTTTGGGTGAGTATGGGATGTGTGAACACGTTTGATAATTTTCAGTACAAGTTTTGTTTTGTTTTTCATCGTGATCTCAGATTTTGATCGTTTATTCTCGTTTTGATCATGATAGGAATTCTTTCCAAATTCTACCCCGTTCACACATCCAGTAGGAAAGATGTGGATCCTGTGATTGATCGTCTCGAGTATATTCCAAGGAAGTCATTAATTTAGATTACTATTAGAGTGCCTTATCTTTCTAGGGTGAGCACTCTGTACGTTGGAGGTATTACTTGGACGCAGCCCATCGCAGCCTTCGAGATGCTTCAGGAGCTACGAGCTTTGGATTGTCAGTAGAAACAAGAATAGCGGTCATAAGGAACTCTCTCTTACGGGAAGGAATGTCTGCTGTCGAGAGAAATTTTGATTTGGAAATTTGATGGGACTATATTGTCCTCACGGAAAGAATGCGTCACTGAAAAGAAAGAGGTTCCCCCCCCTCCCCCCCTCCCCCCCCCCCCCCCCCCCCCCCCCCCCCCCCCCCCCCCTCCCTCCATTTGACAGTTTATAGAGAATTCGGATCTGTGAACCCAGAATGGATTGTTGAGGCAAATTGGTCGTCTGTATTACCTGAAAAAC
The DNA here is from genome assembly GCA_033310375.1 of Conus canariensis. Taxonomy (NCBI): domain Eukaryota; kingdom Metazoa; phylum Mollusca; class Gastropoda; order Neogastropoda; family Conidae; genus Conus; species Conus canariensis. The sequence continues at coordinate 25,494,566 of CM065723.1, forward strand.
AACAACAAACAAACAGTTTGTGACATGGGCGAATGAATCCAGGTCAGTGTGACCTAGATATATTAACTGCGAGAACAGTGTGTGAACACTTTGCATAAAAGGGACGTCTTGTTGAATAACCTCTTGTTATAAGAAAAACAAAGAGGAAATATCATAACCCCCTCACGCTGAAAGAATGAAGTGAGGCGCGAACAGAAATAAGAATTTTTTTAGATTTTGTTTTTTAACGGGGCAGAAATTTAAAATTGTGGTCTTGTTTTGTTGTATTAAAAGAAAGGAGTCAGATATCTTCTTGTGTGCGGGGCGCGGGAGTGTCTCAGTGTGCACATGTGTGCATGTGGACCGTCATGTGACAGTGTGTGTGTGTGTGTGTGTGTGTGTGTGTGTGTGTGTGTGTGTGTGTGTGTGTGTGTGTCATACCAGACAATAACATTTCGGATGATTGAACAGAAATTAGACGGATACACTAGTTACTGACATTTTATGTGTGGTGTGGTGTGTGTGTGTGTGTGTGTGTGTGTGTGTGTTTTTCATACCAGACAATAACATTTCGGATGATTGAACAGAAATTAGACGGATACACTAGTTACTGACATTTTATGTGTGTGTGTGTGTGTGTGTGTGTGTGTGTGTGTGTGTGTGTGTGTGTGTTCATACCAGGCAATAATATTCTGGATGACATGTACAGAAATTAAACGGGTACACTAGATACTGACATTTCATGCATGTCAACAGCCAGAATAAAGGGTAAACAGTAAACAAGTGGGGTATTTTTTGCTCCCATAAGAAAACCTAACACAGAGTAACTTTTATTCAAGACTGGCACAGCCTTTTAAACTTGAATAAAGTCAGACAAATACATTGACGAACAATCTAATAGTGGGGGAAAAAAACAAGCGCAGGCCAACAACTGAACTGTCTTCATAGTAATGACTTGGCAAAGATTTGGACTTAAGGAGGTGGGGGGGGGGGGGGGGGGGGGGGGGGGGGGGGGGGGGAGTTTGAAGATGGAGAAACTGGGAACATGAAATTAAGAAAATATGTTACAGATATGAAAACTCTTCACTAGCTGCATAAGGGAACCATCGCAATCCCTTTGGAAGGCAGATATATTTGTATTGCCTGCTCCGTGTGTGTGTGTGTGTGTGTGTGTGTGTGTGTGTGTGTGTGTGTGTGTGTGTGTGTGCGCGCGCGCCCACGTGCGTTCATAACAGGCAACAATACAGTCTAATCCAGAATAAAGGGGTTAGACTGTAATCCAAAAGATACATGCTGTTTTTCGTCTGTCACTTTGTATCATACAGTGTATGAATATATCCTTTGAGAAGGTGAACTGTTACACCTGTCCGGGAATGGGAGATGTTTGCCGACCTCCATCCTGTGGGATTAAAAAAAGAAGAATGTTTGTTCCATACCAGGTTCCACACATAATGGAACAACTGCGAAGGTTTCTGATGGCAGTGCAAAAGTCAATGTACATCTCAACTGGGGGATGATTTTGCAATTCCTGCTGTCGCCAGAGAGGAGAGAGAGAGAGAGAGAGAGAGAGAGAGAGAGAGGGGGGGGGGAGGGATAGAGAGAGGGGGGAGAGGAACATTAGAGACGCTGTCATTTAAGAAAAACACAGATAACAAAACATGGTTCAGGATTTTTTTTTTTTTTTTTTTTCCTTTTTCGTCGGTCGTTGTGCCTTTGAAAATATTCGTGACAGTATTCATTGCGTTCGCTAGTTATTGACATTTTGTGCGCATTTGCCACGTTTTATGCGTCTTTATACGTGATTGTGCGTGTGCTTGGGCCAGAGAGAGAGAGGGAGGGGGGGGGGGGGGAGAGAGAGAGAGAGAGAGAGAGAGAGAGAGAGTGAGTGTGTGTGTGTTGTGTGTTCTGTAAACACCGTATTACTAGTATAGTATTGTTCACATTCGGCAAAACCTAACGATAACATTAGGCAATATTCTGCATCATCTTAGCAGGTTTTCTAACATTACGCATGCTTACTTCTGTTGTAATCATTAAGCAGTTTGGTGTCATCAGCAGGCAACTGTTCATATTACGTATACATATATTGAACGTGTGTGTGTGTGTGTGTGTGTGTGTGTGTGTGTGTGTGTGTGTGTGTGTGCGTGCGTGCGTGCGTGCGCGAGCGCGCGTGCTCTTGTCATACATAGGTAAACAAATTCAATATTTTTTTTCTCTTTTAAATCCAGAACACAAATACAGAGAAATTCTCCTACATTTTCTTCCTTTCTGTACGATAACAAAAACTACATCAGTCCTAATAAACTGTGCTCGTTCCTGCTGCTAGCATTAAAGGAGAGAGAGAGAGAGAGAGAGAGAGAGAGAGAGAGAGAGAGAGAGAGAGAGAGAGAGAGAGAGAGAGGGGGGGGGGGGGCAGACAGACAGATAGACAGACAGACAAACAGAGAGAGATGGACATACAGACCAGACAGACAAATTCAGACACACAAAGAGAGCGGCATTGTCGAACGGCAAGAATTTTAGGTCACCAGCCTTTCTTTTTTTTTTTTTTTCTCTCACCTGGGATTCGCTATCTTCACCACCCGTCTTTCCCAAACTAGGCTACCTGGGTCCAGGGAGGAGGAGGTGGTGGTGGTTGTGGTGGTGGTGTGTGGAGATGGTGGGACAGGTGGTGAATGGTGGTGGTGGTGATATCGGGGTGATAGTCAGTGACAGTGAAAGAAAGCCATGATGGCTGGCACTTAACCACTCTCAGATAGGCTGGCTAAAAGGTTTGCGCTGCCAGTGCCGTTACGGCGAGAGGGGAAAAAAAAAGTTTCATGTGTGCGTGCGTGCGTACGTGCTCACGCGCGCGTCCTTCCGTCTGATTTGTCTCCCTGCCTGTCTCTGTGCCTGTCGCACGCACGCGCGCACACATACGCCACCACGCACACGGATACCACACACACACACGCACACGTACACACACACACACACACACACACACACACACACACACACACACACACACACACACACACACACGCACTCACGTACGCACGCAAACGCACACTTGTGAATAAAGCCGGCACACACTTACACGCACATATGCATAGGCAAACACAGAACGCATGCAAACACATTCCACAAGCGCAGGCACGCAGAGAGGAAACTGGATGCTGTGCATGCACACTCGTCTCTGATATTTGCCTCTTTCTTCAGCTTCAGCTCAGCCAGCAGTGCGCGTGCACGCGTGCGCGAGCGCGCACACACACACACACACGCACACACACACACACACACACACACACACACACACACACACACACACACACACACA
>CM065723.1:25500363-25505602 GCA_033310375.1 Conus canariensis
GTAATTTATGATTAGAGCATCTAGATTTGATAAGAGGTTAAATATAAATATCTGGTAAGCTAGAAATATATTTCTCCTCTTTAAAATCAGATTTATAAAATTTGTAGAAAAAAACATTTACTACTAGTTTCAATGTCATGTTGCCATGTTTGACGAAAAGAGTTTTGCAAACTATTTTTGACATTGCTACATAACATATTGACGTCTGTAAAAGATTGATTGCTCCAAACACAGTCAAAACCAGATTGTACAAGTATGTTTTTCATGCACGTTAACCAGGGAAGCACAGTTACTGCGATATTGTGCCAGTGCAACATGAAAGAATAGAACCTAACCGACATTTGTTCAACAGGAGATTGAACCAAACTAGCCCCAAAGCGAATCATTCGGACATAGTAATTGATAAAGACTAACGTCCTGTTTCACCATAAACCATGTTTGTCATTGTACTTCTTTTTAAGCGAAAGATAGCCTATATTTTAAAATGTTTAGCTGAAATTTATTAATGAATATTTAAATTTTCGTATCCCCATATTTCACAACCATGTAATAACACTGGAACAATCTTTTTTTTTTTTTTTTCTCTCTCTCTAATAAATCTAAAATAACATGAACAGGTAAATCGTTCGTTCTGGCCTTTTGTATCAATTTAATCATGGCAAATGACGCTTTATCAAAAGCGTTTTTCTTACATTTAGCAAAACACAACACACACACACACACACACACACACACACACACACACACACACACAAAGATGGGCGTGGAGAAGGGGGAAGGTGAGAGGCGGGAAGGATGTATGTAGCCCTACGACGGGGTCGGGGAACAGACAGACACTGAGACATGACCGCTTCCAGTAATAACAGCCCTGACCAACACCACCCACCTGTCTAAGCAAAAAGAAAAAAAAGACAAAGCCCTTGTCCAGCAAGCAACAAATCCCCCAAACCTTGTTCCCATTCAACCAACACCCTTGCTCTTTTTTTCTACCCACCTGGTAATTGGATGGAAATATCGGAACGCAGATCTATCGCACCGCCCGGGCGTTTTTGTTTTTTTTTCTTTCGATCTTTCGTCTTTTCTTTTTCTTTTTTTTTCTTTTTATTTTCTTTCTTTCTTTTTTCTTTTCTTTTTTCTTTTCGGTGTGATGTGAGTGTTTGACTAAAACTGTACCTCTGAACTGCTGGTTCTACTTACAAGGGACCCTGTTCGCCAGGAGAACGAGGATTCGTGTTGACTAGTAAAACGTACACACACACACACACACCACCACACAACACACGCACGCACGCACGCACGCACACATCTTACAGTGATAAATTACAGGCTTATCGACCCACGTGTGCGACAGGGTACTTGTGTTGAGGAAAAGATCGACTGACCCACCCAGCCAGACTTACATAACTGTAAGGCGAGCGAGCGCGCCCATGTGTGTGTGTATGGACGGAGAGAGAGAGAGAGAGAGAGAGAGAGGAGGGGGGGGGGGAATAGGGGCGGAGAAGACCCTGTGTGTGTGTGTGTGGTGTACTGGGGCTAACCTATGAAGTGAGTTCACCGCCTGGTTCAAAAACTGGAAAGTGTTTCTTTTCTGTTTTTTTCCTTTCTTTTTCTTACTTTTTTATATTTTATTTTCTCCATCAAACACAGTTTGCTTTCACTTACATCATCGGAGGTATTTGTGAAAGAATGTAAGCCTTGCAAACAGTTTATTTAGGAAACAGGAAATCAATATTTGACGAGTAAATTTCCGGAGGGAAATGAGTTTTTAAAATGGCGATTTTTGGGTTTTTTTTGTTTTTTTTTTTTTTTTTGTTTTTGTTTTTCAAATCGTCGTAGAAGATATTAGTTCCGCTCGAATGAAGGATTTTAGTTCTGAGTCGGTATATCTAAACTTCGCATTTGTGTGTGTGTGTGTGTGTGTGTGTGTGTGTGTGGTGTGTGTGGTGTGTCGCGCGCGCGCGCGTGTGTGTGTGTGTGCGTGCGTGTGTGTGTTTTAAGGTTTCCTCTCATTTTGAATAGGAAATGGAATAGATGTGTGTTGTATCATCTTTATGATAGTGCCATTGGTTCAGTGGCTCAAAAGTCACAGCCGTGTAAATCTAGTATCCCGCAGTTGCTCTGCTGCCCATCTGGTTTCCAGCGACTCGCAGCTTAGGACAACTGGCAAAGAAAGGTTAAGCTTTCTTTTTCGTCTCTGTTTCTTCTTATCTCTGTACGTTAATGTTCCGGTTCACACGATTCGTCGAAATCTATATATACTTTTTCGCGATTGGAACATGAAAGTAGCGGTTTACACCTGTCCATACTCGTTTCCTGCCTGTAGGTTTTTTTTTTTATTTTTTTTTTTTAGGAAAAGAGATAGGACGACAACAAAGAAATACAGTTTTCCACTCTCACCCACACGTCTGCTGTCGGTGGTTCTTGGGAAAAAGGAAGGAAGAAAAAAGAGAGAAAAAAAAAAAGACAGGAAGAAAGAAAGAAAAGAAGCTTTCCATTCCCACTCATACCTCCGTCTTCTCCCAGAAGCTCTTGTTACAAGGAGAACAAGAGACAGAGAGAACAGACAAAGAGAGAGAGAGAGAGAGAGAGAGAGAGAGAGAGATTTTCCATCCCTCCCTCTTTTCCTTGTCCTGTGTGGTTCCTGTGTTCACTCGTACCTCCATCTTTTCCACGTAGCCCCATGAAGGAGGAATGAAAGAAACATTTCAGTCCCCCCCACCCACCCTCCCTTTTTTTTCTTCTCTTTTTCTCCCTTTGGTTCTTGTACGAAGAGGAAAAAGAAATGGACAGCAAGAATGAACGAAAGAAAAAAAAAACACTTCCCACCCACATCCCACTCCCATCTTCTCTGTACGCTGTGTTTCCTGGGAGAAAGAAAGAAAGAAGAAAGAAGGAAGGAAAGAAAGAATGATTTCCACCCCATCTTACTTTCCATTCTTCTAACTGGGATTTCTAGAAGGAAGGAGGAGGAAGAGAAGAAAGAAAGAAAAGAATGAACGAATGAAGGAAGGACGGAAGGAAAAAAGAAAAGAATGAAGAAGAAAGACAGAAAGCACACTTCCCATCCCCACCATCACTCTCTCCTTCCCCCCCCCCCCCCCCCCCCCCCCCCCCCCCCCCCCTGTGGTTTCTAGGAGAAGGAAGAAAAAAGAGAAGGAAGCTACCCACTACCTCCTGGTTGTCTGCCCCTTCTCGCCTCTCTGGTTCCTGGGAGAAGGGAAGGGAGAAGGAGAAAGCAAAACCACAAGAGAGAGAAACGAGGAAGGACAAAAAAAAAAAAAAGAAAGGACGTAAACTCTCCTCTCCTTCTCGTTTTCATATTTTTCGATCCTCCGTGTGGTTTCCTTATACAGCGAAAAGCAAAGGGGGAAACGAAGGGCAGAGAGAGAGAGAGAGAGAGAGAGAGAGAGAGAGAGAGAGAGAGAGAAGAGAGAGAGAGAGAGAGAGAGTTTTTTTTTATCGTATACTAGCAGTTCACACACAAACCCACCACACACACACACACAAGAAAGAAGAAACAGAGAGAGAGAGAGGAGAGAGAGAGAGAGAGAGAGAGAGAGAGAGAACGGATGAGGGTGGTGAGATAGAAATTGAACTGAAGAAAACGCAAGCTGTACTCCCCCCCCCCCCTCCCCCCCCCCCCCCCACCCCCCCCCCTCATGAAGTTGTGTTGCGATGCTGTCCATGAGATGGCTAAACACATCCTCTTGATTGATTTCATACCAGGTCTGGTTTTGTGCCAGAAGTCTCCAGCAAACATTTTGCCGCGGAAACTTGCCGCAGTCTCAGAGCATTCCGCCTTCCCTTTGAAACTTTGAATCTCTATGGTGTAAAACAACACCAATAATGTATTATTTCAGCTAGTACGACTCATTCATTAAGAGACTTCGGTCGAAGGACCACTCTAGTCTGTAAAATCCTCAAGATAATAAGACGTTAATCTCATCATTCACGTGTTACTCAAATTTACTTTCTTCGGGAATGATCCAGCCGTGGACTGTTATTGTGTAAAGGATGTAAAACGCCTCGGTCCGCTATAAGCTCGGAGCATTACATTGGCTCAGACCATTTGTACCTAGGTATGAATTGGTTTGGGGAGAGAAGGCCGAGTAGGGGAGGGGTGAAGTTGGGTGTGGGTGTGTGGTGTGGGGGGGGGGGGGGGGGGGGGGGGGGGGGAGGGGTCATGGTGGGGGTAGGGCGTGTCGGGGGCTGTAAATATGGAAGTGGTGTCCCGGAGAGAGTGCGGCCCTGTTTGAATGACCCTTGTCCGGTCAGATAACAGGTCCCCATGCCCACTCGCCTTTCCTCCTTCCTACCTTCTCACTGACCTTCAACTTCAGCAACGTTCTTTGAAACATTCGCGTGGAATGTGTGTGTGTGTGTGTGTGTGTGTGTGTGTGTGTGTGTGTGTGTGTGTGTGTGTGTGTGTGTGTCTGCATCCTCTCTCTCTCTCTCTCTCTCTCTCTCTCTCTCTCTCTCTCTCTCTCTCTCTCTCGCCTGTGCGCGCGTGCTCACACACATACATATGCACACACACCACACAAAAAAAAACAACCACACACACACAGACAGGCACACACACACAGAGCCAACCACACACACACACACAGCACGCACGCACGCATGCACGCACGCACACACATACACGCGCACGCACGCACGCACGCACGCACGCACACACACCACACACACACACGCACGCACGCACGCACGCACGCACGCACGCACGCACACACACACACACACACACACACACACACACACACACACACACACACAGAGTTGGGAAGACTGGGACCACACAGTCGAATTTCATTCACTTCATAGATGCGTCTCTGAGAGTGTTACTCAAATATCCTGACCAACACTGCAGGTGTCTGTATCTCTCGGGCCCAACTGACGCCGGGACATGTCGTGAAAGTAAGCTCAGAGTACAACCCTGTAACAATAATATTGTCTCAGATCAAAATGGAAATCCGTGGCATTCTCTTCATCATTCTCATCTTCATCGATCAGCGTAAAAAAAAAAAAAAAAAAAAAAAAAAAAAGGCTTAAAATCATGTCTTGCTGTCAGGATGATCTCAGTTTCGGTTTCCTCTCCTCCTTAGTGCCATTGGTGAGGTTCTGTCAGAATGGCGATCGTTCTTTGTCTTTTCAGGATCCGGTTTCTTGGAATAAACATATCCAATATCTTTGCTTAGTTCAAACTGTCTGTCTTCCTTTTAGGCATCTCTTAAAA
>CM065723.1:25505702-25515702 GCA_033310375.1 Conus canariensis
GGGGGGGAGTGAAATTGCCCTCTCGACCGTGGTGGTCAGAAATGACCACAGGAAGGAAATCGTGCAGCGCTCCAACTACGTCTGTTCTTCCCCCTTTCTGAGGCGGCATCTCACGACACAGCACCATCGCCACCCGAGCATGAAGAAGGCCGCCCGGGTAGCCCTGAAGACAGACAGGCCTGTAAATGTGGGGGAGGGGGGAGGGACGTATGGGGGTAGGGAGGGAACAGGTGAGAATCACCGCCGCTCACCGTCGGCTGACAAACATCACGGCGTGAACACCAGTGCACATGGAACCTGAACCAAGCGCTGGACACCAGTTCAGCAGGAAGAAAGAAGACTCCGACTCCCGTCTGGGACGACAGCCATAACAGTGGGGAGAAACTCTGAGGGAGAGCTTGACAGCGGAAGGTCTTCAGAGAAGAACCCCCCTCTCAGGCAAGTGTTTCGGCTCTGAACTCTTTATATTCTAAGGGGACCGGGCCGCATCCAGTTCCAGGATTCCCAGATGCCCTTCTACTGCCATTTTTTTTTCTGGCGCTGCCGTGCGTTTGCCGTCTTTGAAATGGGTTGCTTGGTTGGAAAAAATGAAAATGGCCATTTTCGCTGCCTGTTTTCATGTGTTGTCGTTCTGGTGGTGTGCTGTAGTGTAAGACGGGCCCCCTCTCCCCAGCCCACCCTCCACCCCATCCCGCAACTTTTGGATGGGCGGGCGTCTCAAAACGGATGTCTTGCCCCACTGCTAACGGGACACCCGTTTCTAAGTTTACAAATTGAAGCCTTATGAAGTTCACTTTTGTTCCTCCTCGACCAGATCCAGCTGGAACTGTTTTTTTCAGCTGCCTCTGCCATTGCTGAAGGTTTCTAGCCCTCCTCTCACCTGAAATCCCGCGCTGTTTCATGAGATCATAGGCTGATGAGCCTGCAATTCCCCTTGCTCCAACCTCCATGGCGAGAACCCGGGCCTGGAAGCCAGATTCCCTCAAGCTGTTGGCTAGACTGGCACACCTCTCAGTCCTTCTGTGGATGTCAACTTGCTCCATTCTGCTTTCGTATGGCGCAGTGAGTTCGACCAGAACCATTTGTTTGGAAAGACCCCGACTGGACCTCATCCCAAGGGTTGTGCCAGCGACCAGACATTCCGGTCACGAAGAAGACAGACCACGCTCTGGGACACCATGTCCTTACAGGCCTCTGGCCGATAGGACGTGAATCTCACCATGTGCCTCTGCCGTCTTTGAAATGGGTCGCTTGCTTAGCACAGTCAGTTAGAACACAGATTTCCACAGAGTCAGATGTTGCCAGCTGAAATTTCTCTGGTGCTCGACATGAAAAAATGTCGATCTTCGCTGCCTGTCTTAACAAGTTGTCGTCCTGGTGGCACGCTATAGTGCAAGACCCCATCTCCCCACCCCACTCAGTCCCCTCTCTCCTAGCATGGATCCCCGCTTGCCATGCGATATTTGGTGGGTATGGACCCGAAACCTGAATGCCACTAGCTATTTTGAAGTTCGCTTAGCAAAGCTCTACTTTCAGAGCGAGTTGGTCCTCCGCCACATATTCATTAAGCTCACTGAATTCTGGCCTCGCTGTCCACTGCTCACGACATCTCGATCAGTACCAACTGCAGAGGCTGCATGCGGAAGGAAGCATGAGGAACGCGGATAAATCGTAACTACCACATACTGGTCTTACAAATTCGTCCCGCAGACTGAGCGTATTGGAATGTGACAAAGTTCACAGAGAGAGGGGGAGAGAGAGAGAGAGAGAGAGAGAGAGAGAGAGAGAGGACAGAGACAGAGACAGAGACAGACAGTTTTCGGGCAGGAAAGTATGGGTGGGGGTGGGGGTGGTTGGAAATCGTGAAGGAAACTGGAATTCCTACCTCGCAACCCACTACCCCCCCCCCCCCCCCCCCCCCCCCCCCCCCCCCCCACTCCCTTAAAGCTGTCGCGCCTCCTCCTTCCTCTGCTCCACACCTCCCCCCCCCCCCTTCCCTCTTCACCCCCTCCACTCAAAACGTTGTCCCACAAATCCGCCGTAACTGTGAGAAATTTGTCAGATACTTCTTCATACTTGCAGCGTTTTGAAAATCTTTGATTATTTCAATACGCATTCTCCTTTATGACAACCCCCCCCCCCCCCCCCCTTTTCTTCTTATGCATTTTTCTTCTTAGACATGTAATTGGAAAGCAAGAAACATTTGTATCACATAATCAAAATCTCAACTTGAAATACATCAAAAGAACAATCAAATTAAAATCCATTTTAAAACAATCATTAAAAATGTCGACGGCCTCTATAATCCAGCACGTATCATTTTTTTGGTCCGTGATTTTTTTTTTTTCCCAATCAAATTTTGTTTTACGTGTGAGCATACCAAGACTGCTGTGCATTTGTGGCTTATTTCAAACGAGTGTTTTGTCAAATATTTCATAAACAATTTAATTTTCCAACAGTTTCATAAAACATTCTTTGAAAAAAAAAAATCACATTGATACAATAGAATCATTTCTATCCCGTCTAATGTCAGCAAGATTCTTGTCGATTCCATAACCTTTTGGGGGTTAACAAAACAAACCAACACACACACACACACACACACACACACACACACACACACACACACACACACACACAATATTGCATCAACGAAGACAACAGAAGAAAAAGTGAATTATCATAATTTTTCATAGCGCCTATCCACAGTCAGAGACCAAGCTCCAGGCGCTTTACAATCCACACTCGCTGTTACACAACGGGGATGCCTACCTGGGTAGAGCCGAGTGAAGAGCTGCCTGCCGGCGCTTTTTCCACAGCGAGTTTCGTCAACAAGCGAATCAAGTGCCTGCAAAGTCCCCGTCCCCTCACAACACTACAAGCCTTATTTCTTCGTTTAGCGTTTCACTGATTTACTAACCAATCGATCCCCTGTGCATTGTTGTTCCGTGGCTATGCCGTGACACCTCCTGGAAGGAACCGGACAGTGATACTGTACAGAATCCTGTCTCGGGATCTCTCTTAGTGTTGTTTGGCAGCGATGGGATCGACAGCGCCACAGCGATGGGAAACTCAACGGGAAGTACACATGGACTGATCGAACCACTGAGCAATGTCCAGTTTTCTTCCTTTAGTTCCACCAGTTCAGGACCGATCTCTGTTTATTCCTTCATTCCATGGGAGTTTACCGATTCGTCGAACTGCGATGACATTTTCGTTTACTTTCCTTTTTTCCCAGTTTTTCTTTTACTTATTTACAAAAAAGGGACTCTTTCACTGACTGAATTCTCGAGATAATGATCGTTGAATTTATCACATAATTTGACGATTAAAAAAAAAAAAAAAAGTATCTATTTGCAATTCCGGGGCGTTCATTCATTCATGAGTTATCTTTTTTTTCTTAACGCAGTTTCAGATTCTGTATACTCCCAGCCGACCACAAGGGTCCTTTTCACGGCTGTCAATCCTACAGTGCAAGAAAAATAAAACTGCTCTGCGAAAAAAAAAAAAAAGAAAAAAAAAAGAAAAAAAAAGACAGACAGAAAGAAAGAACAGAAAAGGAAAGAAAAGAAAGAGAGAAAACAAACAAACATCGACACTTATCTACACTGTTTACGCAATTCAGAACACTACTGCTGATCTGACGGTACCCATGAAGCAGTGGAAATGAAGTCTGAAGAATTCCTCTTCATTCATCGCCCCCCCCACCCCCACCCCCCCACCCCCCACCCACCCCCCACCCCTCCGCCAGTGTACAAAAACGAGCGAAAAATAAGTAATAATAATAATAATAATAACCCCCAGACTACAGTACCCAACCTGGCATGATGTAAACTGTTACGGAGGGCGGGGGAGGGGGGAGGGGGGGGAGGGGAGGGAGGGGGGGAGAGAGAGAGACAGACAGACAGACAGACAGATGAACAGGCCAGGAGAGAGAGAGAGAGAGAGAGAGAGAGAGAGAGAGAGAGAGTGAGACAGATAAACAGGCCAGGCGAGTGAGCGAGAGAGACAGACGGACAGACAGATAGATGAACAGGCCAGGAAAGAGAGAGAGGGAGGGAGAGAGAGAGAGAGAGAGGGGTGAGAGAGCGAGAGAGATGGATGAAGAATACAAAGGCGAACATTTACAACAACAACAAAAGAAAAAAGAAGCATAGAGCCTGTAACAGACAAGAGGAAATGGCTTTAGCACAGAACTTCCAGAAGACGTGCATGTAATGTGTAGGGTAAAAGCCTTCGGCTTTGCCACCAGAAAAAAAAAGCATGTGTCATGATTGCATTCATTCATTATTCATCTCTATGTCCCTCCTCCTCCTTTATCTCCCTTCCCATGACCCCCCCCCCCCCCCCACCGCACCCTCATCCCCCTGCCCCTGAAAAAAAAAAATCCGTACATGGTTGCTAAAAGTCTTTGGTAAAAACCATTTCAAAACAAGAAAATAAACAAGAAACTGAGTAAAAAGCTAAATGGAATGGGCAAATCGACAAGCATTTAATTTTTTTTTTCATGTTATCAAATAAAACAAAATAATCATCAAGCAGCCTTAAAATGGAATTTAAAAGAAGACGTGAACCGAGTTGGCGTACTTTCAGTTAACCGTCTTCTGTTCAGCTACCATTCATTTTTCTTCTTTCTTTTTTTTTCCTACTCATTTGTTTAATTAATCTTCATCACTTGCGGTCACTTTCATCCTTATCCTCCTATTACCCAAAGCGTTCCTGGTTTCTTCAATGTTGTTTTGTTTGATATTTTTTTTGCTCCTCAGTTCCCACGATATCTCAAGAAACGCTGTTTTCGATAGCATGACCACATTTTCTAACACAAATAGCTGGAGGCGCATATCATCTGCTTTTCAAACAAATAAAAATAAAAAATAAAATAAAACAAGAAATCAAATTTCAAACAATTGCAGTCGAGCAACAAAAGTCTTCATAACTGATGTCTTTGTTTGCTTGTTGTTTTACTTCAAAAGCAATCTTTGTCAAAAAGTGACACTTGACCCCCGGCTTGTCTTTAAAAAAAAAAAAAAAAAAAAAAAAAAAAAAAACCACCTGTGTCGACGATTCGTATGTCACGTGCATAATAACAACATCGTCAGCGGTACAAAATGCCGTACACTGCTCACAACAAAAACATGATGATAATGGCCATAATATCGGAGCGCCACTTCTTCAAGGAGAAAGAGATTGCAGACCACTCGTCAAGCGAAATTCAAGATTAAGAGAAGATTGCATTAAAAAAAAAAAAAAAAAAAAATTAAAAGAAAAAAAAAATCATCACAAACAACAATACGCACGTGTCGTCGTCAGCTCTGAGGGCCGTTCCACTGGGAATCCATCGTCACTGGCTGAGAATAAAACACGAGTGGCGGAATGATTGTCGTCGTTCTTTACTGAGAAGCCTTGGAGTCGTGCTTGCTCCTGCGTCTATTCCCGCGCCTTGTACAATTTGACCAGTATAACTATACTCATTCCCGTGGCTTGTACACAAATTGACGAGTATAATTATACTCATTCCCGTGGCTTGTACACAAATTGACGAGTATAATTATACTCATTCCCGTGGCTTGTACACAAATTGACGAGTATAATTATACTCATTCCGTGGCTTGTACAAATTGATGAGTATATACTAAGTGCGGTACACAAAATGTTAACTACGGATCCACTTCAGCTGCATTTCAGTTACAGGGACTCTCGCTGCCCCTCGTTCTTCTTGTATTATTGAATTCAGCAAAAAGTGCGCGTGCGTGCGGACACACACACACACACACACACACCACACACACACACACACACACACACGCACACACACACACACACACACACACACAGGTACTTTGATCAGCCAATGAGAAGCGCACAGCAAGTACAACAATAAGTCACAATAAGCATTGTGATATTTCAGGGAGGGAAGGAGAGGGTGTTGAGGGGGTGGGGGTGGAGAGGAGAGGGGTAAGGTAATGCACATACATATTTGTTTTAGTTGTTGCTCGAAAAAAAAACACAAAAAAAACAAGCAAACAAACAAACAAACGAAGAAAACAACAAAACAAAACAAAACAAAACGGGCACAAATGGATTAAGGCTGGCCGGTCAAATTGGAGGCCCCTGTGGAATGCACAATGGAAATGGATCTCGTGGCACAACATGTGCACGAACAGGCAGTCACGGGGAGTTACTGTCATCCATCATCCGTTCTACACCAACTGGTATTTCACCTCTACAATTTTTTTTTTCATTTTGAGATAGACGGGGGCGAAGGGAGGGGGCGGGGGGGGGGGGGGTATGTAACGGACTTACAGACAGACAGCGACAGATTCAGACAGGTGGAGAGACAGACAAACATACACGCACATACTGAGAGACAGACAGACAGACAGACAGAGAGGCAGAGAGACTCAGAGAGAGAGACAGAAAGAGAGAGACAGAGACAGAGAGAGAGAGAGAGAGAGAGAGGAGAGAGGAGAGAGAGAGAGAAAGATCAACCGATTTATCAACAAGATCTAAGACATTCATCAGAAAGAAACCTGTCTACTCCCTTGAAAACCCGTCTCACGGCCTCATGTACAGAGAGATCACCCCTCACAATTGGAGGGGAAAAAAAAAAAAAAAAAAAAACATAAGTGGACACGAAGCAGCGTGGACCGTCCGGCCACTGGTCACGCCAGACCCTCACAACCTTTCAGACAAGGAAGGCCCTCCACCTCTTGCGCGCTGAATGACCAAAAACCAACCAAACAAACAAAAATGATAAGCAGGTGTGCTGACCACGGTCTGCGCCTTGACCACCTCTCGTGAAGGCTGTGGACCCAGCAACGAAGGCAAATGGCTGGCACAGGTCCAGCGCCCGTGGATTCCCAGCACACTGCACCACCACCACCACCACCACCACCAACCACCTGGGGCAGGGAGAGGGAGGTGGAGAAGGGGGGCCTCCACACACACCCTCAATCCTCGTCCACACCCGGGGAGGGGGGGGGACCCCCGGGGCTCCCTCCCACTGCCCCCCGCCGGTAAGCGAAATCCTGACAGGGTGAGGACGACCAAGGTGCTCGCCCTCGCGGCTGCCCCTGGAACACACAGAGGAGGAAGAGGAGGAGGATGACCGCGCTGGTAGCTGGCTGGTTGTCAGGGACTCCTCCGGCGGGGAGGGGGGGGGGTCATCCTGGCCGAGGGAGCTGTGCCTCAGGGACACGATGGCCGCGGGCAGGTCACAAGCCGGCGGAGGCCTGGTACGGTTTGAAGTAACCCTCCGAGGGCAGCATGGCGGAGGCGGAGGATTCCTTGGGCAGGGAGAGGGGCGGGTAGCCGTAGCCCAGGCTCTCGTACATCTTCATGTCCAGCTTGCTGCTCTCCGACATGAGGCTGGTGATGGAGAAGGGGTGGTTGAAGGAGTGGTTGGGGTTGAGCTGACCTCCCGACAGCATCGACGGGTGCTGGGACAGGTGCTGCTGCTGCTGCTGCTGCTGCTGCTGTTGCTGCTGCTGCTGTGGAGACAGACCCTGTGGCTGGTGATGCTGCTGCTGCTGGTGGTGGTGCGGCTGGTGCTGTTGTTGCGGGAGATGATGGTGATGCTGCTGCTCCTGCTGATGCTGCGCGTGCGGCTGGTGAAGGTGCGACGCGGCGTGCTGGTTGAGGGGAAAGGAGTAGGACCCCAAAGACTTGGAGACCTGAACGTCGTGAGGTAAGGAGTGCACGCTGCTGAGGTCCGGGGCGCGGGACGACAGGGGCGTGGAGCACATCCCTCCGTGGTGCAGGTCGACCGTGGGGTCCATCTCGGCCTTGGGCTGCACGGGCAGGGGGCGGTGCACCGGGGGCGGGTTGCCTCCCTCCCTGCCGTGGGGCGGCGTGTCTGGCGCCGGCATGGACCTGGGCACGTCCTCCAGGTCCTGCTCTGCCCCGTGCACCATCTCGTCCATCTGGCCGTCCACAGAGCTCTGGCTGTTCTCCATCTCCTCCTCGCTGCAGCTCCTCATCCCCCGGTAGTTCGGGCTTCCTGACGCAGGACCTCCTTCTTCGGGCACTTGAACCGCTTCTGGCGCCGCAGGTAGCAGCCGTTCTCGAACATGTTGCCCGAGTCCGGGTGCAACGTCCAGTAGCTGCCTTTGCCGGGCCGGTCCGGGGTGCGAGGCACCTTGACGAAGCAGTCGTTGAAGGACAGCGAGTGGCGGATGGAGTTCTGCCAGCGCTGCTGGTTCTGGCGGTAGAAGGGGAAGAGGTCCATGATGAACTGGTAGATCTCGCTCAGCGTGCACATCTTGCTGGGCGACTGCTGGATGGCCATGGTGATGAGGGAGATGTACGAGTAGGGCGGCTTGGCGTGCGTGTAGGAGCGGCGGTAGGTCTTGTCGTGCCGCGCCCGGTTCATGGACATCATGTCCATGGAGGTGCGGCTGATGCCGTTCATGCCCGCAGCCGCCGCCATGCTGCCCATGCCGCCCATGCTGCCGCCCAGGCCGTTCATGCTGCCCATCGAGGTCATGGAGGCCGACCCCATGCCGCCCATGCTCCCGCTCAGCCCCATCCCGCCCATCCCGCCCATGCCCAGGCCCGGCGGCGTCATGGACCCGTGCATGGACATCCCCGTCATGGACATGCCCTGCGTGCCGTAGTTCATGGACGACATGGACCCGATGGCCCCGGGCCCCATGGACCCCATCGAGCTCATGGATCCCATGGAATCCAGCGAGGACATGGTGCCCAGCGAGGTCATGGGGTAGGAGGCCACGCTCTGGGGGTCGTAGTGCGACTTGGAGGAGGCCAGCAGGGCGGCGTCGGAGGCCGGGGGCGGGGTGGTGAGGTAGAGATTGTGGCTGGTGGAGGGGGCGCGGTTGGGGTGGGAGGGGTCCATGCCGCTGGCCGGCCGCCCGTCCTCCAGGGCCTGCAGACCGTCTGCACACACACACACACACACACAACACACACACACACACACACACACACCACACACACAACAACACACACACACACACACACACACACACACACACACACAACCAACACACAAACACACACACACACACACACACACACACACACACACACAACAACCAACCACACACACACACACACACACACACACACACACACACACACACACACACACACACACGGTCAGTCATCGGTCATCGCAGCGAGTTTTGAGTCAGGCGGCAAAGAGCTGTCGTCAACATGGCGGTGGCTCTTTTAGTCTGTGAACGAAAGTATGCAGCAAAGTTAATCACCGGAGGAATATCAAGCACAGGCTTGAACAATCCCTCCTGCCATGATCAAAATGACTTTGCAAAAGATTCGAGTACATGACGACAGTATTGTTTTCATCCAAAATGTAGACGTTGTTAGAAGGACCATTAAGAGGTAAGCACTAACTCGAGGCTACACAATTGTTTCTTTAATTCTTGTTTGATTTTGTAATAGCTTGTTGTTGTCGTTGTCTTTGTTGTAATTGTTTGTTTGTTTGGTTGTTTGTTGTTGTTGTCATTGTTTGTTGTTGTTGTTGTTGTTGTTGTTGATATACCTCTTCTTTCAATGTCAGTGTCGGGCACTTTCTTACTTATTCGAAGGACAGGCAGCAGTACTCCATCAACATAATTATCTTATCGCACTTGTTATGATCGTTCTTATTGTTACTATTCATTTCTGAGCACATCATGTATCATCTGCCGTGTTTCAGCTTTGTGGGATCTCCTAAACCTCTCCCCGCACACTCTTTTCTCTATTTATCTATTTTATCTATTTACTTGTTTCTTTTATTCATTTGTTTATTCATTTATTTATTTATTTTGTTTGATTTCATTTGATTTTATTTCATTTTACTTATTAAGGCACTGTGGTCTCATGGTTATAGCGGACGCCGTAGTACAACGTGTTCAAGTTCCAACCGCGCACCGTAACAACCAACTGGCAAACAAAAGAACGAAACGTCACAGAGGAAGATGGGGAGGTGGTGGGGAAGGCAGGAGACGAGGGGGTGGGGGGGTGGGGGGGGGGCGCGTAG
>CM065723.1:25528202-25535702 GCA_033310375.1 Conus canariensis
TAAGCTTTTAGACATTAACACGCATTAAAGTTTAACTAGAATGGTGTCAGTTTTAAGGAATGAATATCAAGTTTTTTTTTGTTTTTTTTTTTTTTGGGGGGGGGGGTGGGGGGGGGGTGGGGGGTGGGGGTGGGGGTTGGCGTGTGTGTACGCGTGTGTGTTGAGGGGTGGGGTGGGGGTTATGGTTTGTTGGGTTGCTTGCTATTTGGGTTGGTTGGTTTGTTGAAAGGAACCACAAAGAATTAGTCACTAAACTGGTAAATTCAAAATTCACAAATGGAGGAGACAAGGACTTAACACAACAAACAAACAAACAAAAAGCAAACCAATAATCTCAAAATAAATGTACTTCATTGATGATGCGGCCAACACCACGTCTCGAGGCTGTTTCTTTTTTTGCTCCCCCCCCCCCCCCCCTTCTTTTTCTTGCTTTTTTTTTTTTCTGTCCAAGTCATGCCATCCATTTGTTTCTCTGCTTCAGTCACGAGTCTTCTGAACCTAGCTTCACTCAGGGTTCCCCCCCCCCCACCCCCACCCCACCCCCTCCCTTAATAAAAAAAAAAAAAAAAAACTTTGTCAAATGTAATGAGGAATTGTTAGCTTGCACTTGTTTTCCCCCAATACTATCTTACTATCTATACATACATACGAGTATATATATTTGTGTGTGTGTGTGTGTTGTGTGTTGTGTGTGTGTGTGTGTGTGTAGATATATAAATGCACAACGCAACGTATTGTTTAATATCATGTACTGTGTGCTTGCTTGATCAGGCACAAGTTACACAGCACAGCACAACACAGCACAGCACAGCACAGCACAGCACAGCACAGCAGCTGTATACATACATACTTGCATACATATGCAGTTTTTTTTTAGGTAAAGGCGAATCAGAATTGGGCAAATCAGAATGAGTCTAATCGCGATGACATCGATCTAATCCGGTTTGTGGGGCGGGAGGAGGGTGATAGAGTGGGGGGGTCTTCGATTCAGCTTTTCACAGAGAGAGAGAGAGAGAGAGAGAGAGAGAGAGAGAGAGAGAGAGAGAGAGAGAGAGAGAGATCGTCTACCAGTCATGTTCTGTTAGAGATAATTGACCTAGTTCTGCGGATGATCATCTTATGTTGTTAGTACTGCATATACAGAAATAAGTATGTTTTATGTAACTAACGATTTATTTACGCATTTTAACTGATTCTTTGTGTAAGTTAATCATTACGTCTGTAAACAGAGCGTCGTTTACATAAAAAGAAATTAGTCCGCGATGAATATTCATATGCACTAGGTGATAATTGTTATTCATTATATACATTATAAATTCAAGCACGCACACACGGATGTACACACACACACATACACACGTAGGTGTGTCTGTGTGTGCGCGCGCGCGCGTGGGAGTGTGAGTGTGTTCGCGCGTGCGCGTGTGAAAAGTCATTATTTACATATACAATCGTTTATCGTTATCGTTAAATCGTGTATCCAATACAGGTATCATAATCTGTTTACCAAAAAAATCGTGATGTGTACAGACAAGGGCTTTATTTCCATATAGAATGAACTGTTTCTGCTGATTCAATAAACAATAATCGTTTGCTCGAATAAAACATTGTACACTTACAAAACGAGCTGTTTACATGCATACTGAATTGTTTGCCTAAATTACTTATCATTTAGCTGGTCTCCCATAAATCAGGGCTGTATCCGCGAAAATCGCCCCACTTCACGGTAAAGATATTCCGAATAATTGTTTGACGACGATCGGAAGGCCATAGCAAACACACGTGTACAGTCTACACAGGCTTTCTCCGCCGTCGTTATCGATTCATGGGACCTGGATCAGAGAAAGATAATGTTGCTTATAGCCCAGCCGACCGCAAAGGGCCATATCAGGGCTATTATCACACTGTGACTATTCCCCCGTGGGAATACCGGGGGGGGGGGGGGGTGTCTTTTGTACAAATAGTTCCCCCTCCTTCTGGACATTCTGTGCTAGTAACGTCCCCTTTTTCCTTTCGCTCTCGGTAACTCTGTCTCCTCCTTTGCTGTACTGTCGTCTACTGTCCTTTCTGTCTACCATATCTTTTATCTATCTTTTCCACAACCTCTTCCCACAAATTTCTGCACTCAGCGAAGTCGGAGTGAACTGACTATACTCTCGAGGATAGTGTGAGCATCCCAACAGGGTGAAACGAGTTCACACGCTACCAGATACTGGAACGCTGAAGAAGAAGAAGAAGAAGAAGAAGAAGAAGAAGAAGAAAAAAAGAAGAAGAAAGAAGAAGAAGAAGAAGAAGAAGAACTGTGACTATTTACATTCGAGACGAGCTTTTAAACAATTATTCCGGTTGAAGAAAACTTTTGGAGGTCGCCCTACACTTCAGTAGCCTACTTTTTTTTTTTTTTTTTTTTATAGATTTGCTGACGTGCCTGGTCTAGGATGTTTTAAGGTGGCCTTTTCTTCTTTTTTTTTTTTTTTTTTTTTTGGGGGGGGGTGGTGGTGGTGGTGGTGGTGGTGGTGGTGTTTGTTTGTTGTTTTGTCTTCTTCGTTTCTGTCCTCGTTGAACCGTTCAATTCAGTTGACCTGTGCGGTGTATCGGGAATGACAACACAGCAAAGCAATCCTGGCCTGTCTCGCACAGGCTCTAGATTGTCCACAGTCCCAAGACGTCACGGCCAATCCACCACACAGGGACAGACTCCAATGACCTTCTATGGTACTGTCGGAGACCTCGGACCCTGTGATACTGACCCTCAAGCGCCAGGAAGGACGTGTTGACCAAACGGACAGATTTGGGCGGTGGTACGCTCGTGCATCCCATATAGTTCTGTCTGCCCCGTCTGTGCCGAAGAATTTGAGATCCGAAACAAAATGTGAATTTGGGGTAGAACTATCATCCCAGTTGCTGGTTTTTTTGGGTTTTTTTCTTAAATTGGGAAAAGACACGCGCGTGCGCGCGCGCTTACACACACACACACACACACACACACACACACACACACACACACACACACACACACACACGCTGGGTAGAGGAGGAAAAGGAACGGGGAGAGGATGGTTACAAGATACAGCCGACATGTCAAAGCAGTATAATTAAGTAAGCGACTGGCCACAGCCGACATGTCAAAGCAGTATAATTATAGTAAGCGACTGGCCACAGCCGACATGTCAAAGCAGTATAATTACAGTAAGCGACTGGCCACAGCCGACATGTCAAAGCAGTATAATTACAGTAAGCGACTGGCCACAGCCGACATGTCAAAGCAGTATAATTAAGTAAGCGACTGGCCACAGCCGACATGTCAAAGCAGTATAATTACAGTAAGCGACTGGCCACAGCCGACATGTCAAAGCAGTATAATTACAGTAAGCGACTGGCCACAGCCGACATGTCAAAGCAGTATAATTATAGTAAGCGACTGGCCACAGCCGACATGTCAAAGCAGTATAATTACAGTAAGCGACTGGCCACAGCCGACATGTCAAAGCAGTATAATTACAGTAAGCGACTGGCCATGCCGTAAGTGGTCAAACTTCAACTTTACCGTACCCCTTCCTGGCCTACAGTCCGACAATTTCACGTATTACAGTAAGCGACTGGCCACAGCCGACATGTCAAAGCAGTATAATTACAGTAAGCGACTGGCCACAGCCGACATGTCAAAGCAGTATAATTACAGTAAGCGACTGGCCACAGCCGACATGTCAAAGCAGTATAATTACAGTAAGCGACTGGCCACAGCCGACATGTCAAAGCAGTATAATTACAGTAAGCGACTGGCCACAGCCGACATGTCAAAGCAGTATAATTACAGTAAGCGACTGGCCACAGCCGACATGTCAAAGCAGTATAATTACAGTAAGCGACTGGCCATTTGTCCAGCAGAAGGTTTGGTCAGCTTCGGACTGCACCCGTCCACCCCCCTTTCCTTTCCGTTTCGCCTACAGTCCTTTTTTTGCCTAATTTCCTTTCGCCTCACCTCGTTTCGCCCTTAGGTCAGTTCGCCTTAGCGTTTTCACTCTTGACTCGTTTCCCTTCGTGTCTGCAGTTTCTGTGATTTCTTGGCTAGGGTACGTCAGTTCGGTCACATGTGTGTGGGTCTTTTTTGGGGGTGGGTGGGGGTGGGGGGAGTTATTTTGTTGTTGTTTTTCTTCATTCAAGTCTGGACACAAAAACAGCAGCATCGGCGCCGCGCTTCGACCTGGGAAACTCCATTTCTAGTGGTTCAAGCCTGTCAATGGTGAACGCTGAACACTCCTCCCTGTCGTGTATGTTATGAATGATGATCGGGGTGGGGGTGGAGGTGGAGATGGAGGTGGAAGGGAAAGCGCAGTAATACCTGGTTATGAAGTAGCACATTGATATAATTATGATCAGTCCTAATCATTCCCATTCATTTTGATTGAATAAAAGAGAAAGAGATTTTAATTTATGGGTCCCAAACCCTACAGTTTTTCCTCCCCCCCCCACCCCCTCCCTCCCCCGCTTTTCCTCCACCTTACCCTCCTGTACACCCCCCACCCCGCGTCCCGTCTTGGACATACAATGTGTGTGTGTGTGTGTGTGTGTGTGTGTGTGTGTGTGTGTGTGTGTGTGTGTGAGTGTGTGTGTGTGTGTGTGTGTGTGTGTGTGTGTGTTGTGTGTGCGTGTGTGTGTGTGTGTGTGTATGTATCTGCGTGCGTGCGTGCGTGCGCGCGCGCGCGTGCGTGTGTGTGTGTATGTGTGTGTTTGGTCCACGAGATGAACGTCCATGTTAAAATCATTTCTGCTGGGACTGAGATCGGTCTCTGAATCAGCCGAAACCTTTCCTCTCGTTCCTCCCACCGCTAAATGATCAAGACTCCAAATACAAACTCGATACTGCGTCTGAAAACTGCCACACAGACAGAGAGAGAGAGAGAGAGTGAGAGAGAGAGAGAGAGAGAGAGAGAGAGAGAGAGAGAGAGAACATTGTTTTGAATGTGTTCTTTTTTTTTTATTTCATGCGTCTAATTTGTTTTATAACGGACAGTATCCCCAATTTCTCTCACTCTTCCTCTACTTGAAATGTAACGCACCTGCAGAAATGCTCTTTTGAGAAAGTGGCTTTTCCGTACTTCGACCACCACGACAGTTCACGGGTTAAACATGGACATTTCCGTATGACGTAGAATACTATGCTAGAATTGTGCGAAGAAAAAAAAGAAAGAAAGAAAGAAAGTGACGGTTTAACTGATAATAAGAACGAGAGAGAGAGGGAGGGAGGGAGGGAGAGAGAGCGAGGGAGGGAGGGAGAGAGGGAGGGAGGGAGAGAGGGAGGGAGGAAGAGAGAGAGAGAGAGAGAGAGAGAGAGAGAGAGAAGAAGAAGGAAGAAGAAGAAGAAGAAAAAGAGAAAAAGAAAGTGACGGTTTATCTGAAAAAAAAAAAAGAAGAGAGGGGAGAGAGAGAGAGAGAGAGAGAGAGAGAGAGAGAGAGAGAGAAAGAGAGAGAGAGGGAGAGAGAGGAGAGAGAGAGAGAGAGAGAGAGGGGGGGAATGGATGGGGGGAGTTTGAGAGAAGACCGGAAGATGGGGGTAAGGGGGGTGGGACTGGGGTGGTGGAGGGGGGAGGGGGGGGGGGCAACAAACAGACTTTTCCCGGTGTGAACAAACATAGCTGTAACACGTGGCGCGTGGCACTTTCTCTTACACGTCCTTCATCCTTCAGGGGGCCCCTGCCCCGCCCCGCCCCTCTACGTCTCCGCCCCCCCCCCCCCCTCACCCCGCCCCTTTTTCCGACCCCCCCCCCCCTCCCTCCCTCTTTACCCGCATCATCAATGCTCCGCCACCACCATCACCTCCGCCCCCCCCCACCCCTCCCATCCCCCCTCTTATCACCCCGTTCTTTCATCCCTCCCTCCCCCCCCTCCCCCCCCTTTTTTTTTTAATATTTTTTTCTTAAATCAGACACCTTCTTTCCCTTGGACATGAATACCAAGCGACGCCGAGACAAGGAACACACGCACACACACACACACACACACACACACACACACGCGCGCGTGCGCGCGCGCGACGCACGCACGAACGAACGCACGCACGCACACGCACGCACGCACACACGAACACACACACACACACACACACGAACACACACACACACACGCGCACGCACACACGCACACACACAACACACACACACACACACACACACACGCAGACGCACTCACACACATACACACACGCACGCACGCACACGCACACACACACACACACACACACACCACACACCACACACACAACACGAGCAACGAATCAGCTGTGCCCTCCCCTCGCAAAGAACTGCACACAGAGGCTGGTTGGTAGAAACCCCGCCCCTTGTTTTCCAGACAGGAGATTCACATTTCGTGACGCCAGGATGTTTTACTACAGACATGCAGCTCAACACAGAGAGAGAGAGAGAGAGAGAGAGAGAGGAGAGAGAGAGAAGAGAGAGAGAGAGACAGAGAGACAGAGAGACAGAAGACAGAGAGAGACAGAGAGAGAGCAGAGAGACAGAGAGAGAGAGAGTCAGAGAGAGAGAGAGGGTTAATGCAAGGTAACGTTGCTTATAGCCCAGCCGACCGCAAAGGGCCATATCAGAGAGAGAGAGGGAGAGAGAGAGAGAGGGGTAATGCAAGGTAACGTTGCTTATAGCCCAGCCGACCACAAAGGGCCATATCAGAGAGAGAGAGAGAGAGAGGAGAGAGAGAGAGAGAGGAGAGAGAGAGAGAGAAAACAATACATCCATCGTACACTTCTTTCCTGTCAAACAGCTCAGACGATTTTTCTTTCTTTTCTTTTCAGGACACATTACGCACGCGTAGGCATGACAATGACTGGACGTTTGGAATGAGTCAGCTTTTTTAGTATTCTGACGGAAAATAACACCTAAAAAAAAAAAAAAAGAGAAAGAAAAAAAAGAAACAAAATTAGCTGACACCAAATACGCCAAGATAAATACCTAGCAACACATGTTCTTCTGACGGATCTCTAACACGACAGCCAATCAGCATTGGGTCGGGCTAGAGGAAAAAAAAAAGAGGGGGGGGGGGGGGGGGGGGGGGGGATGGTAAGGGGAGTCCAGGTTTCCGGAACCCCTCCCACCCCTCACCCCTCCCCACACTCCTCCGCGACTGGCAAAAATCGTGTTTTTTTGGCATACTATCTCCCTTTTCCCATTAGGGAAAGATCCCCCTTTGGAAACACCCCCCCCCCCCAAGTAACTGATCCGGCTCTAGGATGTGCAGCTCTCTGCTCAGTTGCGTGTGTGTGCTCCTGACAGTGACTGGTTGCTTCTTGCGAGTGAAGTACTTTCACTGCCGAATCTTATCAATATGTCGATTGAACAGCTTTTATCGAGGGTGCGCCGAGAGATAAGCTTTTGATGTCGGATCGGCGGCCGGAATAGCTCAGTTGGTAGACTCGTAATCTAAGGGTTACGGGTTCGAATATCTACCGGGTCGTTTCGGTACAGGGGGATTTTTCTCTCAGAGTTAACATTG
>CM065723.1:25540702-25545747 GCA_033310375.1 Conus canariensis
ATACAGGTGATTGGTGACGTCTTGTTCTCCAGCCTTAACGTCAACGTAACAGGACAAAATGGTCAAAGCAACAACAGCTGTC
The DNA here is from genome assembly GCA_033310375.1 of Conus canariensis. NCBI lineage: Eukaryota > Metazoa > Mollusca > Gastropoda > Neogastropoda > Conidae > Conus > Conus canariensis. The sequence goes on from CM065723.1 coordinate 25,540,785, forward strand.
ATTCGGTATCGGCACACAAAGTGGCGTCTAGATTCTAACCCAGACATCGCTTGTGATAGTTTACTAGGTTTTTAGAAATCTGGGTTTCGTTTTTTGTTTTTGTTGTTGTTGTTGTTGTTGTTGTTTTTTAACCTTGAAAGTACAATTCAGGTTACATGTGAACCATTCACCAGACAAAATAATCGAAATGATACAGAGATCTGTGTTTCACTTTGCCTTGAAAAAAAAAAGAAGAAGAAGAAGAAGAAGAAGAAAGAACGAAAAACAAAAAGAACGAAAAAAGAAAGAAAAGGAAAAGAGGATAATCAGAAAAAGAGTTTTTAAAAAAATCATCAACAAGGGAGGATTGGGATACCCAGTACAAAAATAAGGGGAAACAGGAGGGGGAAAAAAGCCACACACACACACACACACACACACCACACACACACACACACACACACACATACACACACACACAAAGTAAAAAAAAAAGGGAAAAAAAAGAAAAAAAAAAAAGAAAAAAGAAAAACCAGCGTTAAAACTTAGTTTGAAACAAAGATGTAACGCGATCACCACAAACGGAAAAGACTCAGCATAGCAACAAAACCCGATTTTTTGCAAAGTTACTATCACTAAGTCCCAGCCTACCTTCAAATGATCACAACTTAACAACACCCTGGATAAATATTTCTGAAGCCAACAGAACACCGAAACAAGAGGTTACATGTCGAGTCACCAGATCATCCACTAGCTGTGGAGCCCATCTTCTACAACGATAACAAAGAAAAGTAGGACAGAGAACAATTCATTATAAGATTGGCCCACCAGAATATTAAGCTTATTTTGAAAAACAGAAATCCTAAAGGCAGATGATACATTCACAGGATGGGAACAATACAAATGCGGATTTTCTTACTAGCTACAACGTAAAGAGTAAGAGCCACACACAACCGTGTTGTGCATTGACGACGCCCCGGCTCAATTGTCCTAAAGCTCCGCCAAGCAGTTCACCCCGTAGGCCTACCCATGAAGAATGATTCACAGCCAAATGGTTGTGTGTGTGTGTGTGTGTGTGGGGGGGGGGGGGGGGGGGGTAATTAAAAAGAAAAGAAAAGAAAATGGGGGGAAAGAAAAAAGAGAGGGGGGAACAAGAAGAAAAGAGAAAAGGTGGAAAGAAGAAGAAGGGGGGGGGGGGGGGGAGAGAGAGAGAGAGAGAGAGAGAGAGAGAGAGAGAGAGAGAGACTGAACGTGAAAATTGATTCGAAACTAAAAATTGACCAGAAACTAGAGAGTGGGGGGGGGGGGGGGGGGGGGGGGGGGGGGGGGGACGGGAAAAAATGAACACAGAAATTGAATGGGAAACGGTTTAGGGTAAATCAAGGCATTGCCACTAAATGGTTTTAGTTTCGTGCATAGAATCTTCACTACCAATCTACTCCTCTTTACTACAAACATGGGTGTCGTGAATGATTCTTCAAAACGTACCTTCCGTTAAAATATGCCAGACAAATCGACTGTGTTTCGGGACTGTGTGAATACCAAATTTTTTTTTTTTTTTTCCCTGTCCCATCTTCTGTGCCAACTCAGTGGCACCGCATCCACACCGCTCATTCTGAGCTCCCCGTCCACAGCCACAGCCACAGCCCGACCCGGCCCGCCACAACCCCAGCACCGGCAATCCACAGAGAGCAGTCAATGTCAAGAGGCAACCCACCGGAGGAGACACTGCACTGCCGCCAAGTCACTTCGGTAGTGTTCAGTGGCGCCTGTTCTGTCCAACATACCACCTACTAAAGCCCTCTACTGACTGACGATAATAATTGCTTAGTCGAAGAGCCGGCGTGAGTGAGCTCTCCCTCCGGAGGGCGCCACCACCACGTCTTTGCGTTGTTGTTTTTTTTTGTTGTTGTTGTTTTGTTTTGTTTTTTTACTTTTTTCTTTTTTTTTTTTTCTTTTTATTTTTTTGCTACTGCTGTTTGATATTAAACGTGTTACGAAACTTCCATCCCCCCCCCTCCCCCCTCCCCCCTCCTCCCCCCCCACCCCCCCCCCCCAAAAAAAAAGAAAAGAAAAAAAAAGAAAGGAAGAAGCTGGCACCCACTTCGGCTCTCAACTAACATTCAAATACAACATGTAAAAGCTGATATGATAAGTAATGACACTTATTTGGTACAGGTTTATAAACAACTGATCATGAATGCCACTGGATTGCTAGCTGTCATAATTATTTCCATGGCATCTTCATCCTCGTGAAAGTAGGGAGGTAAACAAACACGGTCTTAATTCATGTCATTCATATTTAGCGTCACTGCTCTTTGTGTGTTGGCATAAACCGTAGACTCTTCTTATCTTCAGTATCAGCGTAGCTTTGTGTCATTGTTTTTCGATTTATCATATTTTACGTCCTCATTTTTTCAATCATATTTATATTTGTTGGCTTGCTTATCGACTTTTCTTTAGAAAAAAAATTATTTTAGATTTCACGTCTGTATGTATTTTCTACTGTTGTTGACTTCATGTTTACTTCTACTTACTGTCACCATTTTTTGCTCATGTTTCCGACCTTAATTTTTCTTTTTTCTTCTTTCTTTTTTTTTTCTATATTAAACTATTTGGAGCAATAGTTCTGTTACGTTTAAATGGCCTAACGAGTGGAACCAAGTTACAAAATGTTACCTGTTTGTTTTTGTCATTTGTTTGTTCTTGTCGTATGTCGGTCTAGTCATTGGACATTATTTTGGTTTCGAGCTTCAATACCCGCCTGCAGTGCACCGATTTAAAAAAAAAAAGAAAAGAAAAAAAAAAAAAAAAAAGACCTTTTCCCACTTCCTTTCGCTTTTTGTTTCAGTTTGTGGATTCAACACGTTCATAACTCTCAGATTATTACGAAGGTAGTACGTCTATAATGCCTGCGCATTGTTCACACAATTACGCGCGCGGGCGCACACACACACACACACACACCACACACACACACACACACACACACACACACACACATATGCACGAAACACACACAACACACACACACACACACACACACACACACACACACACACACACACAGCTGAACTGTTAAATGTCTGTAATTAGCCTAACAGCAACATAGCGTTTCTCGGCGGATGTCACTTAAGAACGGGCAATTTTACGCTCACTGTCGATGTTGAAAAGGATTCGGATATATTTTTTTGCATCCGTTTGTCTTTTGTCGAAGCCCATCATCGTCATCCTGTTAGAAGGATGAAAAACGCTTTATTTTTACTCACTCAAATTTGATGTCTTTTTCAATAGTTCATCTTTGTATTAGTTTACTTTCCAAGTCATTTCAGAGACTTGGTCAGCCCAGCAACGCAGTAACAGTGATGAAACAGTTAATAATAATAATAATGATTTCTTATATAGCGCTTAATCAAACGAATTTCTCTAAGCGCTTTACAAAGTCATACTACATTCACCCTTCTCATATACAAAAATACACCTTACACCCACTACAAATACAAATACTATTACTACAATAACTAACAAATCCTAATCCTACCAATGTGACATTCACTTATTCTTCAAATATCACTACAAAAACTTAATCCTATAACGTTCAATCATACAACAAATACATATAATAGAGAACATACACATACGCTACATTTGAAAAGGCCCAGACGGCTATGAGTTAGGTTGTACCCCCCCCCCCCCCCCCCCTCCCCACAGCATTGACTAATTATGAGAAAATAGATGGGTTTTAAGTTTAGACTTGAAAGAAGAGATAGAATCTGAATGTCTGAGACAGTCTGGCAGTCTGTTCCACGTCGCTGGAGCTTGAAAAGAGAAAGATCTTTCACCAGTAGTAGTCCTGAAGCGAGTCATTCGCAGAAGGCGGTCGTCAGCACAGGAGCGTAGTTGTCGAGAGGGGGTGTAGATTTTAAGGAGATCTGAGAGATAAGAAGGTCCATTTTCAAAGAGAGCAGAGAAAGTGAGAGTTGAGATTTTGTACGAGATACGATTTGAGACAGATAGCCAGTGAAGAGAGTGGAGGAGAGGCGAAATGTGAGCATGTTTTCTTGCTCTACAGACGACTCGGGCTGCATGATTTTGGATTCGCTGTAATCTTTCTATCAGGTATTTTGGAAGGCCGGCCAAAAGCGAGTTGCAGTAATCTATTCTAGATAAGACAAATGCACAAATGAGAGTTTTTGTAGCATCTGTAGAGAGAAGGTGACGTACAGAGCTGATTCTTCTTAGTTCTAAATAGGCAATCTTGCAAATAACAGTTCACATGTTATTGTGTTTACTTCAAAGAGCTTTAGGAGCATGAATAGGCAAACGTGCTCTTATTGACGCGGCAAAACACACACACACACACACACACACACACACACACACACACCCCACACACACACACACAAAAGATTCCCTCAAATACTTAGTTTCTGCGGCGAAATGTTTTCGTTTCTGCCTAAACTTATTTTGAATGGGAGACAACAGTACACCTCGGAAAGCTTACACGTGCTAGCAGAAAGGACAAGCACGGCGCGCCTTTCATTTACCTGATCTTCGGTTCGTGTTAGGCTTCAAATACTGCCGACAATTTCCTTACTTTCCTTTCCAGATTTTCATTGCCAGTGCCTTCCCAGCAGATAACACAATTTAATCACCGCCTCACATCCGCACGCCGATAATCATATTCTGTCGAGCCCCGATACCGACAACCCACAGGGAGCTTTTAACGTCAGGTCGTGAAGAGGCAACCCACCAGGGGAGACACTGCACTGCAGCCGAGTCACTTCGGTGGTGTTCAGGGGCGCCTTTTCCGATCTTCTTCTTCTGCATACGCAGGCTGATACTCCTGTGGACACTCCTGCGTAGACAGGCAAGGATTAATCCCATCTACCCAACAAAAGGAGTGGAGTTTTGTGTGTATGACCGTTGTTGTTTTTTTTCATCCCGCCATTAAGGCAACCATACTCCTTCTTCGGGGAAGGTG
>CM065723.1:25545847-25548347 GCA_033310375.1 Conus canariensis
CCAGCTGGGGACAATTTAGGAGGGCCTGTTCGGATGTCCTGTCTGTCTGTTCGGTTCTTTTAGTCATGCTTTTAGGGAGGGGGCAGGGGGAGGGAGTTGGGGGGTGGGTGGGGGGAGGAGGGAGGTGGGGAGGGGGAGGGGCAAGAAGATGGAGGGGCGTGGTGGTGGGTGGGAGGGAGTGGGGGGGGGGGGGGGGCTGAGTCCGTCCTCTTTTAGCGGGCCATGCTAAAAATCGAAATCGTCAGTGAAGACAAACACACACAAAAACTAGAAGTTTTTTTTTTTTTTTTTTTTTTTTTTTTAATAACGGGGTGATGCTCTACCTTTCGCTTGTTCCGTCTCTTTCGAAACATAAAAGCAAAAGATCAGAATTACTGAGTCACCAAACGAAGGAATAAATTACAAAAAAAAAGACACAACGCGTTTCGATATATTGGGTCTTCTTCAGGCAGGACAAACGACAGTCCTATCAATGGAAACAAAGGATAAACAACCAAACACACCAACCTCTTGGGTCTTCTTCTTCAGACAGGACAAACAATATTCAAATCAATGAAAACAAAGGACGAACAAACAGTCACTGATCTCTTCGTTCTGGGTGAGAAAAAACAAAACAAAACAAAAAAAAAACAACCGAAAATTATGGAACAGAACTGAAGAGAAGAGGGAAAGAAATGGGGGGGGGGGGGGGGGGGGGGGGGGAATGCAAATTAAAATGATGATTATGATTTTTAAAAGGAATAACAACAGCAGCAACAACAACAACAATAAGAATAATACATGAACAATAGCAGTAACAATGATAACGATGATGCAGTAATCGTGATAACAATGATGAACATTGAAAGAGAAAGAACAAGAGGGTTAAAAAAAAAAAAAAAGATGATATAGAAAATAGGAAAAATAGTAAGACAAAATCTTAGAAATCTAAAAATAGCTACAATCATACTACTAATGATACTACTAATTATTATGATAACAATAATAAGAATAGTTACAAAAGTCATAGTAATAAATAGGGTAAGATAGCAATATCAAATCTAAGAAATATAGAAATGCGTAAATATTTAGAAAATAGACAGGAAGAAAGTTCATCACCAAGTATGAACAAATGATTATCATCAGCATCATCATCATCTTCATCATCATCATCATCATCCTCATCATCATCATCATCATCATTCCTTCCTTTCGTTCGCTGATTCTTTGTGTCTGTCTTCCTTCCTTTCCCTTCATTCTTTTCTTTCTTTCTTACTTTCTGTCTGTCTGTCTGTCTGTCTATCTGTCTGTCTGTCTGTCTGTCTGTCTGTCTCTCTCTCTCTCTCTCTCTCTCTCTCCTCTCTCTCTCCTCTCTCTCTCTCCCTCTTCCTTCCTTTCTCCCTTCATTCTTTTTTTCTTCTTTCTTACTTTCTCTCTCTCTCTCTCTCTCTCTCTCTCTCTCTCTCTCTGTCTCTCTATCTGTCTGTCTGTCTTTCTTTCTTTCTCTTATTCTCCTTTTCTGTGTTGTATCAAACGGAATAAACGTGTCTGTACACCAAGCATTAGCACGTTAATAAACCCCGACGCTCTTTGTCAAACACTAAGATATTGAAGTTCACATGAGAATGTCCATCGGTTATATATAGAACATTCAGACTTGCATGGGGAATGACAACGGATAAAGCAACAAAACAAAACAAAAGAAAGAAAGAAAGAAAGAAAGAAAGAAAAACAAAAAGAAAAGGGTTGGGGGGGGGGGGATGAAGGGCCAGAGAGAGAGAGAGAGAATGGAGAGAGAGAGAGAGAGAGAGAGAGAGAGAGAGAGAGAGAGAGAGAGGAGATCCGTGGATGGGTGGGTGATCAGATATTGGCCTACATCGTCACGGTTGACAATATTCATTCGTTCATTGAAGACCTAAGCAGCTAAAAGTGGTGTCCCGTGATCGCTGATTCTCTCTCGAGACTCTTCAGACCTTGTTACCTCGCATGTTAAATGTGGCGAAGGCTTTTTTTTTTTTTTTTTTTTTTACCGGCTCGTTCAAGTGGACATGACCACAGACGGGCAAACACTCTCAACCCCCCCCCCCTCCCCCACCCTCTCTCTCTCTCTCTCTCTCTCTGTCTATGTATATGCACGCAGAAGATCAAATATGCACATGAGAAGTTCCCACAATCCAGCTCTGCGGTGGAAAGATTATGATGGAAATATGAACATGTGTTACACGCATCAATGAAGTGTCATCTTCAAACTTTAGCTGCACTTAACGTTGAGAGCGACACGTACTCAGTCCCTCATTTATTCATCGACTGCCAAGTGGGGGTGTCCGGGTTCTGTGAATCACAGCCTTTCAGGACCAGACATTCAAAACGACCGACAACTCACTCCCCCATCCCCACCCCCACCCCACCCCCCACCCATCCATCCCTCTCTCACCCCCCTCCACGCGCGCCAAACAAGGGAGACTATTCACTTCGTTCAAACAAAGTACAACATCTACTAAGTGAGGGGAGTAAGTTTCTC
>CM065723.1:25555847-25565847 GCA_033310375.1 Conus canariensis
CTGATAAGCCTGGCACACTTACACCATTGTTACATAGGAGGGGAGTGGGCAAGTAACTTTAGTTCCGTCAGCATCTTATCCATGCTGGAGAACTGGTGGTGATCGGGCCAGAGCCATCATGTGTGCCCATCTCTGCTAGATTCTTTTCTCTGTGCATGGGTAGGTGTGTGTATGGGTCCCACACTAGACTTGAACTATTCCAGGAAAGTGTGGGTTACAATGATGACTGGGGAATTGGTATCATAACGAAAAAAACAACCACCAAAAAACCCATCGTTTTGTATCTTGGCATCTGAAACAGAATGATTTCTCTGGGAAAAAAACATGTTAAAAGTTTTTTTTCCTTCCATTTGATACAGATGTACTCAATAAAAAAAAGAAAAAAAAAGTGTTCTTATCGCCAATGAAAAAAAAAAGGGACATTATCACCAATCTGAGGAACACATAATTTAGGAACAGTAGTCATGAACCAATAGGCAACTCTTATCAAATTTGTGTTTCACAAGTCCTTACTCATGCCCCCCTCCCCCCCCCCCCCCCCATGTGGAAAACATTTACAATGATCTGCAGACTGATCTGCACTGAAAGAATGAAAAAAAACCATTAAAACTCAACATGCCTGGTGACTCTTATGGTAAAAAAACAACACACAACCTGTAATTATTTCAACCAATTAGAGCATACATATCACATCCACACATACTGAAACAGATTATTTTTTTCTCTTTATTCAAAACAGGAATCTCACATGAGGGCAGAAGCCCATATAAAGATGAAATGATCAACTAAACACAAAGACAACATATAAATAACACAAACATTAAAACCCTACAATGATCAAAAGTGACGTTATAAAAAATAACAACCCCAAATCAGTGAATCAAATCAATTATCAATGGTGGTTGTTTAATCAACAAAGCCCATAGCACCTGTTACAAAAGGAAATATTTCACTGAAGTATATCTTGCAATCATCGAAAACAGAAATGTGAAAGAGAATCACGCCAGTCTTGCACAGGGTGTCCTAGGGGAAATAACCACGTTTCTCTTCTTCCACAGCCCATTCAAAACGGCCCAGGTTTTCATCGATTCTGATAAAACTTGATCGTACAGAGTATCCATGCATCCACAGCACAAAGATTAATACAATATATCATCAAAGTGAACTGAAACTGAGCATATCACTGCACAATATCAATTAGGTTATCTTTTCCTTTTTCCCCTTTTCATCCTCTGTGCTCTCTCTGTGGCGATATCCCCACAGCCCTCTTTCCACCTCCCACGTACACAGCCGCACCCTCCCATCACAGCTTCAGCTCTGACAGGCCACAGGGAAAACTGAGCAAGGTGATGAAGGAGAACTGACTTTGTGTGGAACGTGCATGCGTGGAACGTCAACCTGTCAACTCGAGGAAGGCAGACTGACCTGATCACTTACGCGCAGATTACAGTGTAAGGTTGCGAGTCAGGTTGGAAGGCTGCAAAATCAAAGTAAGTTTTTTTAAGCTGGAATACCCCAATGTGCAACAGACTACCTACCGTGAAGCATTGTTGCATCTTGCTGCACACCTACGGCCATGTTAGTGATAATCCCTTGGAGGTAGAACCTGACAAGACAAGTTCACACTCTCTTGGGTGCTTTCTTTTCTTTTTTTTAAACTCCCAAGCTCTGCATAAAGTTTCCCATGCCGTTCTGATTTTTTCCCCCTTCTAAATTACCACCAACTGTATTCAATGGTTACTTTTACTGGGAAGACTGGGACCACACAGTTCAGGTTCATCCAATAAAATGGATGCATTTCTGAGAGTGTTGCTCAAATTTCCTGACCAGCCCTGCAGGTGTCTGTCTATGTCTGTCTCTCTGGCCTGGTTGAAGCTGGGATATATCATGAAAGCAGGAGCAGCCCTGTCAGATCAGAATGGAACTCTGCAGCATCGTTGTTCATCTCCTCATTGCTCTACATGAACACAGAAAGTGCTCCACTCCCATGGTGGCCTCACTTTCAATTCCTCTCCACACATACATGCCTTCAGTGAATTCGTGTCAGGGTCAATGATATCAGCAAGTTCAAGGGGGTTGTCATTAGATGGATATGGTGGTGCCCTCCAGGAATGAACACTCTCGCACGCTGGCTCCGCGACTAAGCAATTACTGTCATCAGTAGGGGGCTGAGAAGATGGTGTCCTGCTTATGCTGGATCGTAACATATCACTGCACACCACCGGAGACACAGCAGGTTTACAGTGTGTCCTCTGGTGGGCTGCCTGATGATGCAGGGGCTGCACCAAGACAAGCCGGGTGTGGCTGTGGATATGGAAACAGAGCGGTGTAGGCCTATCATTGAAGTGGCACCGAGGAGAAGACAGAAAAAAAAATTGAAACCTGTTATAAAATGGAATGGGCCAAATTTCAGACTCGGGTTTCTGGAAAAAAATAATGCAAGAACACTGATAATTTGCCCCCCCCCCCCCCCCCCCCACCCCACCCCCAACTCAACTTCCCTCTCTTCCCCCTTCCCTCCCCTTCCTGTACCAGCGCTGCCTGTGCTCTGAAACAACTTTGAGAACTTATTCATTGCGTTAATCTGTCAACATTTACAAATTTTCTAGAACTTTGCAAAAGAAAAAAGGTATCAATTTTTGACACATTTGAATAGCTGCATCAATTCTCCTGAACTCCTGTGTATACACACAGCATATGGCCACACCACAGAACTATGCAGATGTGTTGGTCTTCAAGTCAACCACACTTTACTAATACCACTACATTGTCCAGATCTACTCTCACTAAGCTGTACATGCTTGTAGGAACAAAGCCCAAATGACATCATTACTCTCACCCCCTTCCTTCTCCTCCCCCACCATCCCCTGCCCCAGAAACAACACATACACGCACAAGAAGACACAGTCTAGCTGCCTATGGTGGTGACAAAGCCTCCGTCATCCGTTCCGTTGTAGAAGAAGAAGTTGTTGTGGGGAGGATCCTTCTGTGACACCGCCTGAAAGTCAGATACAGAGAGAGAGAGAGAGAGAGAGAGAGAGAGAAGCAGAAAGACAGAGACAGAGCGAGAGAGAGAGAGAGAGAGAGAGAGAGAGAGAGAGGAGAGAGAGAGAGAGGAATTTAATGACAAATCAACAACCTAAGACTTCTTCACTCTAAAACATCACCACAAAAGGGTAGTATGGAGTACTAACCAAATTTATGGCTGAAACAAGCTCTGTATAGAAAAACAGGTTCCAGTAGTTGACAAGTTTTTATTCACCTTTATCCTTTCTGGCCTGACGACAAACACATTTGATGAACATGTCAGAGGCATAGACTCTCCTATGTATGAAGTATGCGTGTGTGTGCCCACCTAGCTCTCTCTCACACACACACACACACACACACACACACACACACACACACACACACACACACACACAGAGCAGACGACCTGGAGCCATTTCAGCGCTGTCAGTGTAACAATGCAGAGGACAGAAAGTTCTGTCAGCACACACACACACACATACACACACACGCACGCACGCACACACACACACACACACACACACACACACTTTTGTGAGAGAAAGCAAGCTATAAAATGATCAGTTCAATATGTTTACAAATGGCTTTAAGACATCTGTTTAAATACCATCTAGTACAGCTAACAAAATACTATACATTTTTATGAGAAAACAATACCAGTTACACCTCTGCCTTACATTATTTATGTTCAGAAACTCAAGACCAAGAGGTTTTGCCTTGTAACTAAATCAACCTTCTTGTTATTTCCAGAAAAAATATTACTTTGTAAACCAGTCGTTACACTTTAAACTGGCCCCAAACTGTTTGTGCTAGTAAAGTGACAAAACAATACATGCACATGCATGTGTCAGAATGTCATTAGTGTGAGAATACCCACAACCCCTTCACCTTTATCCTTATCATACCAAGTAAAGACAAAGTCTTTGCACTGGTTCAGACCAAGTAGATAACGGTGATGGTTGCTAGAGAGTTAACTCAGTAAAATAATCAGCAAAAATGTGTTTATGAATAGACTGTTGTAAAAACATGACATGAACGTTGCAAAATGATTACAGAAACATCTGTACTCATAAGTGTAAATTGTAAACAAACTGGTTAGGCCTAGGAATGCCTGTTCTACTTTCAGCTCAACTCATGCTCCCTCTCACCTGCAGCTGGAACGATGTTTTCTCAAAGACGTACACTATGCTGACATTTTCAGTCTGCAATATAATGCTCTTCACCGTCATTTGTTTCACCTTCAGTTTTGCTTTTATTCTGCTCGTTTTTACTGTCACTGTCCATGAACCATGCCCATGAATGTCACAAAGTGAAAGATTTAGTTGTTTTGACATTAGATTTTGCTCTAAATTCACCCAGTCGCTCAAGTGCTGGAAGTGATAACATATTTCCCTTTTTGTTTAAAGGAAGTTTACAGTCCACGTCTGTGGCTTGGTTTGATTCTGTTGGGGTCACAGATATCAGTGAGTCCATGGGGGCTGTCATTGGACAGATATGGTGGCGCCCTCTGCAGGGAGAGCTCACTCACGCTGGCTCCGTGACAAAGCAATTATTGTCCTCAGTAGGGGGCTTAGTAGGTGGTATCACGTGCATGTTGGATCAGAACAGGCATCACTGAACACTACCGAAGTGATTCAGCAGCAGTGCAGTGTCTCCTCGGGTGGGTTGCCTTCTGATGGCTTGACACTGACTGCTCCCTGTGGATTGCCTGTGCCAGGGCTGTGGCGAGCCGGGCCGGACTGTGTCTGTGGACAGGGTGTCGGAATGAGGGGTGTGGATGCTATGCCACTGAGGTGGCACAGAAGATGGGACAGCAAAAAAAAGAAGAAAAAAAAGTTTATAAGTCTTGAGACTACGCATTGCTTACATTTATGCCATACGTTTTATCAGTATAACTTTATGCCAATACTTGGTAAAATCTGTCAAGATGATGAATGAGTATTCTAACAGTATAACTTTATGCAACCACTTGGTTAAGTCTGTTAAAATAACTTAGAGAGATCCACACACCTCTCCAATTTAAAAACCAAGTGATTGAGAACCCCCTGGACACCACCTCAAATTCTCAAAACAGTCCCTCCCTTTACAATGAGATGGGGGTGAGGAGAAGCCAGCCTGGGTAAAGACAGACTGGTTCAGTTGAAATTTTACTGATTTGTCTATATTACTCTTGTACAGATAAAGTCGGTGTGTGAAACTGCACTTGTGTCAGTTATTTGTTGTTCATACATCATTTCATGGTTGAACTTATTTCTGATTCTGTCTGTCACTGAGCACAAATATTTTTCAGTGCATAAGCCTAGGTGAATCACTTTTTAGTCATTCTTGTGTATTTTTTACAGTCTTGAGCACGATAAACCTTCATTTCGATGACTAGTATCAGAAAGTTTCTCCTTCCGCCACTAGTAAGAGACATAGGAGGAGGTGAAATTCTGATATGAAAACTACTCTATAATTGTAACAGAGAAAACACTCTTGAGTCCTTCCCCTAGAGGACCACACCTGTCACCCCTACAAGTCGTGAAGTGGTACAAAGGAAGAGTCAGTGGAGCATAAAAGCACAGTGACAGAAACAATCCTACCTTGATGATTTCCTGTCCCAGGATACCTCCCACAACAGCACAGACTGGACTCAGCTGGCCAAAGCAGAACCTGCAACAAGCAGTCATCACTGGAACAGTGTTCGCACATCTGTGTCTTTCAATGAAGTTTCTCTCTTTTCTCCTGAATCTTATGCTTATTTCTAGTGGCACACGGCATTTAACCTCTCAACTACAAATCCCTGCTTCGCCATTGCTCTTCAATTTCTGATTCACCAGTTGATGGCTCAGTCTAATATTCTGTTACCATACCGGTTAACTGAGAAATGTTGCATTTTGAGTTGTTTCCCTTTATCCAGCAGACGTTTGCACTGCCTCCAAAAGCCAGAAAATGAACTTTTAAACGTTCTCCTTTCACCTTGCAACATCAGTAACTGTAAGTGATGATGACTGCAGATACATTTACCATAAAGTTGCTGTTTGTGAAATTTTCAACAAAAGTAGTGTATTTTCTACAAAAATAAGTGTACAAATCTTCAAAATGGTTGTTTAAAAAAAAAAAAAAAAAAAAGAAAAAAGGCTGGGAAGTGAAGGAAGGTGGGGGTGGCAGTGCCACTTCTTGATCAACTAGTTCTCATCCTGATCATTTATTAACCATATCTGGATAGCATACAAACTGAAAGATTTCTCCCACTGCATTTCTGTTTTAATCTGAATCAATTATTCCAGTCACAAGGTACCCCCAAACTCACCACACTTGTCACTGTTTCTTTTTGCCTCAAAGTGCAGATCTAAGCATCAAAACCCAATTTAGGTAACTGACCTAACCATAACTCACAGCTAGCTATTTCAAACTGATGCAAAGAAGCCAAATTAATAAGGTCTCTCCTTTTCAAAACCAACAGAGAACAATTTAGAAAGAGAAAGGGTTAGTTACCTCCAAGGACATAGACAAACAAGGTACAGGACAAGACAATGCATTTCAACCTCTTGGGTCTTCTTTAGGCAAAAGCAGAGAACGAGAAACCACATATCTGGTCATGTTGGAGCAAACGGTTTGCTCCAACATGACTAGTAAGTGGTTTCTCGTTCTCTGTTTCTGTTACTTGTTTTAGCCTGAAGAAGTACCCAAGAGGTCGAAATGCATTGTGTCTTGTCCTGTACCTTGTTTGTCTATGTCCTTGGCGGTAACTAACCCATTCTCTTTCTAAATTTTGCTTCGTTTTCCGCCCTCAGTCACTCCGTTTTGGAACTCAGCAGGGAACAGTCAACACACCAAAATTCTAACAAAAAATGAGTGAACAGACCAGTTCATCCATGATAGCTCACAGTGAAATACACATTCTTGGTAACTATTTCATTCTTGCTTAGTATTTGGTTTTTTCCGCGTACACAGGCTGATTCTCCTGTATAGACAGCCAAGGATTAATCTCGTCTACCCAACAAAGGGAGTGCAGTTTTGTGTTTATGACCGTGTTTTATCCCGCCGGAGTTGTGTGTTTATTTTAAGACCGTTTTTTATCCCGCCATTAAGGCAGCCATACTCCAACTTCGGGGAAGGTGCATGCTATTTGTAATGTGTCATCCATACCAACGGCCAAACTGGCCTTCTCTTCCAAAAGTTGTTGATAGGATTTTACATGTGTGCAAGATGTTATGCGTGCGTTCACACAAGGAACCTCAGTTTATAGTCTAATTCGAAGGACTGTACGGGAAATGGAGTCAGAACCAATGTTAACTCCGAGGAAAAAAAAAACCCTTGTACCGAAACAGCCCAGCAGAGATTCGAACCCACAACCTCTAGATTACCAAGATTACGAGCCCGGCGCTCTACCACTGAGCTATTCCGGCCCCCATTCTTGCTTTAAAAATTCCATGTCTTTCCACAGCAAATCAATTTACATACACATGAGGAGCTATGATTCTGCTCACATGGATGGCTTTCTCCGACTGACTTTTGTTTCAGAGTTGCAGCCCTTTAATATCACAACCAAATAGGCTAAAGCACTGGTCTTGAAGTCTCACCGTGCATGGTTACAGCCCACAGCCACAGCCCATTAAATAAGAGAACAAGCAAGCCTTGGTGCTGAAGTCTCACTGTGTATGGGCTACAGCCTACACCATGGCCTATTAAAGGAAGAGAAAAAGAAAGCACTGGTGCTGACGTCTCACTGTGTATGGGCTACAGCCTACACCATGGCCTATTAAATGAAGAGAAAAAGAAAACACTGGTGCTGACGTCTCACTGTGTATGGGCTACAGCCTACACCACGGCCTATTAAAGGAAGAGAAAAAGAAAGCACTGGTGCTGAAGTCTGACTATCACTATGTATGGGCTAGAGCCTACACCATGGTCTATTCAATGAACAGAACAAGAAAGCCTTGGTGCTGAACTCTCACTGTGTAAAATCCTGGGGCAGCTTGGCGTCACTGATCCCTGCAGTTTCTATCTCCTTTTCGCGGAACTTGGACAGCTGCGTGCAGTCGCTCTCAAGTGACGACGTCAGGGGACTCCTCTTCTGCTGTTCCAGAAACTCCAGCAAAACTGGATAGAGCAGACAGAAAGTCACACTGGTCAGTCACCCCATGAAACAGGCAAGTAACTAAACATGAAGTATCAACATGATCCCCACCTATCCACCACTGTCCCATCCATCCCCAACCCACCCTTCAACTCTCTCCCACATGCACACAACTACCTCACCATGAATAATATTTCAAGTGATTTTAAATGCCAGGCATGTACGTATGCTTAAAACAAATAAAGAAACATCCTGAATAGTCTCATTTGTCGACTAAACAATACGTACACACATTCAAGATCATCAGACTGATTCGATAAAAAAATATATATATACAGAAAATTATACACCATTGTTACAAATATTCAAGACTGAAAAGAGTAGTAAAAAAAATGGTGGATTAACAAAGGGTCTTCAAATTAAAAAAAAATCACACATTCCCTTTCGGAATGCAAGACCACATATTCAAATTGCTGTGTTCCTTTGCAACAGATGTGAAAACAAAAAACTCATACAAAAACACCTAGTTAAAACATATACTTAGGGCTGAAGCAAAAGTTTGACCATGTCATATTACCATTTAGATCTTTTGCAGACTTCAGTTTGACAAAAAAAATGTGTTGCTTGTCAAATATAGGAAGAACATGTGTGCTGTAGACTGGAAATGTAAAGATAGTTTGTGGTATGTTTCAGTACTGCATTAGCTGTGAAAATTGGTCACTCAGAGCGGGCAAACTGGCCACTGCTTACATCGCCTTTGACAAGGCATATGATAGTGCATGAAGCCAAAATGTTGTGGCCAAGTCTGTCCCATTAACAAAACACAAATAATCAGTTTTCTTCATGATTCAAAATATTTGCAGAAATCCTGAGTGTACTGAGAAAACAATCATTGTGTATGTAAGACTTCAGAAACAAACATTCCAAAGAATATTCCATTCACAAGTTTTCAGACAGAAGGTTTTAACTGGTGTGCTTTCTTGCTGAGGGTTTCTTTTTTTTTTTTTATCCTCCACAACATTTATGGGCAAAATCTGTTCACAAAAGAATTAATGTCTCACCCTTGGTGATAAAGAATGTGTTAGGAGTCTGTCTCAGTTTCTTCTTGCCCTCTGGTGAACTGGTGTCGAACTTCACTGAAAGAGCTGTCTCCAGAGCTGGGAACGTCATCGTCTGCAGCACACAAACATCCTCACTGGAGGAAACAAGGAACACGCTTCCTCACTATTCTACCTAAAAATAATCTTTTAACCACCGATCTACTTTTCTGCTGGTCCACTATTTCATCCCTTGGGAAGCCAAACTACTTTTCACTACCATACTGGTACTTTGGGAAGAGTTGAGCATTAAGATGTAGTGTGACCAGGTAGCTTCAATTGCTGCTGAAGCCATTTGCACTGCCTCCCGAGCTAGTATTAAAAATAGAAGTTTTGATACTTATTGTTCATCTTGTATCAAACGTGACTGAAAACAACAATAAATGACCGTGCTAACCATCACAGGGCACTGGTTATTGTAAATAGATTTGCAAGTTGAGAGGTCATGGGTTCTATTCCCATCAAAGCCTCGACCAGCTCCCACCCAGAGTTGAGCATTCCAAGCGCTCAGATAAGAAGACAGGAAGAACACAGTTGAGTTTCATCTACCTGATAAAGACATCATTGCGAGCATTGCTCAAATTTCTCCACCAGCATTGCTGTGTCTGAGCCTGTGTACCTGTTAGACCTGGTTGATGCTGGGAAGTATTATGAAGAGAAGCGCATAGTACAGCCCTTTCACATAGTCTCTGATCAAAATGGAACTCTACAGCATCATCTTCTTCACTCTCATCCTCACCAATCAGCTCTCAAAAAAGCTGTATTCAATTCTCCGATCCCTTCATGCCCTGCTCTCACAATGTCCTCAGCT
>CM065723.1:25570847-25593347 GCA_033310375.1 Conus canariensis
TTTCAAGTTACCGTGGCCGGTTCGGGAGTAAAGTGTGTAAAACTAAACCAATATCAGTGATGTAGTATGCAGAGAACTGTACAGGAAGTGAGAAATTGCACCCTAAAGTCATGAGGTCCCTTTCCGTTTCCTGTGAATCACACGAGACACATGTGAGGCCCAAGTCAACTCCGCAAAGAAATCTTCGAAGTACTTCTTTCCGAATGGTTATCCGTGCCTGAGGTAAGTTCTTTTACATTCTTCACTGTTTAGTATATTGTTTTGTTACAGTTTGAAATAGTAATACTCATCAATCATGCTGGCAAACCATTCTGAATCTTTGAAGCGCAGCTTTTTTCAACTTGGCCGATGTCCCCATGATGCAAACGAAACACAAATCCTGCAATTCTTAATGATTACTCACGATTGTTAGCAATATTTCATCAGTGAATGTGCACTTCAGATAACTCATTATAGTTAGATTATTCTAGTAATATAATCTAGTATCTGAAGAAAAAAAAAGGGATTTTTAATCAAAGACAATTGATTTTATAGTTTTGTGTGATTCATGGGACAGTAAGTCCTATGAATCACATGTCATGTATTTGCAATTGATAGCATTACTCTTCAGACAGAAGCAATACTAATGTGTGGTACTAGTTTTAAATGCACTTCTCATAATTTTGATATGATTTGATATGTCTGTCTTTCTTTGAGTTGGTAATGTGTAAGTTTCAGGCCAAAGCATCAGGTGTGAAACATGGGACGACTTGATCAGTTAATACTGTTTACCCATTTTGGTAAGAGGTGTTTCTAAGAAGCTTTGTGTCCTGTCTATTAAAACTCAGTAAGATCTACATAGTAATATCTGTTTAAATCACTATTTTAACTTTTTATTTTCTATTTGTTGACATTTGTTCATTTGTAATGATTGCAGGTCTTGGAATCAGATGAACTTGAAATCCAAGTCAAGTTCCTCAAAGCCGTGAACCACCATAATGTGTTCCCTGCAAACGATGGAATATACTGGGTGGCTCGTGAGGACATCACATTTGTGGAGGCGCCAACAGTGACACATGCGACCATCATTTTTTTTTTTTTTTAAAAGACACTTCAAACAAGACTGACAATCCTCATTCATTTTGTTGTGCATGTTTTTTCATATTGTGTCCTTTGTTTTTTTCTTTTTATATCAGTTTCTCTGTGGTATGTGTGTGTGTGTGTGATACACAGTTTCTCATTTTATTCTTTGATGAAAACATTTGTCTTATCACATGCTCATCTGTGCCTCATCTCTAAAGCCATCAGAAATGTTAAAAATTTTAAAAACATATCATTGTTTCTTTTATCTTGCTTTATTAAACAGCCAACACAAACATTTTTTGTGTTATGAGTGTTCTGTTTCTGTTTTTGTTGAGTCTTTTCGCCTCTCTTCTGCCAATGCTGTCCCACGAAACACTGTTAACACTTTTTTTGAAATAATGGTATTACACTAAAAAGAGTGATCCGTCAGGATTGCAACTACTGGTATCTTATAAATATTATTACTGCATATATTTGTAATTTAATGAAGTTAATGGTTGGTTGTGGGCTAGTGACATAAAAAAAATTCTCTGAGGACTGTTACGTATGCTGCGGTGTCCCAGGTTTTATGTGCTAAAAATAGTTTGTCTTTATTCCAAATTATCATTTTTTAGATGTACATGTTTTCTTTCAACATGTTAAGATGTAACAAAAACTGATTTGAATTAAACTATAATATTTATTATATAGTTATATAGTGATGTCCCAGCGATGCACACATCAAACAGCTGACAGCACCCCCCTCATTCAAATCTTTTTTTTCAGAAACACCATTGTTGATACTGATATTTTCCTTTCAAAATGTGAAAATACATATATCAAGCTACCAAACACAGGTATCAGAATACTCCAAGCCTGATGTATAAATTTTTTTGTCATTTTCCCACATATGGTCACGAGTACTGGAGAACAACTCAAACGTCAAAATCTTAAATCTTACTTCCACTGTATAGATCTGCTTCTTGCTTGGCTGGTGAATAAACATGCTGAACTAAAGGGGACAACAATCCAACATTTGACTTAAGTCTGGAAATGTATAATTTCAGTACCTGTTAGCAATATTCAGTCTTCTTGGTTTTAGTCATCAATATATAGTATAATACTTGCATACACTTGCGTATACACACACACATACACACACACACACACACGTACATACACACACACACACACATACAGACAGACAGACAGAGACACACACACACAAACTGAATGGAAGACCAACCGAGTATTTGAGTTAAGTCTAAAAATGTATATCTGTATGTTTTGGCAATTGAGTGAACTACGTTTTATTCATCTATTTAACATTATACAAATACATATGCATACATGCATTCACACACACACACACACACACACACACACACACACACACACACACACACACACACACACAAACACACAAACACATAACTTACATTTTTGCCAATTTCAGATCGTGGAATAAGGAACTGTGCTGCAGTGTCTTCTTCATCAGCCTGAGGTAAATATTATAAAATTAAAAACAGAAAACTACATTGCATAGAAATACATGTGCTGGCAACATTATCTGCTCCCCCCCCCCCCCCCCCACACCTCTTCCTGACTTCAACAATAGAGGCTAGTGAGTGCTGTACATCATTGAAACAATATTCAAGAAAAGGAAAGACAAAACTTGAAAAAAAAAAAAAATCTAAAGTCACAATCCAATTTCTCAGCATCAATCATGTCAACTGATTGTACCCAAGTGGTACGTTTATTTGTTTTGCTTCCTCCAACTGGAAGTCACCTAGTGTATGAACCATCCTCAAAAACAAATACCTCTCACACCCTGGCCCTTATCTATCTATCTACATACAAACATATCAACACTGAAATATCCCATTCATATCAAGTTCTGCTTTCTTCCAACCTGGCTGCACTCATGGCGATACATGTCAATTTCCCCTCCACACCCATGCCTGTGGTGGGTTTGTCATTTTGTGTCAACAATGTCTGTGTCACTGTCAGCACATAACTTCTTCTTCTGCGTACGCAGGCTGATACTCCTGAGGACACTCCCTATATGGACAGGCAAGTATTAAACCCATCTACCCAACAAAGGGAGTGGAGTTTTGTGTGCATGACCGTTTTTTTATCCTGCCATAAAGGCAGCCATA
This sequence comes from Conus canariensis, assembly GCA_033310375.1. Lineage (NCBI taxonomy): Eukaryota > Metazoa > Mollusca > Gastropoda > Neogastropoda > Conidae > Conus > Conus canariensis. The sequence continues at coordinate 25,574,048 of CM065723.1, forward strand.
CCCTAACTTCGGGGAAGGTGCATGCTATGTGTAATGTGTCATCCATACCAACGGCCAAACTGGCCTTCTCTTCTGAAAGTTGATGGGATTTTACGTGTGTGCAAGATGTTATGCGTGCGTTCACACACGGAACCTCGGTTTATAGTCTCATTCGAATGACTGTATGGGAAATGGAGTCAGAACCAATGTTAACTCCGTCCGAGGGAAAAAACCCCACTGTACCGAAACGGCCCAGCGGAGATTCGAACCCGCAACCCTTGGATTACGAGTCCGGCGCTCTACCAACTGAGCTATTCCAGCCCCCAGCAGATAACAAAGGGCCTGTTGTTAAAATGGGTCTGATGGTCAAATCCTTCCAGAAGGGAGTGCTCACTCATCTGGCACCATAACTAAGCACTGACTGTCACAGTAGAGCACTTTTTAAGTGGGTGTTCTGCCTTGAATCAATCAAAAATGACTCAGAAGCAGGGAACTGCCTCCTCTGATTGCTTGCCTCATGATGATCTGATATTGCCAGTTCTCTTCGACTGCCAAAACTGAACAGGGACAGAGCTGTGTCTGAAGGGAGGGTGGGAAGAAGGAGGGGGTTGGGGGGGAAGGGGGAAGGGGTAGAGGGCTGGAAGAAATGGTATATGAGCAATGTTGCCATAAGGGCAAGTTCTGAAAACAGGACAGAAAAAGCGTGTTCAGTTCATGTTTATAGTCCAGCCAACCAGAAGGGGCCATGACAGGACAACATATATGGACCAAATGTAAAACACCACAAACCTAAATAAACCATTTGTCATTCTGTCTTGCTCTTTCTCCGTAATGCAAAAAGAGAGAAAATGAAAACTTTAACACTTTTGTTCTTTTTCTTTTCTCTTAGTCTTACAAATCAGCTTGACTCTCAGTCTTATCTTTTGTTTCCCTGCCAAAGCAAAGCAACATATTTAGTGACTTACAACTGTTGGATCCAGCAGTGTCAGTGATTTGATTCCTGCCAGCACAATATTTTTGGCCACTTCTGCTCCCAGACCACGCAATCCAATCAGCAGAACACTGGCTGCACGAAGCCTGAAAATGGAACACTTTCTCGACTGTTTAAATGCTGGGACAATATACACAGATGTGATCAAACAATCACCAACACAAGCTACTTATTCACACTTAATTTGCAACAATCTACCCGGGACTGGACAATCGTATGTACACATATCTGTTACTGTACATCATTCTACTCTGTGCATCATTCATGAAAACATGCACTTATGGTATACATTACTTGAAGTGTACTGCATTCTAATTTTTATTGACTTTGCATTGTATTCACTGTAATGCTGTAGGGTATCAACTTTCTCTTTACACTTCCTTTTTCTTAAGCTGGGATTTTGAAGCGAGTTTCCACAGTACACACATACACAGTACAACCCCACCAAACCCTCCTCCCCATAACTTTAAAAGGTTCCCCATACTGTGCACTGTATGTGCAATGAAACCATTTCAAAACTCCAGACTGATGGTAGATACATGCAACCATGTTTATCAGTCAGTGCTTCTATGCATAACATCAGTGTTGAGTGTGTCCATTTTCATCAGCTGACTTGGCAACATTCTGTTTCAAATGCTCCCTCATCAAAAGAATACAACAGACTGTGTTTTGACAAAAGTTCTGCTTTGCGAAAATCATGGAAATACAAAGTTTACACACACACACACACACACACACACACACACACACACACACAAACACAAGATGGTGAAGCAAACGTTTTCATTTCCATGAAACAACAAGATCCATTATCAGACAATGATTTTGGGGCTTCATAATCAGACAATTTCATGTCAAGTGATGTCAAAAGCAATAAAACATGCATAGATCAGTGTTTAAGAATATTTAAACAGGACAGAGAGAGAAAGAGATAGAGAGAATGAAGGGGGTGGGGTGGGGGAGGAGGGAGACACAGACAAAAATAAAGAATACTATATGGGTGACAACAGTCCAGATTTCTATTTTACCAGTGTATAGCAACTATAGGTAAAACAGAGCAACAGTACTAACACTAATAGACACAGTTGAAAATATTCTTTGAAATTCCCTAAAAAGACATCACAGACTGCACATTATGGGAAATTTCTTCTCTGACTGAGAGATCAATGAACAGAATAGACTCTCTGAGTCTGCAGTGACAAAACTGACATTTCCAACAGTGAAACCAAGCCTGGACACTCACTAGAAATACCTCCCTTCCACATTTGTATGTCTCAGAATTTTCCAGTGTCAAAAGGGTTTTTCTTTTTTCTATCATGCATGCCAAGGCATGTTTCAGTTTAAATTCTTGTGCTTCAAACTGAATTTTTTCGTTCACGTTTCGTTCATCACAACGTTTTTCACCATTCTAGTGCCATTATCTGTGCAGAAACTTTACGTTTAGAAATTTACGTGAGAAGTATTATTTCATGCATTCAAGCATGTTTTACTCTTGTCTGCTGCATTTTGCAAACTCAATGTGTACCTACCCAATTTTCTTTCATTATCTATGGACAGCTTAAGGGAGATCAGTTGAGACTCAACGGGGCAAAACGAAAATAAAAATGACAAAGACGAGAATTTTTCACGAGTGCCCTGATGTGCAAGACAGACGTGGAGTAGAGGCCAGCCAGCCTCTCGTATCGGGTATCTTAACAGATGACATCGTTTTAGCGTAGAAAATACACACCGTCTTTGAGCATCTAGACCCCATAACCGAATCTGTCTGTCATAAAGGGCAGCTTCGTCTTCTGTTATGTTTTCCTCTTTCGTATCGGCCGTCATTTTTGAAGTTTCGCGTGTGTATGGCTATCCTGTTAAAATATTAGCTGACTTCCTGTGTGCGTAGTAAAGGTTCTGGCAGAGAAATGGAGGGATTTTCCTCCTATTTCAGTCTGGAGGTATTCCGCCTGATGACAAACATCTTTGATAATTCTGTAGTTTTGCTGGAAACATCACTTGATAATGATCATTGCTGAGAGCGCGCGCGCGCGCGCGCGCACACACACACACACACACACGCACGCACGCACACACACACACACACGCATGAACGCACGCACAGCGATTCGGTGATCCGGTCTTCTTCTTCTCCCATAGAGCGACCACAATCAACATTCTGATTCTTATGTCGCTCAGCTTGGCCGGTTTGATTGTGCCCTCTTCAGGAGACTGTGACCTAACAACATGGGGTCTAAACTAGCTAGTTTGCCACTGTGAGAAGTCTTCTGCGTGGGACTCAAGAAAGTGTGCATGTGCAGGTGCGTGCCTGCGTGCGTGTGTGTGTGTGCGTGCGTGCGTGCGTGTGTGTGTGTGTGTGTGTGTGTGTGTGTGTGTGTGTCTCTCTCTCTCTCTCTGTGTGTGTGTGTGTGTGGGTGCGAGTGCAGTGCATGGCAATGTCACAGAAAATTCATGGGTTCATCTGGTGTTCATAGACTGAGGCTGCCAAATTTTCTTTCTTCATGTTGTAATTATCAAATCTCCGGTTTGCCTTCATCATTGTCCTAGAGTCTTAGATTTGGGGATGCAGCGATTTAATGCACCACATTCAACTCACTGAAGAAACGATGAAAACAGATATGACACATTTGCTGAACTTGAAATTGATCATTACCCCCTTTAGGGTTAACAAGTAAAGAGACCTAATATAGCACTGAACCAAATAAACTTTTTTTGGTGTATACAAAATGCACAAACACAAAAACACCACTAAGAAATTGTTTTTTAAATTGCAAAAAATGGGGGGTCTATAACTCTCATTTTCAGGAATTTTGCACGTTCCCGTACTTTTTACCTCTTGGCATCATTTTACCCTAGTGATAAAGACCTCCGATTGCGATTAAAAAAAAAGTATGTAAATATTGTAAGAGTTTCAGCTGGATCTGGTCAAGGAGGAACAAAACTGAACTCCAAAAACGTGTGTGTGTGTGTATGTGTGTGGAATCCCAACGCTCGTAACTGTGGTGTTTGACTTTGATGACACCGGAAACAGACTATATTATTACAGCTCTTTTGATTTGGGAGAAAGTATCCGACATCATCCAATCATGTTTCAAGAGAGAAAACAAGCCTATCCAAACAAAAAATAACTTCTTAACACGAGAGCACTTCCTCTTTACACAGCCACGATCATGCTGCTCGAAAACGAAGCAGTAAGTAATTTGTATAGTTAAAACTGAATACAAACCGAATGAATTTGAAATACTTTACTACTGAAAGAAGTATTTCGGTTGAAACATTGGTTTTAAGTGTTTACTTTTGTGTTTCTTTTGTGCAGTTTCTTCTGGAACTGACCAAGCTGTTCCAGAAGGCCAAGTCGTCTGGATCGGTTTCACTCACCATGAAAAGATGTGAGTTTTATCGTCAGCAAACCTCAAGTGTACAGGTCCTTATTCAAATCCTCGCTAGTTAGACATTCTTTTGGAACAGACTTTTTTCCCTTAACGTCGAATGTTAAGGCCGAAAGTGGGAGTAGAACGTAGTGAGCCCCTGCACTTTTAGTTCCCCCGCCCCCCCCCCCCCCCCCCCCCCCCTCACTTGAATTCTCCCTCTTAGTCATTATTTATCCATCAGCTTTAAATCATGCACAGTGTTGTTTTGAAACTTTGTGGATCTGATGTAGTGTATATGGACTAGTCCACACGCAGCGACTGCTTGACAAAACTGACACTATTTGTCTGTGTGTGGCAATGGCACATAAGTTCCATATGACATGCCATATGGTGTTCATGTCCCGACTTAATCCAGTTGCATGCTGTAAAGACATTTACAGTGTGACAAAACTTTGCTTTCATGATTTAATTGCCTTTGCCTGTCCTGAGGCTGAAAGGTTTGGGATTAGGCCATGCAGCTTTTTGTTTCACATAGCGCTTACATACAGCAGCTTTCAAAGCATTCCATTTTAGAATGACAGCAACAAAGTTTGCTGTTTTGTTTTAATTGAGAGTGTCGATTTTGTTTTGCTGGAACCAGTTGTCTTCTCAAAACAGACCGACTCTCCTGGGCAGATCTGACAGGCAAAATATGTATGGGCATCATAGTCATTAGCAATGATTCATCATCAGACAGTGTTTTACCAGTTTACTGACCAATATAATTATAAATCAAATGAAAAGGCTTTTTTAAATCATGATTATTTCAGCACAGTTGATATATATATATATTTTTTTTTTTGCGCTTACCTTAACCCGTTCACTGCCTGAAATGTTACAAACAAAGGCTTTCCCAGTGCTAGGGAAATCTAATGATTTGGGGGTAATAATTAACAAAAAATTCTAGTTCAGAAACTACAAAAGATATAAAAATGAAATATATATAATTTTTGAAGGAAATTGAATGAAGATTTTGAATCTGGGCTTCTTTTGTTTTAATTTTGATAATAAAAAAATATTTAGGCATTTAGATTTGGATAGTTTTTTTTCACGATCAAAAACATACGTATTTACCACTACAGCTTCATATCCAAAAAAGAACACAAAGCAAAAAAAGTTGAAAATAAAGTTTGTATTGTCACACTACACCTGTAAATGAAAGTAAAACAGTTTAGAAGTCTGTCAAGACGCTCACACTCTATGCAGACAGGTCAGTCCACGACCACACCCCCCTCCCTCCACCACGCCCCCTTGCTGGACTTCAACCCTCTCTTTCACTCCTCCTCTTCCCCTACCTTTCCCTCTGCCCCGTGTCACGCCGCGAGCAGGCCGCGCTCCCCTCTCGCGCTGACTATCACATCACTGGTCACTGGCACACAGTGCAGGGAACACACTAGGCTAGCTTGTTCGACGCTGGTAACCAGTCAGCTGAACACACACTGAGGTCACACAGCCCGACTCAATAACTGACGAATATGGTCAGCAATTCCATCACTATCATCATCTCGCCTTCATGCTCGAGTAAGTCGTTGAATAAAAGATTATTGTCTTTGTCAAAAATGATTATCAGAACCTGCTCAGCTGTGTAAATATGTTAATTTAGTCGCGACAAGCGAGACGAAGTGCTGGCTGGTCATCCAGTCAGTGATGAGAATAAATGGTCTTTCCCCATCACGTGTGGTCATTTGCGTATCATTTTAATACTACAGACATATAAGGCTTACTACGCACACTCTAAGTCCGTTAATAGAAATAGTAACGAATGAAAATTAAAGAAAAATGCATGACGTCAGTGGACGGCCCATAGGCACTGGGAAAGCATTTTTACTGCGGCATCGGCTGACGGCTTATAGGCACTCTTCAGGTTAAGAGTGAGGAGAGAACTTGTCTAGTCACCATTTCTGATGTTATTTCCAGACTTTACAGCAGACTCTGTGAAAACTTTGTTCAGAGATGTCCCACCTGACGTGATCTTTGAGTTTCTAAAACTAGTAAAAGAGAATGATTTTTCATCTAAGATTTTACGGAAGAAAGATTTCTGGTGCGTTTTTGGAAGGTATATTTTAAGGAAATGCGTGAATGGTGTGTGTGTGTGTGTGTACACGTGCGTGTGTGTGTGTGTGTGTATGTTTGATGACTTGTGAGTTGATTTTAACGTGGTGACAGCCCTGATATAGCCCATTGCGGTCGGCTGGGCTATAACTAGCAATATTACCTTACCTTACCTATCTCCAAGAGTTCTCTTTCTCTCTGTCTTCTTCAGCATTTTCATAGATTTACTTATTGTGTGACTACACTTTTTATTTTTAACATGATTTGATATCAGGTATGTAAATTTTTAGATTTTGTCAGATTTATCTCATGGAATTTTTTGTTTAGTTTTCTAACATGAATCGTTATTGTTGTTGTCATTTGTTGCATTTGTTTATATTTGATTGTTTTATTTGCTGATTTCAAACAGTTGATGGCCATAATAAACCAAAGCCAAGGAATGGAGCGCTTCCTGAACCCAGTGAATACAAGTGTCTGATTCGGGCAACATTAGGAAACCGAAAAATCTCCACTGTGGTATATACCATTTTTGATACATATATACCATTTTTGATACATGTGCTGGTTGTTGTTTAGTGTGTGTGTGTGTGTATATATATAAAATATTAGAAATCTGTACTAAATTTGCAGACATTTATAATGAAGTTGGAGATTTAGGTCTAAATGATTCTTATTAACATTTTATATAACTTGAAGGATGACAAAAATGCGATAAACTCATAGAAATTAGAATGCTAATTATTTTTTATATGTATAAAATGAATTTAACTTCATTACAGACAGACGAAAAGATTCTGAAGAAGGAAAGCTGCCAATTGTTTATAAACCACATATTCATTTTTCACAGATATCATTTGATAATCTGAAGTTTTATCATTTTTTTAAAATGAAGATAGATTGATAGATAAGAAAGATAGATAAATAATGATGATGGAGCTACAATGTTCAGATTCTTGTTGATGTTATTTTGTGTTTAGATTAATAAGAATAAGACGTGTGACTTTTTTGCATCCAGAGATGTTCATCTGTGGTTTAAGGTTCTCATTTCAGTGTTGGAATTTTGTGTACAGATTCTGTAATATTTAGCTCTTTGTATTCAAAATTTGTATGTAAGATAGCAAAAATGTAACAGCTTAGTACTGGACAAAAACAAAGAAAAAAAGCCTTCCAAATGTTAGCATGCTTTCATGTTCAGTTTGCAGTTTTATTTGTAAATATTTGTTTCTTTACAGTTTGGTAATTTGCTCATTTACATTAAAACTTCTGAAAATAACACATATTACACAGCTGACACAGTAATACTTACGTACGTGTTCATTACTTAATAGCACCATATTTAATTCATTTTTTCTTTTAACAGATCAATCACAAGGATGTTACAAAGTTTCAAATGGTAAGTTGCTACTTTTAATGCTATGCTTATTAGATATGTTGAAAATGTTTTTTAACATTTTCCATTGATTTTTTAAAATATTTGTGAAAAGTGTGAATTATTAGATTCTCATTATCACTGATGAAAAAAATAGAGGGGGAAGAAACAGCAAGTCATTTTGTTTTCCCACCATGCCTTCGTCGGACTCCCATTTGCTTGCACAGGTAACTGAACCTGTTCAGGGTGAGAGAATTGGTCAGTCGGCTGGGCTGTCCTGTCAGGAAACCACAAAAATGACAGCTGCTTCTTGTCAGCTATTCAGCGAGGTCGACCTACTGCTTGCACACAACGTTGCCCATAAGCTGTTTACCATGTGTGTAATTCAAACGTCATTATTTGAGAAGTGTAGTGTGGTGAACAGCCAGCCAACTTGTAGACAGGAGGCAGATACAGAGCCAGTCAAACCAAAAAGAGGTGAATGCCATCAGTATGCTGCACACTGAAAATCCAGCAAGTGAAAGACGATGGTACTGCTCCTGGCCTGTCTAATTCTTCGCATTAATATATAAATGTGTCTTTTCTTTAACACAAGTGTAAAGTGAAACAAGTTCTGATACTGCATGATCTGATTCCCATTTTGCTTTTGTTTTAGTGATTCATCTTGAATGCCATCTCTGGCATTACTAATGCTCCCATTCATTCCAGCTTAGTCATACTCGGCCACATCCAGGCCCATTTCGTCCAGTTCCAAATTCCAGCAGTCCACAGGGAGCTCTCAGTATGAACTCAGCATGAGACTTCCCGTCAGAGGAGATGGTGCAGTGCTGATCAGTCACTTTGACTCTGTTCAGCGGTGCCTTTTCTGATTTGCATGCACAGGGCAAGAACAACTAAGCTGCCCACTAATGACAGTGGTTGCTGGGCTGTGGAGCTGTCATGAGGATCTCCTCGGGATCGAGACTACCACTATGTCCAGCTCCATTTACTCACTGACACTCAAGACTTGGATACAGACACCTCACAGACATGGACGTGACAGAGAAATGAAAATTAAGGCCACTACAAGAGCAGGGCTGTGGCCACAGAATTTGAGGACTGTTGAAAGGATGGTTGACAAGGATGATCATATTTTTTAAAGTTTGGTCTATGTATGAGCGTCCTTTCACAGTAGATCCTGCCACCAACCAGATCCGAGTGATGCTGACACCTGCAACATTGTTCAGGAACTTTATGCAGCATTCTTGGATATGCATCTGTGGCATAGATGAAGCCCAGTTGTGTGCTTCCAGCCATTCTGTTTGAAACTGTGGAAGACACAAATAGGTAGGTGGCAGTCAAGGTGAATAAATTCACAAGTATATGCCTCTGGAAGAGTTTAAAGCAGCTGTCTGTTGGCTTCGGCCTGTGACATTACCAGCGGACCATAGTAGCAGGACATCTGTACAGTTCAGAGAGAGGCGTGATCACAATGTTGAACTGTCACGGTTGCAGATTCATACCCAGCAATACTTGGTAGTTCATTGTTGGAAATCTGCTTTGTTTCTACCTTGAAAATATATTCACTTCTGCACTTTGTGTTTGAAACATCAAACTAAGTACGCACGAGCACACACACATACACACACACACTCACACACACTCACTCACTCACTCACACACACACACACAGTCCATTAATATGAAAGTACTAGTATAGTAGTACAGATTCAAAGTAAACTGTTTTGCATTGTCATCACAGTTTATTCTAATGAAAGAAATCAAAAGTTAAAAAAAAAAAAGTTAAAAAATGAATGTAAATGTACATCTGGCAGTTACGCACAAATATCAGGACCATTTACCCAGCCACTGACTAGGAGTTTCTTGCCCCCCCCCCCCCCCCCCCCTTCCGCTTCTCCCCTCCTCCCCTTCAACTCTTTTGACAGAGGAGCAGACTGACCTTTAGGATGCGAGGTCTGTAGGAAACATGAGTATGAACAGGACAAAGCTGATCCCTGGTTAGAGTTCAGAGTAATTTACAAAATAGAAATGTTACCTGCCTTACTAAACAGGTGCATAATTCAAATTCAGTTACTGTTGTTCTTGTGTCCAACCACAATAGGACAAATACGTTTTTTTGTTTTGTTTTTTAGCTTGACAGTAGCTCCGGTGTTTCAGGCTTACGGGAATTTGTTGAAGGCCAACATTGATGGTTTGAAGAAGAAGGACAAGAAGTCGGCCAAAGGCAAAAGCAAGTCCAAGGCTACGCAGTAGACAGCTGCTGCTGCTTCTTCAAGGCAATGATCGTCTGGTCCCTGTCTTGGTGCACCGAGAGACAGTTTCTTTTTATTTATCTGTGAATGCAGAAATGGGTCGAGTTTGTGAATTTGATGGTGTGAGTTGTGTGTGTGATTTTTCTTCACTTCAGCTCTTCAGAATGCATGGTGCAGGATGTAGGGAGGATCCAACCGTCAGACATTGTGTGTTGCCGGTGAAATGGTTGAGGATTGTGAAAATGGTTAAGTTCTCATGTAATTTTTTTTTTCTGGATGGAAAAAGTGAGCAAATGTGAATAAATTGAAAATATCTGATAAAGGATTTTGTTTTGTGTGTGCAAGCTGCTTCAAGTGTGCATTTGTGCGTTGACACTGTGATTGTGTGTGATAATGGATCATTAATTGATCTCTATGGCACAGGTGCCAGATGGGTTGTCAACAGGCTGTGGTTTGAACCAAATGGTTTTAACAGTTCGCGGTAAGGAAAGAGCCCATCTGTCAATAGGCTGTGGTTTGAACCAAATGGTTTTAACAGTTCGCAGTGAGGAAAGAGCCCATCTGTCAATAGGCTGTGGTTTGAACCAAATGGTTTTAACAGTTCGCAGTGAGGAAAGAGCCCATCTGTCAATAGGCTGTGGTTTGAACCAAATGGTTTTAACAGTTCGCAGTGAGGAAAGAGCCCATCTGTCAATAGGCTGTGGTTTGAACCAAATGGTTTTAACAGTTCGCGGTGAGGAAAGAGCCCATCTTTTTCTCCTTGATGAATCCTGCAATTTCAGCATGTTTTTATTTTATGATTAATTAAGGATAAAGATGATGCAATATTTATTCGAAACAGCAAGTGAGATGGGCTGTACTCCTCTTTCTTTCACTGATGTTTTCTGGCATCAAAGGCAACTGCAGTCGCTGCACTCTGCTTCCTTTCATTTACCTGGCATCAATCACTAAACAGGCCCGATAGATTCAGTAAGGCACTCGCAGTGTTGCTCCTAAATCTGAGCATGAGTTGGCATTTGATATTTAGTGTATAGCTAGCAACTTTGGAGAAGCACATCAGTGATCTTACTGGGGAGATGGAAGTAGGGAAGGCCATAGCTCTCTCTCCTGAGAACACAGCAATGGTCAGTGAACTCAACCCTCAGGAACTAAACTACTGTTATCTTACTGACCACAAACTGCTTTTGAATATAGGGTGCATCCTTTGCTTTTCAGGAATGTATTTGTCTATGAATAAAGGGCTTTAGAATGCGACACACAAATTTCACAGTATACAAAAGTCGGTCCTCCTACCAGCCCTTGTGGCACAGTGGTTGGTATCATGGATTGTGGGCTGTGAGGTTATGGATTCGATTCCCACCAGAGTTCTTTATATGTGGGATTTTTCAGCACAGACTGGCTTTTACCAACACTGAATTTGCTATGGCCTCGGCTGGGAAGACTGGATCCATGTGGTTGAGTTTCATCCATTTATACTTTGAAACTCCCTCTGAGGTGGAGTTGTGACAGTGACATTCCCATGACAGCTCAGTGTGACAAGCCTCAGGCAAATGGTTCTTATCGGCCCTTTTTTAAAAATTCTGTATTTCTTGTAAACTGTATTAAAAACTGACCAAGAGGACTTGCCGTATCTGAAGAAGTGACGAAACACTTACCGGTGATTTGGCATTGCACATCACATTCTCACTGAAGACGACAGAAAGGCAACCATTTTTCACTCTGTATTCACAAGAAAGAAAGGTGCAGCTATGCATAAATACATAAGAACTACAAAAAAATTTCTGCACTGAAGATTCTCAGGCTTTCTTGTGGCACCATTAGCGACACTCTGAGTCGCATAACGTACAACTGTGGTCACTGTCGCAGGGTTGTCTGCTGGTGAAGTGGCTCCATCTGAAACAACAGGTTGTCGAACTTAAGCATTTGTATTCGTTGGTGAACAATGAATAAGGAAGTAAATTATCAGAATCAATCACCAGCCTTCGGTTGTAGTGTTCAAGCAAGTGCCACTACTGCTCAGGAACTTTGTCTCCAGATTTTTTATTTTGACGTATCTTTTCCCAGTTCATGGTATTTTTACCAAACATACACAAAATACGGCAAAACTGTATGGGTAAACAGGTCTGAACAAGCATGCTCACCTTGAAGGGAGAAGCAGGAGATAGTGGTAGGAAGTCACCCATGCATAAAATATCTGTGTTGTTGGGACACTGTATGTGTCCAGTGAAACCCGAGATCTGCAACAAACGTCACCCGTACGTCAGGCCTGAGCATCTGAAGTTTGCTCTTGGGGTATTTCTCATCAAAGACCATGCACAGGAAAGGGTCATGGTTGGGAAACTCATTTCTTCTTAACCGTTTCTTTACAGAAAGCTGATGCCCAGTGAAGGCTTTAAATCTGAAAATGCTCTGCATTTCAGAATGACGTGAATTAACAGCTTGCGCAAGGAAGTTGACTTTCAGTGGTTAATCCCATTATTGTTGATGTTGTCATGCAAAGACACTGGTCTCCGACACTTAAAACTTAACATGGGAAAAAAGACACACTTTCAAAAGGTCTACTTTTGGTAAGTGGGAGCAATACATACAAACATTACACATCAAAATGGTGAAGTGAAAGGGTGCATATGCTTTGTATGCTGTTCTCCTGTCGCTTCTTTTCAAATATCCGTTGTTGGTTGTTGTTTTTTTTTAACTTACTCCATTCCCCAGTCCCACTCCACACCCATTTTCACAAATCCTTTATGATATACCATCCCAGGGAATGGACAAGCCTTTTCCCTTTTACAAGCCTTCATTCAACAGTTTCAAGAGATCACATAACATCTGACGACATTCCCCCCAATTCCTCCCCAAGTCAAATGATCTCACTCCTTCCCCGAGGACTCCCAAAGTCACTGACCTGAATACTCTGACCAGGCGGACAAGGTGTCCACCCTGTTCCCTGAAGTCTGACCAGCACGGTGCCATTCTCTAAGCATCGCCTCCTGTAACACTGGCCCACCAACTCCTCACCTCCACTCTGCAATCAACAGACATAACCACACACCTAGCAAACCCAACTCAGTCATAAGTGATAATGCAGTGACGCTTCTCAGTAGAATATGCCACCCCTGTGAAGGCTTGAGTTCTGAAATATTTTCCCTTTAGTCTATTCTGGATTTAACAATGGTCCTAGAGCCCATCAGGGGCATGGAGACACTGGAATGATGAATGCTGCACTAACTGTCCCCACCTCTGACAGTTCTAGGCCAGTGCCTAGTTACTGCACATCTCCTCCTGGTCCACTGGGCAATGTCACCTCTCTCCTCTTTCTCTGATCCTCCTGTCTCCTGTTCCCCCCCACGCCTGGCAGGATGGTCTTGACAAGTCTTCTGGATCCTGTCCCATGACCATACTACGCCAGCTTTCTTTCTTTCTGCGTATGCAGGCTGATACTCTTGCGGACACTGCCTGTATAGACAGACAGTGGAGTTTTGTGTGTATGACCGTTTTTTTATCCCGCCATGAAGGCAGCCATACTCCATCTTTGGGGAAGGTACATGCTATGTGTAACGTGTCATCCATACCAACAGCTACACTGGCCTTCTCTTCCGAAAATTGGTGATGGGATTTTACGTGTGTGCAAGATGTTGTGCGTGCGTTCACACACGGAACCTCGGTTTAGTCTCATTCAAAGGACTCGCCAGCTTTCTATTCCTAACTGTTGTCAACAGGTGTTCACACTGACTAGCAAGCTGCCTGATGGTCCTGCTGACTTCATTGTTTGTGACATGCTGACTGTGTGAGAGGAGTTTCATCTCCCAGATAAGTCTGGCCTCCGTGCAAGACACTTTTTAATTAAAAGATCTCTACATGGTTTTCATGGAGAACTTCCACGGTCAAAACGGCATAGTGTATCATTCATCAACTCTGAATAAAAATAAGCCAAATGCTTCATCCAGTTTGGGCTGTATAAAATTTTATGACAGCTATAATAATACTGATGTAATCGTTTATTCGACTTGTAGTACTCAAAACTTTTTTTTCTCACTTGGTTATGTGTATTTGACTGTAATTTCAAAAAGCTATTGGAGTTTTGTTGTTGTTGTCGTTCGTTTGTGTGTGTTTTGTTCTTTTAAGTGAAAGTCCAATCATCTTTTATCCAAGATACGCTAAATTACTGACAACCACTGATTCACGGACCAAATATTTGTTTAATCATAAATGAACAGGCCTGATTTTAACCCTTCAATGACAAAAGCTTAGCAATAAAACATCAGCAAGCAGACATGCAGACATAACATGTGAAAAACCCCCAGTTTGGGAAGAAAATCCTGCTTGATACCTTAAAACAATGTAACACAAGCCAACACAGAAGGTCCAAGACCGTCTCAAAGTGATGGAAGAGGACAGGCTTTTCAAACTGGTGATTCTGTGGTCACTGCAAGCCAAGAATTTCCACTCGACAACTGCAGCTTTGATTTCAGCATCAGTGACGGGTTAAAACAATGGTAGCGTTAATTTCAGTGTTTGTGGCTGACTGAAGTACCCTATGCTAAATACAAGGTAAGGTAATGTTGCTTATAGCCCAGCCGACAGCAAAGGGCCATATCAGGGCGATGCTAGATACAAACAAAACAAAACAAATGACCACCATACCTGCACCGGTTCTTTAGTAACGCTGGAGAGGAAACAGCGGCTGGATGAAGAATAGATTTCCAGACTGCTGTCTGCCAATTCCGCGATGTTCTGTGTGCAGGATCCCTGTTGAGATTACCCCTTTCATGAAATAATGCAATGCCAACACCCCTATCAATCATTTTTTTCAGTTAAAAAAAAATATTGATTCTAATATTTTTTTTTCTGTATTTTCAAGGCACTCCCAATAGCACTACTAACTTCTCTCATCTCAGCTCCCCCATCCCCCAAGAGCCATACCCAGACTTGTCTTTTCACAGCCTCAGCACTGGCAACAATCAATATACGGTTGCCATAAAGCAACCCACCTGAGGAGTCACTGAACTGCTGCTGAGCAACTTCAATAATGTTCATTGGTGCCCAACAAACACAAGACACCAACAGTAACTGTTTAATCACAAAGCCAACATGCATGAGCTCCCTTTGGAAAACGTCACCACATCCATCCAGGGACACTAGTTCAACTTGCTGATACCCATGACTTTGACACGAATTTGCTGAACAGCTGGGTATGGAGAGGGAACTGAGGTTCTGGTATCAGCAGGGCATGATGGACCACCTAATCTGAGACTTCGGGGTTCATTGTTTTATTTAAAATGTTAATGAAGAAAATGTCAAGGGTTTTCTTCTGGTTTGGGATTACGTAAGGGAGAACTCCATGTTTTCTTTCACAACATATCCTGCAGCCAACTCACATGACTGTACAATTTATTTGCAGCATTGGCCATGAAATTTGAGCAACCTTCTCGAAGACATACAAGACAAGGAAACTTGACTCCATTGTTCCAGAGTGCTATTTGAACATTTAACACATTCAGCTACTCTGGGTGTGAGCCGCCTGGGACAAAAATCTCCCACAAAGATATATATCTGATGTGATTCAAACTGATGATGTGATTCAAGCCAATAAACCAAAATGTTATCTACTGCGCCACACACACTTACCAGATTCTAATGTTCATATCACCTGCACACCTGCACTTAAACACACACAAGCACATACACAGACGCCACCCACACACACACACACACACATTGCGCATGCGCATCCACAAACACACACAGACACACACACACTCCCTCACACACACAATGAAAAAAATGGTTTACCTTTGGAACTGGAGCATAAACCCCACAAGTTCTGTTTGTTTTGAAGGCGTCACAAATAGCTTTATCCCTCAACAGGAAATTACATCCGCTGGAACTGGACAAATTGAGGCAAGCACATTTGAAGCACTGGTCAATAAATCTCATATAACGCTTCATGTCATTTTTAATTTATCAAAGACAGAGACGCCAGCAGATGTTAGAACAAGACAGAGGGGTGACAAATTTAATGATGAAGGTTGGTGTTCATTCATCACAGATGTGTAAAGCAAAGGCAAGAACATGCAGTGGTAAACATTCTTTTTTTTCCTGTGATGCCCAGCATCACATAGGGATGGTTTTGACTGAAAGAACTTTGGGTGGTTATCTTGTGAGCTGGATGTAGTATCTTGTGGGCTGCTTGGCTAATCAACCTCATTTAATGGGGATGGGTAGGGAGGAGACGGAGGAGGAGGGGGTAGAGGGAGGAGGGGAAGAGGGTGGGTATGGGCAAACTGGATGGGGTAGGGAATGGTGATGGAAGAAGTGCATGGATTAGGGATGTCGTTTATAAATCTGAAATTTGAGCTTTCCACAGACGGTACTGATGCTGGCTCCAGCAGAAGACGATTCCACTTGCTACTAGAACCATTTCCTCCCAGCCCACAAGTCTGCAACTAACCACTGCACCACCACTGCTCTGACTCCCACGTGTGTGTGTGTGTGCGTGTGCATGTGTGTGTGCGTGCGTGTGTGTGTGTGTGTGTGTGTGTGTGCATGTGTGTGTGCATGTGTGTGTGTATGTATGTGTGTGTACAATTATCAAAAGTAAACTTGGACTCATTTTGTGACAGATGATCACAATCAAAACATATTCAAACCCATGAAATTAGCAACCACTGGCTTTTGTATCCCCACTCCTACCCTAATTTCCAAACTTGTTTGTTTTCAGATTAACATGGTTTCAAAGTTGAAACTTTTAACCACAAAATCCACTTCATAATGCCTGTCTGCCATGTTCAACTACTGAACTGTCCTGTTCTACCCATCAAGGAGTTGGCACACTTTCTGATACCATACTGGTTGTTTGGGAAGAGCTGAGCATTAAGATGCAGCACATAAACTGGGGAAGCCTGCTGTTCTGCAGCAGCCATTTGCTTAAGCTTTCAAAACGCACTCGCTGAATTTAAACATACTTCTCTTCACCTCCAATCACATGTGTGACTGACAAAAGCAATAAATGACAGTAACAGATGACTCATTAGTGCAGACTATACTAGGGTGACTGACGATGACCCCAGCATTAATGACAATGACCATGACAATGGCTTGGGTGACCTATGTGTGGTGAATCATCATAAAATCATCCCAATGTGGGCGAGTGATCACATTAGTCAGTCACAAGCTTAAGCAACACATACACACATACACATGCACATCAATGTGCATCTGTTACATGACTTTTATACCAAATTTGATCTATTTCTGACTTGCAAGGTTTCAGTTTCTTTGAGCAAGTACCTAAAATTGTCTAGCACCCTAAACATCTCATCTGGAATTTAGGGGAACTCTTGCATAAAATACATTCGTAGTTTAAACGTTTCCCTTACTTGTCAAAACAGAAATATTCGTCATTCTTCTGGCAGTGATCTGGCAATGCGAACCAACACCCAGCACCTGAAACACAGGGGAAAAAATGCTCTACGAGATCACACAGCAAAATTAATACATGAAGACATCTTAATAAAAGACCAAGAAATAACTGGGAAAAGGGGATCTTTAGACAGCGATGGGAGTTATAAAGAGAAACAGTTCAAGAAAACACACACACACACACACACACACACACACACACACAAAATGAGGGCCAGGATTCATACTGAGGTGGCAGCAGATAACCAGCAATTGTGGCCTAGTGGGTACCATTACTGATTCCCAGTTGGAAGGTTGTGGGTTTGATTCCAATCAGAGCCATGTTTGTTTGTGAGATATTTTGGCTCATGACTGGCTCCTACTCAGAGTTGAGTTTGCCATGGGCTCAGCTGGGAAGACTTGAACCACAGAGTCAAATTTCATCCACTTAATGGACACTTCTCTGAGAGCATTGCTCAAAGTTCCAAATAAGCACCACAAGTATCTGTATCTCCTGGGCCTGGTTGACTTCCTGATATATTATAAATGTACAACTCTGCCATGCAGAACAGAACTCTAAAGCATCATCTTCATCATCCTCATCCTCATCAATCAGTAGTTAAAAAAAACAACAAAAAACCCTCCAATTCTGTGACCCTTCATGCCCTGCTCTCGTGGTTAACTCAGTTTCCAATTTCCTTTCTGTGTCTATGCCCTTGGTGAGTTCATGTTAAAATCGCGAACGAGAGGAGAAGACAAGAAGTGCGTTGGTGAGACTGCCTGCATGTTCTAAACATAAGTGCGTATCTGAATGGAGTGTGAGCAACACATGGGATGATGCCTGCAGCCATGTTACAAAGGGGTGCATGGCTGGATCTGTGGCAGAGCTCCAAGTTGGCAGTCAGGTGTTGAGAGTTTAAATCTCTCAATGGTGCCCAAGATTAAAAAAGGAAATGGCATTTTACCGACAATCTTAACATGCTATCATTCCGGTAGGATCACCATAGTGTTAAATACTTCTCCTATCCCCCACCCACTCCTTCAGCTCTATCAGCTCCTTCAGCTCTATCTACCCTATTCCCAATCCCTGCTTTCTTGGGATGATTAACTCTGTCTTCTGCAATTGTGAATATTGAACCTGACTGCAACTAACACAGCCACGCCATGATCTATTACCTCTGTATATACAAGGTAGTTTAAAAAATATTTAGGCACTGACAGCCCCTTTCAACTACAGTCATAACATCTTAATATCATCAACAGAGTGATTTCAGATATAACCATTCCAACTTATCAAACAATATATGGCAATAGCCACATGAGCTACAGCTTACTGGTGAAAAGTTTCCTTTGATGTAAAGAATGTATGTTACATCCATGAGCCACACATGACCTCACGAGTATGTGCACAGGTTCATAACAATATTCAGAACAATGTTGCATGTGAGTCTCCTTAAAGCTTCATTTCACTCCATTCAATTTTTTTCCACAGATTATGTACCACTGTGTGTGTGCTGGGACAAAAGATGTTCAAATACCAGTATCTCTACAGCTTTTGTGTAGACTGGATCATTCTAATACAGCTAGAAAAAAATAAAAGAAATTTGATTCTGGCATTTGACCAAAAGCAGTAATATAACTATTCATATATCAGAATGGAATGTCAAGGTAAACTGTATGTCGCTCCACATAAAACGTCATTAGAGGGGCAAAATTCTCTTCAGGTATATCCAGATGCCAGCCTTAATGGCTGGGTTGGTTGCAATATATCTAGCTGGTTATGCATGACTGAATGAAAGCTGTGGAGATGCCTGTCCCCTGTAGCATCGACTACAGCCCTACGATCTCC
>CM065723.1:25598347-25673347 GCA_033310375.1 Conus canariensis
TATTCTTGTGCCTGGTTTCCAATGAATTTCATCTCCTGTAGGTGAGAACTGACAGAATTTTGGGCAGTGAGAAAGAGTATGAGCATTTTCATACAAAAAATCAACCTGCAAAAACTTCTGTTCATGTGACTTATTTTCTTTATGCTGGTAAAGTTGTGGCATTAGCAAGTTTTCTTTTGATCAGCTGTCCTCAGCAAGACAACCGCCTTGAAAAAGCAAAAGTGAAGGACAAAATCAACAGTCAACTTCAGGGGACCATGCTTTCTCACTAGCTACTGATCATAATACCACAGATGACTGGCTAGTAGCTGAACGCATTTCTAAAGCTGTAGCAATTCAGTAGTATCAGTAAATGTCGCCAGTCGTCAGTAATATTTGCTTGGACTCATCAGATATTTGAGGCTTCCAAGAGTGATGGTGCAGGATTGCTCCCAGCTGGTTTGTTCGGCAGTTGAGGACAGTACATCTCTGGGTCCTACCTGCACCTTCAAGTGTATCTTTTTCTTGTCTGCCTTTTGCCCGACTCTGGGGTAGAGTCCAGTGACAGTGAGGAAAGACTCACTGACCACAGGTAAAGTCCTGTTGGCAGCGGGAAAGTCTGTGACCTGGGATTCTCTTCAGAGAGCATGTAAGACCTCACGGCAAAAGCCTGGCCGTGTCTGGAGTTACACTTCGTCGCCTGGCAGCAGAACAGCAATGAATGAGGCTACGGGATACACATGGCAGTTGCTTGGTGGTGGCATTTTTTGCCCGTGAGCTCTGCAGTCATGAAATACAGGCTGGTGTACCCATGGGAATGCTTCCGTGGAGGTTCTGTCATGTCACATCCAGTGGACATTACAGAATGGCATCTGCCAGGGAGCAATTACGTCCCTTCACATGTTAATGGAATGCCCTGTGCGTGCCTGAACCTTACGTGAACACAGCGCAGGCTTCCAAGGGTGGTGCAGGATTGCTCCCAGCTGGTTTGTTCAGCAGCTGAGGACAGTACTTTTCTGGGCCCTACCCGTATCTTCGGGTGATTCTTTTTCTTCTTGCGTTGACTCATCAGATATTTGCAGGCATTTTTTTTTGCCAGAAAGTATATTCAATGACCATAAATCCAGACAAAAGTCAAACAAAAAGAAATTAAAATGATTTAAGCATGTGAATACGCCCCTCTGCATCAACTATACAGATGCAGGCAACAGTGTCAACAAAAGGTGTAGGCAATGACATCAACAAAAGATGCAGACATTGTCATCATCAAAAGATTCTGATGATTACATCAGCAGGAGATGCAGAAAATGACCCACAAAAGATGCAGACAAGCCACATGCTACAATTAGGAACATGCACCAAATCACAGTATAGTCCACATGTTTTGAGCCATAGCATAACCTTGAGCAACAGATCAATATTAATTTGATTATAGATCAAACTAACCCCCCCCCCCCCCCCAATCAGATTTCTTCCAATAACATTACTCACAATTAAGAAACAGATGAGCTAACTCTTAGCTGACACCACATTTAAGGCCACTGCATTCACCCCTGACCCTATCTTTGCATCAGCTGGTCTGTCCTAATTAATTACATTCCTTTCATTATAATCTGTCTGCTTGGAACCACCTAGCAGGTATCCTGATAGCCATATGAAAGAAAAAAAGCTGAATCAAATTTTTGACACAACAGAGATTCTCAGAACAATCTAACTGTGCCGGTCTATAAATACTTGACTTCTTATGCAAGGCGTTGGTGCCTTAATTGCTGATGTGCAGCAACAAATACATCAATGAAAGATACTGACAATGACATCATCAAAAGATGCAGACAATGTCATGATCACAAGATGCAGACAATGTCATGATCACAAGATGCAGACAATGATATCATCAAAAGATGCAGACAATAACACTGACAAAAGAGGCAGACAAGTACATTAAAAAAAAAATCTTAACAATGAAATCACCAAAAATTGAAACAATACAAACAACAAAAGATGACGATGACATTATAAAAAATGTAGACAAGAATATCAACAACAGACAATTACATCATCAAAAGATGCAGACACTGACACCAGCTAAAGATGTACACAAAGACATCAACAAAAGATGCAGACGCACTTACATCAACAAAAGATTGCAACAACAATATCAACAAAAGATGCTGGCATTTAGTGGCAATACAGCAACAAAAGATGCAGGCAATGATATCCATAAAATATTCAAAGATTCATGTCAACAATGATGAATACGATGACATCACCAAAAGGAACCAGCTATTGTTTCGAGAAAAGCTGCTGAAAATTACGTCATCAAAAAGATGCAGACAATTATATTAACTACCTACAAAAAAGATGCCGACACAATGACATCAAGAAAAAGATGCAAGAAACACAGAGAGGCACAAACATTCACTCAGATAGCATGACACCCCATGATCAGGGGTAAGGATGAAAACGCAATAACATCAACAAAATCAAAACAAATGAAAAAAAAAAATTTTTTTTAAAGTAGAGACATTCACTGGGATGATACCACACACAGGGGGTGAGGGGGTAAGGGTGAAAACAGGGACAATAACAACTACAAAAAGCACAAACAGGCATATTCACTGGGGTGAAATGATATTACTCAAGAGGTAGTGGAGACCATACAACGGCATTAACAAAAAAGGCGAAAAGCACAAACAGGCATATTCAGGACAGGATTCCACACAAGGAAGGGTAGGGGGTGAAAACAGAGATGATGAGATAAAAAAAAAAGGCAAGAAATATAAATAGGCACAGATATTTACCAGGATACAACACACGGAAGGGAGAGGGTAAAAACGCAGGCTGACTTTACGTGTCCACTCACATGACCGCTAGCTAGCTGGTAAGCTCAGCGAGCAGTTATCATGCCCCTCACACTTTGCATCCATCGGACCAGCACGCATGCTGTTAGTGATAGCGCTGTTCAACAGGCTGCAACAGTCATAAGCTGCAATGTACTGACTGATCAATAAAACAAAAGAATCTACTAATAAACAAACAGTGGTGAGGCTCATTAATCTTAAGAAAAACAAAAGAATTTGATAACAAGCAAACAGTAGTAAGGCTCTTTGATAATCTTTTAGGAGAAAAAAAAAGAATTTAATAGTAAACACTTGTAAGGCTCAGCGATAATCTTTAGGGGAAAAAAAATTAATAACAGTGGTAAGGAACATTAATAATCTTTTCAAAAAAAAAAAAAAGAATTTAATAACAAACAGTGGTAGTTAATAACCTTTAGAAACTTTTTTAATTTGGGTCTTCGACTTAAGGGCGGAAGTCTATTAGCAGGTCAATCTAGTTTAGTCCAAGCAAAACGTTCAAGACAAATATAAAGTCTTTAAATCAATGATAACAACAAAACAACAACTCATAATTATCTCATGACACAACATTTTGGTCATTTTAGAACTTCAACAGACTAAGACAATATGACCAAAGCATACATATAATTTTAAGGTTTATGATGTTTACTTTTAAAATGACCAAGAAGATTTTTCATGGCAGCTACTCATAAATTTCTGCAATTGTTGTAAATTATTTCACTGAAGTCCAGAGAAGAAAAAGCATGAAAGGTACATTTACTTAGGTTGGAACATTTCTATTGTCCAGCAAATGCACTAGGAAATATAAAAATTTTTTTTTTTCTAAGAAAGTGATGTTCTTTTCATTATGTGAACACCCTCAGCTTAGCATCCTTCACCTGTCATAGGCTCAATCACCTCTGCAAAGGAGCACTGCCTTCGTCTCACCTGACTCACGATACCATCAGACAGAAAACTGCACTGAGTACACTTATATGGTTAAACTGATGCTAGCCTGTGCAATTTCTCTTTGATTAATGCTTCTTGTGTTTGCATGAAAAGAACTCTATGCCCTGCTTATGTACCTTAGTGCATCGCAGTTGGTCAGCTGAGTGCTGAAATTTAAACTTCAACATGTTGTCAATGAGTTAAAGGGAGGGAGCCTTCACTGGGTCTTTGAAGGGTTAACTGTTACATGATATTGTCAAAAACTGACCCACCTTATTCCTAACCCTTGATTTTAAGGGATCAACAGACAAATGAAGAACAATTGTGCACTACATACAATTTAAAGATACTGATGTAAATGGTAAAGCAAAAACAGAAAGCTGACTTTTTTTTTCTACTCCCCATTTCATTACTAAGAGGTTACATTCATTCACTGAAGGATGCAATTCTCCATAGCAGCCCTAATGGTCAAAGAAAATATTCATCCTTTACATCCAGATATTCGGTCATGTTTTAATAACTTGCAGAAAAATGTTTCCTTTTTGTCCCGATGTTTTGATACACTTTCAATTCTGTATGCCACATGCCCAACCTTTGATCGAGTTCACATGAATGCAAATGACCACCTGCACCTGACCAGAGGTCAGGCGGCAATTTCAGTTCAAAGTTCGCACATTTAACCCTTATTCTCTTCATGAACAAAGACAGGAAGAACATTTTGAAACAATTTCATTTTTGTATCATATGCTGCTTTGAATAAGCTAATTTCAAATGATTTAGTGGATTTTTCTTTCTCAGAAATTTTCTTCTGATACAAGGAGCAAACAAAGTACTCTTTCAGAGAAGCAGATTTCAGATGAAATCTTTCTTATCAAATAACTCTATAAGTATTAACACAAAACCCATATTGATCTACCTATCTGCTGAAAATACACTTGACTATGATACAGTCAAGTTTAGTAACAAAATTTAACAACACATCTTGTCAGAATATGAAGCACCAAAGAGGTGATGAACAATCTGCACAGTCCACATTCATCAAGGAACCAGATAATTCAAACACAATGAAAATTCAATATGTCAATGGAAAATATCTGTTGTAGCTGTGTGCCCCTTTCATGTTGTGACACGAAGTATCTAGGTAAAGCAGCCCCAGTTTGCAACCAAACAGCCAAACCATGTCAGGCTGGGAAGGTTACACAGTTAGTCACTATATCAGGGTTGAAAGGGCTAAGGGCTTGCAACAAATGTTTCCTTTCTCTCTGAAAATTTGACGGCAAAATGTTTAATTTTCGTTCAGTTGTTTGTCAATGCTTGTATGTAAATACTTTCAGAATTAAAGAAAAATCTCTCTAGCTTGTTTTTTCTTCTCTTTTCCGAGCCCTCTCTGTCACATGCACACCCACATAAACAAACATGCATATACATGAAAACAAATGCATACATTAACATAAATGTAAACACACACACACACACACACACACACACACACACACACACACACACACACACACACACACCCCTAATCTTCCAATGTTCCACAAACTACTGCATACATCAGCAAATTAAGTGGGAAGATAGTTAATTCTTACTGAGCTGCCAGTCACTCAGCAGTTTACTAAAAGTAAACAGATGCTTTCCCTTTGTCCCTCTCATACGCTCTCACCCAAGCCTCCCCCCTCTGCCTGTCTCTCTCTCTCTCTCTCTTACTGTATAAATGAGATCCTGTGTCACAGCCGATCTCATCACAGAGAACGGACAGAAGTTGATCAGGCCTGCTATAGGGCGTCCCCTCTCGTCCACACGACAGTGGGAGGCAAAGGCCAAAATGGACTGATCCTGTAACACACATGCATCGCAATCACCTACAATTCAGGAGGCGAAAAACCATCAAATGTTCCAAAACTGCTCTGGGTATATCTAAAACTTCCACTCTGTGGTGCACAGGGGTAGGGCTTTCTCAGTTTGTTTGTTTTTTTTCTAAATACAAAATTTAGCTTTTTACTCTGCTTTCCATCTCTTTGACATTAAGTATGGATTGCTTCTGCTCATTTCAGACAATTTTGTGCTCTCATGGTATGCATCCACTTGTGTAAGTAGTTTGCTTCACTTTCTTTAACTGGAGCTCTGCTTATGAAATCAATTCTGACAAGGTAACAGCCCCGATATGGTTCCCTGCAGGCTATCATCGATATGAAATCAAATCAAATGTCTCTTGATTGCCCGCTTGCCGTATTAACAGAGAGTTCTGTCCAATGACTGCTCATTTGCCCAATTCTTTTAACACCAAAGGTGCCAGTCAGCAATGACACACAGCACAAGACTGTGGTCACCGATCGTCGACAACATGCAGAAGACTGTAAACAGAGATCGGCAACAAAGTCATAAGAGTGAACAAACTTCTTTCAGCCTTCATTGTTAAAGACCAGGAAAGCCCTATTGTCAGCGGTTGGTCAAAGGTTATTTTTACTTACACTGTGCAAGTCATGGCAGGCAGAACACTATATTTTTTTAACGATTTTCTCTGCACAAAAAAACCTAGTCAGCCAAGCACCTCATGCTTGTCACAAAGAGTCTCGCTCAAGCAAGTTTTGCAGCAAGTAATGAATGAAGACGCAGCCTGATGGATGATTTATGGCTGACAGTAATGCAGATGAGAAATTCAGTTGAACTGTGGATTCCCCTTTCAATTCTGACAACGATTTATGAAAGCATTCTACAACACACAGACACAAATGAAAATGATAAAGGAAAGTTTGAAAACAACAAATACCAGCTTTTTAAAATACCAGCTTTTTAAAAATTCTACTTCATCATCATCAAATAAATAATGAAGATTTGCTGAGTAGCTTTTGAGCAAAAGCTCTTCAAAGTTAGAGCCTGACAAAGTCTCAGCAAGTTTCATGAAACGGATGAGCTTTTTTATTTCATTATTTTGCTTGCCGGTTTCTGTGTATACTGTTGTAAAATAAGCAAAACTCAGCCATCTCTTAGTCTGTATCTAGAGCAACTACATTCTCGATACAAAATAGAGAAACACTTATCTCATGTTAATCCAAACAGAACCTGTCAGAGAGGCTGTCCAGACTGTAAACTCACAAGGGTTGAAATGGTTATAATCAGAGCTCTGTCCACCAACTATTCAGTTGATTTAGCCTGAGCTCTATCTACTGAATGCTCACTTGCCTTAACTAGAGCTATGCCTACTGACTGCTCACGTGCCTTAACTAGAGCTATGTCTACTGAATGCTCACTTGCCTTAACTAGAGCTATGCCTACTGACTGCTCACGTGCCTTAACTAGAGCTATGCCTACTGACTGCTCACTTGCCTTAACTAGAGCTATGTCTACTGATTGCTCACTTGCCTTAACTAGAGCTATGTCTACTGATTGCTCACTTGCCTTAACTAGAGCTATGCCTACTGACTGCTCACTTGCCTTAACTAGAGCTATGTCTACTGACTGCTCACTTGCCTTAACTAGAGCTATGTCTACTGACTGCTCACTTGCCTTAACTAGAGCTATGTCTACTGACTGCTCACTTGCCTTAACTAGAGCTATGTCTACTGATTACTCACTTGCCTTAAGTATAGCTCAGCCTACTGACAGTTAACCTGCTCATCGGCCTTAACTAGAGCTCTATCAACCAATTGCTCACTTTACTCATCGGCCTTAACTGGAGTTCTATCAACCAATTGCTCACTTTACCTGAAGTACATCTCTGTCAACTGACTACTGATTTCCCTTCATTAGAGCTCTGTCTTTCTGATCACTTTAATACCACACACATCAAAAACAGCTGATCTGCAGTGCACCTGTAGTGATCTCACCTTCAGCAGACACTGCTGAGTGTCGACGGCCCCCACATACAAAATGAGATCGGCGTTCTTCACCCCTGGCCCTGGTCCCACGTACTCTCTCACAGGGTGCGGGTAGGTTTTGTTATACAAAAACTGCGCCTCCAGGTGGTCGTCAGGAATCTGCATCATCAGTGTCAGTGATATCATGTCATGGTGGGAGTCAAAAACGGCAATGTAACATAGCAGCAGCAGCAGCAGCCAAAGTTGTCATCTGACTGTGTTTGTAGAAAGAAGAGTAGATGCAGGCAGAGAAGAAAGGATTTTCACCCATCGTCACAGTTCAGTACTGTGGTTACTTCAACGTCTGTTCATCGTCGATGATACTAGACGATATCAAAAGGCAACAGAGATCACTTGAGAATGGTAGACCTACTGTCTCTGGTCATTTTCTCTCACCACTGTCCTTCACACATTAGAATCTATACACTCCACCCATCATCACCTTTTACCACAGAAGTAGTAACAACAGCACCAGCAGCAATAGTATCAATATGAAGAATAAGTGGAATAAAACATTTCTGAATTAATAAAATACTGTTTTAACTGAATGAAATGATTATGTTTAAAGTAAACCATCATTTCTATTTTAAAACAAGCATTTCTAAAAACTGTATCCTTTGTTGAAATATGAAAACATCAAGCCTGTAATGCGGAGAATATCAGCAAACTATCTTTTTTATTACCTGCCATCATTACAACAAGAAAAATATACCATATGTCTTTTTGTTTTTCTTGCATGTGCTTCAGCTGAAGTTCCCAGGTTAATTGTTGACGAGTTTTGCTTTCACACGTCACCATTAAAGGCAGCCACAATCTGTCTTCGGAGATTATGTCTATGCTCATCAGTGTATATGTGTATTTTTTTTCATGTGTATGTCATCCATCGTATTTGCACACAATGGCCTATTTTCTTTTGCACATGATGGCCTTTTTTCTGAGGATGGAATAGGATTAACATTCACACAAGACCAGCCGCCGTGGCGAAGTGGTTAGCGTCGCGGACTCCCGGCTGGGAGGTCGTGGGTTCGAATCCCATCAGAAGTCATGTGGGTTTTTCTGCCCCGACCGGCTCCTACCCAGAGTTGAGTTGCTGCGGACTCAGTTGGGAAGACTGGGACCACACAGTCGAGTTTCATCCACTTAATGGATGCGTTTCTGAGAGTGTTGCTCAAATTTCCTGACCAACACTGCAGGTGCCTGTATCTCTCGGGCCTGGTTGACGCCGGGATATATTATAAAAGGAAGCGTAGAGTACAGCCCTGTCATGTAGTCTCAGACCGAAATGGAAATCCGTAGCATCATCTTAATCATCCTCATTCTCATCGATCAGCATAAAAAAAAATGTCTCAAATTCTGTGGCCCTTCATGCCTTGATCTCATGGTGACCTCAGTTTCGATGTCCTCTCCACGTCTGTGGCTTTGGTTTGGTTCCGTCGGGGTTACCGGTATCGGTGAGTCCATGGGGGCTGTCGTTGGACGGACGTGGTGGCGCCCTCCGGAGGGAGAGCTCATTCACGCCGGCTCCGCGACTAAGCAATTATTGTCGTCAGTAGGGGGCTTAGTAGGTGGTGTCCTGCGTATGTTAGATCAGAACAGGCGCCACTGAACACCACCGAAGTGACTCGGCAGCAGTGCAGTGTCTCCTCCGGTGGGTTGCCTCTTGACGACTTGACATTGACTGCTCCCTGTGGATTGCCGGTGCCGGGGCTGTGGCGGGGCCGACCGGGCTGTGGCTGTGGACGGGGTGTCGGAATGAGCGGCGTGGGTGCACTGCCTCTGAGGTGGCGCAGAGTTTGGGACAGCAAAAAAAAAAAAAAAAAAAAAAAAAAAAAAAAAAAAAAAAAAAAAAAAAAAACATTCACACAAGATGTTTCGTTTTTCAAAAATGCGTATGTTCACAAAAATGACCCAGGAACCAAGGGATAGGCTCCAATGGGTTAACATGCACTCAAGATGCGCTCTGCTTTCCTGAAATGCATACATTCACAAAAATGACCATAGAACCAAAGGAAAGGTTCCAAGTTTTTGTACTGGTGCCTACCTGGAAGAGATGACCTCTGACCTGGCTGTTGGATGTGGGGACTGAACTCCGAACCCCGGTATTGAAGGAACAATGTCTTACCAACTGGGCTGACCAGGTCTCACTGATGTCTACATCAGAATCTTTTACACACCTGTATCTAAAATCTGACACAAAACAACAACTGGCAGTAGAAAGAAACTCATGGAGAGCATGGCAGCAGAGAGTCCTCAGAAGAGAAGCCCCCTTCAAGCAAGTGTTTCGGCCCTTATCTCCTGACACTCTAGGGGGGTTGGGCCACACCCGGTTCATGACTCCGGATGTCCCTCTGCTGCCCCTTTTTTTTCCCCATCTTGGGACGAGCCATGGCTGGGATTCGAACCCATGACCCTCTGGACATGCTCATTTTCCACTTAAAGACTCGCACTCTAACCACTGAGCCACTGGGACACCTGATATTTGTAGGAAAGTTAAACCTTATGAAGTTCACTTTTGTTCTTCCTTGACCAGATCCAGCTTGAACACCTCTCTGCCGCTTCTGCCATTGCTTTCAGGGCTCTGGTTTTTTCCCTCCCTGCAACTGAGAGCTGTTTCATGAGGCTGTATGCGGACGTTCCTACAAACCCCCTAGCTCCAATTTCTGCAGTGAGGACTTTGACCTGATAGCCTTCTCTCCTCAGGCTGTTTGCCAGATCAGCATACTTTTCAGTCTTGTAGATTTGAGCTGCCTCCATTCTGGCAACTATCATCACATTCACATTCTTACTCAAACAAACAATCAAAACCTTACTTTAAAAATCTTCAGACACAGTTCTCCGCCGAATCCTTTTGGCATTCTTGAACACCTGTCACAGACACCCCAGGATACACACAATGAGCATTATGTGCAAACAGCTGCCATCAAAAGCAACTCCATCAGAGATCTCTAGCTAAAACATAATGGCTTAAAATTTATTTTCCCTGTGATGAACATCTACACGAAGCAAGGACAGCTGATTACCTCAAGTATTGTTCCACAAAGCACATCGATACCCACATCAGTAGATTTTTATGAAAAAAAAAACATTTTAATCATTAATTCAGTGCTTTGGAAGAAGAAAAGAGGCATTAAATTTGCTGCATATTAATCTACAGTTTGCAGTTGTATGCCTTACAAATCAGAACACACACATTTAACCAAATTCTTACGCATAAATCTGAAACAGGCTGTGTGTGTGATTTAAATGTAAAAAGGGCGATCAATGCTTTAACTCCCAGCGTACAGTCAACAAGCATGATTGTAGATAATATACAGGCAGGCCTGCTTAGCTGAACATTCTAAAGCATCAATCAGAGGAACAGATCAACACATGTACAATGAGCATTATGTGCAAAGCTGATTTTGGATAGGATGCTTTGGAATACAAAAGGATGCACTTGGCACAATTTGAGAAGACAGTACCTAGCACAAGTATGGAAATTACAATATTAGTTCTAATGTTTTACCTTAATAAAAGAAATCATAATTCCACTTACTGGGAAAAAAAACGTCGATTCAATGTAAATTCATTAAACTTTAAATGGATCAGTCAACATGAAGCTGGACAAGATATTTGTTCTGGCTGCCAATGATAAAGCCAGAAATTTTGAGACAAAAATCTAAAATCATCACAAACTGGCTTGAGGAAAAGCTGATCAGTAAAAAACAAGTTGCATGATTTATACAGAATTCAGTTCCTTCAGAGACTGAAAATGCACAAAAATCCCTTGGTTGTTTTTTGTTTTTTTTTTAATCTTACATGCAGAGATGCAACAGTAGAATTTTTTTTTTAAAGTGTAATCGGATAAGCAAACATTACACATTAACTTATCAAATTTGCTTTTTGTAACAATAAGACCAAACACACACCACACACACACACACACACACACACACACACACACACACACACACACACCAATGAAACCATTTATAACATAGGTAGGATGTGCCAAGGTCACAAAACCCATGACAGTCTTCTACTAGTTACAATTACAACTCCTCTACCTAAACAATTTCACTCCAAAAATAATACAAAAGCACCTAAATTCAACGAATACTTTATGTTCTCTCCATCAGTTCAAACAGAGGTAAACAAACAAGGAACAACCCCCCCCCCCCCCCCCCACCCCTCAAAATTGAGTTAAAAAATAGAAATAAAACAAAATAATTCCAAGAAAAGAGCACAATAAGAAAGCATGGAGAATTTCTTTTTCTTTTTCAAAGAGTACGTGCAGCGTGGCCACAGCTTGTGAAATTCAGCACAGTAGGAAGCGTCCACGGCTCCTCCAGTTGAAGGTAAAGCCCCAAATAATGCAGTACTGCATAACAATACTTTTAATAATGGCCACAGGATCCAACTTATATTAATGACAAAGTGCCGATTCAGGCCAAGTTATTAACATGCTTCGCATGCATATGTGTTAAAAGTAGGAATTAGTTCAAAAATTCAACATAACTCTGAATTCAGCTTCCAACCAATCGCTTTTTTTTTTTCTTTTTTCATCTCTTTCTTAAAAACCTCAATAATCTTTAACAAAGCAGAGCAGGCAAATGTTTGTCTGTGACAAGTTCGACTGTGAAATAAACTCAGAAAAACTACGCACATCAACATAAAATTTTTACTGGAGACCAAAGAGTTAGGTGCAAAAGTTCATTGTCACTGTTGGCTACTTGATATGTTTGCCTTTTTTTTTTTTTTAGTCATCTTTTCACAATAAGCAGCAGTTTAAAAGTTTTGGATTGAAAAGAGCACAATTAGCATACCTAGCTTCAATTAAAGAGAAAAGAAGATGCCAAGTCAAAAATCCAGGAGTAAAAACTGATATTCTCAAGAGGCAACACTGAAAGAAGTATAAAATTAAACCAATAAGCAGTTTCTGTACAAAAAGAAATCAATTTCAGTTCATGAATTGACACAACTGAAAGTATAAGAATGCTTTTTAAACACATAAGCGCTTACCGTCCTTTATTTATTCCTCCAGAGAACGTTATTTCACAAGCGATCCGAGGCAATAATAATGGGTCTCTGACCGGAATAACTGCAGACAGCACAATCAGCCATTCATATGATACAGAAACACCAAGGGTCGATCAATACCACACACAAAAAATGCACTAATGCATGAAGTGGGAAAAGTTTCAATTTCCAGCCAGGGCAAGTTAAACTTATCTTTATTAACGGTTCAGCAAAAAGCTTTCCAGCTTTTTTTCTTTCCATCACAAACAAGGAAAACAATACAAAGCTCAGAGCACACAACTTTATTATCTAGGAACCAGAAACTGACAGTTGCAAAATCAATGATTTGACACAATACAAATGCAAACAGAATAATAAAGTTTGTCAAATTACTGAATAAATATATAAATATACAGATGTTCACCATAAAGCATGCATTTAAAAGAAATACATATTAATTCTCACAGTATAGGCAACTTGTGTAAATACCTCTTAACAAAGGCGTGAGTACACACACTAACATAAGAGCGCACACATTCACAAATTAAAAAAAAAATTGTCTCAACACATCACCCTTATATACACACTTATATATATATATATACACACGATGCAAGTGCAACGTAAGTTCCAACATACACACACACAAGAAATACAAGCACATATGCATACACAACACGCACACACACGCGCACACACACACACACACACACACACACACACACACACACACACACACACACGCAGAGGCACATGCAAACACACACTAAGAACTTCTCCACAAACTGACATGTTTTAAGAGTTTGAAAACAGCTTGATGATTATAAAGAACTTCATCAAAAAAACAAAAACAAAAATCCACATACCCACAGACAAACATGCACGCAGTCGTTGTATAGAAACTGACATGTGGACACAACTGTTCCTGGCTCTATGAGTCCTTAATTTGGGGTCTGATGGCATCTTTCAGAGTTTAAAATCTCACAGTCTCTACTGAGCTCATAACTGCTGTCACTTGCAGTCACGTGTGCCTTTCTTTCCATTCATCGCTCATACAGCATATTCAGTTTCACTCTTACCATCTTGCTACAAAACATTTACTATGCTGCTCAACACATTCTGACTTTTAACATTCAAGCTGCCGTATCAACAAAGGCAGGAAAAAGTTAACACTGACTCAATAAAATGTCTGTGAAATGCCCTGCTGCACCGTTCTGTGGACATCAACTTCTCTGAGTTTTTGCAGGGAGTGAATTCTAGCCTGGCCTTTTTCATGAATAAAATGAACATCAGCAGTAAAATATCACTTTACTTTCAATGACTGTCCTTGAATATTTACACTCACACACTCACTACACTTTTTGAGTAAAAAGATCTGGTGCAAATGATTTCCTAAAATCTGTTCCTTGATCGTCTGTACACCATACACCAGTAGTCATACATATAAGCCAAAGTGAAGATAATCACCCGATAAGACACTCTGGATCTTGCGCACTGCTTGCTGCATGGCCTTCTTTACCATATCCTGCCTGTCCTTGCCGAGCAAGACAGTCTCCATGTAATGCACATGGATACGCAGTGGCTGGTAGGCTTCTTCACCAAGGCTGGAAGCTCCAGCATTGCGCTTGTCCCGGGAGGATGTTGTCATTCTGATGTCGGATTTACTACCTGTTAGAAAATTGTCCCGTTTAAAATCCAGGTTGAATCAGTTCACTTGACTTTATGTGGTTCAATTCAGTTCTTTCATGTGATCTAACATCCTTTTTTGACATAACTTTACCAATCTTAAGTTAACGTTTTACATTCTTCACAAATTGAAACATCCCTGATTTTGAAAAAACACACACACACAAAAAAACCCCAGAAACTTGAAATAAAACTACAGAATTGTGGAGATTTTTTCCAGCTAGTAATGTTTTATTCCTTTTTTTCATTTTCGTTTTTTTTTTTCCTTTTAGATGTGGGATACTAGGGCAGAATGAGCTTCTCATTGAAGCTGAGGCTTTGACTGGTTTGTACCACTGAAGAAATTTATTCATGTTCAATGAGATTATCAAAGAGTATTTATTAAAAAGTAGTTGTCAGTTTGTTTTAAATAAAACTACACTTTTGAATATACTTATTGCCACACAATATAATGCTTATGTCCAGACCTGTCGCATTGCCCAACAAAACCCAATGCACTACATAACAAGGAAAACTTAAAACGAAATGAATTCATCTGTATAAATTAACCTCCACTTTCAATTCTTCCTGACAACTCCCCTGTACGTGACTTTCTTTTCGAGTTTTGTAGTTACAAAGAAAAACATGACAAAAATTCATCTGACATCCTGTACAGAGAGAGAATGGGATAATCAACAAAAGGCTCAATCAACAAAAT
This sequence comes from Conus canariensis, assembly GCA_033310375.1. Taxonomy (NCBI): domain Eukaryota; kingdom Metazoa; phylum Mollusca; class Gastropoda; order Neogastropoda; family Conidae; genus Conus; species Conus canariensis. Next base: position 25,613,356 of record CM065723.1, read on the forward strand.
GCTTATAATCACTCTGAAATAGATCATGGATAATCCCATTGGTATCAGATGTCAGATATAAACTGCAACTAGCATTACAAATCCGGGCCCACTTTAAGAATTAATCGGTCAAGTTCATCAATTCTCTAGTCTTAATCTTAATCAGAATCACAATACTGGATCTATCCGCTGTCCTTCCACATTTCTTTTATAATGTTAGGAAAAAGAACAATAGCAAACAAGTCTTAAAACATTACTAATAAAGAAAGAAAAACAATAATCAAAAAAAAAAAATTCAAACAAGTAATATGCAAGCAGATGAACAGAAAACACAAAATGAACTAAACTTATTGAACTAATTCAACATACCGAAAACCTGGTTAGTAACTGCAATGTCATCATGTATGCACTTCCCCCACGAAATTTCCAGGACCAATACGCCAGACACAAGGGATAGAAGCAGAAGAAAGCCCATTCCGAAGGGTTCTTTTGAGTGGAGGTGCACACCACACACTGATCATGTCATCTAGATACCATCACCTGCAAATGAGTATCATTGTCATCATTATAACTTTCTGTCACCTTTTCTTTTAGTTTCTGCATGCACAATTCAGTGAACAATGAATGTGAATAAAAAGGGGGAAAAAAGTGCTACAAAAATCAAGACAAAAGCAATTTATTTCAACACTTCAGAGATAAAAATATGCCAGATGTCCACTAAGGCTGGAACAGACAGAAAAGCAGAGAGACAGACAGAAGAGGGAAAAAAGATGGGAAGAAAAGGCTGGAGTATGCAGACACAGGGAACTCCCAGAATGAAATATCATAGCATAAAACAGAGAATGGGTTTGTCTAAAGAAATGAATGTAATACTTGAGAGATGAGTAACAATTCCATTTCAAACGCTAGTCTAGTAACAGGCTGATTTGACAATTATATACTGGACCAAGACAACTGGAGATGAAATAAAGCATATGGGGGTATGTGATAAGCCAAACAGATACATTATGAGCCCTAAACAATCGTAACATTTCCAAATGAGATATCTTTCTTTCTTTCCTTTTTAAAAAAAAAAGTTTTTGCTTTTTAGGGGTGGGATGGGGTGGGGGAAGGGTCAATTTTCTTCTAGACTGATTCAACTAGTTTTACCTCCCAGTTAACTCTTTCATTCCTACTTTTCTATGAACCATCACTTCCTCTTGTTCCTAGATTCTTATAATACGAGTATTCCCTTCGTTCCTGGATTTAGAAAAAAAAAAAAAAAAAGAAGTATAAATGAGAACTGCCACGTATGCAGTAGCAAACCGGCCAGAATAGAGCGGCGACCACTTTCCCATGCTGTAGGGGCCGTCTGGCATCCATTCCGTTCATAAACACTGCCGCGCGAGCGACCTGGTCATGACGTGTTCCAATGATGTGACTTGCGCAAAGTTCAAAGCGCTTACCGCGAGAACCGATTTTCCGGGCTGCAGGAAGGAAAGGAGAAATTTTGTGCTGCCCGGTTTTCCGGGCTGCAGGAAGGAAGGGTAGGATTTCTGCAAACCAGGAAACCGGGTTGTAGGGATGAAAGAGTTAAGACTTGATCTACCCTTTTTTGAATATCATTCCACGTTTCATTTTAACTCAAGACACCATACAATAGGTTTGAAGCCACGTTCAATATAAAAGCAAGAGATGGCATGAAAATTAAAGACCTACTCTTTCCAGGCATGCCATAAACATTTTGCTTTCGGTCAAGTTAAAAAGCACTGACCATAACAACAACACTACAGAAGGAGTACTTAACTACAGCCTACATGATTTTGCCAAAGTGAATGGGTTGTGACCCATAACAGAAAGGCTGACTGGAACAGTAGACAGTCCATGAAAAAATTCAGGTCTTTCGCAAAGTTGAGGCATTTTCATGAGGACACTGAAGTCACACCTAAGTCAGGCCTGAAACTGGTGACTGACAACCAGGAGGCTCAGATCTAATGCAGCAATTCCAATCTGCCTTGAGCTCCAAAGACTTCACAGAAGATGACGAGTGACAGATGCCCAAATATCCTCAAGACCAAAGCCAGTCCCTCTACAAAGAGATCAAAAACTAAATCAGAATCTAGTGTTCAGAGGCTGTTGAATAAGCTTGACCCAGGCTGCAAATGCCTGCACCCCAAGCAGGATTGAAAGAGATTGCTACTGAACTGGTTCAGTCCCCCAGTCGGTTCTTCCAGATTCCCCTTGACCTCAAATCAGTCACTTCTGACAAGAAGACAGCCTATGTTAACCCAGCGTTCAAGAATGATTACCTTTACATGGCAGAGGATTACCACTCTGCCTCTCAAAGCATAACCTGTAATCTCAGAGCACATCCTTGTCAATATCATCTTTCCTACTCTAAGCAATACAACATTCTCTGTGCGCAACATGTCTTCTGTTGTTATACTCATGTAGGATTAAACTGCTAGGATTCGTTGATGAAACAACTGAAGCCTGTAAGTGCTGATGTCTGAGGGATATGCTAGACTTGAATTTCTCAAAGGCTTTTGATAAATCTAGTTGCAGTTTTCCGATCCATACGCTCCTTAAGCATTGCCTGCAGTGGAGTGCAGTGTTATTATGCCCAGTTGACCACAAAAGGCCCCTTCACAGCCACTAGCAAACTTCTGTGGCACTAGCAATAAGCAGTTTCTTGCTAATGGTGCAAAATCACAGTTTGCTCCATTGTAACAGGTGCTTCCCAGGGGCTCTGTACATTTGTAATACACATCAATGTCCTCCTACTCAGACTGCCATCCACTGTCAGACTTTGTGCAGAACAGCACGCCATAATCTTGATAAGAACATCTAAACCAAAAATTACTATGACAATCTTCATGGAAACCTGGACAGACTTGTCACATGAGCAATCACAGCATCCACTTCAGGTTAATTAATCAGCAAAGTGCTTCCTAAGACTGGATCTAGACCAACAGTTACTGACATTCACCTGGGCTTGAAATATCAGATTGTGTTGAGACTATAATACCCTCAGTACAACAAGTGGAAATTTGACCATATCATTGTCAAAGAAAGTGTAACACTAACAGAACGGTCAGCCTCTGTGCTGACCGATTGCATTTGCCTCATCCCCTTTTCATCTTCACACCTTCTACCCCTCACTTTCCCCCCATCCAGTTTTTTTTTTTTTTTTTTTTTTTATCAGAGGCGAACCCCAGCAATGTTCCGTCTCAATGACACAAAGGGTGTTCATTAACATCCACATTTATCCTGTGTACTCTTATGCCTTAGGCGCAGAAAAGCAACATCTACCCATGAGTGCATGAGAGTCTGAGAAAGTTGCTTTCCAGCACATCCAGCAGAAGAGAACATTGGGCAAATGTAGGTACTGTCACTTGTTCTACTTCAATAAAAGGTGGCTGCAGCATAAAGCCATTGCTATTGGTCAGCACTGAAACGAAAGAGCTACTTCCATTATCTCCCCCTATCAGATGAGCATCAGATGTGTGCACTGCATTCAATTGTTTAAATAAAGCTTGTGACTTTGTCAAGGCACATTTCTATTAACTGCCTCCTTATTTAGGACAACAATTTGGAGGGCTGTGTTCATTTTCTTTTCGCTTGTGTCCAGGACAACTATAAATCCTGGGATTTTCTAATTCTATTCATCTTTTCTGGTTAAACACCAAACCACCCAAAGCTGATATATGACAAATGATGAAACAGGTGGGATTATAAACATATCAAGGCTGGGATGAGGAAGAAGGGACTGATCTGTGATCATCATCTTGTGCTGCTTATCAATCACGAGAACGACACCACAATAAATAGTCAGCACTTTTTTTTTCACTTTTTCCCCCCACAAACTGGCAAACTCTAACTTTAGTTCAAACAACTATTTTTGCACTGTCCCTGTTCCGTCGTGCTCCGTTGATTGGCTTCTGCGACGTATCTATCCAGATCCAGATCCAGCACCCCCCTCCCCTATTGATCTCATTGTGGTGAAGTTTCCAACCTTCACCACTTTCTAGTAGTAGTAGTAGTAGTAGTAGTAGTAAATTAGGGACTTAAAAGGTTAGGCTCTCACAAGCCTTTATACGTCCCATCTTTATCATAACAAGTGTATAGGTCTACTTTGTGCACACAAATTTTCCAACACTAATCAACATCGAATTTCCTAACTAAGCGATTTGGGTGTCTATCTAGTAGATTTTTGAACTGATTAATATCTGGTGCATTTTTAGTAGTTATTGAAAGTGCACTCTAATGTTGAACAATTCTATTGCTAAATGTATATTTTCGAAGGTTAGTACAGCTGTAATTAAAAAATAATTTGAAGTCAGAGTGCCTTGTTAATTGTGCAGTATTATACTGAAAAATTTAAATCATCTAAATTATTTATTATTTTAACAACTTGCCTGGGTTATGGAAGCAGGTCCTTGAGGAAGAGGTGGATGAGGGCGCTTCGGTTTGAAACCTTCTTGGCTCGGAGGGACAAGTGGGAATGGGTGACAGTGGGCAGGGAGAAATGGGGAAGTGAGGAAGACCAAATCAAAAAAACTATCCAACCTGCTTTCCAGTCAACCTCAGCCACAGCCCCCTCAAACCTCATGTCACAAAAACCTTGTGGTCACCATTCCCGCTGATCTCCATTTGACAGACACACAGCGTCAAGTCCTCAACCGTGGGCTGAACTTCGTACCCACCAAACCCAAGGCCAATGGTTCTGACGCTTGTTTTCAGTGTCAGCGTTTCTTCAGGCGACTACGCCTCATGGCACATTTTGAAAACACTACCAACACCACCCCATCTTTACCTGATCCTGACAGTGACCTCCCTCCCTTTCCTTCCCTCCCCAGCTCCTGGACCCCTCCCACAAACCAGTTTCCCTCTCTAGAATTTTACATCCAAACCTGTTCTCATCAAATCGCTGCTCTAAAACCCAAACCCCTCAGACACTCCAACATTTCCTCAGCAGAAGCTCAAGCTCTCAGAGAACTACGCCAGCGTAAAGACATTGTAGTCAAACCAGCTGACAAGGGTGGCGCTATTGTTGTCTGGCGGCGGGACCTGTACATCACCGAGGCACTCTCCCAGCTCTCAGACACCAAATTCTACACCTCTTCACAGCCCAGTCAAACCAAAACCAATAACACCCTGATCAGAAAATTCATTCGCGAGTGCATTAGCGCTGGAAACCTCCCAAATGAAGCCCATTCCCTGGTCGTTTCTGAACCCAAAGATTCCCAATTCTACTTGCTTCCCAAAATACATAAACCAAATAACCCAGGCCGCCCCATTGTCTCTGCCTGTTCCTGCCCCACTGTCCAGATCTCTCAGTTTCTCGACAAAATCCTCCAGCCTATCGTTTCCAACCTCCCCACCTTTCTTAAGGACACAAACCATACTCTTGATCTTCTGCAAAATTTCTCCTTCCATCCTGGCTCCCAACACCGTCACCTCTTCACCATGGACGTCTGTGCACTTTACACAAGCATTCCCCATCATGAAGGGCTTTCAGCCCTCAAACACTTCTTGTCAAAAGACAGCAGAAATCTACCCACCACCACTCTTCTCCGTCTTGCTGAGCTTGTTCTCACACTCAACAACTTTCAGTTTGGTGCTGACCATTTCCAGCAGAATTGCGGCATTGCCATGGGCACCAGGATGGGTCCTAGCTACGCCTGCCTGTTCGTTGGTTACATTGAAGAAAAGATCTTCTCACAATACACAGGCACTTTCCCAGACTTTTTCCGTCGCTTCATTGACGATTGCCTCGGTGCAGCCTCCTGTCCAATCCAAGATCTGAAAAACTTCATTGACTTCGTCAGTGGATTTCATCCAGCTCTTAGATTCACTTTTGAAATCACTCAGACTACCATTTCCTTCCTTGACATCAAAATCTCTATCTGTCCCAACTCACCCTACCTCACCACATCTGTTCATTACAAACCCACCGACTCGCATTCATACCTTCTGTACTCCTCCAGTCACCCTGCTTCCACCAAAACAAGCATTCCTTTCTCTCAACTACTTCGTTTGCGACGCATCTGCAGCGATGATGACGATTTCGCCAAACAATCTACCCTGATGATCTCATTTTTTCTTGAACGTGGATACCCTGAACCCATTTGCCAAGAAGCCCTACAAAAGGCCTCTAGAATTCCCAGAAACACCGCTCTTAAGCAAAAGATCACTCCTTCATCAGACGACAGGCCTGTTCTTGCTATCACCTTCCATCCTCACAACCTCGCCATCAAAAACATCCTTATGAAGAACTACCACATTCTGCAGACTGATCCTTCCCTGAAACACATTTTCACCCAGCCTCCACTAGTTGCCTACAAACGTGACACCAACCTCAGAGATCTTCTTGTGCATTCAAAATTGTCCACAAACACAGTCTCACCACCTGGCAATTCTCCATGCAAGCAACCCAAATGCAAAACCTGTCCTCACCTAAACTCTTCTACAACCATCTGTGGCCCCTCAGGCAAAATTTCCATACGCAACCCTTTCACTTGTCAGTCCCGCAATGTAGTTTACATTCTTTCTTGCTCCTTCTGTGGCCTCTTGTATGTTGGAGAAACCTACAGAACCCTTAACGACCGTTTCACTGAACACCTACGAGCAGTCCGTCTCGGTTACAATACACCAATTGCAAACCATTTCTGCTCTTCCGGCCACAACCTCTCCCACATGCAGATTGCTGCAGTCTGGCAAAATTCATCTTCCTCTATAAGACGTAAAGAACAAGAGTCCCTCCTTATTCACAAACTTGGCACTATCCACCCAAATGGAATCAATATCAAACACTGACTTTCCTCCATAACAGCCCTTTGTTCTTACTTATCTTGATTTTGTCTCTTAACATTATTATTACTATTTTTATTTACTTTATCCCCCCCCCCCCCCCCCCAGTCCTTCTGTTCTTGACCCATTTCTCTCTTCTTCCCCACCCTGCCCTCTCCTTCTATACCCCCCCCCCCCCCTCATCCCTTCCAACTCTCTCCTTCCTTCCCCCTCAATCCTTGCTGAACACTTTTCATCTTCTAGCAGTATTCACTTTTCAGCTTTTTGGCAGTGCTCACTTCCTCACTTCCCCATTTCTCCCTGCCCACTGTCACCCATTCCCACTTGTCCCTCCGAGCCAAGAAGGTTTCAAACCGAAGCGCCCTCATCCACCTCTTCCTCAAGGACCTGCTACCATAACCCAGGCAAGTTGTTTCATTGATCCAGGTCCTGCAGTCAACCAACCATTTGTGTATTTATTATTTTATACAGCTGAATAAGATCTCCTCTGAAATGTCTATATTTCAGTAATTTAAATATGACAGTTCTGTATGTTCCCAATCCTTAATTTTATGTATCAATCTAGTTGCCCTTTTTTGTACTCTCTCTATAGCTATGGATTGCCTCTTTAAGTATGGACTCCAAACAGTATTACCATATTCTAACATGGGTCGCACCACTGATTTGTATAAACACAGAAAAATATCTTTTTCAAGGAAATTAAAGGATCTTTTAATTATTCCAAGAGTTTTATTGGCTTTACTTATAGCACTTGAAATATGTGAATCAAATTTTAATTTTTTATCGAAAATCACACCTAAATCTTTCTCCTCCTCACATTCTGCGATCATGTGCATACTATTTTTACCTCTCATAGTATATATCTCATTTGGGTTATTATTTCCTATATGAAGTACTTTGCATTTGGTTTCATTAAAATATAAATTTTATTTATCTGACCATTCATTTAGTTTGTCAATATCATTTTGTAAGATTTTACTATTTCTAGTTGTTATATATTTTTGTATCATCAGCAAACATTTTGCAACAACTCTGTATGCCTTCAGGTAAATCATTTATAAAAAGAGTAAATAAAATAGGTCCTAAAATACTGCCTTGTGGAATACCACTTTGTACTTTAGCTTCTGAAGAATATTCCATACCAACTCTAACCTGTTGTGTTCTTGAGTTTAGAAAGTCCAACATTAAAACTGAAATGTACAGCAATGTGTACATGTGCTTGCATGTGCTGAACGTGAACAAACAAACATTACAAAACTAAGCAAACTTAAAATACCCAAAAGAATGTAGAAGTTTGAAGAAACGTAGCCGAGATGTAGTTCTAGCAATCACACTCACCATCATCCGTCCGCTCGGATACTTCCCAGGGATTGTCCCAAAATTTGTTAATAGTGATCGCCCTTGATTACTAGCCTAGCATGGCCAGTGTGTTGAGCACGATCTCACTGAAAAATGAAAATTCATGTCACTTGTGGCAGGGGCACTGAGCCTTTCGTAAGAGAAGAGTTATACGATAAACTTCACTGCACCATGGTAATTTTTGTTACAATTATTTATCTTCGGGATATAGCGCGGGGAAAGAAAAAGAAAAAAGAAGAAACAGGCAAGGGGGGGGGGGGGGGGGGGGGGGGGGGGACGGAACAAAATCGAGCATGATGCATCGTTACTACATGTTTACCAACGGGTTGATCCCGATTCAGAGCAGAAACCCGTTACTGGAGCAACGCTTTCACGGTCCATTTTCTCAAATCCTCATAACAGCGCAATCTTCGGCAATCTCCCCAAACACGGCAAACCCATCAGCAAAATGATGTTGGTCGTACAAAGGAAGAAGAAGAAATAGCCGTCAAGATGTCTACACATGGAGACGTGTAGGAGGAGGGAGGTGTGGGGAGAGGGGGGGGGGTGCCTAGCAGATTGGAGGCGAAGTGTTCCGGGTTTACAAAATGAAAATTAAAAAAAGCAGAAGAAAGAAAGTCCGGAGCAGGTACAATGTCCTTTGGCTGTTGTGGCACAAAGTGTGGGTCTTACCAGCAGGTGTGAGGCTTTTTGGGGAGGGGGGGGGGGAGGAGGGGGGAAGGAAGGGGGGGGGGGGAGAAGGGAGTGTCAGTAAGACAGGGTAACCAGACCTACAGACACCAACCACTAGTACCGGCCCCAACATGTTGAGCCAGGCCCACTCATTGCTGCACCAGCAAGAGCCAAGCAAGAGAATGGGGTGGGGAGGGAGAAGGGGCAGCAGATGTAGATAGGTATATGATGCCATTCTGCTTTGGAAAGATTCCAAGTATGGCATTAAAATGGTTTCATCAGGCAAGCAGGTCCACTATGTTACTGTGCGTGGGGGGAAACACTTTTTTTTAGTAGACCGTCCTGTGCATTAGTGTCTGGTACATGAGAAGATGCGACTGGTGAGTGTCATGGGATGGGATGGTGGTCTGCTTGGGGGGGGGGGGGGGGGGGCTTTGCGTCTATGTTGATGAAGCCTTTTCTTTCCGTAGAGTGTCCACAATCATCAAGTTGATTATTCTGACACTTTTGTGTGTATGACCGTTTTTAATCCCGCCACTAAGGCAGCCATACTCCAACTTCGGGGAAGGTGCATGCTATGTGTAACATGTCATCCATACTAACGGCCAAACTGGCCTTCTTCCGAAAGCTGGTGATGGGATTTTACATGTGTGCAAGATATGCGTGCATTCACACACAGAACCTCGGTCTATAGTCTCATTCAAAGGACTGTATGGGAAATGGAGTCAGAACCAATGTTAACTCTGAGGGAAAAATCCCCCTTTACCAAAACAGCCCGGTGGAGGTTCGAACCCCCAACCCCGAGATTACAAGTCTGGCGCTCTACCAACTGAGCTGTTCTGGCTTCCGGCCTTAGTGGTGCGTAAAGAAAATTGAGGAGAGGATGTCCAATCCATGGCCTGGAGCATATTGTCCACACTGGAGGTGTGCCTGTTGGATACTCACCTGGCCCCCACCCCCACCCCCCTTCTTTGACATTTTTCAAGGCAGGAGATGCCCTCTGACATGTGGGCTTTTACACAGGGTTGACATATTCCAAGATAGGGTGGGTGGGTCACCTGTAGGCCGCACGTTTGATTTTCTTATTGACTATCTTAGTAGGCCATATCCACATTTACCTCTGTGTACTCTTCTGCTTGAAGTACAGAAAAACATTAAAAAAAATCAATTTTGTTTAAAAATAGATCATTGCCACTGTAAAGAATAATCACTTTTCGCCTTTTTTTGTGATTGCAACTGTTCTTTCTTCTTTCAGACTAGTGTTGAGGATGGGAAAGTGTTCTTCACACTAGCAGACATCCACGGTGCTGACAGGGCTTCGGAGAGTTGCCAAAAGCAAATGTTTAACCTGAAGACTGTGGAGAGAATATTTGCCACCATGGTGCATTTTCCTACATCAGACATAAAAGGAAATGGTTCGAAATGTTTTTACAGTGGAATCTTTCAGTTATGACCTTCAGAAATTCTTACCAATTTCATCTTTAGTAATAGAAGTGGGGTTGGTGAGGAGGGGGGGGGGGGGGGGGGCTCATCTGTATTGGGAGATAAGTTTAGCATTTACAAAGACAAGAAAATGATTCATAGAGACAAGCCTTTTTTTTAAGAGAGAGTAATTAATTTTATTTCAAGGGTCATTATTGCGAGATTTCATTGGAGATAAGTTTAGCATTTACAAAGACAAGAAAATGATTCATAGAGACAAGCCTTTTTTTAAGAGAGGGTAATTAATTTTATTTCAAGGGTCATTATTGCGAGATTTCATTATACTTCCAAGAGGTTTTCTTCTTTTTTTTTTGGGGGGGGGGGGGGGGGGGGGGGGGGTTGGGGGGGGGGGGGGGGAGCATATTGATAATGTAAGCATTTTTTTTTTGTGCATGTTGGTGTGTGATGAGTTTCATCTTGATTTTATAAACAAGCTTGGAATGATTCAAGTACATGACTGTATAAATTAGATGAAGTTCATTAACTGTAAACAGGAAATACACTTTAAACAACATAATGCATGTTTTTTTGTTTGTTTGTTTCTTAACACCGGATAATTATCCAGTTACACTGAGCAATAAGACTTGCAACTCTGAGTTTTAAAATATGGCTTTTTGGGTGCTCCTGTTAGATAATGCTGTGACTTTTCCATTGGTGTTCTTGCCTTTTCCCAAATTTCACTCACTACAGTGTATGAGAGACTACATGATCATCTGATGTTTTACTTTTGAGATGATGAGTCAGGTTCTTAAGGTACTGGAGGATGTGTGGGGAAAGAAATGGATAGGAATTGTCATAGCAAAATGTAAGAAGAAAAATCAGTTACCCAACTAGACTGAAACTACATGACATAAAACAAACAAGCCTTTGTCCCATGAGCAGTTAAACAGTACAATTTAATTGGAAGAAAGCTTGTCAAATCAGATTCACTCAGGTACCTGTAGCTGTCGGTATTGTCCTCTTTGTGCATTCTCTCTCTCTCTCTTTGTCTCTCTCTCTCTCTCTCCCCCTCTCTCTCTCTCTCTGTCGCTCTCTCTCTCTCTCTCTCTCTCTTTCTCCCCCCCCCCCCCCATATTTTCCTCTTTGTGCATGTTTTGTTTTCTATCCACCACCACCCCCACCCCCCACTCTCTTTCTGTGTGTGTGTCTCTCTCTGTCTCTCTCTCTCTCTCTCTGTCTCTCTCTCTCTCTCTGTCTCCTGTCTTCTCTCTCTCTCTCTCTCTCTCTCTCTCTCTCTCTCTCTCTCTCTCTCTCTTTACTGTGATCATATTTAACCACAAGTAATAATTTTAGGGTCATTGATTAAATGTTTTATTTTTTCTGTGCAGGAAAAGTGAAGTTTTTGCACGCATTGAAAGACAGAGTCCTGGCCCACACCAGTTTAACAGAAGCTGTGGATAGTGCACTTAAGTTGATGCTTATGCCAAAACAACACACGGGTCAGTGGACCCAAAGCGATGACCCCAAGTCTGGTCAACCCTCCAGCGCTGGTGCTCTGCATAAATCTCCTGTTGAGACTGAACAAGAATCAATTGTGGAGGGAGGGATGCATTTGACTCCCCAAAATGGAAGCTGTGATGACTGCACACATGATGCGCAACATAAACACCCTGTGTACCAGACTACTAGTGATGGTGCTGGAGACAGCCATTGTGGTGAACATGGTAAATATCTGTTTACCCAAATCTCAAAGAAAGATTGTCAGTCAGGAAAGAGAGTGTTGCAGGCTAGCAGCAGCTGCTGTGAAAGTGTTCCTACATCTCAAACCCGTTCCACAATCAGTCATTCTAATCCAAAGACAAACAGTCAGGGAGCAGGTTTACTCAATGCCTGCAAAGATGATTGTCTGGCTGGACCACCTATGAAGTCAAGGCGACGTGATTCCATGCAGACTGCTGTGTGCATTGACGGTGAAGACATTGAAGAGCATGCAGAAGAGAGTAGTGTAAGAAGGGCAACAGAGCAACAGAGGCCTTTTGCAGATGCTCAGAATGAGGAGGCAACTCTGTCCTTCAGGTTTTCTGTGAAGTGTGGTGGATGGTGTAAGAAATGGCTGCAACCTCAGGTGAACACTTGGATAAAGAAACGCTTTCTTTCCCTCATTGAGAGAGAGAGAGAGGAGAGAGAGTGTGTGTGTGTGTGTGTGTGTGTGTGTGTGTGTGTGTGTGTGTGAGAATGATATATTGATGTTAGGGAGTTGGGGTGGTGAGGTAAGCAAGGATGGGAAATGCTGAAGTGTTAGTATATGTATTTATGTATGGGAATGAATGTAAAAGCTGTTTGTATTGATTTTTGTTGTTATAGCTTTTGTTTAAAAAGTGCAACAGATATTAACAAATCTCCACTAACGAAGCCTGGATATTTGTGTTGTCCAGTTGATTCTAGGCAAAGATTGTTTTCTTTAAAAAGTTTTTATATCTTAAGCAATATTTCATTATTACAAAACTGGCATTTTCTGGAAAATTATGATCAGTTACAGTTATTTCTTAATACATTAATAAAAGATATATTTGAAAGATATTTATCCAACCTTGCAACAAAAATAACTTTCATTTTATCAAGATGAGACCATTTAATGCTATTTTTAGCATGAGGAGTGGATATAAATACACATCCTACTAAGTATAGAACAAAGATTTGGCACATATAAATATATTTTGTCAAATATAGCCAGTAAGAGTTTATCATTTATGGTGGATCAAGCAAATGGAATCTGCTTGTTTCTGTTTCCACAGTTTCCTTTGTGACTGGAGTCAAACAGAATTTGTTGACTGGAGTCAAACAGAATTTGTTGACTGGAGTCAAACAGAATTTGTTGACTGGAGTCAAACAGAATTTGTTGACTGGAGTCAAACAGAATTTGACCATGCTGATAAATGGGGAAATCCAAGATTGAATTGGCCAATGAAATGCATTATCATCAAGATTGAATTGGCCAATGAAATGCATTATCATCAAGATTGAATTGGCCAATGAAATGCATTATCATCAAGATTGAATTGGCCAATGAAATGCATTATCATCAAGATTGAATTGGCCAATGAAATGCATTATCATCAAGATTGAATTGGCCAATGAAATGCATTATCATCAAGATTGAATTGGCCAATGAAATGCATTATCATCAAGATTGAAGTGGCCAATGAAATGCATTATCATCAAGATTGAAGTGGCCAATGAAATGCATTATCATCAAGATTGAATTGGCCAATGAAATGCATTATCATCAAGATTGAATTGGCCAATGAAATGCATTATCATCAAGATTGAAGTGGCCAATGAAATGCATTATCATCAAGATTGAATTGGCCAATGAAATGCATTATCATCAAGATTGAAGTGGCCAATGAAATGCATTATCATCAAGATTGAATTGGCCAATGAAATGCATTATCATCAATCATGTCAACACAAAATGATGATTAATATTTTGAACAAGTGCGGGTTAAAATGTGTTAAGTGTCAAGCAGATTAGTCAGAGAAAGGAGGTCTCTCTTTGAACTACAACTTGCTGGCGGTGTGTGCACCCTTTTCTCTTCTGAGGGAAGCTGGTGGTGAGGTACAGACAGTCTTCTACCACCTGTCCACTTCCCTTCGCATGCACACACGCACGCATGCCACACCACACCACACCACACCACAACACACACACACACACACACACAACACACAAACCTTCCCCTCTCCTTCATCCTTCCCATTCCTTCCACACGCCCTTCCCGCTTCCTCCTCCGCATCACATTCCCTTTCATTGAGCATGGGATCTGAGTCGGAAACAGGCGAAGTGTTTCCACTTCTTTTAGTTGTCTTTTCTTTTTGCATGAGATGTCGGTCTGTGTCTTGCAAACTGTGTCGCAGCGTTTGGCCAGGGAGCTAGGAATCAGGCTGACAGTCATGACAGGATGGGCGGTGAATCTTCACTCACCAGATATAGAGGTACAACATTTTATTTTTACTCTGTTTTCCTGACTTGTATTGTGCTGCGTTATGTCTTTCTCTATAACAGATTTCTTCCTGTTTTTTGTTGTTGTTTTTTTTGTAAGGGAGAGTAAAATATTAAAGTTCAGGAACCACTCTGTTTTGTTGTCTTTTTTTTTTTTTTTTGTCTTTGTATGTGTTTGTTTATCACTCTCAAGACAGCCTCCTTCTTGTCACAGGTTGTATTTGAGTGCTGAATGTTTGCTGTACAAGGGACCTCAATTGATCTTTTCACCTGAAAGATCGCTGAGACGGGTGTCCCTCAGACCATTTAAGAGTAGATAGGGGGAGAAAAAAAAACATGTCCCATACAGGACTCGAACTGTGAATCTGAGATCTCTTTGTTGTTTTTAGGCTTGTGCATTAATCACAGGACCACCAAGGTATTACATTCTGCTTGTCTGTTAAGCCCTTTCTATTGATGTTTGTTCACTAGAGGTAGGACTTGACATGGAGTTTGACCACAGTTTTTGAGCGGAACCATCTTTGGGTGCCATCTTTGGGTTATTAGTCCATGCATTGTTGTGAGTGTGACATTATGCTAAGTTCTTGTACATTTTCATGTTGTGTAAAGCACTGGTCAGTCTACTTCTGTGTAAAAAACCTACGTTACAAACACTGATTTTTTTAATGACATTTTTAAGGTTTCATTTAATTTCTAGCTAGAGGTTCAGTTGAACTTCCTTAGCTTCAGAAAGCCATGTGTATGTTGCTTTATAATGGAAAATGCTTTATAACGGAAAACTGTAATATATCAGTTACATCAGCCTTTCACATTTTGTGAATAATGATAATAGTAATGATAATGAATACTTATATAGCGCCTATTCTCAGCTAGAGACCAAGCTCTAAGCACTTTACAATCAACACTCGTTTACACACCGGGCTGCCTACCTGGGTAGTGCCGACTGAAGAGCTGCCAGCTGGCACTTCATTCAGTCGTTTCCTGTGTCATCCAGTCAATATTGTTCAATATCGTTCACTCAGTTTCCTTACTTCCTTCATTCTTTCCATTTCTCACTCGGGGTGCATGCTATGTGTAACGTGTCATCCATACCAACGGCCTACTCTTCTGAAAGTTGGTGATGGGATTTTACGTGTGTGCAAGGTATTATGTGTGCGTTCACTTCGGTTTATAGTCTCATTCGAAGGACTGTATGGGAAGTGGAGTCAGAACCAATGTTAACTCCGGGGGGAAAATCCCTCTGTACCGAAATGCCCCGGCGGAGATTCGAACCCACAACCCCAGGATCACCAAGATTACGAGTCCTGCGCTCTACCAACTGAGTTATTCCGGCTCCCTAATCAGAATCTGATGTGCACATTGCTCTTGTTTGTAGGTTGGTTGGTTGGTTTTCTTTTTTATTTACATTGTGCTGATATTTGTGTTTTTCATGTGTATGACACCTCTCACACTTGATACCAACATCAGTCGATCAATCAGTTAGAGAGAGTGTCGAGGAAAAGAGTGGCACTTAGACGTGTTCAAAGTTGAAGTCAAGTTTAGCACGGCTCAAAGACTGCCAGCCTGTGTTCCAAAGAAAGGACTTAAACACTGAAATATGCTCAGGTTGAGTTAAGTGACTGGCACTCTGGGGAGGTTGGAGGGGGGCTAGCTTCACTATGCATCATGAAATTACATGGCAAAAAGACACCAGGTCTTTTTTGTCTTTTCTAGTCACCTGCAGGCAAACTGGGTGATAGAGATCAGAATTTTCATGTAAGTGAAAAAAAAAAGGCGCTAGGAGGAAGGTGTATATTTTTCTAAAACAGATGTCATGTTTACAAATGTTTGCAAATGTGCTGTATCAGTTATCCTATTTCAGATTTGCCTACATGTTAATGATGACTTTGTGACTGCTGGAATACCTTTGACAAGGTAAAACGAGAAGTGTGTGTGTGTGTGTTTATGTGTGTGTGACATCGCACTAAAATGTTAGTGTTTGGAGTAAGCCTTCATTATTATCATGTAATAACTAACAGGCTCTCAAAATCATCATTACATTTTGATGATGCTGGAAAATATTCTATTTTAGGAAAACAAAATTTGATGTTGTGTACAATGAAAAAGTGGATGTGGACAAATATATTTACATCATCTTGTTTCTCCTGGCGAATCTACTGGGCTTAAGCCATAATAGAAATAATAACATTGTGAGATTGAATAGTGTTAGAGATTACATTGTGTATGCCAGTTCGTGCACTTCTGAGTGCTTGTACTTGATGGCTGAATCTGCGAGTGAGCACCTGTCTTCATCAGTATATTCATGGTCATGTATAGAAGCAGGATGGTGTGAATATGTGTACCTGTGCATTTGACGTAAATTTTTTTTTTTTTCACACCAGCTGTATTATCACAACACACACACACACACACACACACACACACACACACACACACACACACACACACACACACACACATTCATTCTCTCTCTCACACATGCACACACATTTACTCATTTACACACACACAGATGGATGCGCGCACACACACACACACACACACACACACACACACACACACACATGGATGGACACACACACACACATACATATGTACACAACACACACACACACACACACACACACACACACAGAGACACACACACACACACAGCCACTCACTCATATGCACACACAATATTGATTACTGCTTTGGATCGATGCATGGATTAGGCTTCTCAAGTCTTGTCCCTGAAGGCCCTCTTCCCCAATCTTTCTTCACTAGTTTAGTTACTCAGATATTTATCTAGTTTTAACATCTGTGTTTTGTTGCCCATCGCTTTGTAGATGTGATGTTGCATTTATAGACTACTCTGCACTTATCGACATCTCCTCAGTGAAATTAAAACTGAACTGCTCATTCATGCCAGAGTTTCCAATTCTTTGTAGTGAAGAGGATGGGATGGAGCATTTGACGACAAACCTTGATTTTTTTTTTTTTTTTAAAGAAAAAAAAAGAAAGAAAATAAATATACCGGAGGACAATGTGAGGATAAGATAAGATAATGTTGCTTATAGCCCAGCCGACCGCAAGGGGCCACATCAGGGCTGTGACAATGTGAGGTGAATGGGGGGAAAAAAATTGGTATACACCACACATACATAAAACAAATCAATGACATTTTATGATTGATTTCGTTTTGCTATTGATGTGAAGTTTTTGTCATTTAAGATTCTGAGTGACTTATGGTGGTGTTTTCTGTGGTTTGATCGGCAGTGTTTCTCAGAACACACAGCAAGAGCTCAAGAAGGCATAAACATTTTCTGAAGATAGTATTCCTGGGATACAGAAATTTTCGGCCATAACCACAGTCCAGTATGTGTGTTTGATTATCTACATTCCTATTGCTATTTTGTCTCATGAGAGTGGAGCAGATCGGGACAGACTCATTTTATTTTTCAGCTTTTTTTTGTACTGATGAACTGTCCCAGTTGTGAGGAAATCTCTGTTTGGAGGAAAGTGCTATCACATTGTTTCCTCTTTGCAACAGGTTTATCTCTCTCTGTGACTTTATAAGTTGACAGAATTGTGTAAATTTGCAAAATAAAGATACACTAACTGGGAGTAATAATTATGTGACTGGGAGTAAGAAAGACAGGGTGAAAGGTGTTCTGAGCTTCTGGTTTTAAGACAAATTATGTGAGTGAATTGAGTTAGGAAAGGAGGAATAGAGGTGTACAGTATGACTTTTGATGACTTTATTTTGTGGTTATTGGTGACATAAGTTGATCATTTGAATATGACACACCGGTTTATTGGCGAGGCTTAAAAGTCCCCTTGAATACGACAGGGAGCAAAATTGGTGAGCTCCCCTCCCTTTCCACCGTCCTGCCGGCGGGTTTTTCGGGGATAGTGGGACCTCATGCGGGTTGTTTATAAACCTGTCCACCTGCCGGTAATTTCTCCTAGCAGCACTGCCGGACATGTTTAGATAAAGCTAGTGCTGGCTTCCCCCTCCCCTGAGAAAGTTTCTGAGTTTCCTGGTTTTATATTTCATAAGTACGGGTGGTAGTTTTGCTTCGTCTCACTTTGTTTACATGTGACACTCCAAATGTCACGTTTGTCATCATCTGTCTGTTGCAGCACGGACTGAAGTTCAACCCTTGACTCTCATGAAAATCTGTGTTCAATTCTTCATACAACAGTATATAATAGTGAATATTTTTTTAGATGTAAGAAAAACCAAAGTTGGGTTCAAATAAGTACCTCTTTTATTCTGAAATTTCCCCAGAAACCCGAGAATGAAAGGAGTACTACAGTAAGAATTCAGGGAGGAAGGGAAGTAATGACAGCCTGTATTCAGTACTCAAAGAGTTAGACAGAGAGGTTTGTTTTAGAAAAGTTACAGGATCCAGAAATTAAATTTCACTGCAAAAGCGAACCTTACAAGAATTAATGAATTGATTTTTTTTTTTTAGCTTATGAAGTCAGAGGGAGATACATTGGGGTTTTTTTTGGTTATTATGTCTTCAAAGTAATTTAGCTCTTTATTACACAGAATCACACAGATGCAAGCTATCTGCGTTTTGATTGTTAGGGAAAGAGTGCGTGCTTGTTTGTGATTTCACATTTTATTAGTCACACTCTGTGCATAAAGTATTTTTTTATGATAAGCAAACTTTGGGACCGTTCATATTGGACAGAGAAGTCAAAATTTCTGCCAGAGTGACCAAAGGACCTTCATTTTAAAATCCAATCAAGAACATTGAGAGCGATTAAAGAATGAAATGGTAGCATCTTCTGTTTGTCTGCAGATTGCCCTTGTCCAAAAGAGATTATATCCAGGATGCAGGCCTTCGTTCTACTGTGTCTTGGATAATGGCACGACAGGCTGACATACAGGTGGGTAGCAAACTGCTGGATAATGGTGCGACAGGCCGACATACAGGTGGGTAGCAAACTGCTGGATAATGGTGCAACAGGCCGACATACAGGTAGGTAGCAAACTGCTGGATAATGGCATGACAAGCTGACATACAGGTGGGTAGCAAACTGCTGGATAATGGCACGACAGGCTGACGTACAGGTGGGTAGCAAACTGCTGGATAATGGTGTGACAGGCTGACATACAGGTGGGTAGCAAACTGCTGGATAATGGCACGACAGGCTGACGTACAGGTGGGTAGCAAACTGCTGGATAATGGTGTGACAGGCTGACATACAGGTGGGTAGCAAACTGCTGGATAATGGCATGACAAGCTGACATACAGGTGGGTAGCAAACTGCTGGATAATGGAACGACAGGCTGACGTACAGGTGGGTAGCAAACTGCTGGATAATGGTGTGACAGGCTGACATACAGGTGGGTAGCAAACTGCTGGATAATGGCATGACAGGCTGACATACAGGTGGGTAGTAAACTGCTGGATAATGGCACGACAGGCTGACATACAGGTGGGTAGCAAACTGCTGGATAATGGCACGACAGGCCGACATACAGGTGGGTAGCAAACTGCTGGATAATGGCATGACAGGCTGACATACAGGTGGGTAGCAAACTGCTGGATAATGGCACGACAGGCCGACATACAGGCGGGTAGCAAACTGCTGGATAATGGCACGACAGGCTGAAGTACAGGTGGGTAGCAAACTGCAGAGGAAAACTCTGCTGTACTAGCCAGAATTCTAAGACCCATTTCAATGACTAGCATTGGATCTTTTATGATAAACATACCATACATAGTATTTGAAGCTTTCTGTACACTGTTTAAACAATTGTTGACCTGATTTGTGGTGAGACATTAGTGCCTTTTTTTTTTTTTTTGTTCCCCCCCCTCCCCCCAAAATCAACTAATTTTGGCTGTTCTTGCACCACCATATTGCAGCATGAGTAAAGGCTGAATTTCAAATGCTGTTGCTCTCTTCGGGGAACATTCAGGGAATATCTTCAGTGTATCAAACATAAAGTAAAGCGGGCACACACACACACCACACACACACACACACACACACACACACACACACACACACACTCACACCTATGTATCCATGCACCCACACACACTCACACAAAATAAAAGGTACACATACCTTCATGCTTCAGTATCTTTTTAAAACATTTTTAGTTATGGCATTAACATCTGTAGTTCAAAAGTTGTGGAACAACATATTATTCACCCCATTATATAAAGAAAATTCACAGACTACCTGTTGTCACGTGTCCAGCCAGGTCACTGTGTGCTGGACCCTATGTGTGGAAAGGCCACTATTCTGATGGAGGCAGCAAAGGAACACCCACAGGTAGGACCCTTTCCTGGGGCTAAGGTCTACACCATGTACATCCATGCACTCTTCACTCCATTTTCAGCCATAGACCACAGCGTGTATCATTTGATAGATTCTATTGTTCAGCTTTTATTCATTGCCAATCAATTAATCTGATTGAAAAGTACAAAACATATCTCCTGAACACACAAGCATGCTCATACACTAATGCTTGCATATAGGTTCACATGCTCAATGTTTCAGATGTGTCTCAGAGCAAGATGTATTTATAGAAAACTAAAGGAGAAGTATACCTCCAGCAAGAATGTTCAGAGCTATGGATTGAACTGAAAGAAATCTATTCTGGGCGGCCAGTGGACTGACATGACTAGGCCTATGAAGTCTTCTAAAAAAAATGTCTATGCCTGAAAGTACACATAGGATGGGGGTGTTCACACCATTCCATCCAGTAACAGCGATGTGGCAGTGCCAAAAGTTTCACTGGCATCGTCGTCATGGACTCTTAAGTCTTTCAGATGAGTTGGAAGCATACAAAGGGGGCATATACTCATAGTCCTGTGCAGTCATCTGATGCAGAGGAGCCAAGGTCAAGTTGTTTTACATTGAGCAAGTGTTTTTGTTTGTTACTGACTTGGTGACTAACAGTTTTGTGGCTTGCAGCAAAAAATGAGTCAAGTATAGTGACTCTCACAGAATTTGTGATCATTGTTCAAATTGCATACCTCTACAGCAGATTATCAGCATGTGATGAGACTTCTGGAAAGTTACGTTTTCTAACCCATTGTTACGGTTTTTCTCCATGTGTTTTTTTTAGCTGCAGAGCGAACTATAAACCTGTTTCCATGCACACACTCTTTCCCCCTTTCCTTCATCCTTCCTTCCCTCCCCCCATTTACACACACTCACAAATAATCTGAGGATGATGACAGTAACTATTATTCTTAGCGTCATTACTACATTGATGTTCTTTTTCAGTCAGAGCAAGAAGTTTGTGTGTTTCTTAAAACCCAAATGACATTTCTCTGCATTATACAGTCTTTCAGCTGTCATTTCCAGAGAAATTAACGCAGAATTGTTGACGCTACTTATCACCATTTCTCCTGCATCAGTTAGTTTCCCAAATGAAGTGTTTTTGTCAGTTTTACATATGTGAAGCACTTGTGACTTCAGTCTTAAGGAAAAGTGCTCAACAACTCTTCTTTATCGATTGATGATTGTGAAAATCCACATACACATTTCTGTAAAGCATGATGGTTTTAGGCAGTGCTCTTTGCTGGCAGGTGACTGGATTTCTGGGGTGTGACCTTGACCCTCGTCAGCTGCAAGCTGCTGACAGCAACGTGAAGCGTGCCCAGCTTTGCCAGTCTGTGCAGCTCCTTCAGGCAGATGCTCTGAGTAAGGAAACAGCAGGAAGCACTTGTTGTCTCATTATGTTTGGTTATGTTTTGTCAGCTGAGTACAGTGTGTGTGTCTGTGTATATCTGTGTGTGTGTGTTGAGAATGATGATTGAGAATTCCATTGTGGTCTGAAACCACAAGTCAGCACTATATCATTCCTTTCATATTACAACCTGGTGTCTACCAGGCCCAAGAGATACAGACACCTGCAGCATTTGTCAGGAATTCCAGTACCATTCTTAAACCTAACTATGGGACCACAACGGCCAGTGAACATGGATGTTAACAAGCGCTTTGCCATATCGGCAGCTGCATACTGTTTTGGTGGCTTTCTCCGGCTCCAGAAAATGAAGAGTTTTATACTTGGAGCTGATTTTGGCTAGAGGCAAACCCTGTATAACATTACATCTCAAAAGAGTATTTTAATGCTGTTACATGCACAAATCGTACATGAAAATTCTTCCGAGCATTTATTTTCCAACAGACCTTTTCGAAGTACGTCAGAATTTATTCAGTATGCATGATTGTATTTAGCTGTTGTTCCACATCAAGAAATGATTTTGAGCATGTGCATTGATTAGTGGTGCAAACTTACATGCAGATGTCCACTTTTATGATGCATATTCAAAGTGAAATCAGAGTAATATTGTGCTACTAGCAACCAGTGTAGTCTCAACCTGACATCTTAGACACGCATTTTTAAACAAGAAATAGTGACTTCTCCCTTCTCGAGTTTGTCCTGTTGTTCATACAATGTAGGTATCAAACATACAAATGCACAGATAAATGTGTTTACCATCATCATCTTGTAATTTTGTCAAGTTAAAAGAAAGATGCTGGGGAACGAACAAGAGAAAATAATTCAGCGGTTCTGCATTCTCTGGAAGCATGTGAACAGGGCCAGTTTGTTGCTCAGAATTGTTATGTGAACCGCAGCTGTTGCATGTCACTGTGTCTGCAACGCCTCAAGTAACACAGTATCTTTTGGATCATTCTACATTTCTAATCTTCACCCACATCTTCTTCATTGATGCATATTTGAGAATGTACATCAATGTTAGTTCTCTCAAAATATCCACCTCATGCAAAACATCTTTTTCCTCCTCAGCGTGCCCCGTCACATTGCATTTCCTCATTCTTGGTTGCCTTTTTTTTTTTTTTTTTTTTCAGTTAGAGGTGTAGGAATATGGCAGTGTCACACTTTTGACTGCTTTTTCATGAGTGAAGCCGAATGTAGCCTTTAAATGAGCATCAGTGTTTCACTGGTTATGCCAGACTTTCCTGAAAAGTTTCATTCATGGTATGCGTGGCAAGATCAAGTTAGAGCATGACAGAAAACCCCACTGTGCATGTAACACAGCAGTAGCCGACTGCAACTGCCTTGAATGCTTGTAGTCAATTCTCAGGCAGCCAGCTGTGGCCCAAGTGAAGGCAAGCAAGTTAATGCAAGTCTCATAGTGTGGATTTTAGCCCAAGGATAAAAAAGGGAGGATAATGTGGTGTGTGTGTGTGTGTGTGTGTGAAAACATGTATACCTTTTTAAAAGACCATGGGGTGTGTTGGCAAAATAAGGAATGTTAGCCATATTCGTTACACATTAGCTATATATTACCTGTATATAGCTATATACTAAGTATATTTATGAGGTTTTAAGATCAAATCTAACTTACGTAACACTGAACATGACATGCTACACCTCGTTTGTTTCAGACCTGCCCCTCAGAGCTGGCAGTGTGGACAGGATTGTGTGTGACGCGCCATTTGGAAACAAGTTTATGGCAGGATCTGGCTCACTGTCCCAATTCTATGGACATTTGATGCTGGAAATGCTTAGGTAGGAACAGAAGTGATTTCAGCCGTGTGTGTGTGTGTGTGAGTGTGTGTGTGTTTGTGTGTGTGTGAGTGTGTGTGTGTGTGTGTTTGTGTGTGTGTGTATTCATATTTATATATGACACCTATCCATGCATATATGCATGCACATATACGCTTATACACAGACAATCAAATGCCTCTTCCCTTCCCTTCTCCCAGTCCCATTCCTCGCACCCTCTCTTAACAGTCAATGTATCTAACACTCCTCACTCTCCATATGCACCCAGACACTCACATGCGCATGCGCACACACTTGCACAAATGCATGCAAACAACACACTGATACAAGCGGATTCAAGCTGAAAGAGAGTGCGCCAATCAAAAATGTCCATGTCAACAATTGGCAAGTAGATGTTCTTCAGCAAACAAAACTCTCCATATACTGTCAACAGGCTGCTGACTCCAGACGGCCTTGCTGTTCTGCTCACAAGTCAAGAACTCCAGCCTGTAGTTCAAGAAAACTGCCAGGCTGCCACTGACTGTGATGTGCCTGTGCCTGGGGATCGAACACCTGCTGCACATCAGAACCATGCCGATCCTGGCAGGTTGCAGGCACCCGTGCCACTGCCAGACCCAGCTGTTTCTGTGTCAAGGGAGTCAGCGGCACAGGGTATACAAGAGTGGGAGATACCCCAAGAGATCCACACCCTCACACCACCCTGCCTTCAGACTGTTTGTGAAGAGAACGTGGCACATGTCACAGAACCATCACCAATCGACGATCCCAAGCTCAGGACTGTGGAGGAGCAGCCATCACACGGAGATCGTCACTCAGACTGTGATTCATCCCATCAAGAAACTGCCCTGCAGAGTTCATCCTGCGCAGGGGTGGTCAGCACAGACAGCGTGTCAGCAGCTAGAACTGAGAACAGTCGGTTTTCTCTCCTGTCAGCTCACTACATGAAACTAGGAGAAACACATGCGTATATGCTGGTTTTACAGAAGTCGGTGTACAGTGGGATGAATGCTAGTTGTTGATTGCTTTCTGAACGTAGTAGCGCCTACTGAATACTACAGTGGTTTTTGTAAGGTAGTAATGGCTGCTGAAGGCTGAAAATTCTACCTTACTGAGACCAGAAGTTAAAGCTGTTGTTGGTGAACCAGAAGTTAAAGCTGTTGTCGGTGAACCAGAAGTTAAAGCTGTTGTCGGTGAACCAGAAGTTATAGCTGTTGTCGGTGAACCAGAAGTTATAGCTGTTGTCGGTGAACCAGAAGTTAAAGCTGTTGTCGGTGAACCAGAAGTTAAAGCTGTTGTCGGTGAACCAGAAGTTAAAGCTGTTGTCGGTGAACATGTCACATCTGATATCTTTCAGTGTATGATTACACTCTGGCTCCCATTTAATTAAAAAAAAAAAAAGCTGTTTTTTTTACTTTATGTATAAATAAAAGTGGTAAAGTGTGTATTCCTTGTTTTGTAAAAAAATGGCAGGATGACATGGAAGACTAAAGAAGTCTGAAAAATGTTAAGTGATCAGAGTGTTACCACACACACATGCATGCTTATTCACACATGCATGAAAGCACCTGTAAATGAGTGTGGAGGCATGCATGAACTATGTATGTCGCAGTGGAAACATCCTATCCGACTTGCCAATGATGTGACCAAATATCTTGAACCCCTCTTTTGCACCCACCACTTGCCCACACCACCTCCATTCCCACCCCTGTTTCCCTAGCCTGCCTCCCACAAGTTCACAAGCTGTTTTGTCCATGAAGGAAAAATATTTTGTTGTGACACATTGCAATATCGCATCATAAAATACAGTGTAAAATACAATAGAATAAGATCAAATTAATAAGCTTCTTTAAACAACAAATTTAAGAAAAATGCAGGACAATATTCGTGCACACAACATGCATGTGCACAATTACATGTCTTTGCAGTAAAGTCCCTTCAGATGTATCAGTTGATAGATGAAACTGGCCATGTACACAACACCCTTGACACAGACACACAACTTGTACATTTATCATTTTTGAAAAAACAAAGTTATCCAGCCTGTTGTAATGCATGTCATTGATGCTGAAACACTCACTGATGCTGAAACTCTGTACCATGCTTGCAACATCAGTCATCACACTTACATCTGGAACGGGTGAGTACCAGCCTAGTGTGTGGTTTCTTTGCCTATGAACATATGAAAAACACAAATTGCTGGCATTGGTGTTGGCAGGTGATAAAAGCTTTAAAGAGGACACTGAGAGCTCATCCTGATTGTTGTTTCTGTTTCCTTGGAAACTGAACCAAAAGCAAAGTTTGATGTTCGTTCTCTGTGGGGAATCCTGAATCAGTGAATGTGTGGCGTTGGGAGTCATTCCACAATGAGCTCAGCATTGAGGATGAGACAAGTGTTTTGCACACACATGGACACATGTATCTAGCTGTTTCCATCATTTTTTTTTTAATTAAAAAGTGATTTACCATTTTATATTTATGACTTTCTTTTTTAATGTAACTGAAACCATAACTGAAAAAAGAATATCTCAGTTGAGGGTCATTATACCAGGCGAGTGAGTCAGTGCATCGGCTTTTATGAACATCACAAGACGATCATGTCAGCACACCACATGAATGTGGACAAAATCCTGCCTTGAAAAAGCCTACAAATCAAATAAATGAACTCAGAACTGGTGTTGCGACCTCTGTTAATACTAAGGTAACTTCTGTAATCCTCAGAACACCTGCTTATAGTAAGGTGACTCCCGTGACACAAGTTCTGTTGATAGCAAGGTCAATGGTGTAGATAACTTTCAAATCTTTGAATTCGAGGCAACTCCAAGAACATTTTTTGCTGGTAAAAAGTTTCCAGAACTCAGAACAGTTGAAGAGAAAAAAAAAAATCTTTTTTTAGTTCAGTCAACTTCTATGGCATCCACAGCTAAAACCTTGCACTGTCTTTTTCGTGTGTTCATATTATTCATATTGTTGATATTGCTGAGGCCATTTTAAGATGTTTGTTTGCGTTGAAAATGGAATCAAAACATCACTAAATCCTTTAACCTTTACCAGCCGAGCCATCCAGTAGTGGACGACAGGATTTCTCTCCCTTGAGCCGAGTCATCCAAGTCCGGACGATGGACAGACAGCAGTACATTCTGCTGTGTCGTCCACAATCAGACGATGGGAACATAAAAAATTCCTACTTTCCATGAAATGATCCAAGGGAAATAAGCTCTGTAACTAGTCTTGGGGATGTTGGAACGAGTTGTAGACCATACTTTCAGTGGCCTACTGTGAACTTGGCTGACGCCAGGAGCTTTGAAACAAAGAAACTGGCGGCACCGGCACGTGGCGCGCGGCACTTATTTCCTGTGCCAGAAAAAATGTCGGTCAGACGAAGGGGTGGTAGCGATTTGTCGCTCAATGAAGCGCTTGAAATCATATTACAAAGTGGATCCGGTGATGAGGGGAGTGATAGAGAGATAGAAAACTTTGAAAGAGAATAGGAAAGTGAATTGTTTGAAGATGCAGCCATCCCTTCATCTTCCGATTTGGTGTTGTAAAAGAATGGAATAGAATGCAAAGCATTTTTTCTACTTGTCAGACATGTTTTTCAGCGCACAGTCGTGTGTACACATTGAAAGTAAATGATTTGAAATTACTATGTTCGATTAGTTGAGTGTTTGTTCTTTCCTGTGACACCTAACACAAGACCGTCAGTTGTTGTCTAGCTACCATAAAAATAAATTAAAAAGTGGCCAAATATGTGCGTCGGCAGGGAATGAGCGCTGTGCGTGAGCGTGAGGCAGCAGGGAATCGTGCCGTCTGTGCCGCCCTCGGCTGGATAGTATT
Organism: Conus canariensis; assembly: GCA_033310375.1. Taxonomy (NCBI): domain Eukaryota; kingdom Metazoa; phylum Mollusca; class Gastropoda; order Neogastropoda; family Conidae; genus Conus; species Conus canariensis. The sequence continues at coordinate 25,640,913 of CM065723.1, forward strand.
AAAGCCCCCCACCTCTCTCTCACTCTTTCTTCTTCAAGTGTTACAATGATCATTTTTACATCGACACTTCATGTAAATTAACTTTTCTTTCCTTTTTATGTTTTACATTTCATGTTATTGAATGCAATAGAAAAAAAAAAAGCAGGAAAAGCTTAGCATTGATGATCAGGTGGGGAATTTCTTTCGTGCAGACAGGGAGCAAGATTAAGAAAATGCAAGTGTAGATAGATTACAAGTTCGTTTTCAGACACTTCTGCAATTCTGGACATGTATATTCTGTTATTAAAACAGGAGATTCTGCTTGCCTGTGCCAAATAAAATTGCATATTGATATTGATTGCTCCCTGCAGACCGACTTGCTAAGGCTGCAAGAAGATGAATGTGAGTGTGGTTGTGTATGAGACGGCTGGATCATGTGGTGTGTGAGTAATGCCACCGAGATGATACAGAAGATGAGACGGCCAAAGAGAGAGGCAGAGGAAAGAAGAGGATGGAGGAGGATTGACTGTAGCAAGTGCCCTAATAACCCTGGGTTTGGTTGCTTTATCATCAGTTATCAAGGTGGTCTCTGGATTTCAACTAATGTTTCCCCCCTCTCCCCTCTTTTTGTTTAAGTTTTCTTTATGTCTTTATAAATGCAAGTCACTATTAAACACTGACATCCAAACACTTACAACCAACACAATTGTAATTCGATTCTTTTCAGTTTATTCACTCAAATCATCAGGAGCAGAAACATTAATATATACATGTATACATAAGAATACATGGCTCCATTGAGAACAACCAATTTCTGAATATAGCTTGGGGGGAAAGTCAACAAACATTTAAAAAAAGAAAAAAATTCATACCCAAGCATTCCATCACGGCAACCAATTTCAGTTGCAGAAACCCATATTGCAATACTATGGCTGCCAACCTTTGTAGAGTCCACCTTCAGAAATTGGGCAATGAAGCCGGAAGTTCGGCTTTGAACAGTACAATGATTCTTAACTGATTCATGGAGGACTGACAAAGAAATCTTAGTTCCCAAAACATACACTTGTTGGCATTTGAAGAAACTGTTTCACTGAACTAAGCAATATTTTAATTTGCCTTTCTAGAAATAATCCCTGCGGTCTGAACCTTATTTCTTTCATTCCAAAATCAAGGATTTTAATTACTAAATCAGGGATTTGGGGATGATTTTCAAGACAGAAACTCATGAAAAAAAAGGATGGATTGGCAGCTATAAGTAAAACATGTACAAAAATATATAGTCTTCAAGTCATTCTACTTCTTTCCTCACAAATCAATTGCAAAACACACACACATACACACGCACTGTGACACACACAAATATAGGTAGGCTCTGGTTTACATGTAATAGCAGCCTTCCTTTTTAATATCACAATGCAATGCACATGTTTGTGTGTGTGTGTGTGGGGGGGGGGGGGGGGGGGTGCATGTGTGCACGCATGCCTTTGTGTATGTGTGTGTACATGCAACCCAGTTTAAAGAACCATTTCATCATCACCACAGACTTCATGCTGGCTGACTACACACAAAGCACAATTTTGCCAACATTCCCCTCTCCACAGTTCAAGTCTTCTGAACTGAAATACCCACTTAACCAGCAAAAGGCAGAACCAAGCATTTCACGCTTCCTTAGCTAAATTTAATGTTCCTGGCAACAAAAGCAATGGTTCACTTGAACCATTTCTTATCCATAGTTCAAACAGGAATGCCATCACAACTGACTTTCATATAGTGGAACCTTCCCAGTCTGATCATCTGTCGATACCCCTCTTTTAATATGACCTGAATCAACATGATCATCCCACTATTCAAATTCTAACTACTTCCCTAAATCAAAGACATAACCAAATAATCTCGATCCAGTAAGATTTTTCCCTTGAAATAAATGTATCACCAGACTTTAAAATGAAAAGAAAAAAAAATCAAAGAAATCCTCTGTACCACTAACTGGGAAATTACATACATGACCCTAATTTGTGATTGCTTTCCCAGAAGAAAATACTGCACAGTTTTCAAACATTAGCCGCATTGTTATGGCGCATGTTATTAAAATATTTGCAATAACGTCTAGACAGAAGTTGCTAAATTTTGGAAAAGCACCATTATGTCTTTATTGGGGGATAAATTTAATAGAGACAAATGAAGAACATTTCAGAAAAAATAGTATTCAACAGAGGAAGTTTTCATTCAGAGGTATACTTATTAATACAAAAACGATTGTTTCTGAGAAGAAAAAAGTCTTCATCGAGTGGTAAATCTAAGATGTACAAACTGAATGTTCCGGTGCAAACTCTTCCTTTAGAGAAGGAATCTTCACTGGGAGGTAAATTCTAGTACACTAAAAACCAAACACATTCCACAAAAAAAACTACAGGGGCTTTTCATTCAGATGATCTTTAATGGAAGGTTTCACTATATCAAAACTATACAAACAGCCAGGCATAAAATAAATGTCTCCAGGAAAAGGCCATGATAAGCTGATCATTATCAGACGGATATGCTATAAATCAATATGCTGCCCATCACTATTCATTCAAGTGAAAATAATGCAAACAGTGTAAACCCTTGTAATACCATGTGATAAAAAGACTACGAAAATACCCCTCCATACCCTCTCCACTTCCTGTTACAAAAGCAAGCGCAAATTGTTTAGCTTAAGTTTCCATTCTGTCATGCTCCTTCCCTTCCCTGATTCAGTCAACCACTGTAGCTCAACTGTCCTGTTCTGTTCACTTGGGGCTGGCTTTGGCCTTCCCTTTCCCCTTGGCCAGCAGCTTGGGGGATCTTCCCACCCCTCCTCCCCTGACTCGGTAAACCACTGTAGCTCAGCTGTCTTGTACTGTTCACTTGGGGCTGCCTTTGCCCTTCCCTTTCCCCTTGGCCAGCAGCTTGGCGGGGATCTCCTCAGGCAACAGGCCTTTCACAGAGAACAGACGCTGTGCCCGCTCCTCCAGACTGCCGCCACATTTCAGGCCACGGCGCATGAGATCCATTTTCAGGCGGTCCATTCCAAGCGCATGCAGATCTTCAGGTCCACTGAACTGGTCCAAATCAATGGGCTCTGTCGACTGCACACACACACACACAAGACCAGACCACAATTAAAGACAAACCGTGAAGAAAAATATCTGAAGGCTTTGAATAACATGCACAGTTTATTTATAGAGCTGCTGGACTTTAAAAGATCATTAAGCTGAACATGATTTACACCTGCCAGAAGCAGGTGTGGTAGTAGACAAAACAAACAAACCGAGATCTTGCATGAACAAATTACATACAAAAGGTAGAAATTTATCAAGCATCAAATAAACCATCTCCTGCAACAGGACTGGTTATTTTTGTGTTTAATGTTGTACACATATTCATAGTAACTCCTAAAATTAAGTGACTGCAGTGAATCAAATGGCATACAAATGTAGCTTCTTTCTGTCAAAATAATCTGTCATGATTTTTTGGGGGGGGGTTTGGGGTAGTGGTGTTTTTTTTAAATGGAAGTCTACCAATTCATTTTTGATGAAACAAGGCTTCAGCAAATCAAAATGTAGATGCTCTCCCACCCTTTGGGGAAAACTGCGATTAGCCTTCTTTTCTTTCGGTCTGCTGGCTATTGCATATCTCAAGAGTCAAATACTTTCATGTGTTGACATGAGAAGATCATGCCAGCAGTCTTTCAATTCCAGTTTTATCACTGTACTGTCCAAACACAAGCCCAACAGATGCAAGAAACTGCATTAGAAAACCATGCTAGCAGTCATTCAAGACATTTACATTGTCCAATTACAGAAACTGAATCAGAAAATGTTGGAACAGAAAATCATCATAAACACCTGTCAAAAGTGTCAGCAGTATCTGTGGACCCCCCCTCCCCCCCTATCTTTCCACCCTGTCCTATCCCTGTCATTGGATGATTACGAATTGTCTTGAACTGTGAGCATGGCTGCCAATGCCAGGCAGATACTGCACTGTGTGCAGCTGCCAGCACAGGACTGATTTAGTATAACGAGCGCAATAAGCCTGTAATACATATCAGTACTAGCAACATAGCAGAGTAAGACATCACGTCAGTACTGGCACCAAGTGTGTACAACAGTATGTAAGGCATGTCAGCATTGGTACTGAGTGGGTACAACAGCCTATAATGCATGTCAGCATAAGTACTGAGTGGATAAACAGCCTATAATGCATGTCAGCACTGGCACCAAATACGTATGCCAGTGCCAGTACTGAGTGGGTACAACAGCCTGTAATGCATGTCGGCATAAGTACTGAGTGGATAAAACAGCCTATAATGCATGTCGGCATAAGTACTGAGTGGGTAAAACAGCCTATAATGCATGTCAGCACTGGCACGAAATACATATGCCAGTACCAGTACTGAGTGGGTAAAACAGCCTATCATCACGTCAGCACTGCTGCTGTGCAAGTAAAACAGTCTTTAATGCACAATAGCACTAGTACTGAGTGATAAACAGCCTGTGTTGCTCTTTAGCACTGACACTGAGAGAACAAAACACAATATAACCCATGTCAGCACAAAGCAAGCAAAGCATCCGTTCAAGCTTATCAGTACCCACACAGTGTGAATAAAGCATCCTGTAATATATGTCAACACTGGCACAGAATGGGAAAAGCAGCTTGTACTGCATGTCAACACTTGCTGGGTCATGGAAACATGAACTTTACAGCATGCACTCTCTCCATCCAGTCATGGAGTATGGGGATCTAAATGGTGAGGGTATTCAGTAATTTACATAAAAATCCACATTTAGAATACAACTTGACAGTTACCCACTGAGAAAGCTTGTGAAGCACAGAAAGATCTTAATGACCTGGACAAGACAAATTCAGAACACTCAAGTAGCCACTCACCTGCACAGAGTCTGTAGCTGCACCATTGCAAGATGATGTGTGGTTCTGGGATGCCTCATCCGTCTTCACCACACCAGTCTCAGCAAAGGGTTCAGAAGATGCTTCTTCTTGCTTCACACTGGAACATCTGGATTCTTCGGCTCGTGGCTCAGGAACTTCAAGCCGGGCCACTTTAGCGGGAGGTTCACCTTCAGAAGGGTTGGAGGTTTCTGTACTCGAGGTGACCGTAGCAGATGCTGCAGAAGTTTTTGGTGAAGCATGGCCATCTTGTGAGGATGATGAAGATGATGAAACAACTGCCTCTGACACTGAAGAGGTGCCAGGACTGGCACTGCAACTGGCGCCACTCTCTGAACCCGAGTCACTGTCAATGTCGTCAGGGTTCAGGCCACCCATCCTGTATGCAAAAAATATCCATATACTTTTCGTTTCCTCTGATTTTATTTTAAAATGATTAAAGATTAGAATCAGGCCACCGTATACCCCCAAAGAGAGTCAAAGTCTACAATATCCACTGAGAGAAACAAGGCTAATTCGTTTAAAAAAAAAAAATTCAAACAAGTTAATAATGTATGAGACACAGGCATTAGAATTTAGATTCATCATGCATAATTAGCAAAAGATGTGCACATACTCAGAGCTTGGGAGTACCTTATTTTATTCATCACACACACCGATTCTTCATCATCTAACAATACCACCTATTTACAGACATTCATTTCAAATAGCTATAATATCATTACTTTTGATGCAATTTTATCATTTCTCTAAGATCAAGTAAAATGGTTACAGTTTCTCTTCTTCCATGATCTGCCATTCTTTCAGCAGCATCAATGATAAGTCTTACTCTGGTTCTGAAAAGATTCATACTAAATTTGGTTTTGTTCTTAGCAAAGAATGTAAATGCATTCAGTCCACTGTGTCATCCTTTCACAATCCACCTAAGCAGGACAGAGACAGAGAGATAGAAAGACAGAGTGTGTACAGAGAAAAAAAACAACAAAAAAAACACCATATTTATCAGTGGACTCACATGTTCCATCGGTCATACTTGTCCAAGGCACTGCTGGTGGTGGACTCTGCCTTTCTCTTCCTGGAGCCGGGTCCTCCTTCCCTCAGTCTGGCCAGTCCTGGAGTCATCACCATTCATCATTAGCACTTCACTTTAACTCATTAACAACCTTCATTCCGGCCAGTCCTGCAGTCATAATTACCTAAAATACAAGTAACGCTGTCTCCTTTTCATTCAGCTACTCTTCACTTTCACTTACCGCGTCAAGCATAACTTCATGTGGCCCTTACTTTCAAATAATATTTCAGTCTAAAATGTAACTTTGACTGGCGTAATTGAGCAGTTTGAATTCAGAATAAAATACCGAGTGCTGTCCTCCTCAATAGAATGAGGAAGGGAGATAACTTTGTAATAAGAAAGCTGAAAAAAGAGGCAATGATCTAGTCCAAAATTTAATGTTATGGGAAGGATCGTCAACAATTGCACCTGAAAAATGGAAGTGGCCAGAAAAATGCTAGTAACCTCAAAGAAACCATGCTCATTCTAATTATTTCACTAGAAAACTGAATCATAAACATTATGACTTCATAGAATCAGTCGAGTGTCAACTTCACTAATGATGATGATTACGAAGATGACGGTATACAATTAAAAGACGAGGAACAAAAACATACATTTTTCTTTCTATTAAACATTTCAAATCTTTACACACAATAAATATTGTAATATTCTGTATCCTCCAGATTTATACAAAGAGCTTTTACTGGAATACAGACACATTTTCATGCACTATTCTTTTTCTTTCTCATTATCACTTTTAATGGTAAAAAGAATGACCGAAGAAACCCACACAAACAATGATATATTCACACATGCACACGCAAGTGTACCTTGTTGTATGGCTGCCTCAGTGTTCTTCATGATCTCAGAGTACTGGGCATCATACTGTGGATTGTTCATCTTGGCAGGCGTGTCCTGCAGATATTTGGCTCTCTTGGCACGTCGTCGTTCCTCCCTCTCCTCCTTCTCCCGACTTCTCTCTGCCTGTTTGGCCACCCAGTCCTTCAACCTGTTCACACACACATACTCTTTGGTTTAACTATGAAACATAATAAACTGATGGTTGGGTCACCATCTGTCATACAATCTGATTCAACTTCACATTCTTCACTACTGAATTTCTTTCTGTCTATGGTAATTATACTGTACATTTAAGTTAACACCACAGATATGTTAACACTAGCACAGCAATGCAACTTACCACATAGTAAAGGTCTGCAACGGACTCAATGAAGTGTTAACGTCAGGTCTCTGCCGAACTTTCATATTTTACTTATAGTACATACACACAGAGCAACACATACACATACATAGGCACAAGCCTGTGTGCATGTGCACTTCACATGCACACACACACAAGCATTCACACCCACACATTCAGTCACAAACAAAAGCACCAAGACTGGAAAATATTATAAGGCAACTTATCCTACCTGTCGGAAAACATACAAAGATGAGGAATTTGTAAACATTTTCTACCGGTCAAATCAAATATTTCTTATAAATTATGTCAATTTTGACACTCAACATAAACAAAACAAAGAAAAATACTCTCTCACTTCTTTTCATTGTTGACGTCTCTGATGCGACGGCCACTGAGGTCCCTGCAGGCCTCACGGCTGGTGGTTTTCTCAATCTGAGCCCCAATAGCTCGCAGCATGGACCCAAAGCCCCCTTTCCCTCCAAGCACTCTGGGGAAAACATAGTACGTGAGGCCAGGCACCAGAGGGTCGGATCTGGACACCAGTCTTCCATTGTAGAGCATGTAGCTCTCTTCTCTGCCAATGCCCTGCAATGGACCAGACACAGAGAGTGGATCTGGAGATCACATGAACTGCTGACAGGCTGATATACCAATCAAAATATGAACCAATAACTGGCATTAAGCACATCTGTGTTAACACTATTACGGACAGTTTCATGGTATTTGAGGACAGCCATGAATGTTAGTTGTAAACCTATTAAGTTACTCTTATTGTGTAACTTCAGTGTAGGCGAATGTGATGATATTAAGTTGATAATTTGAAAATCTGTTCTCGAACGACAAAATGAATGTATCACTTAATGTCAATTATGAATTTGAGGTCGTGCCATCTCTTTGGGGGATTTTTCCTATGCCAAAAATTTACTTTCCAAAACTGAAAACACCTTCCTTTTGGGGGAAGCTCTGTAGAATTGTCAGATTTCTGTTGTAAAGCAAGTGATGAAACAATTTTCTTTTTCTATCGAGTTCATAAATGATCACAGTGTACAGCCTGCACAAAGTCTGAAGTTTCATACACTATAACTTTCACCAAATTTAGTTTAAAACAGCTAAAATTTGATGGGTAATATTGCTATACTGGCCGATTTGCATGCAAACAGCATTATTAATCAGTTACTTCTGTTATTAAATAATAACATTATTAATTTACGATTTTGATATTTCCTATGATTGAAAAGTGATAAGAAATTATGAATACACTCAAAAAATGTCAAATTGTAATTCCTGATTGCCATAGATCACCTATCATTATGCTCAAAGACGTTTTAATTGATATGAAAATGTAAAAAAAAACTGAAAACACTTTGATTTAAATTTTGAAGGTTTGACCGTGTAACTTTTTTTTTTTTTTTAAAAGAAGTCACACAGGAACTGTGGATCCAGTTCCAAAGTATTTGGAAAAATCTCTTCATTACACTGATTATTCCAATTTTGAAGCCAGCAGAAGCTGCATAATAAGTTCCACAATGGCAGCATTAATTAAATGAAAAATGTAAGTGCAACTGAAAATTATTTTTACTTACTTATTTCGAGCAAGTCTAAATCAAGATCTACCTGACAATGCCATCAATGAATCTAGATCAAGATTCACTGAGCGATCCTGCAAAGTGACTTGCAAAGTTCTTTTAATGAATTTGCTTCTCCTATGTTAGCTTTTTTCCCCCCCCATGCACCTTTTGTAGGTACAATTATTAGTAGTATAAGGAAACTCAACATCACTGCAGTTGAAATGGAAATGACATACTTCATAACAATTGTCAACAGTTCTAAAGCAGACAAAACATCACTTGTTTCTTACCAACAAGCATCAGCATATATGTAGAAATCAGTAGAAAAAAAATTAATCACTTATTTAACAAACAAAAACTTGTTTTTCCATAGTCCATTCCTTGGATAAGTGCATTTACCACCTGAAAAGGTTGAATTATCAATAACCGGATAAGTAAACTGTCTGATATGTTGAGCTCCTTGGGGGAGTCTCTCTCAAGTTGATCTATCAGAAGATGATTTACATCTGAATGATTTATCCTATTGTTCAAACAATCAGTCATGAAAAAAAATGGCTGACAGACCCATCCACAATAATTGTAACAATTAATACCATGATAATCACACTTCACCACATGCTGCCCAATTCAGTAACCTCTGACATCACCACCCATGAAATATGCAGTTATTTTCAGCTTGTTGAACACCACTACCACTACATTTACCATTGGACTGTTGACAATGATGAATGTTCAAATTTCAGATTAATCTGTACACCAATTTGTACTGTAACATTTTTTTTTCCAGAGAGAGAGAGAGGTGCAGAAAGTACATCTTCATGTGAACACCTTTGGCATGTTGAAGATTATTGCACACAAGTGGGGGCAATAAAGGAGACAAACATAAAATGAACAAAAACTGCCAACTGCTACAAGTACAACTGTCTCCCACTGGTTCCAGCAGTGAAGTTATTTGCCGAAGTGTCAGGCTTCTTTAGATTCTTTCTTAGCTGTCCACCTTCAACCAGTTGAAGATTCTATATCATGGCCATTGTCACTGATTAACATATTGCACTTTGATTTATAATATTATGTAAACTTACTCGAGTTAACTGAAAGACCTAAAGTGAATTTTCAGGTTTAAGTCCAGTTCAGTGGCATAATGATAAACCCCATTAGTTGAGGGGTGTAAGTTAAATCATTCAGATCTATATAAATCATCTTCTGATAGATCAACTTGAGAGGGACTCCCCCAAGGAGGCCAACTGTGATCTGGAGTAAATGTTGTGATTTAGTATCTACTTACATGCAATTTGAAGAGCTATTTCAAGTCTACACAGGAAAAAGAAAAGAATTTTTTTTTTTTTTTTTTTTTTTTTAATAAAGTCGGGCAGCCGGTCCAAGGAGACCTTCTATTCTGTGACAAAATAATCAGAGTGTTGATTGTGGCCACACAACTGAAGAAGAAGAACTTATCAGTTTACTTATCCAGTTATTGATAATTCATCCTTTTCTGGCAGTGGGTGGCCCCAGTCCCTTTTGTCCAGCCCCATTTGTTACGCACTGATTACCACCACCACCCCCTCCCCCCCAACACAACAGCAAACCGGAACCTTGTATATGATGCCAGAATCTTCAACTTAGTGCAGGCAGGCAGACGTGAAAGAAGAAGACCAAAATCTGCCGATGTAGTGAACTATGGGTTTCCTTCCGTTTGGAAGGTTTACGCCACTGATCTTGGACCTGGTTTCCTTTATTATTTTGCAAGTTGGCCCATTAACTTGTGTATATCATGTTAATCGTGATCTCCGAGTAGCTTGCTGACTTTTTCACTGGACCATGACAGAAGACGCCATGATCGGTAACTGGCCATTGTCCAGTGATAGGGGCAAGAGACAATAAATATAACAATTCTTACCAGCAAATCTTCAACATCGCTTAAAAACAGCGATTCCGCAGTGTGTGGCACTTGAAATGTAGTAGCCATCTTTTCTTTTCAAAGTTTTCTGCGAGAGTTTTTCCAAATTTATACTAGCCTATGTATACACAGCGTACTGCACGGTAGCGTTGTCCACAATACTTTGTCAAGTAACAGAGCGGGTGCGTCTTTTTACTCAAGAGCATACAAACAAAACTTACCACCACCACCACCCTCACCCTTCCTAACTGATAACCGATATGCTGTTCAAAAGTAAGGGGTTTTTTTGTTGTTTTTTTTTATATCAGTCTTAACCCCTTAGTCATTCTTCACCTCTGTAGACCGTAATTCACCGCCATCAATGTTATAGTCACGATTGGGGTTATTGTTTTATTTACCGGTCATTTGTCTCGTAATGGTCGCACAGCATCCATTGTAAGGGTAAAAACATGTCTAAAGCCTGTTCTAAAGTGTGATGTGATGTGATGTGATGTGATAGGAAGAGGTAGTGGGGAGACTGGTCATGAATAAAAGACCGTTGAAATGTAACTGACCATTGAATCTTTCATTGGCAGCCATATAGAGACCGTCGAATTCTGTTATGGCTGCATGCTTATCCACATATGCCACCCGTATGTCATTTTGACTAATGATGCCGACTGCGTAAGAAATCATCCATATTTATTATTCGGGTCCTTTCTGGGTTTATGTGGGCAACTTCTGGGTCTACTTGGTTAGCAGTTGGTGGTTGGGGGTAGGGGTGGGGTTGTTGTGGATGGGATTTTGTTTGTATGCTCTTGAGTAAAAAGACTTACCTACTCTGTCAAAGACGAAGAGAATCGTGAAGACGACGCTGAACTCGTGCCGTGAACAGATACTGTACTAGGCCTAGTACAAATAGTATTTGAAATACCCTTTTGCAGAAAATTTGAAAAGGAAATATTATTAGTATGGCTACATTTCAAGTTCCGCAGACCTCAGGTTCGCTTTTTGTTAGCGATGCTGAAGATTTGCTGGTAAGAATTGTGTTTATTTCTTGTCTGAATCGCGTCGTAATGGCCACTCATCAATCATGGCTGTCATCTGTTGAGCCCTGAGGGCTAGTGAAAAATTCGGCAACGTATTCTAACGTCACGACCAACGTGATACAAGGATCAGCCAGCAGATTAATAAAAGAAAGTATATCTTAGATTAGTAGCGTAGACCTTCCCCACGGAAAGAAGCTCATAGCTCTTTTCATCAACATGATTTTGAACTTTCCCCACGGAATGAAGCCTGTAGTGGCTGTATTCGTCTTTTCATCCGCAGAATTTCTAGTCTTTTAACTTAAATATTATGCAGTGGAGGGGTTATACCACTGATCAAGTATTTGATCCGATATTCAAATATTTGTCAGTATGAAAATAGTAACAAAAGTGTAATATGCTAATTAATGAGAGTGACAATGAGTTTGACGCGTCGGCATAAATCGCCCGTGCTGGATGACGGCTAGTATTTGTTTCAATAGACAAGTTTGTTTTGTTGTTTATTTCATTTCAATTGTCTCATTTTTGGTCCCCACTTGTTTGAAGTAATCTTCCAACATGCCAAAGGTGATAACCTGAAGGACATTTTGCACCCCCTACTCCCCCCACCTCTTTCTCCTTGGGGGGAAAGTTGTTATATCGTTTTGCTGTTCAGATTAACGTTTAATCTGAGGGTTGAAACATACATCATTGTCAACAGTCCAGTGATAACTCTAGAGATGGTGATGGTCAACAAACTGAAAATAATCGTATAATTCATGGGTGGCAACGTCGGCGGTTACTGAATTTAGCAACATGCTGACCAATGTAAATGTCATGGTGTTGATTGTTAAGATTATCATGGAACACTGATAATAATACAGCTTAAGTTATTCACAGATATAATCCTCGTCTGGTAAGCCAACTTCAGGAGGACTCCCCAAGGAGGCCCACTTATCTGACAGTTGACATCCAGTTGTGGATAATTTGACCTGTTCTGGTATAAATTGTGCATGTCCAGAGTATGGAAAAACAACCTTTTTTTTTTCAAACAGTTTTTAAAAACAAATAATTGATTTTTTCCCCACTGATTCTACATCTTTGTTCATAAGTGATACTTGTGAAACAAGTGATCTGCTGTCTGCTTTAGAGCTTGACAGTTGTTATGAAGGATGCCATTTCAGTTTCAACAGCAGCTGTGTTGTGTTTTCTTACATCACAAATAATCATACAGACTATAAATGGTACATGGGGGAAAAGGCAAACAAAGAAGAAAATTATTCATGATTGAAAAGAAGTTGAGCAAGTCACTTTGCAGGATCATGAAGCAAATTTTGATTAGGTTATACTTATAGATCTATGTTGTTTATATCATTGGAAAAACTACATTTGTCAAAAAGTCAGTTTGTTTTGTATTTAATCTGTGTGTTGTTGCTTTGTACCTTGTTCTGTGTTTTTGTAATTCATTCGTGTTTTGCCTTACTTCTAGTTCTTGCCTTTACAAGTTATAGTCTATACGCCAATGGTTTACTCACAATTTCTTATCTGAGTGTGGTTTAAAGAAAGAAAATCGTAAGTGTTACTTCATTAAACAAGGATGCTGAATTTAAAGAAAGACAGATTCAGTAAACACTTAAGACAGCTACTAGGTATGTGCAAGGTTCTTACACTTTAGAGTTGGGAAGATGTAATGAAAATAAGCACAATATATTAAGTAACAAACTGATGGTGATACTGCACAGCCAAGGTATCTGGTTTTCAACCTAGAATAAGATTACCATATCAGGGTGAAAATATTGATGCAAGCTGAAAACAGGAAGTGAAGTAACCCGCTTAAGATTAACAGTCCTGGGGAAACCCCTGTCACGGTGAGAGTCAAGGGTCAGTATTGTACATATTGCTGCTAAACTCGGTCTACACCCTGTAGTAATCATTACTGGTAATGTATATTATTCAAACGTAATTTGGAAAGTGAAAAGTATTTAGGTGTGATCCAGGATTTTTTCAGTTCTTGGTTTGTTTCTTGTTGTTTTTGTTTTTTCCTATCAACAGCTCTTGAATTTTAAGTCTTGTAAAGCTATTGAAGTGGTAGAAACTCCACCAGTTCTTTTGCAAGTGAATTTTTTTTTAATTGTAGTCATGCACAGCAAAGAGAAAGAGGAAAAACCATGCCAAGAGTGAAATGGGTTCATTGAATGGAATCATCTCATTTATGGGGGAATGGCAAATGGTGCGAAATTTTTAACAGTTTTGATTTTGAATATAATTCATGGAATATCATTTGATGTTGTGCGTGCATATATTCTGAATTCTTCTAAGGATCTGAGGGACTTTGTGTGCTTAAGTGTTTTATAAATTTTTCACTTGTTAATATTCTCTCAGTAATTAAAATATGTATGAGCATAATCTTAGGTGATGTGGCAACCAAAAATTACAAGTTGACATTTTTTGAGTGTGCTCATAACTTCACATCAACTTTCAATGATGAAAAAATGTCAAGATTGTAGATTAATCATGTTTTAACTTGGTAACAGAAGTAGCTGATTAGTAATGCTTTTTCGGTGCAAATCAGCCAACACAGCAATATTGTCCATCAAGCTTCATCTGTTTTAAATGAAATTTAGAGAAAGGTATAGTGTAGGTTACTTCAGATTTTATGCAGGCTGTACACTGTGAGCATGTTATGAACTCTTTGGGGGGGGGGGGGGGGGGGGGGGGGTTTCATTACTCTGCTTTACAACAGAAGTTAGACAATTCCACAGAGCTTCCTGCCCCCCAAAATAAAGGTGCTTTAAATTCTTCAACGTAAATTTTTGGCATATAGGAAAAATCCACCAAAGAGATGAAATGACCTGATATTCTTGTGAAGTTACAAACAAAATGCAAACTCATTTTTCTAATTAATTAGTAGAATGAGTTCAGTATCTGTGTAGTGCCATGTATACACTTGTGCTTATCAAACCTTTACCATATCATAAAGATGTTTTTGTTTGTAATATCTACATTTAGGAATGCTAATGTGAATTGCAAAGTTATGAAGACAGTGGGGGTTTCTGACAATATTTCAAAACAATGTTTAGTTAATGCTTTTTATTTAATTTAAATGTATATTTTATATGGGTGTTTGCTTGTTTTTTCTGAATTGTGAAAAAGGATTAGTTCTTTTGATTAATCATTTAATGATGGGAAAAAAAACAAATATCTCAGCAAAAGGCTGGTGAAAAAGATTTAATAGACTGGTATTTTATTTCTAGGACCAGCTTTTCAATTTGTAATGGATGTTTATGCATTCTGCTTACCTGAGCTGCAAAAGGAAATAACACCTAAAAATATATTTAGCAGTATCACGTCTTATAAAATGACAGAAAATATACTGAAGGTATGAACTGTTGATAATGTGACATCCCTTTTGGTGTTTTGCCAAAAGAAAATGTTTTTACTGCCATTATGAAGGAGATAGGATCCATTTTTACTGACTCGCTCAAATAATCTTACCATACGTGTTAGTAAACCAGCAAATTCTTCGTTTTGTTTTGTGATACGGTGTGAAGTCACGAACACTTCATACACTTCCTGTTTAATTAAATGGAGTAAATAATCACAAAAATGACTGTGAATCTTTTCACTAGCCTTTGTTACTTTTATCCAGAAATCAGTGTACCATTAGCAGAATACTAACATTGCCAACTCTAAAACCTTCAGTGTCACAAAAATGGACACCTTCTTGAGTTTACGACAGGTTTGGTGGGTAATTTTTGGATAGGGATAGTAAACTATTGTAAAAGAAAGCCAGAATGATGATCTGTGAGTATGGTCAGCTATATGATGAGAAAATCCTTTCATTTGTCTGAAACCCGGCTTTGTTCAGTTGAAGCTGTAGGGAGTTCAAATGCTTTGAGTTAAAAAATTATATCTGCTCCTTCCATCCTCTGGCCCTTGAATTTTTGACTGTGGAATGTAAGCAGCGATTTAAAAGACAGGTTGAATTAATGTGAGACCAAAATTATTGTAAGTATCCACGTTTCTGTGTAAATGGGCAGTTTCTCTGTGTTTGAGGGCACCTGTGATTATCGAAAGTTGTGAGCTTTAAAGTCATGTATCCTCAGTATTGGTGGATGAGGTGAAATAAGGTTATTTTAAAACTGGTGTTTTTGTGTGACTCTGAGTTCATGATTTTTAGACAGCATTGGCAGATTTGATAAAATTGAGTTGATACTTTCAAAAACTGTGTTCTCTCATTGATGCACAAAGTCCGATAAGAATGAATGGTCTCAGTTGATGAGGAAAAATAAGGATAATCAAACAAGTATATGAACATAACCAAAATTGAAAAGCTATCTGATTTTCGTTTTGCATGTGTGCTTTTTTTTTTTTCTTTTACCTTGTTTTCCATAATTGACTTTAAGCATTGATTATAACCTTACCTTATTGTCAGAGAACACAGATTTTGTAATTACAAACTCAGTATCATCCCACAGTTACAGTAACTTAATGGTTCACAACCGATATTCATGGCTGTTGTCAGAGGCTGTACAACTGTCGATAACAGTGTAAACACAGATGTGTGTAATGTCAAATATTGGTTTTATTGTTTGATTGGTATATTGGCCTGTCAGCCGTTCATGTGATCTTCAAATCCACTCTCTGTGTCTGGTGCATTGCAGGGCATTGGCAGAGAAGAGAGCTACATGCTCTACAATGGAAGACTGGTGTCCAGATCTGACCCTCTGGTGTCTGGCCGCACGTACTATGTTTTCCCCAGAGTGCTTGGAGGGAAAGGGGGCTTTGGGTCCATGCTGCGAGCTATTGGGCTCAGATTGAGAAAACCACCAGCCGTGAGGCCTGCAGGGACCTCAGTGGCCGTCGCATCAGAGACGTCAACAATGAAAAGAAGTGAGGGGGGTTTTTTTGTTTGTTTTTGTTTTGTTTTTTATTTTGAATGTCAGAATTGACATAATTTATAACAAATACTTGATTTGACCAGTGGATTTTTTTTTTTTTTTACAAATTCCTCATCTTAGTATGTTTTCCGACAGGTATAAATTGCTTTATAATATTTTCTAGTCTTGGTGCTTTTATTTGTGACTGAATATGAATCTCTGTGTATGTGTGCGCGCATGTGTGTGTGTGTGTGTGTGTGCTCACTTGTGTGTGCATGAATATGTGTCATTGTGTGTGTATACTATAAGTGAAATATGAAAGTTTGCCAGAGACATTAACACTCCACTGAGTCTGTTGCAGTCCTTTACTGTGTGATAAATCTTATTACTGTGCTACAAACATGACTGTGGTGTTAACATGAATATGCAGTATAATTACCATAGAAAGAACGTAATTCAGTAATGATGAATGTGAAGTTGAATCAGATTGTGTGACAGATGGTGATCCAGTCATCAGTTTATATTATGTTTTGTAGTTAAACCTAAGTGTGTGTGTGTGTGAACAGGTTGAAGGACTGGGTGGCCAAACAGGCAGAGAGAAGTCGGGAGAAGGAGGAGAGGGAGGAACGACGACGTGCCAAGAGAGCCAAATATCTGCAGGACACGCCTGCCAAGATGAACAATCCACAGTATGATGCCCAGTACTCTGAGATCATGAAGAACACTGAGGCAGCCATACAACAAGGTACACTTGTGTGTCTGTGCATGTGTGAATATATGTTTGTTTGTGCAAGTTTCCTTGGTCTTTTCAATTTTTTTCCCCATTAAAAGTGATACTGAGAAAGAAAAAAATAGTGCATGAGTATGTATCAGCATTCCAGTAAAAGCAGCTTGTATAATTCTGGAGGATATATAGTATTACAAGATTTTTTTTTTTTTTTTTGTAAACATTTTAACTGTTTTATAGAAAAAAAACACTTTGTGTGTGTGGTTCATCTGTTAATTCTGTACTTTCATCTTCATAGTTACCATCATCATCCTTAGTGAACAGAAGACTGGATCCATGAAGTCATAATGCTTATGATTCAGTATTCTAGTGGCAGTATCAGCATGGTTACAGTGAGGTTGTTACCATTGCTTTGGTCACTTTCATTTTCCAGATGCGATTGTTGACAGTGAACCTAAAAACATGGAATTGATCATTGCCTTTTTTTTTTTTTTAAGCATTCTTATTACATAGTTATCTCCATGGATGATAGTAACTGAAAAACTGACCAGACTGAAGGTTGACAATCAAAGTTAAGGAATGTTTGATTGAGGATTGTTCATGAATTAAAGTGAAGTACTAATGATGGATGGTGGTGACTGCAGGACTGGCTAGATTGAAGGTTGTGAATAAGTAAAAGTGAAATACTTACAATGGCTGATGATAACTGCAGACTGAAGGTTAATAAATGATTAAATTGAAGTACTAATGATGAATGGTGATGACTGCAGGACTAGACAGACAGAAGGTTGTTAATTAATTAAAGTGAAGTTCTAATGATGAATGGTGATGACTCCAGGACTGGCCAGACTGAGGAAGGAGGGCCCGGCTCCAGGAAGAGAAAGGCAGAGTCCACCACCAGCAGTGCCTTGGACAAGTATGACCGATGGAACATGTGAGTCGGCTTTTACATCTGCTGGGTTTTTCTTTCTTTCTCTGTACACACTCTGTCTTTCTATCTCTCTGTCTTTGTCCTGCGTATGTGGGTAGTGAGATGGTGACACAGTGTACTGAATAAATTTATATTCTTTGCAAAGAACAAAAACCAGATGTAGTAGTAACCCTTTTCAGCACCACAGTAAGACTTATCATGGACGCTGCAGGAAGACTGACAGATTATGGAAGAAGAGAAACTGCAACTGTTTTACTCTATCTTTGTCAGCGAACTGTGAAAATTGCATCAAAATAACAAAATTATGGCTATTTCAAATGAATGTCTGAAAACAGCTGATATTGTTAAATAATGAAGAATTGGTGTATGTGATGAATAAAGTAAGGCACTCCCAAGCTGTGAGTATGTGGTTAACTTTGCTAATTATGCATGTTGAATCTAATGCTTGTGTCTCATACATTATTAACTTGTTTGATTTTGTTATGAATTAGTCTTGTTTCTCTGTGTGGATATTTTGAACCTTGACTGTCTTTGGGGTATACGGTGACCTAATTCTAATCTTTATCATGTTAAAGTAAAATCAGAGGAAACAAAAAGTATATAGATATTTTATTTTGCACTCAGGATGAGTGGCCTGAACCCTGACAACATTGACAGTGACTCGGGTTCAGAGAGTGGCGCCAGTTGCAGTGCCAGTCCTGGCACCTCTTCAGTGTCAGAGGCAGTTGTTTCATCACCTTCATCATCCTCACAAGATGGCCATACTTCACCGAAAACTTCTGCAGCATCTGCTACAGTCACCTCAAGTACAGAAACCTCCAACCCTACTGAAGGTGAACCTCCCGCTAAAGTGGCCCGGATTGAAGTTCTTGAGCCACGAGACGAAGAATCCAAATGTTCCAGTGTGAAGCAAGAAGAAGCATCTTCTGAACCCACTGCTGAGGCTGGTGTGGTGAAGACGGATGAGGCATCCCAGAACCACACATCACCCTGCAATGGTGCAGCTACAGACTCTGTACAGGTGAGTGGCTACTTGATTTTGTTTGTTTGTTTATTTTTATTAAATTCTGTTTTGTCCTGGTCACTAAAATCTTTGAGTACTTGGCAAGCACAGCTGTCAACTTATTTAAAAAAATGTGGACTTCTTTGTCTATTACTGAATACCCTCACCATTTAGGTTCCCATTCTCCACGATTGGATGGGGAGAGTGCATGCTGTAAAGTTCATGTTTCCATGACCCAGCAAGTGTTGACATGCAGTACAAGCTGTTCTGTTCACACGTTGTGGGTACTGCTATGCATGAACAGATGTTTTTGTGAGCCACGGTAAGCATGGTAGATTCAACGTAATTTTAGAAGGAAAGTTCCTTTTCACTTGCTTCATGCTGACTTGCATTATATATTTTATTCTTTCAGTGTCAGTGCTAAAGAGCATGACAGGCTGTTTGTTTAATCAGTACTGGTGCTAGCATGCATTACAGACTGTTTTACTTGCTCAAGATTAGTGCTGACATGGTAATAGGCTGTTTTACCCACTCAGTGCCGGTGCCAACACACATTACAAGGTGTTATATACCCTCTCGGTACTAGTGCTGACATGCCTTATACACTTACGCTTTTGGTGCCGGTATGACCATTTTACTCACTTTGTGTCAGTACTAACATGTATTAAATGCTGTTTGACTCGTTTAGAACCAGTGCTGACATTCATCACAGGCTGTTTTACGTACTTGGCGCCAGTATTGATATACACATAAGCGATTATACTCACTCAGTGCTAGTGCTGACCTGTTTAACTGGTTGTTTTACTCATGTCATTGCCAGTGCTGACATGTATTACAGACTACTTTGCTCATTCATTGCTGGCACTGACATGTATTAAGTCTCATTGTGCTAATTCACTGCTGGTACCATCATGTGTTGCCAGAGGAGGTTTTTGTATCGTCTGATGTGTTGCTGTAAATTTGTGAAATTTTGTTTTTAACCCGTTCACTGCCTGAAAATATTACAAAGGCTTTCCCAGTGCCAGGGAAATCTAATGATTTGGGGGTAATAATTAACAAAAAATTCTAGCTCAGAAACTACAAAAGATATAAAAATGAAATATATATAATTTTGAAGGAAATTGAATGAAGATTTTGAATCTGGGCTTCTTTTGTTTTAATTTTGATAATAAAAAAGTATTTAGGCATTTAGATTTGGATAGATTTTTTGCCACGATCAAAAACATATGTATTTACCACTACATCTTCACATCCAAACAAGAACACAAAGCAAAAAAGTTGAAAATAAAGTTTGTATTGTCACACTACACCTGTAAATGAAAGTAAAACAGTTTAGAAGTCTATCAAGACGCTCACACTCTAAGCAGACAGGTCAGTCCACGACCACGCCCCCCTCTCCCCACCACACCCCCTTGCTGGACTTCAACCCTCTCTTTCACTCCCCCTCTTCCCCTCTGCCCCGTGTCACGTCACGAGCAGGCAGCGCTCCCCTCTCGCGCTGACTATCACGTCACTGGCCACTGGCACACAGTGCAGAGTACACACTAGGCTGGCTCGTTCGACGCTGGCGAACCGTCAGCTGAACACACACTGAGGTCACACAGCCCGACTCAATAACTGACGAATATGGTTGGCAATTCCATCACTATCATCATCTCACCTTCATGCTCGAGTGAGTCATTGAATAAAAGATGATTGTCTTTGTCAAAAATCATTAGCAGAGCCTGCTCAGCTGTGTAAATACGTTGACTTGGTTGCTGCGCTTGTCGAAGTTTGCGCCGCCATCTTTGCAAGCGAGACGAAGTGCTGGCTGGTCATCCAGTCAGTGATGAGAATAAATGGGCTTTCCCCTCACGTGTGGTCATTTACATATCATTTTAATACTACAGGCATATAAGGCTTACTACGCACACTCTATTTGAGTCCGTTGATAGAAATAGTAACGAATGAAAATTCAAGAAAAATGCATGACGTCAGTGGACGGCCCATAGGCACTGGGAAAGCATTTTTAATGCGGCGTCAGCTGACGACTTAAAGGCACTCTACGGGTTAAAAGGTAAAGAAATACATCAAAGGATTTTGTTGTTGTCGTACCCTGGCTAAACGACTCCAGGGATCATCCAAACAGCCAAAGTGCTTGAACACTAGGGTACAAATGCATCAGCTGGGGATGAGAACATTATGTGTATGACCGTTATGGGATTACCCTGCCACATGGGCAGCCACACTCTGACTTCGGGGGATTTTGGTGACTGATAATTTTATGCTAGGAGCTTATCACAACTGAAGACAATCCCGGCATAACTATGCAGAGCATAACAACATTTTGCTGTAGCCTTGGTGTTCTAACCTATGTCAATTTGTCTGACACAGCCTTAAGCCAAGGCGCTATCAAAGGATAATTTTGTTATTTTTACCTGGTACTGAGAGCAGCACATAGATGAAAAAATGTTAGCATTAGTAATGGAAGAAAGAAATGACAGATTAAAGACTAGGTAGATAAGGAAGAAAGGATACATCTAAATCAGTCTTTTACTGGCAGCTGCACACAGTGCAGTATTTGCTTGGCATTGGCAGCCATGTACATACTTAACCCTCTTCAGTATGCACTTACCTGAGCTTAGTTACGCCGAAAACCATCGGCAAGATAAGTAACTCCGTAATTTGAACATGGTTACCCATTTAAGAATTAATTTAAAAGAGAGGAAAGGAAATAATGAAATGAAAATCATTAAAAAAAATTCCTATGAATATATATGTTGCTATATCATAAGTTTGAAGAATGTCACATGAGCCATTTACTCGGGGAAAAAAATCTTCTTCTTCAGAACTTTCTTCCAAATCGTTGTTTATCATATCTGGAACCTCATCCCAGTCAAAATCTAGGTCACTATAAGCTTCATCACCCAGCACTTTAACTAAGTCTTATGCCGTAAATCCCACAAATCACAGTATCTTCATTACTAAATCTCATTATAGAACGGCAGAAATCAAGGTTAGCCATGGTGAAAAACAGCATTTCGACCACAAAACTTTAAAAATTCATAACTTGAGAACTACGGCATGTATCAACTCAAGATTTTTTGCAAACGGATGTGAATGGCTACAGGAAGGAGGAAGTCACATTCTCGTGAGACTTCCTTTTCTACGAGAAACATGGCGGCGCCCATTGTTGCCATGTGTTTTACCAAGCGCTGGCAGGCTCTCAGCCTTTTGGCAGTGTGATTTCCGGTCAGGCACTAGCGTGTGCATGCTTGTCAAGAGAGTTAAGAAAAGTTTGTAATCCAGTGACAGGAAGAGGATGGGGATAAGGGTTGGGCTGGGGGTGGGGATGAGTATGTTTCCACAGGTACTGCTCACACTTTTGACAGGTGTTAATGATGATTTCCTGTTCCATTTTCTGATTCGGTTTCTGCGTTTAGAAAGTATAATTGTCTTGAATGACTGCTAGCATGGTTTTCTAATGCAGTTTCTTGCATCTGTTGGGCTTGTGTTTGGAAAGTACAGTGATAAAACTGGTATTGAATGACTGCTGGCATGATCTTCTCATGTCAACACTTAAAATATTTGACTCGGAAAGAAGGCAAATCACAGTTTTCCCAAATGGCGGGAGAGTATCTGAATTTAGATTTTTTTTTAAATCAAAAACGAATTGGTAGACTTTCATTGAATAAAAACACCAGCACCACCCAGAAATCATGACAGATTATTTTTTTACAAAAAGAAGCTACTTGCTATTTAATTCATAGCAGTCACTTAATTTTAGGAGTTATTATTTCCAGGAATATGTGAACTGCATTTAACACAGGAATAACCGTTCCTATTGTAGGCGACGGTTTATTTGACGCTGGATAAATTTCTGCCTTTTGTATGGAATTTTGATCATGTGAGAAACAGCAAAAAAAGAATTATTGTCTTCATCTCAGTATGCATTCCTTGTGTACAACTATACCTCCATTCTGTCAGATGTAAATCATCTTCGGCTTTATCATCTTTTTAAGTCCACTAGCTCTGTAAAATTGTGCATTTTATGCAAATGCTTCAGATAATTTTTCTGCAAGTTGTGAATTTAATTGTGGTCTGGTCTTGTGTGTGTGTGTGCAGTCGACAGAGCCCATTGATTTGGACCAGTTCAGCGGACCTGAAGATCTGCATGCGCTTGGAATGGACCGCCTGAAAATGGATCTCATGGGCCGTGGCCTAAAATGTGGCGGCAGTCTGGAGGAGCGGGCACAGCGTCTGTTCTCTGTGAAAGGCCTGTCGCCTGAGGAGATCCCCGCCAAGCTGCAGGCCAAGGGGAAAGGGAAGGGCAAAGGCAGCCCCAAGTGAACAGAAAAGAACAATAATATTGAGCTACAGTGGTTGACTGAATCAGGGGAGGAGGGGAGGGAAGGAGCAAGACAAAACAGACTTTCAAGCTGACCAGTTTGCATTTGTTTTTGTAACCAGAAGAGGAAAGGGGGTGGAGAGTACCACTGTGGCCTTTTTTTTCCATACCAGATTACAAGGGTTTACAATATTCGCATATGTTTCACTTGAGGAGTGAATAGTGATGGGCAGCGTATCGTTTATAGCATATCCATGTGATAATGATTATCACCTTATCATGACCATGTCCTGGAGACATTTGTTGAATGTCTGACTCTATGGTTTTGCTATATATAGTGAAACCTTCCTCTAAAGATCATCTGCAATTTTTCTAGAACATGTTTGGTTTTTAGTGTACTAGAACTTACCTCCCAGATTTTTTTTCTGGAACAATCTTTTTTTTTATTAATAGGTTTACCTCCCAGTGAAGCCATTCTCTGTTTAATACTTTTTTTCCTGGAACATTCTGTCTTTGGCTACATTAAATTTACATCCCTATAAATGTAATGTAAAAGGATATTTATAGAGTGCTTTACCTCGCAAGAGCCTAAAGCGCATATTGCAGAAAAACATGATAAAGTACTAATTCTTATTCAAAGCAACACACACACACACACACACACACACACACACACACACACACACACACACACACACACTTCTATAAGTATTATAGACTTCTATTAGTATTATAGACTTTTTTTTTTAAGAATCATTCTGTTCTGTCTTTACCTATATCAAATTCACTTCCCAATAAAGACGTTCTCTGTTAAAGACTATTTTTCGAAAACATTCTGTATTTGTTTATATTGAATTTACCACCAAATAAAGACATCTACTCTAATAGACTAGGCTTTTTAGGAACATTCTGTGTTTCTGTAATAGATTTAGCTTCCTTTAGAGACTTTAACTCCTGAGGACTATTTTTTACTAACAGTTTGTCTTTGTATTACTTTTCCCCAACAAAGATTTCCTCTTTAACATTTTTGCTTTTTTTTTCCCCCTTCTGAAAGTTGTTGAGAGGTACCCAAGACTGTTTTCTGTGATACTGTGGACCACCTGAAGGTAACCTTAGAAAATAAGGTAATACTATGACAGTATTGTGTTTTGTGATAGTGTGAACCACCTGAAGGTAAACTTAGAAAATAAGGTAATACTATAACAGTGTTGGTTTGGAGACTGGGACAGCTGTGATGATCATTCCTGAGCTGAGACCGTTCTTTGAGCCAATCATTGAAAGCCAGAATGTAGTGAGACCCATTGACTGCAGTGAGATACTGAGGGGAAGAGATGTTCAGGTTGTGGGGACATAAAAATTTGTCAGTAAGTGATATTGTTTTTCAATTTAGCATCACTAAACCACTGCCAATCTTTGTTATCAGAATGATGGTGCTCTTTCAAAATTTGGGCAACTTTGTCTGTATGTTACTGCAAATATTTCAATGACATGCACCCCAACTCAATTTTCATGCCTGACATTGCGAAACTGAGCAGTATTTTCTTCACAGAGAAAGCAATCACAAATTAGGGTCAGTTATCATATGATTTCCCAGTTAGTGGTACTGGGGATTTCTTTGATTTTTTTTCCCTCTCATTTTAAAGTCCTGTGACAGATTTATTACAAGGCAAAAAGTCTTGCTGAGCCAAGATTGGTTATATCATGTTAGGGAAGTGGTTACAGTTTGGAAATTTAAATAGCAAAGTGATCATGTTGCTTCGGGTCATATTAAAAGAGGAGTGTCTACAGATGATCAGACTGGGAAGGTTCCACTATATGAAGGTCAGTTGTGATGGCGTTCCTGTTTGAACTATGGATGAAGAAATGGTTAAAGTGAACCATTGCTCTTGTTGCCAGGAACATTAGCTAAGGAAGCATGAAATGCTTGGTTCTGCCGTTTGCTGGTTAAGTGGGTATTTCAGTTCACAAGACTTGAACTGTGGAGAGGGGAATGTTGGCAAAATTGTGCTTTATGTGTAGTCAACCAGCATAAAGTCTGTGGTGATGATGAAATGGTTCTTTAAACTGAACTCTTTCTAAGGTGACTAGTTGCACACACACACACACACACACACACACGCTCTCTCTCTCTCTCTCTCTCTCTCTCTCTCTCTCTCTCTCTCTCTCTCTCACATGCATGCACACACACGCGCACGCACACACACACACACACACACACACACACACACACACACACACACACACACACACACACACACACTAACAAACATGTGCATTGCTTTTGTGATATTAGAAAGGAAGGCTGTTATTACATAAAAACTAGTGCCTATCTCAGTGTGTATGTATGTGTGCGTGTGTGTGTGTGTTTTCCAGTTGATTTGTGAGGAGAGAAGTAGAATGGATTGAGGACATATATTTTTGTACATGTTTCACTTACAGCTGCCAACCCATCCAATTTTTTTTCATGAGTTTCTCTGTTGTGAAAATCATTCCCAAATCCCTAATTTAGTAATTAAAATCTTGAATTTTGGAATCAAAGAAATTAGATTGTGACTTAACAGGATTATTTTTAGAGAGGCAAATTAAAATATTGCCCAGTTCAGCTGAACAGTTTCTTCAAATGCCAGCGAGTATATGTTTTGGAAGCTAAGATTTCTTTGACAGTCCTCCATGAACTAGTTAAGAATCACTGTACTGTTCAAAGCCAAACCTCCCAACTGCATTGCCCGACTTCTGAAGGTGGACTCCACAAGGTTGGCAGCCATAGTATTGCAATACAGGTTTCTGCAACTGAAATTGGTTGCTTTAGTTGAATGCTTGGGTCTTTTGTGTGTGTGTGTGTGTGTGTAAATGTTCAATGACTTTTTTTTTCCCCCAAGCTATATTCTGAAATGGAGCCATGAATTATTTTGTGATCGATTCTGTTCCTGATGATTTGAGTGAATAAACTGGTAAGAATTGAATCACATTTGTATTTGTTGTAAGTGTTGTTTGGATGTCAGTGTTTAAAAATGACTGCTTTCTTAATTTATAGACATAAAGAAAACTGTTATACTATAAGGAAAAAACAAAGAAGAAATTGTACTTGGAATCCAGAGAATGCCTTGGTTACTGATGAGACATGATAAAGCAACTAAATCCAGTTATCAGGACAATCTTCTTCTGTCGTCTGCTGCATTCTGGAGATCAGCAGAGGTCAGGCCTGTCCATCCCTGATGTTGTCCTGCCACCTTTTCATTTGTCTGTCTCTTCTTCCGTTTCCTGCCACAGTGCCTTGCAAGACTGTGTTTTTGTAAGGCCAGATAACTATACCAACAAGTATACTAACGTGACACGCTGAACATGCTTATGACATAAACACAGTGCAGTGTCATTTTGTTTGCACTTCTAAACATCATGTATTTTTCTCTCTCTTTGGCCGTCTCATTTTTTGTATCGTCTCAGTGGCATTACATCCACACTGTATACTCCAGCTGCCTCATGCACAATCATTCCCAGCCTCATCTTCTTGCAGCCTCAGCAAGTTGGTCTGCATGGAGCAATCAATATCAATATGCAGTTTCGTTTGGCACAGGCAAGCAGAATCTGGTGTTAAAAAAACAGGATTTACATGTCTAGAGTTGCAGAAATAACTGAACATTATGAAATTATAGTCGGTCTGCACATTCTCCCTGTCTGCCCTGTCCTTCCTGCTCCCCCCCCCCCCCCCCCCCCCCCTCCACACACACACACAGAGGTACATTACTATGTTGGTTCAGTCACGGCCTTAGCACTGCCATGCCGCTGAGTTAACAATAGAACTGCCATGCCAAGGAGTTAACAATAGCACTGTAATGCCACAGAGTTATCAATAACGCTGCCATACCAGAGAGTTAACAATAGCACCACCATGGCAAAGAGTTAACAATAGCAGTGCCATACCACAGAGTTGACAAAAACGGTGCCATGCCACAGAGTTGACAACACAAGTGCCACACCACAGAGTTGACAATAGCACTGCTATACCATGGAGTTAATAGCACTGCCATGCCACAGAGTTAACAACAGCACTGCTATATCACGGAGCTAACAGTAGCACTACCATGCCACATAGTTAATAACAGCAATGCCATGCCACAGAGTTAACAATAGTAATGCCATGCCACAGAATTAACAATAGCACTGCCATGCCACAGAGTTAACAATAGCACTGCTATATCATGGAGTTGATAGCAGTCCCATACCTCAAAGTTAACAATAGTAGTGCTATGCCACAGAGTTAACAGTAGCACTGCCGTGCCACAGAATTAGCAAGAGCACTGCCATGTCAGAATTAACTACAGCACTGCTATATCACAGAGTTAACAATAACAGTGCCATACCACAGAGTTAACAATAGCATTGCAACGCCACAGAATTGACAACAGCACTGCTATATCACAGAGTTATCAAAAGCACTGCCATGCCACAGAGTTAACAGCAGTGCCATGTCACAGAGTTATCAAAAGCACTGCCATGCCACAGAGTTAACAGCAGTGCCATGCCACAGAGTTATCAAAAGCACTGCCGTGCCACAGAGTTAACAGCAGTGCCATGCCATAGAGTTGTCAAAAGCACTGCCGTGCCACAGAGTTAACAGCACTGCCACGCCACAGAGTTATCAAAAGCACTGCCGTGCCACAGAGTTAAGAGCACTGCCATGCCACAGAGTTATCAAAAGCACTGCCGTGCCACAGAGTTAACATCGGCAGCTGCCATATCACAGAGTTAACAGCAGTGCCATGCCACAGAGTTAACAATAGCAGTGCCGTGCCAGAGTTAACAGCAGCAGTGCCATACCACAGAGTTAACAATAGCAGTGCCACGCCATATCGTTAACGACAGCAGTGCTATGCCAGAGAGTTAATAATAGCAACACCATGCCACAGAGTTAACAACAGCAGTGCATTCCACAGAGTTAACAACAGCAGTGCCACACCACAGAGTTAACAACAGAAGTGCCATACCACACAGTTAACAACAGCAGTGTCATGCCACAGAGTTAACAATAGCAGTGCCATGCCACAGAGTTAACAACAGCGGTGCCATACCACATAGTTAACAACAGCACTGCCATACCACAGCGTTAACAACAGCAGTGCCATACCACAGAGTTAACAACAGCAGTGCCACGCCACAGAGTTAACAACAGCAGTGCCATACCACAGAGTTAACAACAGCAGTGCCATACCACAGAGTTAACAACAGCAGTGCCACACCACAGAGTCAACAACAGCAGTGCCATACCACAGAGTTAACAGTATCAGCCATCATGAAGGGCCCACAGGTTCATGCGGCACTGCTGCCGAGTGACTTACGTGTGTTCAGTGGTTCCTTTCAATTCCATCATATGCAGGACACTTAACATCGAGGCCTCTGACTGAAGACAATAGCTGCTTCCACGTGGAGCCAGCGAAAGTGGAGCTCCTCATCAGAAGAGTAACATCGTGCCCATCCAACGACAGTCCGTTTGATTTGCTGACACCGAGAACTGACATGAACTTACCACGGTTATGGTCGTAGACAGGAAATCGAGAGAGAGGCCACTATGAAAAATAAGGCACTAAGGGCCACAGAATACGAGACATGGGTTTTATTGATGATCAACAAGTATCCGCCTTGGCTTAAGGCTGTGTCAGGCCAACTGACATAGGCTAGAACGCCAAGGCTACATCAAAATGTTGTTATGCTCTGCATAGTTATACGGGGATTGTCTTCAGCTGTGACAAGCTCCTAGCATAACAATATCAGTCTCCAAAATCCCCCGAAGTCGGAGTGTGGCTGCCTACGTGGCGGGGTAATCAAAAACAGTCACACACGTCATGTTCTCATCCCTAGCTGATGCATTTGTACCATAGTGTTCAAGTACTTTGGCTGTTCGGATGATCCCTGGAGTCTTTTAGCCAGGGTACGACAACAACAACAAAGGATTTGTTTTTAGTAGTTTGTCGCTACATAGTTTTAATCAGTTCATCTCTCATCTCATTCCCATGACAATCTTCTGTGTGAAAATCTTTCGGAAAAACATAAACGACAACTGGAAGTGAAATTTTTGCGCGTTACATGCCATGAATTTTAGCGTAAAGCATTGCAAATAGAGAGCGGGATTTAAAAGCCTGCTCTACCTCCGCCCTTCAACCCAGCCCCCGCCTCTTCCGCACCCCCTCCCCCACCCTTCCTTTCTTCTTATACCCACGGACAAGAAAGTCCCTCTCCCTGTCCTACCCACCGACAAGAAGGTCCCTCTCCCTGTCCTACCCACCGACAAGAAGGTCCCTCTCCCTGTCCTACCCACCGACAAGAAGGTCCCTCTCCCTGTCCTACCCACCGACAAGAAGGTCCCTCTCCCTGTCCTACCCACCGACAAGAAGGTCCCTCTCCCTGTCCTACCCACCGACAAGAAGGTCCCTCTCCCTGTCCTACCCACCGACAAGAAGGTCCCTCTCCCTGTCCTACCTACCGACAAGAAGGTCCCTCTCCCTGTCCTACCCACGGACAAGAAAGTTTAAGCCTTTCTGTATTCTTTTCACCAGCACTGCACCTTACATATGCACACACACACACTAGTAGCAACGTACAACACACACACATACACACACACACGCATGCACACACACATACACACACACACTCACGCACGCATGCACGCACGCACGCACGCACACACACACAACACACACACACACACACACACACACACACACACACCTCATTTTTTATCTATGACTAGTACAGGTGCTTGTTTTTTTTTTCTTTTTTTCTTTACACATTCCATACATAGAAAGTACAAACGAAAAGTAAACAAATAGATCTACAATAAGACAGGCCCTAACAGCTGGCCTTGTGAATTTACTGAGTAGAATTGTTTATTACGGCAACGCAAAATGTTCTACTGAATTAGATTTTTAGACGCAAATGGACAAGTTTCTCCTCGAGAAAATTCCCCTAGATGTAGATTGTGAGTTGGGGGGGGGGGGGGGGGGGGGGGAGTGGAATAGCTCAGTGATTGAGCGCCGGACTTGTAATCTTGGGGTTGTAGGTTCGAATCTCCGCCGGGCCGTTTTGGTACAGGGGGATCTTTCCCTCGGAGTTACCATTGGTTCTGACTCCATTTCCCATACAGTCCGTCGAATGAGACTATAAACCGAGGTTCCGTGTGTGAATGCACGCATAACATCTTGCACACACGTAAATCCTTTCGGAAGTGAAGGCCAGTTTGGCCGTTGCTATGGATGACACGTTACACATAGCATGCACCTTCCCTCCCCGAAGTTGGAGTATGGCTGCCTTAATGGCGGGATTGAACAGAAAAACGGTCATACACGTAAAACTCCACTCCCTTTGTTGGGTAGATGGGATTAATCCTTGCCTTTCTATACAGGGGGTGTCCGCAGGAGTATCAGCCTGCGTACGCAGAAGAAGAAGAAGATTGTGAGTTTAGTCTACAAGCTGTGTGTTGCCTGCAGGGAAACCAACATACTGGTTTAACAAAAGAGGGATGGCTACTTGGGCCTGTACTAACAAAAACAACAACATACACTGTGGTAAATACGACTGCTCGCCATAGGCACTGCTACCACTGCTTTGGACTTATAATCTGCCCAGCTCGTTCAGCGTTCATGGAACAACACTTGGCAAACATGAGAGCATGCCCACTCATTGATCGACTTGATCGTTCATAATGCAACGACTATAATCAGGACGAGTGGCTTTTCCAACGAGCTGCGAGTGTCGGTGTGTGTGTTTGTGGGCCTGCTATACGGTGTGTTATGTGTGTTGTGTGTGTGTGTGTGTGTGTGTGTGTGTGTGTGTGTGAGCGCGCGCGCGCACGTGAGCTCGTATGTGCGTGCATGCGCGCGCGCGCGCGTGTGTGTGTATGTGTGCACGCGCGCGCCCACTATAGGCCAATTTCATTTTTCACATTATTAATTACCTTAAGGTTACATCATGATTTTAGCTCTTAAGCAGCTTGTTTCCTGACAGCGTTTTCTTCTCATTGTGTTTTTCTACCCTACACTGGTTGCTTTGGGGTACCATTGGATTCTGTTTTTGAAGTCTCGGTGCTGAAAACATCACAGAACTATGAGTTATATCTCTGTTCGATGATATTAAGGGAGGACCGAAACAATCTTCAATGACCCACTGATGAGTCTTAGTCAGCGGACGAAAGGCCTCTGGGCAGGCGATATGAATGGTTCTGTTTTCAGGACGGACTATGGTGGTCCGCATCCGCTAGTGAAGGGTTTTATCTTTACATTCTAACGTCCTCTTTTTCATTGCCGATCGAGATTTTATTTTTATTTGGGGGGGGGGGGGGGGGGGGGGGGGGGGGGGGGGGCGGTTCTCTCTCACACAACCTTTCCCTCCCCCTCCTGCCTCTTTTTCTTTTTACAGTCTGCGAAATCATGTTGCAATGACAGAGGAATTGTTAGCCTGTAGGCCCCCCTACTCGTTTGTCCCCGCCACTAATTTGTTCGATCTTTCTCCCTCTCTGACTGTACTGAAATAATTGTCTTGCTTTCTGTGTCTGTTCTCTCTTCTCTTCTCTCTCTCTTCGTCACATACTCATCCACTTCCCATCGATATGTATTCAAAACGAAAGTACAGGGAGTAGATTAATCACGTCCGTGACTGACTTGCAAGCACAATCCTGCTTGCTTCCGACACATTCATTTCATTTATAGACCACTCTGCGCCCCAGCAAGACAGCACTCTGATAGGAATAAAACCGGGAGAGATGGGGTGGGGTGAAGGGGAGGGGAGTGAGGGGAAAGTTTAGCAGTGGTGTAGTGTAGGTGTGAAAATGAAATGGGAAAGAGGGAAGCGCGACCGGTTTGCACTGAAGCCATCCCTTCACTGACACAATCCCCCCCAAAAAAAAGAAAGAAAAAAAAAAAGAAAGTGGTTACCCGACCCG
>CM065723.1:25678347-25679610 GCA_033310375.1 Conus canariensis
CCACACATACACACACACTGGCGCGCCTGCGCGCGCGCACACTCACACACACACACACACACACACACACACACACACACACATGCGCACACACACACACACATGCAATTACACAGACACAAAGCAGTCACTGATATGAACTGCGTGCACATCCATGATTCATAGACCTTAATACTGAGAGACAAGCCAAGCGAGCCCACACGAGAGAGAGAGAGAGAGAGAGAGAGAGAGAGAGGAGAGAGAGAGAGAGAGAGGAGAGAGAGGAGAGAGAGAGAGAGAGAGAGAGAGAGAGAGAGAAGACAAGACAAGACAAAATTCTTTATTAACGAGGATAATAGATAAGCACTGATGTGCTTTTTTACATCCAGTCCTCGCCCTGAGTAGGGTCAACAATGTAAAATGAGGCAATAGAAGAAGCATGTAAAAGTGGCTAGAACAAAAATTAGACATGGAATTATTTTTTAAAAAAAAAAGAAGTAACTGAGAGAGAGAAAAGCGGGAGGGGGGGGGGGGGACGAGAGAGACGCAGGAGCGAAAGGAGTGCAGGGAAGGGCGAGAGAGAGAGAGAAAGAGAGAGAGAGAGAGAGAGGGGGGGGGGAGGGAGAGACGGAGAGGGAGAAAGAGGCGAGATTGGGGTGTGGGAAAGAGCATGTTTTAGAATAGTCTGACAATCAAAAGATACCAAGGAGTTGCAAGACAATCGATTTTGAAGAACCAGGAAGGAAAACACACACACACACACACACACACACACACACACACACACACACACAACACACACACACACACACTCACACACACTCACGCACACACACACACAAATGGAGAAGAAAAAAAAAAGCATAATGATAGCCCAGTCACCACGGGTACAAGGGGGAGGGGGGTGTCATATAGATAATAAATCAAGCCATTCCAGCAGAACCGTGAGAGACAGAGACAGAGACAGAGAGAGAGAGACAGACAGACAGACAGACAGAGACAAAGAGACAGAGAGAGAGAGTCACATAAGAATACAAGCATTACGACATAGTGACGAGAGGGCAAGAGGTAGTAGGAAAACACACACACACACACACACACACACACACACACAACACACACACACACACACACACACACACACATACACGCGCGCATACTTACATAAGACATACTTATTGAACAGAGTAGCATGTGCATTTCAAGTACAAATCACTTCCATAAAACTCAGGTTCATAAATAAGGTAAAGAGGGTGGTAGTGGTTGGTGGTGGATTTATGGCGG
>CM065723.1:25679710-25682210 GCA_033310375.1 Conus canariensis
CACGTATATACACACACACATACCCATACATACACACACATGAATGTACGCGTGCGGGCACACAAATACACACACCCATATACATACTCTCCCTCCATACCCTCCTCCCCAAATACACGTATGCATGCACGCGTACGCACACACATACACACCCACCCATACACACACACACACACACACAAAATACATGCAAGCACACGCACACGTGCGCGCGCATGTGCACACACACACACACACACACATGCGCGCAAACTCACGCGCACATATACACAACAGACACACACATGCGCGCATGCATGCATACATGCACATATGAGAGTGTGCGCACGTACACACGCACGCACATGCGCACGTGCATGCGAGTGCGCGCGCGCACACACACACACACACACACACATACATACATACATACACACGTGCACGTGGGGAAAAAAAAGGAATAAAATAAACAACTGGAAATAAATAAAAACAGTTGCAAATCAAAATGCAAGACAAAGTTGAAGGAGTAAAATAAAGTTAAGAAAGGTAAAAAAAAAAAAAAAAAAAATCAGAAAAACATAGTAATAGTGAGTTGACGTTGGGGGAAAAAAACGGAAAAAGATACGAAAAAGGTATGAAAATATAAAAAGCTGGAAAAGGCAGGAAAAGCTGTATAACTTGAGAGAGAGAGAGAGAGAGAGAGAGAGAGAGAGAGAGAGAGAGAGAGAGAGAGAGAGAGAGAGAGAGAGAGAGGGGGGGGGGGGTTGAAGTAGGGGTCAAAATAGAAGAATGTACTGACACCTGAACTGACGCATCGAAGCCCTGTGTCGATCACAGACATCGGTGATCTAAAAAACTCGTAGTGCAGTAGCGGAGACAATAACCCTGCACACTCAAGCCGCAGTAAATCTAAACTCAGACGGACGCAAACCCTGCGCGTTGGAGTGAGTGACACTGCAGCCTTTCTTAGCTTTGCAGCTGCCTCTCTTCAAGCAAAGTAATTTTTTTCTTAGACTTACCCATCCCAGTAGAGGTGCATATTATTATTTTTTTTTTTCAGGCAGAGCAGACATTGTTTTAAAATGGTTCACGGAGCTGGACAGCTGTGATGTGGATCCAGGTTTGGGTCACTGGTGCAGCTTATAATTGATCTATTCGTTTGCGAGCGGGTTTTCCTTCATAATATTCCAATATCGCTTTTGAACTCCAAAAGCTACAAAATGCATAACTGCTTCAAGAGGTCTGATCACCAAGATTCTGGCTCCACCAATAACTCTGTGACACTAAACTGAGATAAGTCAAATTAAGGAGAAGAAGAAGGGGGAAAAAAATTACGCACTGACTGACAGTGGCTCGATTCAGTACAATCGGATCTAAGATATCATGCTTTACAAAACGTTTTGAAAACAAAAACAACAACAAATATTCGCAGCAAAAAAAAAAAAATTAAGTCTCCCTGTCTCTGTCTCTGTCTGTCTGTCTCTCTCACACGCACACACACATGCACACATGTACACACACACACGCGCGCGCGCGCGAGCGCGCGCACTTCACGCACCCACACACATATGTACACAGACGCGCTCATGCACACGCAT
This sequence comes from Conus canariensis, assembly GCA_033310375.1. Classification (NCBI taxonomy): domain Eukaryota; kingdom Metazoa; phylum Mollusca; class Gastropoda; order Neogastropoda; family Conidae; genus Conus; species Conus canariensis. The sequence goes on from CM065723.1 coordinate 25,681,288, forward strand.
ACACACACGCACACATAGCAAATACAAATGCACAGTCCAGAAATACTAAAAATAAAAACTGCAACAACACACAAAAATTGACTCACACACACACACACACACACACACACACACACACACACACACACACACACACACACACATAAAAGCGACGTCGGAGCAGCAGCAACCGAATACTGACAACAACGACGATAGTAATGGTGACAACTGACGGGAACATTTCAACTATTAAAACTTCCACGAACAACAAAAACACAATTATAACGATGGTAATGTAAGCAAAAACGATTACCATCATCATCACTGCCACCATCACTTTAAAAAAAAACAAACAAAGCAAAGGATGGTCTCACTGGACACTCACCTGGACAGAGGGGCACTGACCACCCTAGGTAGTGAGAAGTGGTCAGGCAGATCAGGCAGCCGGGGTGGTCGTGTTACTACCCCTTCCCCCAGCCCCTACGCCAGCGGCAGTGGTGGTGGAGGAGTGACTGAGCTCGGGTTTCCAGATGAGGGAATAGTAGGTCGCCAGCACGATGGCGGCTAAGGATACAGCCAGGACGTATGCCAGCACTGTCGCCAGACGAACCCACTTCTTGTTGCTTTTCGTCGCCATTTTGTTCTTGCCTTTGTCGCTGGAAAATCCGGCAGCACCTTTCGCATTACCAGCGGGATGTGCGGCGTTGGCTCGAAAGGCCGAACTGCTTTCCTCTTTCGGATCCATGCGGCTGGCGCGATGGGTGGGACTCGTTGACATCTAGAGTCTGCCTGCTTGTTCCGCTAAGCCCCCCAAAAGCCAGCTATTGGCAGCTCTGGACAAAAACAAAAAACAAAAAAAAACAACAAAAAACAAAAGCGGATCGAACAATGCAGCGTTGCCCTTTCCCCCTTCCGAAAATGATGTTAGGAGGGCTATGGTGGTG
>CM065723.1:25687210-25734710 GCA_033310375.1 Conus canariensis
TATACATACTAACGGCTTGGTGTGCCACGTAGTCTCGACTTTTTTTTGCTCCATTGCCGGCAAGCAAAGCTAAAGCTATCCCCGAAGTCCATCCAAGAGAAATATAAAGTGGGCATAGCATGCTTGGGGACTCCTGGTTCAAGGTTGTGGTGGCAATCCAGCCCAAGGTAAAGACTGGCAGAAAATGAGTGTTTGGGGAGGCAGTGGACACGGCAAATGAAAACCTTAAGATCAGAGAACTAAAAGGACATACACAAACCAACAGACAGAAGTCGGTGTCTACGTAAAAGAAGTGATGATCAAAGACAAAAGGGAAAGCAAAGACAGACATGATTCTAAAGCGGTTGAAGAAAGGACAGGGTGCGTAGGGAATTCAGAAGGCAGTCCAGCAAGGCCAAGAAGGGCAGTGGACTACGTGGGAAAACGCACTGCAAAGAAGTCTCAGCTGTAACGACACATGACACGTAGCATCTCTCAAGATCAGCTTTATCCTCAGATCTGTATATGATCTCCCGCCGTCAAATTCAAACCTGGCGAAATAATAATGGAAACTAGATGATCCGACGTGTCAGCTTTGTCCGGGCAAACAAACAATGGAACATTGTCCTGAGAACCCTTTCTTCTCTTGAAGTTATGTGTCCTTTCTTTCTCGACAATTTTTGACCATTCAGTTTTAACTGTAAAGTCAAATGCATTTACGTTGTTACTATGTGTATTCGACTGGCGCTGGAAACTGAATCACTAAGCATACACACACATGCACGCGCGTGCGCACGCGCACACACACACACACACACACACACATACACACACACGCGCGCGCGCACACACAGTGAGTGAGAGAAAGAGAGAGAGAGAGAGAGACAGACAGACAGACAGACAGAGAGCAGTGTAACTGTAGGCCTATAAGTAGCGCTGCTTTTTGTGTTTTAATGTGACAGAAGATCGCTGGCCGACCTCACCAGCCGAAAGTGTCACATTTCCCCGCAGCTGCAGGATAACGGTCATTGATGATTTCCTGGTATTGTCACCGACCAGACGTGGCTACTGCGTATATGAACCTCGTGAGCTGGCAACGTGAATCAGGACGACACTGACCGAAAATGGACTTGAGCTGGATATAAACATTCTTTGCTTCATGTGGTAAAATCGCTAAAGCGCAGTAGGTGGCTGCACACCAAAAAGTCTTGCTTTTAAGGAGTCGAGTATTTATAGACAGGCACAGTTAGATTGTTTTAAGAATTTTTATTTTGTCTGAAAATTAATTTGCCTTCTTTTCTTTCGTATGCCTATCAAGGTATATGCCAGCTGGTTCCAAGCAGACAGATTAAAATGGAAGGAATGGGATTACTTGGGGGTTTCCAACAGGCGTAAAGATAGGGTCACAGGTGAGTGCACAGGCCTGAAATGTGTCAGCTAAAGAGTAGTTCATGTATTTGAAGATTGTTTGTGATTTCATCAGTAAAAATCGCCCGAAACAATGGAAACAATTGGTGGGCAATTGTTCTTTTGATTGAATATCAGTTTAACATTAAATGCTGGCTCAAACTTGTGGTAGGCCTCGAAACGCTTACATGGGCTATATAGTGTTTTATTGCAAAATCCTCCCCCGTGGGGATACCGGGGGATCTTTTCGTACAAATAGTTCCCCCTCCTTCTGGACATTATGTGCTAGTAATGTCCCCTTTTCCTTTCGCTCTCGGTAACTCTGTCTCCTCCTTTGCTGTACTGTCGTCTACTGTCCTTTCTGTCTACCATATCTTTTATCTCTCTTTTTCCACAACCTCTTCCCACAAATTTCTGCACTCAACGAAGTCGGAGTGAACTGACTATACTCTCGAGTATAGTGTGAGTATCCCAACAGGGTAAAACGAGTTCACACAGTACCAGATACTGGAACGCCGAAGAAGAGAAGAATTGCAAAATCCTTATCGTGGCGTGCGGTCACACCGCAGATGGTTTCATTTTGACCTTTCACATTTTCACCAGCAGGTTGATATGGGCCTTCCACATCCCAGGCGACACTGCCAAGTCAGGGATCGAAGAAGCTGCCCACAACGATAGTGAGACGGCTGGGGGGGGGGGGGGGGGGGGGGCGGGGAGGAGATACGTGTCTCCCCAGCCGGCTGTGGACAGCCCCAATCCGATACAAAGGTCTGTCTACAGAAGTCATTGATCTGCGAGACGAGAAGACCGGTCACTGGTGACTAGAGAAAAGCCTGCACCGCCCTGTTGTTCTCTGCCGCTATCATCCACAACCAACACCAAAACCAGTGGAAGACAAGGCTGGGTTCAGACAGTGGTGTTGATCCAGTCCATCAGCTCCAGAGATACCAGCAAACAATCCTCTCCAGACTGAGAACTGGCCGCTGCCGACTGCTGGAGCCACCTCAGCCGAATTAAGATTGCCCACACAGATGAATGTGCGTGTGGCACAGGACCTCAGACCCCGGAACACATCCTCCAACACTGTCCAGCCCATGCGTGGCCAGAGGGCGCATAGCTGAAGATGCAGCTTCGGGACAGCCGTCAAGTCTCGAGAAAACTGTGGGACTCGTCATGGAGACTGGCCTGAAGATCTGACGCAGCCAATTGAAATTGCAGAAGAACACGTTCTCTGCCGTCTCTGCCATCTTTGCCACGTCATGCGTCACCCTCAGCACACGATGAATCATCATCAGCTCGCAGTGTGCACACCATATCGCTTATCGCACGTGAAATGAACATGTTATTAGCCGGTGGAACTCAAATATTTATGCAGTAGAATTAATTTTTAGCAGGAGAAAATGAAATAGAAAACAAATAATGATTGAGAAGCTAGAAACCACACAAAATCATCACATTAAGTTATATCATAGCACACATCAACGCTGCAATTAATAATACTAACAGTAATTATAATGATAAGGATGATGATAATAATAATAACAATAATGATATTAATGATAAGAAACGCGTGTGCGCATGCGCACGTACCCAAAGACATGCGCGTAGGCACGTGTGTGCTCACACACACACACACACACACACACACGCGCGCGCGCGCGCTCGCGCGCACACACACACGCACGCAGGCACGCACACACACTCCCCCCCCCCCCCCCCCCCCCCATTACCTTCAGTTATCTAGTTAAAATGGAAGTCTGAGTGGACAACATAACGTATTGTGACAAGAATCGCACCATTCCTTCTCTCCCCCCCTTCAACTCTCACTCCTTCTCACACCCATTCCGCCCCCTTCGCCCCTTGCCCTCCCCGCCCTCTTCCCTTCTCTTCCTGTGTTCATTTCACATAAAGGAGCTGTATTTGTTCTTTAGCTTTCATCAAATTGTGCAATAATATTGTGTGAGTGCTTGTTGGCAGTCCATGAATTGCCTTTATTCTGATCTTGCAGTCATGTTGGTTACGTGGGAAGCTTTATTTATGTTTATTTATTTATTTTTTATTTTTTTGTTATGCATATGCCCTTTTTAGTATCTTCCGCTCATTATGTCACCATTTCCCAGTCTCCCCATCTCACATTCAACTGCAACATCCGTTTATGTTCCCTCGAAGTCGGAGTGTGGCTGCCCACGTGGCAGGGTAATCAAAAAGGGTCACACACGTCATGTTCTCATCCCTAGCTGATGCATTTGTACCATAGCGTTCAAGTGCTTCGGCTGTTGGGGGTGATCCCTGGAGTCTTTTAGCCAGGCTACGACGACGACAACGACAACAACAACAACAACATGCGTTTATTTGCCCACACTCACCTCCATCCACACACTTCCTTTTTCTCTGTCTCTTAACAACCTCACTACCCGTCGTTTAAGACACCCCCCCCCCCTCCTACTCACGCCCACTTAGATTCCCTCTCCTCCCCTTTATGTGTCCCCCCCCCCCCCCCCCCCCCCCTTCCTTTGCTCATGTGGTTAATTGGCAGGTTGACTGGATGAATTAGCATTTCAGTTTGACGGGAATCCCATCTTCCCCCTCCCCTTCCCGTCACACTTCCCTCCAGCCCCCCCCTCCCCCCCCCCCCCTTTCCTCACGACCTTTCCATCTTATCCGCCCGTTTTTCTTTCCCTGCCCAGCACCCTCCCCCTTTTAGACATCTAGTATTGTAGCTTGAACCTCTCCCCACCCCACCCCAACCCCCAGCACTTACAGTAACACTGTTTAGACACACACACACACACACACACACACACACGCGCGCGCGCGCGCGCGCACACACACACACACACACACACACACACACACACACACACACACACACAGAGTTATCAGTGTGTCATTGAATCGACTATTTATAGACATACGCAATTAGATTGTTCTGACGATGTTCATTGTGTATGAAAGTCGATCCCCTTTTTTTCATTCGCATGCAAATCAAGATTCAAGCTAAACAGTTTCAAGCAGACAGATTCACAACAAATAATGGAATGGCCCTGTTTCGTCTTCTTCTTCTTCTTCTTCTCTTTCAAATCACCGTCTGGCGCAAGGACAGAGTCTCGGGTGAGCTCAAAAGCCTGAAGGCTGACAGATCTTTGCTTATGTCTTTGACTATCACATACATGAGCTAAGGAAAGTTCAGGTCCGAGACCAGAGTAGCAGATTAGGCCGAAAGTACTACACGTATATTCTCCATCACATTTTTTTTTTCCACAAAAGCAGGGGAACAGGAAAGAAAGTATGAAAATGACGTCTTTAAACTTTAAATATCAAATCGTTCACCGACAGCCATGGGAACAATTGAATCCTTCATTCTGAACAGAACCATCCGTTTGTGACCACACAGTCAACTTTCATGGGTCGAGATAAGGGTCTTCGCTGAAATAGAAATCAAGGACAGTGTTAGAAGCAGTTAATTCTCTGGATGTCATTAAGCAGCCCTGGGATGATTAGCCCTGGGAGATGTCTCTGAAGGCATTGCCTTCGTATGTGACATGTAGAGAACAGTATCCAGTCTCATGCCACCCTTCCTGATTATCTCTGGATGATTTTCTCGTTCTGGAAGGTCTGCTGAGCACGTGTTCCCAGTCATCCACTCAATCCAGTAAACCCTAGTTCAACGCTCTTGTTATCGCAGCTGTTCCAGACCATGATGCCGTGGCCTCTTGCTGTGTTGACTGTCGTTGCGGAAGCTTCTAGTGGTAGTGTTTCCTGTGGCAGTGCTAACAGCATGTGAGATATTCTTATGTACTAGGTTTTGTCTCCATGTGTACCTTCCTCAGGCTAACGTTGCGTTGCATGATCTGTTCACAGTTCCTTTGCTCTGCCTGAGTGGACACTGAGAATCATCTGATTCCCCTCACCATGAATTCAGACGAAGCGGCAGGAGGTCATATACAGATCTGAGGATGAAGCTAATCCTAACAGGTGCCACGTGCCGTATTTTATTCCAGCTGAGACGTCGCTGGAGTGCGTGTTCCCCACATAGTCCATAGCCCTAGCTGGCCTCGTGCTGCCGTTTGATTTCTTTTGGCATCTTGTTCGTTCTTCAACTGCAGTATCACCATGTTTCTCTTTGCCTTCCCTTTTCCCTTTGATCATACTTCTGTTGACCACACCATCTCTCTGTTGATTTCTGTATGGCCTATTATTTGTTTGATCTTCCCGAGTTTCAGCTTCAGTTTCATCAAGGAGGCGTCACTGCGTGCGGACTAGTCCATATACGCTACACCACATCCTCTAAGTTATGAGACCACGCTACGCATGATTTGAAGCTGATGGATAAATGAATTAACAACAAAGATGAGACAATTGAAGAAGAGGGTCTCGTGGCTACGACTCAGCGGATGTCTGACCTACGCATTAGCCCAACGCGCCGGTCAGACCTTGAATGCCTACCTACCATTTTTTTGTTTGTTTGTTTGTTTTTTTGTGTAGTGGATGTACACGTGTGGGATCTTCCCAAATCCCACTGATCACCTAATCCCAAATGTATAAAATCCTAATAACATTCATTGATAATTTGAACTTTCCACATGGAGGAGTTGAGTTGTCTTTCCTTTTCTCTATCAATAAAGGAAACTGAGATACACCGCGCATATAGGCTGCGCAATGACGAAAGGTGTCTCGTGATCTCCGTAAAATGCCGAACGCACCCGAAAGAGGAGAAAAAAAAAATCGAACTTGTGACGGCATTGCGAGACCACTGCGACCGGGCTCAGTTAAAAGATCAAGACAAACGTAAAAGTTAACAATGTCTGGGTACGAAGGACATGTTGCCAAGAGACAGAAGACAGAGGATGGCCGGGTATTGTATTATCCTAGACACGTTTATTTTAAAATTTATCATTAGGAATGTATTGGAAGCAAACAATTTGCACATTTTGATTTTGGGTTTACGTGCTTGTCTCGCGTGCGGATCGGAGGAGAATGGCGTCCTCGGTGTACTGGACCGGTTTGATTCAAAGCCAGTTTAATTTTTTGAAAAGCCCATACTGCGTCCAGTTCCAGTACACCATAATTAATCTAACCATATTATGTTCAGTTTGCGGAACAGTAATGACTGTATGGAACTGGCGATTGAATTTCTGTTAACGGCTCAGTTAATGAAATCGGTTTTTCCATACATGTGTGTTCATGTGTCGATTCACATTCAAGATGGCGGCCAACTTTGCCGGCCGGTTCTTTATTTCTCGTCTTCAGTGAGTTTCCCCGGACGAATTTTAAAATGAAGGTCAAAATGGCGCTCTGTCCTCAAAACTAGAGGTTAAAGTTACAGGATCACACGAATGGGACCAGTGTAGCTTTCTAACCGAATTTTGCGTGATCCTGAATTTTCGTCGGCGACTTCGTCAGGTGGACTGCCGTCCATAATAAAAGATGGTCTTTCATTAGTCTCATGCATGACTATTGAGATTTTTTTTTTCTTTTAATTAGAAAAAAAATTAATGCGCATACCTCTGTGTGTGGTGTGTGTGTTTGTGTGCGCAGTTGTTTTCTTTTGGTTTCTTGATGCATAGTAATGGCAGAGGGAGCGAAACCCGAAAGGGTCTTCATGAAGTTCTGCATAAATTCATTTCGGCAGGGGGTTGTAGACAGTTTGTCACAGCTGCAAGGCATTGAACATTCTGAACATGGACAGTGATAAACTGAACATTTAAACATCGATTTAAATCGTAAAGTATAAGGGGGAAAGTGCAGAAAATGAGAAATGTACAAAGTTGTAACCTTACATTGGGGGGGGGGGGGGGGGGGGGGAACCTTTTTTATTTTTTTTTTTTAAAGACATTAGAAATATAACCTGTTTCTGGGACAGACGTTTAGTTTGACTTTTCACTCTAAGAATATAGATCACAACCCTGCATCCCCCCCCTCTCTCTCTCTCTCTCTCTCTCTCTCTCTCCAGCTTCTGTATTTTCTAACATGTGCAACAAGAAAGCATCCATTGAATGCCCAGTGTCAATTTTTATGTAAAAGTTTTCTTTCTTCATAGGATTCAAGATGCTGCAGATAGGATGGAATCAATTTTTTCACTTTTAATTTTTTGATTGCAGTATGATGACCCACATAAACCAAAGCCATCACCAGTGGTCCATGTGAGGAATTTGAGTGAATACGCAATGGAATCTGACCTTGTGGAGGCCGTCCAGGGATTTGGAAGTGTTAAAGATGTCATCTTGATGCCACGCAGAAAGCAGGGACTGGTTGAATTTGAGGTATATGTGTGTGGGATTTTTTTTTTTTAACAAAAAATGTACTTTTGGCTGGCTTAAAGGTACATCGAGTGTGAATTTGGCATTGACGGCAGCTGGTATTTTCGTGGACTTTGTATAAGAAAAAAATTTAATTACTGCTGAAACTTTCAACCAGCCAGGAAACGGGGCTTTTCTTGTTATATGGAAATCATTGGCAAGTATCTGAGGTTTGCATGCGTGATTTTTATGTAGAAGAGGTTTTTCTAGCTCTGTTTAAAAAAGATATGAAAAGTGTTAATGTTGATGATACAGATGGATGCTTGCTCATGGAAATAATCTCTGTCCCATGCAGCTGATAAGCATGTTCAACTGAAAATGATGACGGCTGGCATCAAATAGTCATTTTTGGACAGGCTGATAAGGTGTATTTTGTACATGTGGGGATTTTTCTTCCTTCTGGTTCGTTTTCAAATTTCTTGTAATTCTTTTCTGTTTTCAGGATAACTGGTGCCTTTTTCGTCAGTCTTTTTGTTTTTCTTTGCAGGACATCAGTGGTGCCAGACGATGTGTGGAATATGCTGAGGTAATGTAATTGTTTGATTTGAATTGCTGCAAATTTTTTTTTTTTATGGAGTTGGGAGAAGAGGTGAATAGTTCCATGTAGAATGTATTTTTTTACTGGTAGCATTTAGCTTATAAAGGACTTCACATTGAAGTTCAATGAAATTCCGGTGGGAAGTAGTTTTGTAAATATTTGAGTACAAAATCTGGTCAGGTAACTTTAGTTTCAGTTGTCAAGGTGATGTGGTAAATTTCACATGGAAGCAGAAAACCACAGGATGTTGTGTAAGTTTGTATATCAGTTGATGCACAGCTCCCAAAATTGAAAGGGAGAGAAAGAATTGATCTGTTTGCAAGTCAGTACAGCATGCGGAATTGGAACTCTGTCAGGTACACCTTTAAATCATGTTTATTCCTTGCAGGAACGGAAGTTATAGTACAGCAGAATAATGTTCATATGAAAGTTTGTCATTTGTATGCATAATAAGAATCGGCCATTCCTGTAGATAGAAGTTGAAGAGCTTTTATTGTTATTTGGTAACATTGAAATACGAAAGATTTTTAAAAGATGTTCTGATTTAGTTGGTTTCATGCAAACTCTGAAATATCCAAGCAGCATCAAGGATTTTGCTTCATGAATTAAAAAAGAAACCCTGCTGTTATCAGAAGAAAACAAAGCCCTCTGAAGTTTGGATGCCTATGATTTTGTTGAAGATATAGTCAAAATTTAGTGTTGCTGGAATTTCATATTTTTGTTTTCTGTTGTGTTATTTTTTTTTTAATTGTCTTATCTAGAATCTGGTCCCTGTACATGTATATGCTGGCTTTATTCATTAAAATTGCTTAAATCATACTTTACGATGCACTTTTTTTTTTTTTTTTTTAAACATGAAAATGTAATTATGAAATGGCTGTTTCATTTATCATTAGATTGGAAGAATAGGTGAATTATGTCTGTATGGTTTGAAAAACCTGAATTTACATAATGTATGTTTGCATGGTTTTGATATAATTAATAACTTTTAGACATGGAGCTTTAAAATTGTTATAATTGTTGATATTGTTTGTTTGCTACAGTCCAATCCCATCTTTGTTGCAAGCCAGGCAGCATTTTTCAACTACTCGACCAGTCAGAAGATCCAAAGACCAGGGTATGTTTTGTTTGTGTATGCGCATCAGTGTTGCAGGCCCCTTGAAAAAAAGAATTGCTAAGAACAGATGCTTCAAACTGTAGCCAATCGAGAAATGTGCTGCTGTGTGGCCTTCCAAGACGTTGCAAAAAGCACCAGCATCTTATCTCTCCTGTCATGTGAGAAATGTATTTATGCATACTGTGTGGATGTTTATACTCAAATGAGAAGCACAAGTTGTGTACTTGATCGGGTGAGAATTATTTGATCAGACTGGTTTTAGGAAATAAAGAGATTGATGATTGCATAAAGTGCTGAAGTTTGTTAAGCAGAGACAACTGGCATATATTTCATATGGGGGGTGTGCAGAGTCCTGGAAATGTGAAAAAGTAGAAAACTAATTTCCGTGGCTGGGAGAGTCGTGGAAAGATCAGTTAAGTTTAGCTGAGGCTGGAAAAATCGGTAACTTCCTAGAATCTGTCAGTCATAATCCAGTAAGCAATTTTTCTCCCCAAGAAAAAGTTTCAAGTTTTAAAAACTTATCACTGAAGATAGTTTTATGGACTGCCACTGTCAGCTTCGCAGAGCGGATAACTTTAATGCATTTGCAGTGATCTCGCCTACATGAACTGTGCATAGTGAAAGTCTCCATACTGCCTTGCTCTTCGGTGCATGTGGATTTCTGTATGGCAGATGGTGTTGGATACACAGACAAAAGGCTAAACAAAAAATATGGGAAAGTGCTTGTTCAGCAAAGCCAGGTGAATATACAAGCTAGATTGCATCCCCTTCGGATGGGGCAAAACGGGGGTCGTAGTCTTCCTTGCTGTGGACTGGGTTCTTGAGGAATGTTGATGTATCCAGCAGTTAGAGAACTGGATGCGAAGCTGCTTTGAAACTAGAAGTCATGCAGCTGATGAGCCCTAGTAGCTCCTTGCGTCCACAGATAGGTCAACCCAGCCAGTTCCATGATAGATGGTTTTTTTTTTTTAGGTATGTTAAATTCAGTGATGGTTACATTTGCAACATGTTTCACCTCTCTCACTGTCTCTCTCTCTCAGACTGGGAGGGTAGGTGATGGTGGTGATGTCGGGTGAGATGGGAGGGTGTATAATGGGGATAGCCGTGAGGTTCTGGGAGACTGGAGGCATTTGCTGTTCTGACTGATTTTTTTTAATATTTTGCAGTCTTTTCCCCCCTTGTTGGCTTTTTTTCCCCATTTCTTTTTTCTTTTCCGAATTTTCTTTTTTTATTTATTTGTAGTTCTGCCCAGTTTGTTTATAGTATGCACCCAGAGGGCTGGATGTTGAAAAAAGAAGAAAACTTCGTTATGCTACTGCGGTGTTGAAGTGAGATTTCATACATTTATCTCTTTATGTGTCTGTTTTGTCGAAAATCAAAATTTGTAGGAAAATGTTTTGTTTGGTGTCACAGTATATCTCATTTTTGACGATATGGCTTCACCCCAGAACTGGATCTTGAAATCACTATTTCTGTGTAAGCTCATTTTGTCTGTACTAAATGTACTATTTGGTCTGGCTAAATGATGTATGATGGTATCTTGACGTAACGCAGAAGTGTCATTTTACAGTGAAGGAGAGGATGCCAGGCCTCCCAACCATGTCCTGCTCTTTACCATCCTGAATCCCCAATATCCAATCAGTGTGGTGAGTTGTCGCATGTTTTTTTTGTTGTCTTTAGCTTGTATTTTTTCTTATGGAAAGTGAGTTTTAAGTGAAGATTTCGGTCTTTATTGAAATGGAACAAAAAAGATTAGTATGGTTCTCCAGAATCTATTGGTCAAAATAGAAACATCCAGCATAGGTTCTTCTTGGTGAACTTAATTCAACTTATTGTTGAGTTGGTTTTGTTAGTCAGTGTGACAGTTTGGTGAAATAGTGTGATCGTTAACTAAGATATTGGTGTCAGATGAAAATAATGAAGTAGTATGAAATAGTGCATAGTTTCTTTTATTTTTCACACAAAACATAGAGGAAAATGCCATCTTTTCCCAGTTCATATTTTATTTCAAATCACATTTTACATGCTTTTCAGGATGTGATGCATACCATCAACAGTCCCTATGGCCAAGTACAGCGCATCGTCATCTTCAAGAAAAATGGTGTCCAGGCTATGGTGGAGTATCCTTTTTTGTGGAGTTGTTTCACATACTTTTAAGAGAAAGAGTTTCATTGGTGGCAAAAAGTCTATTGGAAGTCGAGTTTCAAGATTGAGAAAATTGTAAATTGAAATGTGGGGTAGAAGGCAGCAGACAAAAAAAAAAAAAAAAGAAAGATAAGGAACCTCCCTTCTGGGCCCCCCCACCCCTGTCTTTCTCGCTGCCCTCCCTCTCTAAGTTCCTGAGAATCATGTTTTGTTATTGGTAGAGAGCTATTCGTGAACTTGCAGAAAGGTGAATTTATAGTTAATCTGCCAATCTGGATGTAGTTTAGATTAGTCGGCTGGTCTGAACTTAGTTTAGATGTAGATGGCAATAGCAGTTATTTCCCTTCACAGGAAGATAAAGGCCGTGAAAAGCAGTTGTGTTATGAGTGGATGAATGGAACCAGAAGTAGCAAGTAACGAAATCCTTTGGTTGCAAGCAGTGGGCATCACATGTATGCTTAGTTACAAAAATGTTTGTGGCTAGCAATGATAATAATTTCCTTGAAATTAGAGGGTCAGACCTGGTGCGAAAAACTAGTTTCCATGTTTTCAAGTGGTCACAGAAATATTTAACCCGTAGAGTGCCTTTAAGCCATCAGCTGACGCCGCATTAAAAATGCTTTCCCAGTGCCTATGGGCCGTCCACTGACGTCATGCATTTTTCTTGAATTTTCATTCGTTACTATTTCTATCAACGGACTTAGAGTGTGCGTAGTAAGCCTTATATGTCTGTAGTATTAAAATGATATGTAAATGACCACACGTGAGGGGAAAGCCCATTTATTCTCATCACTGACTGGATGACCAGCCAGCGCTTCGTCTCGCTTGCAAAGATGGCGGCACAACCTTCGACAAGCGCAGCGACCAAATCAACGTATTTACACAGCTGAGCAGGCTCTGCTAATGATTTTTGACAAAGACAATAATCTTTTATTCAACGACTCGCTCGAGCATGAAGGTGAGATGATGATAGTGATGGAATTGCCGACTGTATTCGTCAGTTATTGTGTCGGGCTGTGTGACCTCAGTGTGTGTTCAGCTGACTGGTTTGCCAGCGTCGAACGAGCTCGCCTAGTGTGTACTCTGCACTGCGTGCCAGTGGTCAGTGACGTGATAGTCAGCGCAAGAGGGGAGCGCGGCCTGCTCGCGGCGTGGCATGGGGCAGAGGGAAAGGTAGGGGAAGAGGAGCAGTGAAAGAGAGGGTTGAAGTCCAGCAAGGGGGCGTGGTGGGGAGAGGGGGGCGTGGTCGTGGACTGACCTGTCTGCATAGAGTGTGAGCGTCTTGATAGACTTCTAAACTGTTTTACTTTCATTTACAGGTGTAGTGTGACAATACAAACTTTATTTTCAACTTTTTTGCTTTGTGTTCTTGTTTGGATGTGAAGATGTAGTGGTAAATACATATGCTTTTGATCGTGCAAAAAAATCTATCCAAATCTAATTGCCTAAATACTTTTTTATTATCAAAATTAAAACAAAAGAAGCCCAGATTCAAAATCTTCATTCAATTTCCTTCAAAAATCATATATATTTCATTGTTATATCTTTTGTAGTTTCTGAGCTAGAATTTTTTGTTAATTATTACCCCCAAATCATTAGATTTCCCTGGCACTGGGAAAGCCTTTGTTTGTAACATTTTCAAGCAGCGAACGGGTTAAGGGGCCACACTTTATAACTGCTAGAAAATGTACTGAAAACCCGACCCTTGCACACACACACACACACACACACACCACACACACACACACACACAACACACACACGAATGGTCTCTGATAAACATCACACACACAAGCATGTACAGAAAGAGTTCGAGACTGAAATGGATAAGGAAAGAAGTGTCCCTGACAGTTCATAAAACGCTGCAGATTATGCCAAACATTATCTGTTCAGATTCATGTTCTAATATTAGTAAAAGTGTTACAAACTACAGGGGATAAATATGAGCATATACACTATCAGTGCATATACATTGAAACTCAATATGTTGGATGTCCTCATCGGCTACTATCACAGCTTGTGTCCATCAGATTTTCTGCTATTTGAGCCATTTCCATCAGTGTTGAAATATTTCATTTTTTGACCATATTCCATTTGCCATGGAGTGATCATCAGAAGCCGGGTGACAAACTAAAGACAAGTGATGAACATGGGTGGAATCTGTGCACAGTATATTCATATGTCCATAACAGAGCCATTTTAATTTCCCAAGTAGGGTCATTTTCCATAGATCGCTAGCCTTTCCATTCTGTTTACTGGATTGTCACTTGCAAACCACAGCTGAACTATTTTGATTCTGAAAAGCTGAACTTCTAGGGTTTGCCATGTTTTTGTCAAATGGTCGAATCACATGACCTTGTGGTCCAGTCATAGATTGGGTTGTGTATTTTGAAGACTCCCATTGATTCTCAGTAGAGAAGAGTTTTCAAGCAGTAGTTGTACATTGATTCACAATGTTCTGTAACATCAGAAGTTCTTTTTTTACCAGCTTTGATTTGGGTGAATAGAAGGAAAGTGCTTCTACGTGACACATTGTAGAAAGCTGTAATGCGTGGGGTTAAGATCATTGGGCAGTGATAATTATTTCTCAAGAATTAAGGGGTCAGACTCGATACGAAAAACTCACTTCCAACTTTTCAGGGGGTCACAAAAATATTTAGGGGGTCATCATTAATAACTGCTAGAAAATTTAGTGAACATACATGCGCACACACACGCACGCAGGAGCGTGCTGTCACTGGTTCACGCACATAAATGCACTGAGAAAGATAGAAATACATTAGAAAAGAGGTGTTTATAAAAGAGAGAGAAATACATTAGAAAAGGGTGTTTATAATAAAGTTTATGAAACATTCTAGACAGTGCTAAATATTATCTGTTCATATTTGTGTTCCTATGTTTTTAAAGTGTTATCAACTTGCATGAGTAAATGTGAGCACCTACACTATCAGGATTTTAACAGTGAAACTCGATATGTTAATGTGGGATGTCCTCTTCGATTATCATCATAGAATTTCAGCTATGCGAGCCATTTCCTTCAATGTTGAAATATTTTATTGTATGATCAAATTCCAATTGCCATGCAATGATCATCTGTCTGTAAATATGTTGAGTATTGTGCTTGGTAGAATATTTTCTGGTGTGAATGTGTATAAAAGCTTTTTTGCCAAGTCAAGATCTCCAGGAAGGGTAACTTGTCTTTAACACCATGAAAGATTTGACAACCTGGAGTCG
This sequence comes from Conus canariensis, assembly GCA_033310375.1. Taxonomy (NCBI): domain Eukaryota; kingdom Metazoa; phylum Mollusca; class Gastropoda; order Neogastropoda; family Conidae; genus Conus; species Conus canariensis. Next base: position 25,701,930 of record CM065723.1, read on the forward strand.
GCCAAGCGTGCTAAGCAGTCTCTGAGTGGTGCTGACATCTACTCTGGATGCTGTACTCTGAAAATTGAGTTTGCAAAGGTATGTTCTTTTTGTTCTTCCATGACTGCATCTGTGTGAAAGCAATTCGAAGACATGTATTTTGTTCTGCTAAAGATGTTTTTTGAGTTTGGAACTTTGTATGAATTTATTGATTTAATGTGACAGTTTCCTTTTATAGTAGTAAAATTACCTGAGTGATGGCAATAATGTTGAAGATGATGAACTTCTGTCAGTAAACATTTTAATGGTGAAAATCTATTTTAAAATAAGTCACTAATTTGTTCCAGCCAACGCGTCTGAATGTAGTGAAGAATGACAATGAAAGCTGGGACTACACCAATCCAAGTTTGGGTAAGGATACTTTATATCCTTATTACTGTTTATGAACGTTTGTAGATGTATGTTGCTTTAGTTCACACTTCGCGGTGAAAATGTAATAATTCAGCCACGACGCATTGATACCAGCCTCCTCAGTACACTAACCTGCATTTTGTTTGAGAACACTTTGCTGATCATATTTTCTGTTCTTTTCACCTATAACAGAGCTTAGTTGCAATCGATTTGCTGCATTGAATTGGTTAAAACCGTATGGGCTTTGCATCTAAACATTGAGAGGCTGAAGCAGTTGTAAGACACAGGCCTGTGTCACTGGCCTCCTAACCCCTCTTTTTTCTTCTTTTTTTAAATATTTGCCTTTTTTTTTTTTTTAACATTTTCTGTGGCCACCACTCCCGTTCCTTGTCATTTTAACTTGTCCAAGAACATTGTAAATGCACATTACCAGGTTGTAGCTGTGGAATCAACTTTGGAACAGATTTCAGAGTTTAAGGTATGTAAAGCCTGCATCCTCTGAATATGTAAAAAGTCTGAAGATATATACATAGGGCGGCGGTCAGTTCAATGAAATCTTTCCATGGGGGTGAAACCGTTCACTCTGAAAGGCCTGAACCTGCAAAAGAAGTTTGAATTCCCAAGATCTTGGAAATTTTCTGAGTGGAACCACTTCCAAGAAATTTAGATAACACTTGTTATAAGTTTTTACTAAGCTGTGATGTATTGGAAATTCTGCTGTGTGTGTTTGTGCATAAGTGAGTGTGAGTGTGTGGATCGTGCATAGGTGCATTAATTGCTCGCAAATGGAGTATCTGTCCTCTGAAAATGAAACTTTCCAAACTCACTAAGGCTACATCAGAATGTTGTTATGCTCAGCATAGTTTTGCAGGGATTGTCTTCAGTCGTGACAAGCTGCTTGCGTAACACCCTCAGTCTCCAAAATCCCTGGAAGTCAGAGGGTGGCTGCCCACGGGGTGGGGTAATCAAATACAGTCGCACACATAATGTTGTCATCCCTAGCTGATGCATTTGTACCATAGTGTAAAAGTGCTTCGGCTGTTCGGATGATCCTGGAGTCTTTTAGCCAGGATATGACAACAACAACAAACTTTCCAAACTCAAGAAGGCAGATTACCAGAATGCGCTGAATATGTTAGTCCATACCTGATCTAACACTATGGCCCTGATCAAGCACTATTGTTGATTCAGCACAATATTAAAAGAAATGTGGTGACCAGATTTTTTCCATACAAATTGAAAGTCATGTGGAAACTTGTGATTCAAGACCTTACATTTGAACTTCTTTAAAGTTTTTACTGTGTGCTTAGTTATGCTTTACGAGATTTCTGTATCGCTTTTATTGTTCTGTTGTTTGTTTTGAAGACAGTCCACAGTTTATGAGCATTAAACAGGAGTTGCTTTGTGTTATGAAACCTGAGACAGGTCGTCTTTGAAATGGTGATGCAGAAAAATAGAATCTGTGCGGCCTCTCCGAGGCTGTGAAAAAGATGGTCATGTGCAATGAAAGTAAAGAGGAATGGATGTTTTGTGTGTGGTCAAATGTAAATGAGTTGTTCTCCAATACTGGGTCCCAAATAGGGAAAAAGTAAAATAATGTTTTCAAATAGCGGTATGCCCTTGTGTTGCATGTGTTTCTTGGGATCTACAGTTCTCATTTATTTTATCTTTTTCTTTTGTTTGCTATGTGTAGTGCTTGTACATTTTCACAGGAAGCATTCTATATAACTATTATTTGATTTTTATATTCTTCAGTTCGGAACTAATAATTCCAGGACACAACACAAATAACATCACTTTCAAAGCATTTTGTAACATATCAAAAATACAGAGAAATTTGTTCAAGTTTCATCAATGTATGTCTGTTGTTACACTTGCGCAAATGTTAAAAATTTTTAGGGGAATTTTCCCATTTGAGGGGGTGGGGTTTAGACATTCATTTGAAGGTTGTTTCATGGGACACCAACCATGAATAATGTACAAGTAGTCCATATGAAACGGTTACGATGGAAATGTGAATATAACTAGGCAAGGGATTTCTCTCTCTCTCTCTCTCTCTCTCTCGCATGCACACACTGGCGCATGTGCACACTCATACACACTCAAACTCATACATACACACAAAAAAGCATACTAAGGCACCACACACAAGCAGAAGCCAAGAAACGTGATGTGCAAGCACACACATTGCCAGAGATTTTAGAAGACGTGGCAAAATATATGAAATCGAAAGTGGGAGGAAGATAGGGGAGATGGGGTATGTAGAGGGGGAAGGGGGAGCAAGCAGTCACTTGTTAAAAGGGGGCTTGGGGGATGGGGTGGCCAATATTTGAAATGGATTGGTGTCTGTAGTGCAGTGAAACTTGTGAATGAAGGGTTACTTCAAACAAAAGTGTATAATCATGGTGGTCATCGGGATATTGACCTTTGCATGTTTCTGTGTGTGAGCGCGCGCATGCATGCACACGTATGTGATGATTTCTGTAGGCGCTGTTGTGAACAGATGTTGGTGTTCGGAAGTTGGTCCCATGTAATGCTCATGATTTCAGTATACAGTTTGAAATGCTTTTCCCAGAGATCAAGTGCCCTTGATTTTAAAGTAAATTGTTACAACAATAAAGTTCTGATTCATGAAAATGGATTTCTCAAATAATGATGTTAAAAAAAATAAGTATTAGTATGTAGGTTTTGTGCATTTCATTGGACATGTAGTTTCAGACACTTGGATTGCTGATTCAACTTTCTGGTAGAGCTGAAAATGCGATGTTCAAGTCATGTCCATTCAAATGAATGTACAGTGAGAACAACGGAACTACAGTGAGAACAACGAAACTGTCAGAAAGGAATTGAACTTAACTGAAGTGTTGATGTTCATCTGAAACACTTACAGTGAAATGATTTTGATTCATCTTGTTCGAACATTGATTCCTATGTTCATGCTTTCAAGACAGAAATGGGAGGGTCACTTCCTTTTTTTTCTTTTTTTTTTTTTTTTAGGGCTTTCATGTCATTGGTCAGGGATTCCTGAGTGACACATCAGTTAATGCGTATATGGGATATGGAATATCCTGGCCTAGTTTTTGCACTGGATCACTCAAGTTTTGTTTGTTCAGATTGTTTGAAACATTGGGGGTTGCATGCATTGCGTTTTGGATACGCCAGCCTCTAAATGAGATTATTTAGGGCTGTATTGATTTTTTTCCAGCCACAGCAGTACTGATAGGACTGCTGCTTGTGTTTCGAAAGTGTGAAGGAAGAGCATAAGGTGTGCCTGTTCTGCCTGTTGTCAGATGTTCTCAAAGTGTGAAGTAGGTTGGGACATAGACTGTAACATCTGCGATGCGAATGTTCACTGAATGTTCACTCAAAAACATGTGTAAGAAATGATCATTACACTGTAATATAGGCTAGGATGATGATTTTTTTTTTGACACAAAGAATGGTTCTAACAAATGTAAAAAATAAAACGAGAGTCAGTGATGCTGTAACATTTAGTTGGTTGGTGATCTCAGTTCAGTTGTGGTCACCGTTTTTAGAATTTTTTCCTGTGTTTTTCAGGTATATTACAAATACTGAGTTATGAAATGGGTTCAGTTTTACACGATTCATAATTTAACGAACATTTAAATCAATGTTTTGAAACAAAGCAAACAAATGCCAGGCTTTTTCTGAAAATTGGACTCCTTAAACACACTGACCCCTGTGGAACCCGGTATTGGAGAGTAACTCGGACACATTCCTCTGCTCAGTAATTACATAAAAGCAGTGTAGTAAATGTGTATTGAAAAGGCCGTGAGAAACTTGTTTATCTCTACTTGGCTGGACACAAGTTACCTGTGGCATGTACGTTGGGAGAGCACTGTCCAGTGAATGAAATGAATTTGATTGTAATCTTTATTGTAATAATGTATTTTCCATTAGACATACCTGTACCATTATGAGAAATAATATGGTGCTGAACACTTCAGTCTCTGGACACGTTCCATCCAAAGCTGCAGCTGCAATAGTTGACCAGTGAAACAAAGACAATGGTTGAAATGCAAATGAACTAGAGATTGGCTGCTACATTCCAGCAACAGTTCCACAATTCAATGATTTTTTTGTTTTGTTTTTATCAGTTCTCTTGTAAAAAAAACACATAATTACCATAGTAAGGTTTAACATTTTGGTGGCAAACTTCGAAAACATTTTTTTTTGCTCATAAATGAATGGCCAGCTTTCAGTGCATCAGACATGTATCGTAAGCCTTTTCTCCTGTGTTCTTTATTTTAGGAGTATGTGAATGGATTGTACAAAGTAATTTCTCTGTACTCTGCAGGTGGGAAACATTGTCATGTTTATTGAAGTGAAGGGATTTTTTTTTTAAAACATACAATGCGCCAGTTAATGTCTTTATCCACTAAATGCAGGTTTCAGGTTCTCTAAACTTTCTGATTACTTTGGTATGTCATTCTGGAATTTACATTCATCAGAGAATTTCTATTCATCAAGTATGAATTGATCATAGAAGGAGACGAAGTATATGTGATGTGGAATCTGGAAAGAGCAGTAGAAAAGCTTGTATTCAACAACATGAAGCATTTTGAGGCAGTGAGTAATTGGACAAGTGAGATGCAAATTTGTAGTGATTTTGTGATGGATGTATTGTGCATATGAATTGCAGGTGTGAGTTGTGACAGGAGCTCTATATTTGTGCTGACTTGTGTGGAATCCCAGAATGATTTGGTGATTCATTACGGTGGCAGTAGATCTTCACAAAAGTTAATTTGAGGCTAGAGAAAGAGGAGATAGGAAGGACACACAGTGATTGATGCAAGTAGGCCAGTGCTTTGATGAAAACTGACATGTTATTAACTGAAAAGGAAAAACAAGATAGTTGTTGGCAGTACTGTGTCTAGTAGTACAGTGGATGGAAAATAGAAGGGCACTTATGGAAGACACAATATGCACTGCTTACTACTGAACAAGAAAACAAAAATTCACCAAAAGAAAATATTGAAATGGTCCCTCTCTACTGAAGAAGAACAAAAAGCAAAATGCATCTCCAGTCACATTATTTTGCAGGAATTTACAAACGTGTAGCCGAACAGTGGTGTGTCATTCAGAAACAAATGTTTTGAGAGTGAATGAAAAATCTGAAACACCATTATCACCACTACCATCACCACTATTACCACCACTGACATCTGCCGCTGCATCATTCCACCACCACCACCACCACCACCATCATCACCAGAAAGGACCGCCGGAACATGATAAGCCAAACACCAGTGCAATGCAGTCACACCTGACAGAAGATGGGACAGCAGACAAACCCTGCCATCATTTTTACTGCTGCTTGCAACAACAGTACATGAGGATGCACAGAATGCAAGCACCCACAACTGAACAAACACCTGGTCTTACAACACCATCCACCTCCATTCCCCAATTTGTCTCTTAACTCGCTGGATTGTGCACGTGCAGACTGCCGGGCGCCCTACGGCTGATGCTCGGCAGAGGTGTGACTTGCGGTCGACTCCAGGCTTCAGAAAGAAATCTACAGTGACTTTGTGCATCTGCGCATCCAACGGACTGGACTGCCAGATTGTGTACTTGATAGTGTGTGAAGCAGAATTAGCTCATGGGGAGCTGTGTGCTTGAGCGCTTGGACCACCGCTTTGTCCGAGGGCTGAAAGGGGGCGTCTGTGTTTACTATGTCTTCATCATGGGTAAAGTGTGTTCCCAGAATGTGCTGTTGTTGTACATGTTGCAGTCTGCTCAAAAGAATTTCTTTGATAAGGCAATCCAGAATGTGCTGCTGTCTGCACATTCTGCTCAAAAGAATTTCTTTTGAAATGACAGGGCATATTTTTTGCTTAGGTGTTTTGAGTTTATGTAACATTTCATAATATACTGAATATGTGGGTCATGCAGTCTCCCACCTCCCTCGTTTTTTTGTGTGTGTGTGTGTGTCTGTAATTTGCTTTAGGTGGGTTTTTTTTTTTTTTTTTTTTTTTTTTTTTTTAAATATCCTCTTGAAAAAAAAAAGGAAATGAGTGTTCGAGGAGCATTTTTTGTTTTTTTTTGTTTGTGTTACACATGTACAGAAAGTCATGCTGATTATGACATACACAGGCGTCCTTTACCCAAGAATGGCTTGAAGGACGTGTGGAAGAAAAGAATGGATTTTTTTATTGTCAGTGTATGTCTTTTGCACAATGTGATGCATGCATGGCTTTGATGCTTGTCAAAATGTTGTTCATACACCTTCAGTATTTTTGCTTTCAAGTGCTGGTAAATGAAAACCAGTGCTTTAAGGTGGAAATGACTGGAAAGAAGTTTCAGTTAAAAAAAAACCGAAATTAGTTTCTGATTTTTAACGTGCATAAAAGAAATTTCATATTCACATGCAGGGCTGTTTTCTGTTCAACCCTAATACAGACTGGACTGCAGTCAAAGCCATTGCATACGTCTGTTGTGTGTGAAAGTAAGATGTGGATGAGAAGTTGTGGCAGAATGAATTGTGATAGTGGAATAATGGTTTGCAGGCAAAGATCCACATGGACAGCAACAGCGTGGACAACCTTTGCTTCAGGAGCCTCGCTTTGGAAGTGAGTCCTTTCTTTATATCCAGTTAGTTTGGGTTCATATTTTCAAAGTTCGTTTTGATGGGTCCTTAACCCTCTTCAGTATGCACTTACCTGAACTTAGTTATGCCGAAAACATCGGCAAGATAAGTAACTCCATAATTTGAACATGGTTACCCATTTAAAAATTAATTTAAAAGAGAGGAAAGGAAATAATGAAATGAAAATCATTCTAAAAATTACTACGAATATATATGTTGCTACATCATAAGTTTGAAGAATGTCACATGAGCCATTTACTCGGGGGGAAAAAAATCTTCTTCAGAACTTTCTTTCGAATCGTTTATCATATCTGGAACCTCATCCCAGTCGAAATCTAGGTCACTATAAGCTTCATCACCCAGCACTTTCACTAAGTCTTATGCCGTAAATCCCACAAATCACAGTATCTTCATTACTAAATCTCATTATATAACGGCAGAAATCAAGGTTAGCCATGGTGAAAAACAGCATTTCGACCACAAAACTTTAAAAATTCATAACTCGAGAACTACGGCACGTATCGACTCGCGTTTTTTTTGCAAATGGAAGTGAATGGCTACAGGAACGGGCATGGGGGGGGGGGGGGGGGGGGGGAGGGGGGGGGGGGCGCAGGCGAGTGAGCCGCGCCCGACAAGACCGGCCCTTTTAGTTCGTTTGAGGTCGTTCGCTTCAAGCCTTCATCTCGCGAGTAAGTAGCATTGAGCAGGACTACTTCTGCGCATGCGCTTTCATGACATTCGCCACTGCTTTCCGCTCTGGGTCATCGAATTCGAACAAGATTAAAGAAAAAGAAGGAAAAAATAAAAATGCCAAAGCATACATAGTTCCGCGAAGTTCTCCGACAGAAGATATTGATGCTGGTGTGGCAAACAAATGGCGATGGGATTGGCTGAACAGGAGCCACGAAAATGAAACGTTTTCGTCGTGCTTGGAAAAGTTGAGACTTACCACCACATTTTGGAGAAAGAAAAAGAAGAAAGAAAGAAAAAGTTTGAACTTTTCCAGAAGGAACACATTCGGCTGGCTTCAAAGAGAAAAGCCATAGAACATTACAGACAGGAGGCAAAGAGAATGAGGTTTGGACATTACAAAAAGCAGGCTCTGCTTGTGAAGCAGATGGCTGAGAAATCGGGCAAAAAGAAGTAGTCTTCATCTCATTCACATTGCTTGGACTGAAAATTGTATATTGGAAGAGACACATAACTTAAAATTTGTACATTAAAAGAGACACAAAACTTGAACACATTTTGTACTGTATTCAGATAGATGTAAAAAGTAAAAGGAGTAACTAATGTAGAGGAGACAGATCATAAAAAAATTGAACAGACATAGTAAACAAAACTGGAACTCGAGACAGGAAATAGACCACTACTTAGCTGTGCTGTGTTGGTGGTGCTGGACATGATGACCAAAGTTGTGCAAAATGAGGGGTCTCCTGTGTGTACACTGTGCATGTGCTTCACTGGCATAGTAAGTAAAATGTTTACAATTTGATTTAATGTATGCCACCTAAAGCAATGTAGATATGTACTCATTTTTGCTATGTGATTACTTGGGTTAAACCCCTTTGGGTTGAAGGAATGACTGATAAAGTGATTCTAGAAGAGCTTATTTTATGGTGATAAAGTGATTCTAGGAGAGCTTATTTTATGGCAGAAATTGCTTAGTATGAACTGAAATTAGTTCAAGGAGAGGCTTTTTTACAGGCTAGAATTGCTGAAAAACCTTCAGCTTCACCCTGACCCCCACAAGGGGCTCTGCCCCTTGACCCCACCAGGAAGCGTTGCCCCTGGACCCCCCAAAATTTTCAGGGAAGAATGATTTTCCTCCAGTACCATACCTGTGGAAAAAGGAAGTCACATTCTCGCGAGACTTCCTTTTCTACGAGAAACATGGCGGCGCCCATTGTTGCCACGTGTTTTACCGGGCGCTGGCAGGCGCTGAGCCTTTTGGCAGTGTGATTTCTGGTCGGGCGCTAGCGGGTGCATGCTTGTCAAGAAAGTTAACATGATTTACATTTAATTAATAAAAATTGTCTTCAAAATGTAACATGAATGCCAAAATCTAGAAGTGCAACTGCTTGAAGATGTTTCTTCCTTCACTCTTCCTAGCACTTTTGAAAATTTTTGAGCAAAGACAGAGTCCTGATGTTTTGTTCTCAGTTTTATGTGTTGTATTGATTATTGTTGGAAAAAGTTCGCTTGGCAATAGAAAGTTGGTTGGCTTTTCGTCAGTTCTGTAGCTTATTGAAATTGAGCTGTTTCTTAACCTTCATTGTCCTGTATTTCGTATGACAGAAGTCGCCTAGACTACTAAGTTTATATTGGAATTTGCTGCCTGAATTGGGGTACTGACTTTAAAAAATTGTAAAAAATAAACTAATGGATATAAAGACTTAAAATTTTCAGCAAAAATCTATGGAAAGCTGAACTTCGGTTTGCACTTGTTATTTCAGGGGGATGTGAAAATATTTTTATGACTCAACACTCGTACACCTGATTTTACCTGGAAAACACACCTATGTCAGTGAAATAGGTGATAGACAGGCAGTACAACACCCATCAACTTTATAACACCTACCTTTTTGGTGGCAAGTGGTCAGGTTCACCATCTGAAAAGAACTGATGGGTGTTGTGAGGTGTTAGTAGTTACACAGGTAGCTAGGAATATACGTGAAATTTTTGTGAAAGTGTTAGTAGTTACACAGGTAGCTAGGAATATACGTGAAATTTTTGTGACGCTTTTAAGTCGCATAGCAGTTACATAGCAGAAAAAAATTATAAAAAAAAATAAATAAATAACAGGTCAAAATCATACCATATTTACTGAAAATGTATTGGAGTGCATGCTTTTTGATCTGCATGAGTTAGTTTGTGTTTGTGAGAAAAAGAATTCCTATGACTGATAATATTTCTAACTATATGCAGGTGTTAGTAGGAAGGAAGAGAGGCAGGCATCACAACACAAAACAACACTCCATTATTTTTGTTGTACTCGCCATATGGTTCCAGATGTAATGAATTATATAATCCAAATGTGATCACACACAAACAACACAGTCACTGGAAATGTTTTTGCTTTTGTCACACACAGATCACTGACATGAAATTTTCTTTCCGTTGTGCACTTTTCTTACATGCACAAACTCCAGTACTTTTGTATGTGGCACTTTCAATATTTAGTCAACACCAAAACAGTCTGTACAAAACAAAAATGACAAAGTCCAGTCCTTGATTTAGTCAAGTATCAGGTGTACTGCTAAGAATGAGTGTGTAGGAACCTACTCACTGCTGGTGAAAAGAAAAAAAGCAGCCACGATCCTTGCACAAAGCCACCTTACACATCACACACTCATGTGTTGACTGGATGGCATTGCCTGCTGGGGTTTTCCTGCCTTCTTGCAACAGACACAGTCCTTCTTGCCTCTGGCAGACTGGATATTGGAAGGAGTGTGTTTGTGCTTGTCTGGATTGTCATGAACGACGGGACGGCCGATCCGTTTTCGACCCTTGAAACCATTCACCATGCCCATGACAATCTCGTGTGAAAATCCACATGCAGTTTCAGTGGGGCATCTGCAGAGTTTTTGTAGATTACAGAGGCATTAACTGCAGCAGTGTCCAGGCAGAAGAAGAACACATATTTCCACCACTTCATGAATTTCTGCTTGGAACAATAATATGATCGCAGTTGATCATGCTTGTCAACACCGTTGTAGTTCTTGGTGTAATCAGCCACAGCCAGGGGCCTAGAATACCTGGCTTTTTCAACACCCCCTGCACCTTTTCTGACAAGCTCTCCATCGGTTCCATCATGGACAGAAGTAAGAAGGGTGACCTTACGACGGTCAAACCAAGCAACAGCCTGAAGCTTGCCCTTCAAATCATCATAGCCAATCTCACGAAACCAGCGCTTTGTGTCCCCAGACTTGACACATTTTGCTGGCTTCATATCCTGTGGCAGACCCTTCCTGTTGTTTCGCACAGTCCCACATGCCAAGGTTTTCTTCTGAAACAGATACTGAATGAGGGGGACTGACGTGAAATAATTACCAAAGTAGATGGTGTGCCACTTGAAATAATGGGGTTCTGCCAAGTGTTTGACGACACGATCCCCTAGGGCATCACCTGTCCCAGCAGGCACATCGTTGGTCTTCCCAGTATATACTGAATAATTCAGCATATAAAAAGAATCGGCATCACACAAAGCCCACACCTTGAGGCCCCACTTCGTTGGTTTTGCAGGCACGTACTGCAGAAAACCACAACGACCCTTGAACTTGATCATTGCCTCATCTACTGTGATGTTTTGCCCAGGTAGAAACTGCATAGCAAAACATTCTTGAGTCATGGAAATGAGAGGTCTGACTTTGAACAGGGGGTCATACCCAGCCTGACCTCTGGGAACAAACTGAGTGGTATCAGCGAGGTGAAAATACTGGTTCAGCTGTTCAAACCTGTTCTTCGACATGACACTCGACACCCAGGGATTGAAGAAAGGAGAAGAGTCTTGCCAATAAAAATCACGATGAGGAACAGGGGCCATGTTCATAAACATGAGAAGACCAACAAAAGCTCTGATTTCATCCACAGTGGTTGGCTGAAACTTATCCTCAGGAAGACCAGCAACCATGAGTGTTTGTCTTGCATACAGGTTGGTTTCCCTGACCATGAGATGGAATGCGTCCGAAGGAAAAACAAGTGAAAAATAATCAAAGGTGTTCGAAGATTCACTTGTGGACGTGGGGGGCCCCTGTATGCATCAAGCACACGAACTTCAGTCCGAAAGTCGTCGTTTGACCACTGCAATGACAGTGCACATCCACCGACATCAGTAGCACCTGCGTCGCCTATGTCCGAGTCACTGTCACTACTCGCATTCACTCCTGCAAATTCATAGTCACTGTCGCTGTCTTCAGAGTCGAGATCAATGTCCGATTGATTCCAGTCATCATTTTCGGTCGGCAACACATTCATATTGAACATTTGGTCCACAGTCAAGCTCATGTCACTGTCAGAGTGCGACATTTTGATCGTAGTCGGAAGTCGATGGGATGACCAAAAAAAACGATTAAAATTTTTTAAAAAGCCACAAACCGCTTTTACAAATGGCGCTGAGAAAGGTAGGAAAGACCCGGATAACGACCGGTTTGTCTTATTACTGTGGTCAAACCAAATAAGGGAGGCACACTGAGACAATCAGCCTACTGAGGAACAGGCGGTACAGGGCGGATCAGGAGCCTGACGGGTCAGGCGGAAAAGGGCGGAACAGGGATAGAAAGGTTAAAGCAAGTTTTACAAGACTGGTACCACAATTAAATTGTTTGGAAAGGCAACTACAAGACTTAAAAACCAAAGAAAAAGAACAAATATAAATGTTCCTGACAGTAAGTGTATGTGTTAATGTGTTATCAACATAACCACCTTGACCCCTTCTGTGGGGGCACGAGATTGCTGTTTAATTCTATTTTGTTAAATTGGTACTTGTTCATTTTTCCAGTTGTTGCTGTGTAGATGTGTCTGGTACAGGGTACATAGGCAAACTTGGAACGTGCTGTTTGGGAGATGTTTCCTTGTTTGTTCTGTGTGTGCTTTGTGCTGTCATATCTGCCAGGCGATTGTGTCGTAAGCGGCATTCCTTTGGAGTTATGGGCATGTATTTGTTTCATCATAGGAGCAAGAGTTACCCTACTTGTTTATTATTTACTGTTGACTGCCTCATTTCATATTTACTTAAATTGGTACTTGGTTTCCTGTTTGGCATATTCTTTAAGTGGTAATTTTATTGGGGTTGTTTGGGAAGAGGGACAATGGCACAGAGGTTTTAACTTGTCAGTGGTGTAGACTTGCTACATATTGTGTGAAAATCAGTGTGCGTCCTTGTCAGTGATGAACATACTAGAGCCTTAATGTTGGTGAACTTGCCATGATCATGAATGATAGGACTGAGACAAGGTTCCAACAGCACATTGTTCTGACATTTGTTGACCAGTATCTGGCTCACCATGAATGGAGATAAGGCGTTTTGGGAATTATAAACAGATATTGGTTTATAATCGATGATTGATGAGATGAAAATAGTAATTACAAAGATAAAGTTTGCTTTTTTTGTTTGTGTGTTCATCTACCTATATATATATATTTTTTTTAAACACTTGCATGCTTGGAATGGTGTGCTTGGTGCCAAGAAGTTTGGCAAGGAAGAAAGTCATTTGCTTCTTTTAGCCATTGCAGAGTACAATTTGAGGGCTTAAATCATCTGAATAGTGGGAAACATTTGGTGTTGGTGAGGCATATACATTTAGGTATGAGATTTTTTTTTTCTTGCCTTTTGATGGATTCTGTCATTCTTACTGGGCTGAATATGTTTCAAGATGCTTACTAGTTTTAAGACAGCTGGATAACTGCTTGGAGAACTTGCCTGTCACTGTATTTGCAACAACATGGTGTTTCAGACATTGCCTGAGAAAGAGATAACTTCGACTAAGTACAAAAATAATAAGTTGAAAATGTTATTACTCTTTGTCAGTGGTATTACTTGTTATATCAACAGAGATTTTAACTGCAAGTTAAGAAAGATCGTTATATTGTTGTTTTTGTGTGTGTTTTAGTTTTTGATTGTTTTTTCTTTTAAAACAGAATCTGTTGTCATTTAAAAAAAAAAAAACAACTAAGGGTAACTGTTGGAATGCTGTCCTAGATTGGGGTAAGCAAGTCTGCAATATGCCCCAAATAGATGTAATTTCCATCAGGTTTTTAATGTTCATCCTGCGAGCCCTTTTGCCTTTGATAAGGCCCTGTCATCAGTTTGGTGTGTAGCAGAGATCGTTAGATGTATATATAGTTTCCTTCCGTTTTTTGGCTGTACTTTTGCATTTGTGTTGATCATTTGATTAAGGGAAATCAGAACCATTCGGGTCAAACTTTAAAAGCAGATATGCTTGATTGTGTTTCAGTTAGGTGGACCTGCAGACTAAAATTAAAGAACAAATTTACACATTTATCTCTGTGTTTCAATTAGACGGACCTGCTGACATGCGTGGCGGACCTCCTGGAGGATTTGGTGGACCAGGGAGTGGCTTTGGAGGAGGTTACTATGATGAATTTGATTCCTTTGGTGGGGGGCGTGGTGGACCTTTCAACGGACCCCCTGATCGTTTTGGAGGCCCCAGGTCACAGGTGAGTTGTGCAGTATGTTCTGGGATACACTCGGTTGTTTTAGTCGATAACTTCCATGAGTCCAAAATGAGAGTTGTCCATTTCATAAGGCACCTTTCCATAAATGTAAACCCCATCTCTCCTGTTTTGTAGTGCCTTTTCTCAGCTGCTTTGGTTATATGCTTGCTCACTTCGGAATTGATGCGAAAACAAGTTGGAAATGGTGTGAAAAAGATGTGTGATACTTGTTTAGAGGGAGAATTAATTAATTTTGATGAATGCGGCACAAACATAGAGATAGGATGGAGAAAAGAGTGTCATATTTGCTTCAGTTATGCAGTTATGTTTGTTCCTGATGATTTTGGAATTATTTTCATACTGGTCGAATTTTAACAAAGGTGAATAAAAATTGTGTCATTTTTTTGGTGTTATTTTTGTGACGGCATTGAGAGCTGGTGTAAATGCTCAGCTATTTTCATCCTTAAGTGGTGTTAACAAGTTGCATTTTAGCGTGTCGGACCTCCCTGGGACCTTTCAGAGTGCAGTATTGCATGTAAGCAGTGCAAGAAAAGCATGTTATGTGTTGCCTGTTATTATTTTGACCACTTGGGGATTCATCTAAATGTAGGACACAGGGCTTGAGACTTGCTCTTGAAAGTGATCATCAGGTTTTTGCATGCTCTTGAATGTGACCAAAAGGTTTTTGAACAAATGGGTGCTTTGTATCAAAGATCTTTTGCCAAGTCAGACACGACATCGGTGTTAATGACCAGGCTGTGTTCACATTAGCTGCTTTTAAGGACTTTCTGCTGAATTGACAGGCAAAAGCTGAACTGCCCCTTCTTCACTCCAGCCACACCCTTCATTCCTGTTTTTTTTTTTAGTTTTGACTTTGGAAGGTCGGCACCTTTGTCTAGAACACTGCCTGCTGTTTTTTTGCCCCACATCTTTCATTGCACCTTACACTCTTCCCCGCTACAGTTGTAAACTTTTTCTTTTTCTTTTTTTTTTTTTATATCTGACTCGGAGTTTTTTTTTTATATCTGACTTGGAGTGTCAGTTAGGGGTCTGAACAATGCCACAAATAAGTGCCTCTTAGTCTGGAAGCCTGTGGCTAATCGCACACCATGGTGACCAAATGGGAATACAAAATGTTGTGATGTTATTTATACTCTTTTTGTGTGTGTGTTTAAACAGTGTGACCTTGTCAGTGATGAATATTCTAGAGCCTTATTATTGGTGAATTTGCTATGATCATGAATGATAGGACTGAGACAAGGTGCTAACAAGATGTTCTGAACTAGAGGACCAGTATTGTGCTTTCCTTGCATATTGGTCAGGAACTTTTTGATGTGTAAGAAAATCAGATGATTTTTTATGTAACAGCTGACAGCAAGAGATAAAATAGCAAAAAGGCCTTGAGCTATTATTTTCATACTTTTATTTTTTATATACAGGTGTAATTTTCCAGAAGTGGAAAAATTGATAAATTATGGTTGCTGTCATGGAATGAAAACTAAACTCTTCAAGAAACACAAGCATGTGGTATGTATGTCTGTGCAAAAATCAAATGAACATTTAGCCTGTTACAGACATCGTAGAATTGACCGTTTTTGCCTTTCTTATTTAGATAAGACCTAATTTTGTGTGTAAAAACAGCTGATATGCAAACATGGAAATTTCTCAAAATAGCATAGAGAAGTGGAATTTGGAGAGAAGAAGAAATTGATACTTGAATTGGTCTGTTTTCGAAAGAAAAAAAAAAAGGTAACACTGATGGAGACAAAACATGCATACGTGGATCCAGTTTTCTTATTTGAGCCCACAGATCACTGGCTGATTGGGGCTGAACAATGCAATTAGTAAAATAACTCTTGATCGGACACAAACCTATGTCATTCCAGCCTGCAAGCTTCCAAGGCTAATCTCTGCATTATGGCGGCTGGTTAGGAAAAAAAATACTATGATGCAGTACACATACGTTTATCAACTTCAGAGAATGTAAGCCCTTGTCCGTGATGAACATTGTAGAGCCTTATTGTTGGTGAACTCACCATGATCATGAATGATAGGACTGAGACGAGGTGCTACCAGTATAGTGTTCTGAACTAAAGAACCAATATTCTGCTTGCCATGGATATTGGTCAGAACGTTTTTGATGATGCAAGAAAATGTATTGGTTTACTTTTAAACACTGAATATTTGTTGAACAGTTGACGCCCAGAGATAAGAAATCAAAATATTGCAAATGCATCATTTTCATGCTTTTAATTTCTATAGGGTATGTAGATCAAGGAAATAGTTGAAAGTCATGGAATTAAAAGTTTTTTTTCCAGGATTGGAAAGTTGTGAAATATGGTCAAAGTCATGGAATGTAAAGGAAAACCTTCAGGAAACTCAAATGCTTTGTCTTGGATGCATTTGTGTCAGTATGCAAAATTCAAACAATATTTAACCCCATGCAGAAGTCGCATAAATAGCACATTTGGCAATTTTTATGTGTTTGGATGCTTTTTTGTATTTGAGAATTGCTGATTTGCAATAATGGAAAATTTGCAATCATTGAAATGTTTCAGTTTGGCCTGGAAAAGGCATGGAGGTTTTAACTTGTCAGTGGTGTAGACTTGCTACATATTGTGTGAAAATCAGTGTGCGTCCTTGTCAGTGATGAACATACTAGAGCCTTAATGTTGGTGAACTTGCCATGATCATGAATGATAGGACTGAGACAAGGTTCCAACAGCACATTGTTCTGACATTTGTTGACCAGTATCTGGCTCACCATGAATGGAGATAAGGCGTTTTGGGAATTATAAGCAGATATTGATTTATAATCGATGATTGATGAGATGAAAATAGTAATTACAAAGATAAAGTTTGCTTTTTTTTGTTTGTGTTCATCTATCTATATGCATTTTTTTTCCAAACACTTGCATGCTTGGAATGGTGTGCTTGGTGCCAAGAAGTTTGGCAAGGAAGAAAGTCATTTGCTTCTTTTAGCCATTGCAGAATACAATTTGAGGGCTTAAATCATCTGAATAGTGGGAAACATTTGGTGTTGGTGAGGCATATACATTTAGGTATGAGATTTTTTTTCTTGCCTTTTGATGGATTGTCATTTTAGGAGCCCATGGGGTTGATCATGAGATTAATGCAATTCCGTTGAGAATAATTTGGGGGTACATGCACATGATTGGTTTGTTCTCAGTCAGATGTTGGAGGATAGATTAGTATTCCCAAGCATGCAGGATTCTTACTGGGCTGAATATGTTTCAGGCTGCTTACTAGTTTTAAGACAGCTGGATAACTGCTTGGAGAACTTGCCTGTCACTGTATTTGCAACAACATAGTGTTTCAGACATTGCCTGAGAAAGAGAGAACTTCGACTGAGTACAAAAATAATAAGTTGAAAATGTCTGGAACTTCACATGGTTTGAATTTCGTAGGAAGACGGAGGCATTAAACTGTTGTGAATATTCATGAGTTTGGGAAAGCACACTGCCAGCTTTGCATTGATACTGTATGGATATGGCATGAGGGGTAGGGGATTGATCAGCCCCCCCAAAATAAAAAGATGATCATGCCTGCTGAAGCTGGAAAGCTTCAACCTGAGGATCAGATGGTATGATTTGGCAAAAGCAGAACAATGGATTGAAAAACTTACCCCCCCTCCCCTTACCCCCTGTCATCCCCCACCCCTCCCTTACCCCCTGTCATCCCCCCACCCCTTACCCCTACTTCTTCCTTGTACAAGAGCCACTTTCTGTCACGATATTAGATATTGAAACTGTGTTTAATTGAAATCTGTTGGCATTGTATGCTTTGTTGTCATACTGGGTTTTTCTCATTTTCTGCTGCCAGAGAAGCTTTAATTTAGGACTGAAAGAGGTGTTTCCATCGGGAGGGATTGCACAAGGAAAACTACGCCCTAAAACTGTGGGTGTGTAAGAGTGGTGGGGGGGTATTTATCTCAAGAAAATGAAAATTGTACAAATTTTGATTTGGAAAATGAACATTACTTCTTTTAGAGTGTCTTCTGAATTAGGAATGAATGAATATAATTTTTTTTTGCTATCTTTTGAAGCATGGAAGCTAAGAGGAAAACAGCCACTGGCTACTCCAGGATCTCTGCATACCAGACCTGATTGCCAGTAAATCATTTAATACATACAGTTACCAAATAATTTAGGGATTAAAAGATCATATGTATGTATCAAAATAAGTGATATTATATCTCAAGCCTGATATCACTGTTTTGTTTTTGTGTCTTGCAGTTTGACTCCCAGGGCATGGGTCCTCAGCCAGGTGGACAGGGCTGTGTCGTGATGGTCTATGGCCTGAACATGCAGAAGGTCAACTGTGAGAAGCTCTTCAACCTCTTCTGCCTGTATGGCAATGTTGTCCGGGTAAGGAAAATGTTTTCTCTGGGAAATGTCAATGAGCACTATTGTTAGTAAGAATGTGAACCCAAGGCTGTGTAAGAGTGCTTTTTATTTGTGTCCCTGGTTGAGTTGAGGCACTCGCAGATTAGCGAGTTGATAAAAGAAAAAATCTGATTTTATAGGGCTGTCAACTCCAAGTGAGCTGGTTCTGGGAAACCTTACTTTAAAACTGACCGTGAACACCATTAAGGGTTTAAGTTTGTCTGGAAGCAATCTACGTTACCACTGTGTGCCACCTGTACTTGGAGATGGCGGAACCATTCTTCTGTAACCTTCAGCTAAAACTCGCATTGTTGTTCAATTGTTAGAACCTAGAACCAATGCTTATAATAAGTTTTTTCACCCTAGCTTCCAGAAGAAGTGTGGAGAAATTATAATATAATAATGATTCTTGACTGCTAATCTTCGTTTTTCACAAATAAAAACTATCTTTGAGGACGTTCTGAAGAATTGCAATAGAAGAAAAAAAGCAGAATAGAAACACAGACACACACAACACACACACACACACACACACACACACACACACACACACACACACACACACACATGCTCTCTCTCTCTCTCTCTCTCTCTCTCTCTCTCTCTCTCTCTCTCTCTCTCTCTCTCTCTTGTCTGTTTGCATACATCCTCGCACCATAAATCATTTACTTGTCCATTCACGAGCATCCTCAAAGATAGTTTTTATTTGTGAAGAAATCGCAGTTTTGTTTAGCTCTTACAAATACAGATTCCTGCATTTTTGCTCAATTGCCCCTGCTCAAGAAAAGTTATAACATTTTGCTTCTGACAATTCCATCAACACTGCTCAAGTAACGGCCCTGGTTGTGGGCACTCAGGATGGTTCATCAGTCCACACGTGAGAACGTCTACACTGCTGAAGTAAATGGCTCTGGTTGTGATCAGTCCACACATTTGGACTTTCTCTGACTCCTTTTCCATTCTGGAGGCCATAGCTGGTCATAATGTTAGAACCACCTTGAATTAAAAAACAAATTTTTTTTAGATCAGCTTCATGCCTCACTGAATTCTGATTACAGTATTTGTTTTTGCTTGAATTTGTCATCATGGAGGCATTTGAGGTCATGACTGATCATCCTGGCTGATCATCGTGCCATAGGAAAAAACAAAACAAAACAAACCTACTGTCCATATTATCTATCCCCTTCACTGATCTGAAATCCAAAGTTACGTCCAAGAGGATTGGGACATGAAAACGTAATGAAATTTTTTTTTTTTTTTTTTTTTTTTTTTTTTAGATCTGTCCATTTTTTTTTTTTTTTTTTTTTAGATCTGTCCAGAGTTGAAAGATTTCCTGCAGTCTGTTACTTGTAGCTGCAAAAAGAAGAGTTTTGTGTATGATATACACAGACCATTCTTTTTACACATAATGGTATCTATTAAAAAGTGAGGAAGCTTTATGGAGCACATAATGCATCAAGCCACTTTTTATGGAACATATTCTTGTAATTAACATGAACACTTTCAACGACAGGTTTAGTGGCCTTGTTCAGGGATGTTCAGCAAATGAGGTTTTTGAGTGTTAAAAAACATGTTTTTCCATTTGATTTAAAGTTTTTGAAAAGTAAGGTCCAGCTTCAAGGCTTTGAAAATGTGCTTGGCTGATGTCGATTTTTTTATTTTTTTAAATTTTTTTTAAATTTAAAAATCAATTTTGACAATATGACAGTCCTGATATGGCCCCCTGCAATTGACTGGGCTATGAAGAGCATAAAATTGAACTCGTTTTTGTGCCAGTCTGCTCATCTGTTAACAGCGATACACTTCAGTATTCAATTTTATGGTGAACAGTTTGGAAAACTTGAGTCATATTCTCACTGGTATGGTCCCAATTTCAGATCAAGTTCTTGAAGAGCAAGGAGGGAGCTGCTATGGTTCAGCTTGGAGATGGAATCTCTGTGGACCGAGCTATCCAGAACCTGCACAACTGCTATTTCTTTGGCAGTGAAGTGCAGCTCAGGTGAGCTAGCAATGTTGTTTTTGTTTGCCATAACATAATGGAGCAGAAAAGTGCCTCCAGCGAAATAAAGAAATGAATCGTGCAATATAAGTGATTTTATCAGACGTGAATTTTGGTTTGGTTCTGTGTTTAAAAAGTCAAAAACAACCAACCAACCAAGCAAGTCACAAGCCATGAAAACAGTTAAGAAGCAAGTGCCACTTCTGACCCAGGCTTTTCCAAAGGAGATGAAAGTTATCATCGAATGGTCTTGCTGATCGGTTAACATTGTTGTAAATTTAAGACATTTTTTATGCTTGGTTAACATTGTAAATTTCTAATAGTTTTTTTATGGTCCAGCTAAATTCATGTTATTGATTAGTAAGTTTTGTCAAGGCATTTGAAGTTTAAAAGTTAATAGTAAACTTTGCCTTGGCTCTTGAAAAACAAATTATTACCAGATTTTACGGAGACATTCGAAGTGTGAAACTGACCCCAGTTTATCACTGTAAACTAAGGTGGTGCTACCTGGTTGGGCAAGATCCAAGGTGGACAGCGGTGGATTATGCTTATATCTGTAATGGTTAGTTCCTCCTTCATATTGTGTCTCCAGCCCATCCAAGCAGGCATTCCTACAGGATGTGATGAACCCTCATGAGCTACCCGATGGAACCCCATCCTTCAAAGACTTCATGGGCAACCGCAACAACCGCTTCACCAACCCAGAAGCTGCTGCTAAGAACCGTATCCTTTACTGGAAATTTTTTTCTGCATATGTCTTAGCCATTTTTTCACTTGCTTCAGCTTTTTATTACCCCCTCCCCCACCCCCCAGCCAGCTCCAATCATTTTATTCTGGAGGGTTGGGGGGAGAAAGGGAGGGGGTCGGAAGGGCCAGGGCTTAATTTTTTTTTCCTGCTTACTACAGAGAGAGGATGGGTCACATTCTATTTTCTCCGTGAAAAAGTCGAAGTACATGCGTTAGGTGCAGTAACAGTGAGAAATAATAAACCCACTTCCCTTTCCTTTTACCCTGCTACACACACACACACACACACACACACACACACACACACACACACACACACACACACACACGGCCAGTTTTCTTTTTTTTTCTTAAGAGTTGACGTGTGGATTTGTGTATCCCTTGGTACACTTTTGGGCTTTTAGTTTTGGTATTGTAGGCTTCTTGAGTAAATGCACTCAATGTTTTTATGATGATTTTGTGGTTAGGGGGCCACAGTAATTGGTGAGGGTCCATGTGCTACATATGCATGGGGTGCTTCCTGATATTTCACAGTACTGAAAGTAATTTCAAACAATTTTGAGAAAGGTGTATTTGATAATTCAGGGGTTCTATAAATTTGCTCAGTGAACTGCCATAGTCTGATTCCTTGATTTTTGTGCCCGTTTGATAAATGTTTTGGCCCTACTTTGTTGCCTGCTCATAATTATGATGTAGCTTGTTCAGTGTGCTTGTTAGCTTTCTTACGTCTATTTTCATTTAAATCATTCCTTGCATCAAGTTCCTAATGGGCTTTTTTGTTGCTACAAGTTTAATGACTGCCAAAGAATGTAAAGGAGTAGATTGTGATAACATCACAGAGGAATAGATTATATTTCTTGACCATTCTTCAGGCATTCAGAGCCCTGCCAAGATACTGCACTTTTTCAATGCCCCACCTGCTATCACTGAAGATGAACTGGGAGAGGTAAGTGGTCTTAACTGATTATATTAAGAGTCCTTGGCTATCATCACGGTCTGATCTGGGGGATGTGGGGGAATTGATCTCCTGGTGCTGTTGACAGGAGCTTTCTGAATGTCTGGAGGTGGGGGGGGGGGGGGGGGGGGGGAGAAGAAGAAGAAGAAATGATTAAAAATTTGCTTTAAGTAAGTAATGTTGTAGTTTACCAGAAGTGGTAAGTTGAAATGTCCACCACGTAACATAGTAGACAGTTGTGTTGGTTGCATTTTTGTAGTGGAATACATTGTTCATTATTAATGTCCCAATTTTTTCTGCAGATCTTTGAGAGCTGCTGTGAAAAACGCCCCATCAGAGTCAAACAGTTCCCTTCGAAAAGTAAGTGGATTTTATGTTTGTGCTGTATGTGTGCATGGTTGGAGGGTGAAATGGTAGCAGCTAAAACTTGGAATTTGTGCGCATGGTTTTCCTGAAGTTTTGGTGTACCTGGCCAAATGGAGTAGAATTTAAAAAAAAATTTTTTTTTTTAAGCTATGTTCATGGTATTTTTGTATACAAAATCAGAGGGGCTGTTGCCGATTTTAGCACCCTTGCAGACTTTTTTTTTGTAAAGAACTTTAGAGAAGATATTCCCGTTTCTTCCAGTTGTTTTACCTTGATGTGATTCTGTACGTTACGGGTGTTTTTTTTTTTGTTTTTGTTTTTTTTTATTAAAAGAAAAATTACAAGGCTGCTAATCTTGTAGGCAAAAATACTTAAATGCCTGCAAAAAAAAAAAAAAAAATTAAAAGGCTGCTAATCTTGCAGGCAAAAATACTTGATGCTTGCCAGTTGCCGTCTCGTTTATAATTCGCACACGCATGTGGGCCAGTGTGCACATGTGAACACACACACATGCATTTACACCATTCTTTGAAAGATTTTGGTTTAATGATGACATTTATTACTTGAGGAATGAACGCCTATTGGTTCTTTTCATTTGGGAAATGAGCTGGAGGATAAGCTTGCTGTAGGCATATGATGGCATTCATTACTTGAGGAATGAACGCCTATTAGCTCTTGTCATTTGGGAAACAAGCTGGTAAGCGTGCTGTAGCCATTGGGGAAACATGCCAGTGTGTAATTTGACCCTAGAGTACAGAAAACGGTGCCGACATGTAAAGAAGCACAAGTCTTGTACTTGTCATACACTTCAGCTGAGTTCGTTGCTGTAACCAGTGGAAATTCTGCAACATTTATATTCAAAGCAAAAGTGATTTTAAATTGAGCTGTTTGAGATAGAAAACGGAGTGGTGACTGCAAATTAAAGATATGCAGGACTGGCATGAATTTAACAGGAATAGCAGATAAATTAGGATTTGTAACAAGTGGCGAAGTTAAGGCATGTTTCCTGATTGTATTTTTGCAGAATTTAAAGCAAACTGTTGCAGATTGACATCGAAGAAACCAGTTTAACCTAGTTGAATATTAGCCAGTCACTGGTTCAGAAAGTTTATGATGAAGCCGTATTCATTCAAAGCTTTAATTTCAGGTCAGCAAAGATTAACTTGATAACATTGAAAAAGGCAGTTTAGTATTACAGCCGGACATTGACATTTGGTACATTTCAGGGTTATTGGGTGGTAAACAGTGTCAGGTTTGAATCATAGGCAAGGTCGGAAGTGCGGAATGTAGACTGACTTATTAAACGAAGATTTTTTTTGGTCTGTTTTACTTTAGTCCTGTGGTTTGTCAAGCTGAATAAAGTTCAGACTGCAAATCACACTTCAACAAACACAGCATTTTTTTTTTTTATTTAAAAAAAAAAAATTTTTTTACACACTCCGTTCATAAAACCTAATAGAGTTTATTTGAGCTTGGGCTTGGATTTGTTTTATGTTATGGGTTAAAAAGCACTCTTCAACACAGAAAATGGTGGTGGTTTACAGGACAGTCTTATTCTTACTTGACAGGTTTGACTTTCAAGTAATGCTGTTCCTGTTATTTAGTTTGAAATGTTGAATTGTTTGCATCATTTCAAAGAAAATTTGTTTCCTAGTCCAACTGTTCATAATACATGACCCTTCTTTAAAGAGCATATCATTTTAACCCACTTCCATGTGACGCAGTTTTTTTTTTTTTACTTATTTATTTTGAGGTCCAACCTTTGTGCTGAGAGCCACTAGCATTTATCGGACCCCTGATCTGAAGTCTTTTCCAGTGTCCTGGCAAGATTCAGGTTCCCCTCATTATGAAAGTGTTGAATTGGTGTCTTTTTTTTTTTGGGGCAGCTAAATTTATTTACAGCCCTGTGCTTGTATAGTTAGCCAGGCTTTACAGTAAAAAGAAAAACAAAACGTGAAACTACAAACTGAATAATTAGTATTGAATGTTGAATAAATAACCCAACCCTAGTCTCATCACCATTTATTGCAAGTGAAATTGATAGCTTTGGTACTCTGTTTTGCAGCGGAGAGAAGTTCCACAGGACTGCTGGAATTTGAGACCAAGACTGACGCCATTGAAGCATTGATTATGACTAACCATCATCCCATTCCAGGTAAAATTTGTGTAGCCAAAAAAGTATTTATTGGCAAGTGTATTGTGATTACAGCCAGAGTTAAAGACAGAATGAAGAAGTCCTTGTTGGCACAAGTCTCCACAGTATATGAATGTTCATGATAGTACTTACGAAAAATAAACTTTATATTTCTTTAAGCTGCAGGTCTTTCGGAATAAAGTGGAAATGTGGAATAGAAAAATTGTTTAGGTTGTGTTTGTATGAGTGATTTTTTTGTGTTTGCAACAAAACATCTTGTATGCACCAGTCTGCAATGACCTGTAATCTTTGATATCCACAATTTATAGAAGACTGCATTTGTCTTGGTGGATAGGAGAGATTCAGGGTGGGGTTGGGTTGGTGGGAGTAGCTTTGGATATTGATCCCAGTAAGGTCTGACATTGTCCCTCCCTCCATGCCTCTCCGACTAGAGGGAAAAGGGAGAGGATCATAACAAGTCATGGAAAATCATCACTAGTGGAATTTTTATGAAATATTTCAGGATTTGAAATTTATGTAATTATGGTCATTGAAAGCCAGGGGATTGGGGAAGGAAAATAGAATTTTCACATGCAAGTGATCAAGAACATATTACAAATGTTCCAGTGCACTGAACAGCATGTGTTGCGATTATCTACAACATATATTGGAAGAGGGTCACCAGTTCGGCAAGATCAAAAAGCATTTATTTGTGTCCTGGCTGAACATTGTTAAGCTTAACTTTTTTGGCAGTGAATATTTTATTCAAGCTATCCCAGTGTCAAATTGTACGTGTTGCTGAATATTATCAGTAGGTAAAAAGTAATGTTAATGGTCCCCCTCAATCTTCAAGTAACAGTTACTGTAGCATAAGGACCGTTTAGTTAATATGCCTTTTAAAAGCATATTCAAACGAGCATTACTTGCTGCAGGGAGGGAATTCTTTCTTGAATTCATGCATTTCAGTGGAAGTAAAATCTGTTTGCTTGCTTTCTTTCTTTGCTTCCATGGAAGGTAAAAAAAAAACACACACACACACACAAGAAATAGCACACACGCACAGAAAGTGATTTTATCAGCAAATTAATCAATTTGCTAAGGGTTCACTACCCCTAGCCTCACAGCGGCATTTGTTAACATAAAGTTTGAAGAACCTATTGGTAGCGATGTCAGACATTGTTTAGTCTGAGGAAAGTTTTGAGAGGGAAACAAGTAAAATGATTCTCAGAAGTTTGTACAGAGGAAGATTTTGGAGAAGAGATCCTCAATTGTCTTATTGAAAGGTTAAGTTCGTCCCTATAGTCTAATGGCTGTAGGTGGTGCAGTGAACTATCAAAGGTACATCATGTCTGGGGCATAGTATTATGGAAGGCGGGTACCATGGCCCTACCATCATACCTCCTGCCACCTTGAGCTCTGATCTGAATCGGGTACCATCTACTGCTGGATGGACTGAGAGGGTTTTTAGGCTGTGAAATTGGGACTGTGTGAGTGGTTTGAACTCGGCCACATCTCCCAAGGGAGATGCTCTAAACCATTTGACTATTGGGCCATCAGTCGTTCCATCAGAAGCATAAAAGCTTGGGTCATGCTTAATGCCTCTTTTGTTGCAAAGAAGTAAACTAGACGAATGGACAAAAAGCTTGACTTGGAGAGCATGTGTGCTGGATAAAAAGGCCTCTTTAGTGACATGTAGTCGAGAAGATTCAATGCTGGAACGTATGTTTTCTGTCGGTCAGTCAGGAATGGTTTCAGGGTAGCATCTGGTTTTGATTTTTAATGAGCAAGAACATTTTTGGGTGAGTGTAGTGTGTCTCCAGGCTTGCAAGATGGGAGGCACATCAGCTTTTCTGTACTGATGGAGGATTCCTTTAAACATGCATTCATAACTGCTGTGCGTTATTTGCATGCTGTTTTGGGGGGGGGGGGGGGGGGGGGGGGGGGGCATTGTCATCCTGAGTATGTATCGTCCAGTTCCTTTCAACTGTCACATACTGCATTTGTTGTCTAATCTAGAATGAATCTTAAATAAATGTTAGCGAACCGCCCAGAGAACGTGGACAAACGAGTCACAAGACGAAACACAACTAGTTTCGACCTCTCAGGTCTTCATCAGGTGAGACATTAACGAATATTCGTTAATGTCTCACCTGATGAAGACCTAAGAGGTCGAAACTAGTTGTGCACATTTATTTCTAACATTTATTTAAGATTTGTTTAGATTTCCGCCTGCAGTCCTCTCGCTTTGCAACTTAATCTAGAATGGACTGAGCTTTTAGATGTTAATCTGGTTGCACGGCTGTATAATCATTTATTCATCTGCTTAATGTAACTAAACTTGCCAGCACCAGGTTCATGTTCATGAGTAAGAAAAGGATGAGTAAAAGTTTTAATATAGCGCATGAAATCACAAAAGTTGTTCACAGTGGTAAATCAAGTCTGCAGTTGTGTTGCTGTTGGAAATATTAACATCTGTTGACAAAAAAAAAAAAAGAAAAGAAACTTGCTCAAGGAAGTCTTCATTTCAGTCATGGCACAATTTTGTACTAAAAGTGTTGGTAATCATTGATGAAATGCTTCACCAGATGATGTAAAATGTTGTGCTGCTGAATCATGATGTAAAACAAGATTTTTATAGTGGTGGTTTTATTTTGTCACAGGTGCCAAGTCTCCTTTCGTCTTCAAGCTGTGTTTCTCTGCAGCTCCCATGTTGTAAGGATGAGAAGACCCAGTGTTGGCAGCAACTCACTTGTCAGTAACAGCCGTTCCTGCTCCGTGTGCACATTATTGTTCATCAAACTGTTGTGCTCATTATGTTTTAATGGACAGTCCATATGTAACAGTGCTGTTTTTCATATTGGTTCAATTTTTTTTTTCCCCAAAACATTGTTAATGTTTCACTTGTTATTGTAACATTTTAGGGTTGTGTAGTCTACACACCTTTACCCCATACCCCACCCCTCCCTCAGAAATAATTTTTAATGTACTACTTTTCTTATTTTTGATTGGATGGCCATTTGAGCTTTGGCCTTAGACGTGTTGGGGTCTTGTAGTTTCAGTTCAGAAGCAAAGACTGTTTTGGTGTTTCAATAAACGGTTCTGTCAGAATTGGCATTCCTGGTCTATGTTTATGTTCAGAGTGCATATTCTCATTCTTTTGTTTTTGATGATTGCGATGTGCTACCGCAAACGTGCGCACACCTATGCATGCATGCACACACGCACACACATGCATGAAAATTCACACCTCTGTGTACAAGGGTACAGAGACAAGGGTACACAGACTTCTGTGGAGCCAGATCTTACAGTCATACTTCAGAATTCTCTTTTTTGGACTCTTGTAATAGTGCATTTGGGTAATGTGTGTGCATATGCGTGTGTGTGTGTGCATTCATATATCACAGCATTTTCTTGGCAGATACAAAGTACCAGCAAAATCAAATTTTGTTTAAACTTCTGGATATGAAAACATTTTCAGAAGTATGAGCAAGCTGTGCAGACACGATCAGTCAGCATGTGAATTATCGCAGTCACAGACATACTTTCTCTGTTTTGATGCCATTTTAGATTACTAACTACCAACACGTGAACTAAGCGTTTTGTGTAAGAGAGACTGTGAATGAGGTACAGATGGTGGTCGTGATTGTTACACGGAGGGGGAGACCAGTTGGAAATGTTGGCAGTGGGACAAAGAAAGATAAGTTTGTAACTTTTCCGCAATTAAAATTGTTTTGTGATAACATGCAATGATTGTCATGAATTCCTTGAGCTCATTATGGAATTACTTGTAGTTACTGGTATACTGCAGGGTTCGTAAAGTTTTCTAATGTCCTGGCCAATGCGCTTTTTCTTTCGGATACAAAATACTGGATATTTTAAATTTGCATAATTTCGATAAAATTGATTACTTTCAAGAAAAGTTTTTGTTCCCAGCGACACAGTTTGTTTTGTTTCAAGCAGACTTATCAGTTTCAACTGTGCACAATTTTCAAGGGAACATTTGTTTCCAGTCAATGCAGAAACCTGGTAATTCCTTTTTTTTTGTTTCATGTAAATAAAGTTTTGCATCTAGTCCAGATTCGCGTTCTGAACTTAAAAAAAAAAATCTTTTAACCAAGATCTTTTGCAGACTGTATGTGCGATGTGATGTGGTGCAAAGCAAGATCTTTTGCAGACTGTATGTGCGATGTGATGTGGTGCGACATGTGTGTGTAACCTTTGACAAAAATAATTGCTAAAGTTTTTCATTTCATACAGCAAAGCAAACCATAGAGATGAGAACAAATAGGAGGGCGGAGTAAACTATGGTCAGGTATGCAGATCAAACGGAGAGCTAAGCAAACCGAAGAGACGTAGAGCAGATGAGGGCGGAGTTAGCCGGTGGGAAGAGAGGACTGGCTTTGATCGGGGATGTCCTTGTGACGCTTGTCATGGAGTCTAGAGGCCAGAACGCTAAGCAAGCTCGGTGAGTGGGAGGGTTTCACAGTGCTCGCACAGCACATCGGGCAGGACATCGGCGATAGATCATCGGTGTATCCTGGAGCCTTTCCCGCATGCAAGAGAAAATGGCTCGACAGTGGCGACGTTCTCTGATTAGTGCACAAAAAGTAGTGATGTCCTCTTAATTGGTGCAAGAGGAATGCGGAACCCTGGCCCCAAACACCCGGATAAGAAGTCATATTGTTGAAAAGCAGTTGTTCAGTGCCCGTTTATTTGGTCCTCTCATCTCTTGCTTTCCTTGCCGCGAGCAAATGGTTGCCATTAGCAAATTCTCGCACGTATGAAACCTGCCGGTGCGTGTATGGATGCGATCTTGAGAGGAGGCGCTTCTCTTGCTATGTCTCGCAGCGAGAGGTCCCTTGATGTGGCAAGCACATATCGGTCTTGGCTGGCATGTTAGAAAAAGATGGCTAGAGAATGGTTAAGATTTGTAAATGATACGCATGAGCACTGTGTGGGATGAGAACAGTTACAAATCTGTCGCTGAATATTGTGTGAACCAGCCGTATAGATCAGCTGTTTGACCAGGCCGTTATTACACTTTTAAAATTTTAAGTCCTATCAGGTTAGAATAGCTTAGTTTGTATAGCACCGGACTCATAAACTTGGAGTTACAGGTTTGAATCTCCGTCGGGCCATTTTGGTACAGGGATATTTTTCCCTGGGAGTGATCACTGGTTCTGACGCCATTTCACAAAATATCCTTGGAATGAAACTGTAAACCGAGGTTCCATATGTGAAGGTACGCATAACATCCTGCTCATATCAGGGACTACAGCAAGAGAGAAAGCCAGCTGTGGCAAGCATGGTTCTCTGCCTTTTGTGAATTTGCCGAAGGGGCTTTTTGAACGGGCATTTGGGAAATTTGCCTTGCGTCATGAAGTTCACAGTATGGAATGCAATTGTCTTCTTGCTTTGGCGAGTCGAATATTTTCAAATTAAGAGAGAGAGAGAAAGTAATAAGAAAACTTCATTTTCAAAACAGGCCCACTGGAAAATTAAATGACATCCTCCCTAACGTGTCATTTTTTTTTTTTTTTTTTTTATTGTAAGCAGTGGTAATGAAGATTATGTCAAGAAGACTGAAGTAGATATTAAACCTGTTAGGATTGTGGTAGCAGACATTAGAATTGTCCTATGTCTGTAAGAAGCTGCGATCTAATTGGTCGGAATAAAGAGTCTGCTCTGATTGGCTGATAACATTGACTACATCGTCATACGTCTGCATGAAGCTGCGGTCTAATCGGTCAGAATAAAGTGTTTGCTCTGATTAATAACATTGTAGAATGACTGAGGCTGGACGTAAATCTCACCCGTCAAAAAATCAACGCTCTGGTAGACGACACGCAACAAATCTTTTGTAAGAATGCGTCTATGACTATCCCTTGCGCATGTTTTCCTTTGGTTAGCATTTTGTGTGAGGAAAGGTCTCTGTCGCACTACTAAGAATGGCACAGCAAGACCCCTTATGCATGTTGAATTTAAGCATGAGTAATTTTCGATTTCACTTGCAAAATGTCGATGTTATGAGAAAAGGTTAGTAAATTTTCCCAACGAACGGCAACTCGCGGGCTGTCCTGAACATACTGGATGCGCAGTAGAACCTGCGTGTCTCTCCTTCAATGGTCCCACACGCTTAAGATTCTCATCACCAACTTTGGGTAGAGAAGGCCAGTTTAGCCGTTGGTGAGGATAGCATGTGTACACACTGTTACAGTAATCACCCTCAGTGAAAAGAAAAAAAAAAGATCAAAGGAATGAGTTAAATAAAACATGAGTGACTGATATTCGATTGAGTGATACTGGAAACGACTGAATGTAGCACCAACAGGTAAGTTCTTCAATCGGCCCTACCCAGGTAGGCAGCCAGCCCGTTGTGCAAATGAGAGCATGGAATATAATGCACTTAGAACTTGATCTCTAACTAGGGATAGGCGCTACCAATATACTCCCAGTAATAATGATGGTAATAATGATTTAATAGAATCCAGATCCAAAGTTCAGACACCCGGTTAGTTGGGGAAAAAGCCAGTCAAATCAGTTTCGCCGCTGGTACCATCTGTTTGGTGTCATCACCTCGCAGCAATATACCTAGCGTTGCTGTAGTTTAGAAATACATCGCAGAAGCAAGTTGGACGAGGGGAGCAAAGCGAATCGAGCGAGGGAGTAGATGAGGTTAAAAAAAAAGAAAAAAAGAAAGAACTGAGCGTAAGGAGTGAACAGAGCAAAAGGGGAGAGTAGTGCGGAGCAACGGGGGGAAAAAACCTGTGGTGGACGCCCTCCAGATCATCAACATATTTTCCCTCTCGTTAAAAAATGATAGAACATCCATTCTGCCTCTAGGCCCCAAGTTTTGTCCCATTCCATGCCCTGTTAATGAACTCGGACTAGTTGTAAATATCTAGTTAGGGTCACATAGACACCGTCTGAAAGAACTTCAAAGGAAACGCTCCACCTCAACAGCCAACTCGAGCGAAGTGTAACATGAAAATAGAATGGGAACCCTTGGAGCACCGGGATACAGCTCTGGACGCTTGTGCAACCATTGACGACAGCCCTCGAACCCTCCAAACGGGTCTAAGAAGAACCTCAACAAGCTCAGAAGGGCTCTCAGAAAATTACAATTCGCTGTAGCAGAGGGAACTCCGAATATCCTCTGCTGACTACGGGGGGTTCTGTCGTTCTAGACATGGATTCATACAAGCAGGAAAGCTTCCGTCAATTGACCGATCCTACACAAAATGAACGCCTGGATCACGACCCTACCAAACTCATCACAGATGTTCCCAACACTGGTCAATCGCCTAAAGACAGATGACACTATCGACGAACACTGTTATCAATGAGCCCTGACCAACTGCTCGTAATTATGCTTTTTGTCACATACCTAAATTGCACAAAGACAGTCCTCCCCCACCAATTGTCCACGAGTGAGAGGTCTCGCTGGAAAAATCTAAACTCGTGGACCATTTTCTCCAGCCCACAGTGAAAACTACCTTCTGATATGAGTGACACCACGCATTTCCTACACATAATAGAGGAATGGAATTTCATCTATACACCTCTCTCTAGTGGATCACTGTTCGTCACTATCGATGTCGTGGGGCTTGGTGCCAACATTCTCATGAGGGAGTGGACATCTCTGCCAGAGCTCAACTCCACCGCGTGCCAGACAACATGACTGAAGAGGACAAACTGGACATGGTAAATCACGTCGTATACAGCAGTATCCTTCAGTTTGATTGCGTTATATACTAACAAATTTTCGGCACAGCCATTAGAACTCTCATGGCTTCCACTATCACCAACATCTTCTTGGGATGGCTTGAGGAAGATGTCTTGCTGCTACTGGAGCATTCCAACAAACAGGCGACATTTTATTGACGTCACTGCTCTTTTGTGAACATAAGATGAAACAGAAACTCATTTTTCTTTTTTTTTTTTTGCAGTGGGTTAATATGGAAGTATGAACATTCCTGACCTTGACCTTAATGTCAG
>CM065723.1:25739710-25752210 GCA_033310375.1 Conus canariensis
GACAGTCCTGATATGGCCCCCTGCAATTGACTGGGCTATGAAGAGCATAAAATTGAACTCGTTTTTGTGCCAGTCTGCTCATCTGTTAACAGCGATACACTTCAGTATTCAATTTTATGGTGAACAGTTTGGAAAACTTGAGTCATATTCTCACTGGTATGGTCCCAATTTCAGATCAAGTTCTTGAAGAGCAAGGAGGGAGCTGCTATGGTTCAGCTTGGAGATGGAATCTCTGTGGACCGAGCTATCCAGAACCTGCACAACTGCTATTTCTTTGGCAGTGAAGTGCAGCTCAGGTGAGCTAGCAATGTTGTTTTTGTTTGCCATAACATAATGGAGCAGAAAAGTGCCTCCAGCGAAATAAAGAAATGAATCGTGCAATATAAGTGATTTTATCAGACGTGAATTTTGGTTTGGTTCTGTGTTTAAAAAGTCAAAAACAACCAACCAACCAAGCAAGTCACAAGCCATGAAAACAGTTAAGAAGCAAGTGCCACTTCTGACCCAGGCTTTTCCAAAGGAGATGAAAGTTATCATCGAATGGTCTTGCTGATCGGTTAACATTGTTGTAAATTTAAGACATTTTTTATGCTTGGTTAACATTGTAAATTTCTAATAGTTTTTTTATGGTCCAGCTAAATTCATGTTATTGATTAGTAAGTTTTGTCAAGGCATTTGAAGTTTAAAAGTTAATAGTAAACTTTGCCTTGGCTCTTGAAAAACAAATTATTACCAGATTTTACGGAGACATTCGAAGTGTGAAACTGACCCCAGTTTATCACTGTAAACTAAGGTGGTGCTACCTGGTTGGGCAAGATCCAAGGTGGACAGCGGTGGATTATGCTTATATCTGTAATGGTTAGTTCCTCCTTCATATTGTGTCTCCAGCCCATCCAAGCAGGCATTCCTACAGGATGTGATGAACCCTCATGAGCTACCCGATGGAACCCCATCCTTCAAAGACTTCATGGGCAACCGCAACAACCGCTTCACCAACCCAGAAGCTGCTGCTAAGAACCGTATCCTTTACTGGAAATTTTTTTCTGCATATGTCTTAGCCATTTTTTCACTTGCTTCAGCTTTTTATTACCCCCTCCCCCACCCCCAGCCAGCTCCAATCATTTTATTCTGGAGGGTTGGGGGGAGAAAGGGAGGGGGCGGAAGGGCCAGGGCTTAATTTTTTTTTCCTGCTTACTACAGAGAGAGGATGGGTCACATTCTATTTTCTCCGTGAAAAAGTCGAAGTACATGCGTTAGGTGCAGTAACAGTGAGAAATAATAAACCCACTTCCCTTTCCTTTTACCCTGCTACACACACACACACACACACACACACACACACACACACACACACACACACACACACACACACACACACACACGGCCAGTTTTCTTTTTTTTTCTTAAGAGTTGACGTGTGGATTTGTGTATCCCTTGGTACACTTTTGGGCTTTTAGTTTTGGTATTGTAGGCTTCTTGAGTAAATGCACTCAATGTTTTTATGATGATTTTGTGGTTAGGGGGCCACAGTAATTGGTGAGGGTCCATGTGCTACATATGCATGGGGTGCTTCCTGATATTTCACAGTACTGAAAGTAATTTCAAACAATTTTGAGAAAGGTGTATTTGATAATTCAGGGGTTCTATAAATTTGCTCAGTGAACTGCCATAGTCTGATTCCTTGATTTTTGTGCCCGTTTGATAAATGTTTTGGCCCTACTTTGTTGCCTGCTCATAATTATGATGTAGCTTGTTCAGTGTGCTTGTTAGCTTTCTTACGTCTATTTTCATTTAAATCATTCCTTGCATCAAGTTCCTAATGGGCTTTTTTGTTGCTACAAGTTTAATGACTGCCAAAGAATGTAAAGGAGTAGATTGTGATAACATCACAGAGGAATAGATTATATTTCTTGACCATTCTTCAGGCATTCAGAGCCCTGCCAAGATACTGCACTTTTTCAATGCCCCACCTGCTATCACTGAAGATGAACTGGGAGAGGTAAGTGGTCTTAACTGATTATATTAAGAGTCCTTGGCTATCATCACGGTCTGATCTGGGGGATGTGGGGGAATTGATCTCCTGGTGCTGTTGACAGGAGCTTTCTGAATGTCTGGAGGTGGGGGGGGGGGGGGGGGGGGGGGGGGAGAAGAAGAAGAAGAAATGATTAAAAATTTGCTTTAAGTAAGTAATGTTGTAGTTTACCAGAAGTGGTAAGTTGAAATGTCCACCACGTAACATAGTAGACAGTTGTGTTGGTTGCATTTTTGTAGTGGAATACATTGTTCATTATTAATGTCCCAATTTTTTCTGCAGATCTTTGAGAGCTGCTGTGAAAAACGCCCCATCAGAGTCAAACAGTTCCCTTCGAAAAGTAAGTGGATTTTATGTTTGTGCTGTATGTGTGCATGGTTGGAGGGTGAAATGGTAGCAGCTAAAACTTGGAATTTGTGCGCATGGTTTTCCTGAAGTTTTGGTGTACCTGGCCAAATGGAGTAGAATTTAAAAAAAATTTTTTTTTTTTAAGCTATGTTCATGGTATTTTTGTATACAAAATCAGAGGGGCTGTTGCCGATTTTAGCACCCTTGCAGACTTTTTTTTTGTAAAGAACTTTAGAGAAGATATTCCCGTTTCTTCCAGTTGTTTTACCTTGATGTGATTCTGTACGTTACGGGTGTTTTTTTTTTTGTTTTTGTTTTTTTTTATTAAAAGAAAAATTACAAGGCTGCTAATCTTGTAGGCAAAAATACTTAAATGCCTGCAAAAAAAAAAAAAAAAATTAAAAGGCTGCTAATCTTGCAGGCAAAAATACTTGATGCTTGCCAGTTGCCGTCTCGTTTATAATTCGCACACGCATGTGGGCCAGTGTGCACATGTGAACACACACACATGCATTTACACCATTCTTTGAAAGATTTTGGTTTAATGATGACATTTATTACTTGAGGAATGAACGCCTATTGGTTCTTTTCATTTGGGAAATGAGCTGGAGGATAAGCTTGCTGTAGGCATATGATGGCATTCATTACTTGAGGAATGAACGCCTATTAGCTCTTGTCATTTGGGAAACAAGCTGGTAAGCGTGCTGTAGCCATTGGGGAAACATGCCAGTGTGTAATTTGACCCTAGAGTACAGAAAACGGTGCCGACATGTAAAGAAGCACAAGTCTTGTACTTGTCATACACTTCAGCTGAGTTCGTTGCTGTAACCAGTGGAAATTCTGCAACATTTATATTCAAAGCAAAAGTGATTTTAAATTGAGCTGTTTGAGATAGAAAACGGAGTGGTGACTGCAAATTAAAGATATGCAGGACTGGCATGAATTTAACAGGAATAGCAGATAAATTAGGATTTGTAACAAGTGGCGAAGTTAAGGCATGTTTCCTGATTGTATTTTTGCAGAATTTAAAGCAAACTGTTGCAGATTGACATCGAAGAAACCAGTTTAACCTAGTTGAATATTAGCCAGTCACTGGTTCAGAAAGTTTATGATGAAGCCGTATTCATTCAAAGCTTTAATTTCAGGTCAGCAAAGATTAACTTGATAACATTGAAAAAGGCAGTTTAGTATTACAGCCGGACATTGACATTTGGTACATTTCAGGGTTATTGGGTGGTAAACAGTGTCAGGTTTGAATCATAGGCAAGGTCGGAAGTGCGGAATGTAGACTGACTTATTAAACGAAGATTTTTTTTGGTCTGTTTTACTTTAGTCCTGTGGTTTGTCAAGCTGAATAAAGTTCAGACTGCAAATCACACTTCAACAAACACAGCATTTTTTTTTTATTTATTTAAAAAAAAAAAATTTTTTTACACACTCCGTTCATAAAACCTAATAGAGTTTATTTGAGCTTGGGCTTGGATTTGTTTTATGTTATGGGTTAAAAAGCACTCTTCAACACAGAAAATGGTGGTGGTTTACAGGACAGTCTTATTCTTACTTGACAGGTTTGACTTTCAAGTAATGCTGTTCCTGTTATTTAGTTTGAAATGTTGAATTGTTTGCATCATTTCAAAGAAAATTTGTTTCCTAGTCCAACTGTTCATAATACATGACCCTTCTTTAAAGAGCATATCATTTTAACCCACTTCCATGTGACGCAGTTTTTTTTTTTTTACTTATTTATTTTGAGGTCCAACCTTTGTGCTGAGAGCCACTAGCATTTATCGGACCCCTGATCTGAAGTCTTTTCCAGTGTCCTGGCAAGATTCAGGTTCCCCTCATTATGAAAGTGTTGAATTGGTGTCTTTTTTTTTTTGGGGGCAGCTAAATTTATTTACAGCCCTGTGCTTGTATAGTTAGCCAGGCTTTACAGTAAAAAGAAAAACAAAACGTGAAACTACAAACTGAATAATTAGTATTGAATGTTGAATAAATAACCCAACCCTAGTCTCATCACCATTTATTGCAAGTGAAATTGATAGCTTTGGTACTCTGTTTTGCAGCGGAGAGAAGTTCCACAGGACTGCTGGAATTTGAGACCAAGACTGACGCCATTGAAGCATTGATTATGACTAACCATCATCCCATTCCAGGTAAAATTTGTGTAGCCAAAAAAGTATTTATTGGCAAGTGTATTGTGATTACAGCCAGAGTTAAAGACAGAATGAAGAAGTCCTTGTTGGCACAAGTCTCCACAGTATATGAATGTTCATGATAGTACTTACGAAAAATAAACATATATTTCTTTAAGCTGCAGGTCTTTCGGAATAAAGTGGAAATGTGGAATAGAAAAATTGTTTAGGTTGTGTTTGTATGAGTGATTTTTTTGTGTTTGCAACAAAACATCTTGTATGCACCAGTCTGCAATGACCTGTAATCTTTGATATCCACAATTTATAGAAGACTGCATTTGTCTTGGTGGATAGGAGAGATTCAGGGTGGGGTTGGGTTGGTGGGAGTAGCTTTGGATATTGATCCCAGTAAGGTCTGACATTGTCCCTCCCTCCATGCCTCTCCGACTAGAGGGAAAAGGGAGAGGATCATAACAAGTCATGGAAAATCATCACTAGTGGAATTTTTATGAAATATTTCAGGATTTGAAATTTATGTAATTATGGTCATTGAAAGCCAGGGGATTGGGGAAGGAAAATAGAATTTTCACATGCAAGTGATCAAGAACATATTACAAATGTTCCAGTGCACTGAACAGCATGTGTTGCGATTATCTACAACATATATTGGAAGAGGGTCACCAGTTCGGCAAGATCAAAAAGCATTTATTTGTGTCCTGGCTGAACATTGTTAAGCTTAACTTTTTTGGCAGTGAATATTTTATTCAAGCTATCCCAGTGTCAAATTGTACGTGTTGCTGAATATTATCAGTAGGTAAAAAGTAATGTTAATGGTCCCCCTCAATCTTCAAGTAACAGTTACTGTAGCATAAGGACCGTTTAGTTAATATGCCTTTTAAAAGCATATTCAAACGAGCATTACTTGCTGCAGGGAGGGAATTCTTTCTTGAATTCATGCATTTCAGTGGAAGTAAAATCTGTTTGCTTGCTTTCTTTCTTTGCTTCCATGGAAGGTAAAAAAAAACACACACACACACACACAAAGAAATAGCACACACGCACAGAAAGTGATTTTATCAGCAAATTAATCAATTTGCTAAGGGTTCACTACCCCTAGCCTCACAGCGGCATTTGTTAACATAAAGTTTGAAGAACCTATTGGTAGCGATGTCAGACATTGTTTAGTCTGAGGAAAGTTTTGAGAGGGAAACAAGTAAAATGATTCTCAGAAGTTTGTACAGAGGAAGATTTTGGAGAAGAGATCCTCAATTGTCTTATTGAAAGGTTAAGTTCGTCCCTATAGTCTAATGGCTGTAGGTGGTGCAGTGAACTATCAAAGGTACATCATGTCTGGGGCATAGTATTATGGAAGGCGGGTACCATGGCCCTACCATCATACCTCCTGCCACCTTGAGCTCTGATCTGAATCGGGTACCATCTACTGCTGGATGGACTGAGAGGGTTTTTAGGCTGTGAAATTGGGACTGTGTGAGTGGTTTGAACTCGGCCACATCTCCCAAGGGAGATGCTCTAAACCATTTGACTATTGGGCCATCAGTCGTTCCATCAGAAGCATAAAAGCTTGGGTCATGCTTAATGCCTCTTTTGTTGCAAAGAAGTAAACTAGACGAATGGACAAAAAGCTTGACTTGGAGAGCATGTGTGCTGGATAAAAAGGCCTCTTTAGTGACATGTAGTCGAGAAGATTCAATGCTGGAACGTATGTTTTCTGTCGGTCAGTCAGGAATGGTTTCAGGGTAGCATCTGGTTTTGATTTTTAATGAGCAAGAACATTTTTGGGTGAGTGTAGTGTGTCTCCAGGCTTGCAAGATGGGAGGCACATCAGCTTTTCTGTACTGATGGAGGATTCCTTTAAACATGCATTCATAACTGCTGTGCGTTATTGCATGCTGTTTTGGGGGGGGGGGGGGGGGGGGGGGGGCATTGTCATCCTGAGTATGTATCGTCCAGTTCCTTTCAACTGTCACATACTGCATTTGTTGTCTAATCTAGAATGAATCTTAAATAAATGTTAGCGAACCGCCCAGAGAACGTGGACAAACGAGTCACAAGACGAAACACAACTAGTTTCGACCTCTCAGGTCTTCATCAGGTGAGACATTAACGAATATTCGTTAATGTCTCACCTGATGAAGACCTAAGAGGTCGAAACTAGTTGTGCACATTTATTTCTAACATTTATTTAAGATTTGTTTAGATTTCCGCCTGCAGTCCTCTCGCTTTGCAACTTAATCTAGAATGGACTGAGCTTTTAGATGTTAATCTGGTTGCACGGCTGTATAATCATTTATTCATCTGCTTAATGTAACTAAACTTGCCAGCACCAGGTTCATGTTCATGAGTAAGAAAAGGATGAGTAAAAGTTTTAATATAGCGCATGAAATCACAAAAGTTGTTCACAGTGGTAAATCAAGTCTGCAGTTGTGTTGCTGTTGGAAATATTAACATCTGTTGACAAAGAAAAAAAAAAGAAAGAAACTTGCTCAAGGAAGTCTTCATTTCAGTCATGGCACAATTTTGTACTAAAAGTGTTGGTAATCATTGATGAAATGCTTCACCAGATGATGTAAAATGTTGTGCTGCTGAATCATGATGTAAAACAAGATTTTTATAGTGGTGGTTTTATTTTGTCACAGGTGCCAAGTCTCCTTTCGTCTTCAAGCTGTGTTTCTCTGCAGCTCCCATGTTGTAAGGATGAGAAGACCCAGTGTTGGCAGCAACTCACTTGTCAGTAACAGCCGTTCCTGCTCCGTGTGCACATTATTGTTCATCAAACTGTTGTGCTCATTATGTTTTAATGGACAGTCCATATGTAACAGTGCTGTTTTTCATATTGGTTCAATTTTTTTTTTCCCCAAAACATTGTTAATGTTTCACTTGTTATTGTAACATTTTAGGGTTGTGTAGTCTACACACCTTTACCCCATACCCCACCCTCCCCTCAGAAATAATTTTTAATGTACTACTTTTCTTATTTTTGATTGGATGGCCATTTGAGCTTTGGCCTTAGACGTGTTGGGGTCTTGTAGTTTCAGTTCAGAAGCAAAGACTGTTTTGGTGTTTCAATAAACGGTTCTGTCAGAATTGGCATTCCTGGTCTATGTTTATGTTCAGAGTGCATATTCTCATTCTTTTGTTTTTGATGATTGCGATGTGCTACCGCAAACGTGCGCACACCTATGCATGCATGCACACACGCACACACATGCATGAAAATTCACACCTCTGTGTACAAGGGTACAGAGACAAGGGTACACAGACTTCTGTGGAGCCAGATCTTACAGTCATACTTCAGAATTCTCTTTTTTGGACTCTTGTAATAGTGCATTTGGGTAATGTGTGTGCATATGCGTGTGTGTGTGTGCATTCATATATCACAGCATTTTCTTGGCAGATACAAAGTACCAGCAAAATCAAATTTTGTTTAAACTTCTGGATATGAAAACATTTTCAGAAGTATGAGCAAGCTGTGCAGACACGATCAGTCAGCATGTGAATTATCGCAGTCACAGACATACTTTCTCTGTTTTGATGCCATTTTAGATTACTAACTACCAACACGTGAACTAAGCGTTTTGTGTAAGAGAGACTGTGAATGAGGTACAGATGGTGGTCGTGATTGTTACACGGAGGGGGAGACCAGTTGGAAATGTTGGCAGTGGGACAAAGAAAGATAAGTTTGTAACTTTTCCGCAATTAAAATTGTTTTGTGATAACATGCAATGATTGTCATGAATTCCTTGAGCTCATTATGGAATTACTTGTAGTTACTGGTATACTGCAGGGTTCGTAAAGTTTTCTAATGTCCTGGCCAATGCGCTTTTTCTTTCGGATACAAAATACTGGATATTTTAAATTTGCATAATTTCGATAAAATTGATTACTTTCAAGAAAAGTTTTTGTTCCCAGCGACACAGTTTGTTTTGTTTCAAGCAGACTTATCAGTTTCAACTGTGCACAATTTTCAAGGGAACATTTGTTTCCAGTCAATGCAGAAACCTGGTAATTCCTTTTTTTTTGTTTCATGTAAATAAAGTTTTGCATCTAGTCCAGATTCGCGTTCTGAACTTAAAAAAAAAATCTTTTAACCAAGATCTTTTGCAGACTGTATGTGCGATGTGATGTGGTGCAAAGCAAGATCTTTTGCAGACTGTATGTGCGATGTGATGTGGTGCGACATGTGTGTGTAACCTTTGACAAAAATAATTGCTAAAGTTTTTCATTTCATACAGCAAAGCAAACCATAGAGATGAGAACAAATAGGAGGGCGGAGTAAACTATGGTCAGGTATGCAGATCAAACGGAGAGCTAAGCAAACCGAAGAGACGTAGAGCAGATGAGGGCGGAGTTAGCCGGTGGGAAGAGAGGACTGGCTTTGATCGGGGATGTCCTTGTGACGCTTGTCATGGAGTCTAGAGGCCAGAACGCTAAGCAAGCTCGGTGAGTGGGAGGGTTTCACAGTGCTCGCACAGCACATCGGGCAGGACATCGGCGACAGATCATCGGTGTATCCTGGAGCCTTTCCCGCATGCAAGAGAAAATGGCTCGACAGTGGCGACGTTCTCTGATTAGTGCACAAAAAGTAGTGATGTCCTCTTAATTGGTGCAAGAGGAATGCGGAACCCTGGCCCCAAACACCCGGATAAGAAGTCATATTGTTGAAAAGCAGTTGTTCAGTGCCCGTTTATTTGGTCCTCTCATCTCTTGCTTTCCTTGCCGCGAGCAAATGGTTGCCATTAGCAAATTCTCGCACGTATGAAACCTGCCGGTGCGTGTATGGATGCGATCTTGAGAGGAGGCGCTTCTCTTGCTATGTCTCGCAGCGAGAGGTCCCTTGATGTGGCAAGCACATATCGGTCTTGGCTGGCATGTTAGAAAAAGATGGCTAGAGAATGGTTAAGATTTGTAAATGATACGCATGAGCACTGTGTGGGATGAGAACAGTTACAAATCTGTCGCTGAATATTGTGTGAACCAGCCGTATAGATCAGCTGTTTGACCAGGCCGTTATTACACTTTTAAAATTTTAAGTCCTATCAGGTTAGAATAGCTTAGTTTGTATAGCACCGGACTCATAAACTTGGAGTTACAGGTTTGAATCTCCGTCGGGCCATTTTGGTACAGGGATATTTTTCCCTGGGAGTGATCACTGGTTCTGACGCCATTTCAAAAATATCCTTGGAATGAAACTGTAAACCGAGGTTCCATATGTGAAGGTACGCATAACATCCTGCTCATATCAGGGACTACAGCAAGAGAGAAAGCCAGCTGTGGCAAGCATGGTTCTCTGCCTTTTGTGAATTTGCCGAAGGGGCTTTTTGAACGGGCATTTGGGAAATTTGCCTTGCGTCAT
Source organism: Conus canariensis (assembly GCA_033310375.1). Taxonomy (NCBI): domain Eukaryota; kingdom Metazoa; phylum Mollusca; class Gastropoda; order Neogastropoda; family Conidae; genus Conus; species Conus canariensis. Next base: position 25,749,600 of record CM065723.1, read on the forward strand.
GAAGTTCACAGTATGGAATGCAATTGTCTTCTTGCTTTGGCGAGTCGAATATTTTCAAATTAAGAGAGAGAGAGAAAGTAATAAGAAAACTTCATTTTCAAAACAGGCCCACTGGAAAATTAAATGACATCCTCCCTAACGTGTCATTTTTTTTTTTTTTTTTTTATTGTAAGCAGTGGTAATGAAGATTATGTCAAGAAGACTGAAGTAGATATTAAACCTGTTAGGATTGTGGTAGCAGACATTAGAATTGTCCTATGTCTGTAAGAAGCTGCGATCTAATTGGTCGGAATAAAGAGTCTGCTCTGATTGGCTGATAACATTGACTACATCGTCATACGTCTGCATGAAGCTGCGGTCTAATCGGTCAGAATAAAGTGTTTGCTCTGATTAATAACATTGTAGAATGACTGAGGCTGGACGTAAATCTCACCCGTCAAAAAATCAACGCTCTGGTAGACGACACGCAACAAATCTTTTGTAAGAATGCGTCTATGACTATCCCTTGCGCATGTTTTCCTTTGGTTAGCATTTTGTGTGAGGAAAGGTCTCTGTCGCACTACTAAGAATGGCACAGCAAGACCCCTTATGCATGTTGAATTTAAGCATGAGTAATTTTCGATTTCACTTGCAAAATGTCGATGTTATGAGAAAAGGTTAGTAAATTTTCCCAACGAACGGCAACTCGCGGGCTGTCCTGAACATACTGGATGCGCAGTAGAACCTGCGTGTCTCTCCTTCAATGGTCCCACACGCTTAAGATTCTCATCACCAACTTTGGGTAGAGAAGGCCAGTTTAGCCGTTGGTGAGGATAGCATGTGTACACACTGTTACAGTAATCACCCTCAGTGAAAAGAAAAAAAAAAGATCAAAGGAATGAGTTAAATAAAACATGAGTGACTGATATTCGATTGAGTGATACTGGAAACGACTGAATGTAGCACCAACAGGTAAGTTCTTCAATCGGCCCTACCCAGGTAGGCAGCCAGCCCGTTGTGCAAATGAGAGCATGGAATATAATGCACTTAGAACTTGATCTCTAACTAGGGATAGGCGCTACCAATATACTCCCAGTAATAATGATGGTAATAATGATTTAATAGAATCCAGATCCAAAGTTCAGACACCCGGTTAGTTGGGGAAAAAGCCAGTCAAATCAGTTTCGCCGCTGGTACCATCTGTTTGGTGTCATCACCTCGCAGCAATATACCTAGCGTTGCTGTAGTTTAGAAATACATCGCAGAAGCAAGTTGGACGAGGGGAGCAAAGCGAATCGAGCGAGGGAGTAGATGAGGTTAAAAAAAAAGAAAAAAAGAAAGAACTGAGCGTAAGGAGTGAACAGAGCAAAAGGGGAGAGTAGTGCGGAGCAACGGGGGGAAAAAACCTGTGGTGGACGCCCTCCAGATCATCAACATATTTTCCCTCTCGTTAAAAAATGATAGAACATCCATTCTGCCTCTAGGCCCCAAGTTTTGTCCCATTCCATGCCCTGTTAATGAACTCGGACTAGTTGTAAATATCTAGTTAGGGTCACATAGACACCGTCTGAAAGAACTTCAAAGGAAACGCTCCACCTCAACAGCCAACTCGAGCGAAGTGTAACATGAAAATAGAATGGGAACCCTTGGAGCACCGGGATACAGCTCTGGACGCTTGTGCAACCATTGACGACAGCCCTCGAACCCTCCAAACGGGTCTAAGAAGAACCTCAACAAGCTCAGAAGGGCTCTCAGAAAATTACAATTCGCTGTAGCAGAGGGAACTCCGAATATCCTCTGCTGACTACGGGGGGTTCTGTCGTTCTAGACATGGATTCATACAAGCAGGAAAGCTTCCGTCAATTGACCGATCCTACACAAAATGAACGCCTGGATCACGACCCTACCAAACTCATCACAGATGTTCCCAACACTGGTCAATCGCCTAAAGACAGATGACACTATCGACGAACACTGTTATCAATGAGCCCTGACCAACTGCTCGTAATTATGCTTTTTGTCACATACCTAAATTGCACAAAGACAGTCCTCCCCCACCAATTGTCCACGAGTGAGAGGTCTCGCTGGAAAAATCTAAACTCGTGGACCATTTTCTCCAGCCCACAGTGAAAACTACCTTCTGATATGAGTGACACCACGCATTTCCTACACATAATAGAGGAATGGAATTTCATCTATACACCTCTCTCTAGTGGATCACTGTTCGTCACTATCGATGTCGTGGGGCTTGGTGCCAACATTCTCATGAGGGAGTGGACATCTCTGCCAGAGCTCAACTCCACCGCGTGCCAGACAACATGACTGAAGAGGACAAACTGGACATGGTAAATCACGTCGTATACAGCAGTATCCTTCAGTTTGATTGCGTTATATACTAACAAATTTTCGGCACAGCCATTAGAACTCTCATGGCTTCCACTATCACCAACATCTTCTTGGGATGGCTTGAGGAAGATGTCTTGCTGCTACTGGAGCATTCCAACAAACAGGCGACATTTTATTGACGTCACTGCTCTTTTGTGAACATAAGATGAAACAGAAACTCATTTTTCTTTTTTTTTTTTTGCAGTGGGTTAATATGGAAGTATGAACATTCCTGACCTTGACCTTA
>CM065723.1:25757210-25762210 GCA_033310375.1 Conus canariensis
ACTCCAGTGGGGCCTATCTGCCCTTGCTCGTTGATGTAAATTTAGAACCCCCTCTCCCCGCCCCCTCCCCCCCCCCCCTCCCGGAGCCTGAGGCCCCCCCCCTCCTCCCCATTAGTATTTCATCCTCCACATCTCTCTCTCTCTCTCTCTCTCTCTCTCTCTCTCTCTCCGATTATTTGTCCGTCTGTTTGTCTCTGTTAGAATCTCAGTTCACAGTGTGATTCCATTTGTACCTTATCCTCTCTCTCTCTCTCTCTGATTACTTGTTCGTCTGTTTGTCTCCGTCAGTCTGTTCGCCTGTTAAAAATCTGGGCAAACTATTTTGCTTTCATTAGTAGGCCCCTACTTTATCCTCCCTAGCTCTGTTTTTGAGTGTCCGTTCGTTTGTTTGTCGGTCTGTTCGTCTCTATGTTAGAATCTGAGCTTATGGTAGGTTTTCACCTTCATATTGAAAGAGAAAGTTTTTTTCTCAGAGAGAGAGAGAGAGGAGAGAGAGAGAGAGAGAGAGAGAGGAGAGAGAGAGAGAGAGAACAAAATCACATTTTATTTCACAATCAATATACTTCGCAGGATCAAACCATCACACTGAAACGCATTACATATTCACCGAAGGTCGGTTTTGCATACTTACTAAAGAAGTACATTCCCTCGCTCCCTCCCAGTGACCGGGGCACAGAGAGGTGGCATAGCCGCTATGCTGGTCAAATTGCCCGAGTAAACATTTTCAGTTACGCAGCAGCAGATCTAGATCAATTATTTCAGCGCCGAGAATTGCGTTTTGTTTGCCATTTTATTTGTTGAAGCATTGCGTCGATGAAAGTGATAATACGTTTTTGAGGCAGCTTCCGTGCTTTTTCTCCCGGAAAAAAGAATTGATAGCGATAGTCATAGATCGCAAAATGTCATTGACAATGAAATGTCAAGAAAATATTAACACTACCAAAATATTAACAATGATAAACTTCATGATTTTTCTCGACAAACACACAGGCAAATAAATATATATTAGAAAGCCGTTTTTGGAAACTGTTCGTCGCCAAATGACGTGCACAATCATGTCTGCTTCAGGCATACACATATGATTCTTTATTAGGTTTTCTTTTGTTTTTGCTTGATGTCTGTACGAAGAAAAGTAATGATTTAAGAACACTGTCTATTTTGAAGTTGCATACTGATTTGAAAAAAAAAAGTGTTTAATATTAAACGATCATCTTCTCCAGTTTGTTTCTGATACGAAGACATGGAAGAATATCGGTAATGACATCGCTTCCATCGGGCCTCATCCTTTGTGTACTTAGCACTTCTGAAGACTGTAAGCTGTGTCTATTTTTCTCAGAATAAGCCTGCTGCTTGTAACTAAGATTTGATAACATGTATTGAACTGAGACGATTTGGGTTTAGGTTAATTTTTTGTTCTGAAGAACTGGTTTCCTCTTTGAACGCAGTTTTTGTTTCTCTTCATCAAAACAACACCGATTACAAGAACAACAACGACAACAACAACAATAAACAGTTTAATGATGTGCAGTAAGCATATTTCTGCTTCACCCAGCAACCTAATTTTACATCTTGATATAGTCTAGTTCATATCTTTTGCTGATTAATACATTCACCACGTTTGTAAGTAAGGTACTGCTAATGTTTCTTAGATAATAATATTTTCCTTTATTTGGTGTTTCTTTTTCTGTTAAAGAACTTATTGAAGAACGTTTTTAAAACATTTTTTTTCCTGTCAACAAGAAGATATTTAGAGAACATATCTTAAGAACTCACCAATGATGTGTTCAAAAATCTTTCACACAAAGTCACACGATTCTATGTCCATGTCATACACGAGGAGTTTAATGAACAGACTTGACATTTTCATTGTTAAAAATGGTTCAAACATTACGTTGTCTACTTCCTTTGGACATGAAATTGAGAATATTCTAGAACATACAATTTCTTGGGTAAACTTAGCTGTTTTTATACCGTTTAGATCTTTTATTGTTTGTTCTATGTATACCTGGGCAAAAAATGTCGTACACGTGTGTGTGCCCATTTAGACGGGAAGAAGAGGGTGGGGTGGAGGAGGGTGCGGAGGGAGGGGGGGGGGGAGGGGGGGGTGTTGGCGAGTTGAGAGGATTGTTGGCGAGTTGAGACGGTTTTGTTGTTGTTGTTGTTGTTGCTAGGTGAAGTAATTTTCTTGGTGATTCAAGAACTGTTCTTGTCAACTCCTCCTCACCTCATCCCCCCCCCCCCCCAACGTCTTCCCCCCCCCCCCCTCAAAACCCCCTTCCTCCCCCTAAAGCAAAACCAAGAATAAACAAAATATACACGCAGAGAGAGAGAGAGAGAGAGAGAGAGAGAGAGAGAGAGAGAGAGAGAGAGAGAGAGAGATCCAATTTCAAAAGGACAACATGCCAGGAGTGTATTAATTAAACAGAAAATTAAAAACAATCAGAGAGAGAGAGAGAGAGAGAGGAGAGAGAGAGGAGAGAGAGAGAGAGAGAGAGAGAGAGAGAGAGAGATTTGTAATTAGCCATTGATAATGAAGTCTTCAACTTTTCGTCTAGTTAATGTTCCAGCGATGAGGTGGTGGATATGATGGATTATTTTAAGACGTTCCCAGATCAGGCGAAGGAGAACATAGGGAATGAGAGGGGCTGATGATAGTACAAGAAGCTTGAGATACAAAACGACAAGAACTCAGAGCAGACGGTATGACAAGTGATTTTTGGAAGTTCTTTTGGAACTTCTGTCTACTGCCCCGGGGCCATGGAAAATCAAGTTCACTTTAAGTAGCCTGACTGGATGATTCCCCTTTAAACCCCACCCGCCTTTCCTCCCCACCTGCCATCCAACCTCCACCCACCCCGCACTCTCTCATGTCTTCCCTCACCCTATCTCCGTCCCTTCAGCTCTCATTTCTTCTTCTCGTCGGCTACGGTTGTAGATTGGACTGGTGGCTCTATCATCGTCCACGTGATTTCATATTTTGATATAAGCTGTTCAGTTTTCGCCATTAAACATTAGGGGCTTGAGTCTTGAGTCTTGAGTCTCTCTCTCTCTCTCTTGAAAGTTGAAGGAGCGTTGAAGGACTGTGGAGGATACAATGGTTGTGCGAAGAGGGTGGAACTCAATGGATGCCTGTGCCTCACAATTCCTTTTCAGTCAGACTCCAATGCTGAACTCTGGACTTCTTCCTTGTTTTCAGTTTCTATCTTTTTTTTTTCTTTTTTTTTCTTTCTTTTCTTTTCTTTTCTTTCTTTCTTTTTTGTTTGTTTGTTTGTTTGTTTGTGTTTAGATAGTTTTACACGATTGTAAATAAACTGGGTGTACCTGTGTTTTTATGACAGGACACAAGGTTGTGGACACCGGAACTGAGATACTTAGAGGAAACGTCGTTGTGGGAATCGTGAAAATGGTAAACCTGATTACGGATCTCAAACCTCATTGTGATCCATCTTGGTGCCACTAACTGGGATCTGCATTAAATTCTTGTCTGTTTTGAATCATACCCGGTCCAATTCATGACAAGTGCGTCTTGAGGGGCACCGCGATGGACAGGTGAACTTTCAGGCAAAATCTAAGATTACTGAGCCGCCAAACGAAAGAACAAACAAATTAAAAATAAAAAAACAGGCACAACGCGTTTCGACCGTGTGTGTGTGTGTGTGTGTGTGTGTGTGTGTGTGTGTGTGTGTGTGTGTGTGTGTGTGTGTGTGTGTGTGCGTGCGTGCGTGCGTGCGTGCGTGTGTGTGTGTGTGTGTGTGTGTGTGTGTGTGTGTGTGTAAATAACAAGCAACAGACTACTAGCCCCCACACAGTAACGAGTGCAATACAATGGAAGTGGACTTTGTTCTGTTAATCAATGCAGAGGATGGTTTATAAAATTAGTTTACTTTTTTTTTTTTTTAAGACGTCCTTCTGATCTGCTCAATCATTGTCTTGATTCTAGCTATATTTTTACTAACATGATGTTTCTTACATTAACTGAAAAAGAAACTACTGACTTTCTAAGAGTGGGTGCATGCGAACATGAGAAAAAAGAGAGAGAGAGAGAGAGAGAGAGAGAGAGAGAGAGAGGAGGGGGGGGAGAAAGAGAGAGAGAGAGAGAGAGGGGGGGGGGGGGGGAGGAGAGTCTATATAAGTAACAGTTGTGTCTGATATCAAAAAAGAAACCTGGCCTGGTTTGCTGAAATGGATTAGTTCTCTTCCAGGTAAAACGGCGACACTTAAGATTGAATTCGCCTTGAATATCATTCGGGTCTAAATTCTCGATCATGTTTTCAACGGTCTGTTTTTCTTAAGCATATATTCAAATGTTCGTAATTGTGATCACCTTTAGCCAGAGTGCGGACCAGATTAAAATTTCCCCCTTTTAACACATTTTTTTTTTAACCAAACCCGACGACTTTTTTTTTAGAATAAAATTCCGGTTCATCCCGATTTGACCAATGCATATAAACAAATAGGACGTTTAAAAAAAAAATAATAAAAATAAAATCCTGGCATACACTATAATACAATTCCCAAAGTCATTCTTAACTGGTGTAAACTGACGGTAATGACTGCTGAGTCGTGGAACCAGCGTGGTTAAACTTAATAGAAGTGAAATAGAATAAAACATAACTCTTTTTTTTTTTTTTTTTTTAAATCTACCCTGAAGTTGACTAAGGTGGGCTAAATGGTACATAATAAAGTAAACGGTATCTTTATTCGCACCACTGTGAGCTTGAGCTCATTTCCGGTTGTTTTTAAGGTCTCGACTGACCACCACAGGTTTTCATTCACATGATGCTTATTGTTACGATTTCTTCTTTTAACTCTGTTAGGCTTATGCCTGGGGATTAAAGGCACAAGACTTGAAAGTTGTGAATGAACATTCGGGAAAAGTAAATGAAAATGAAGATGAAAAAGTAAATGAGAGAGAACCAGTTTTAAATTAAAAGAAAATCCTGTTCTTCAGGCTGTCATTTAGCAAGCCTATGGTTTCCTGCTTGAGAAAGGTTTTACAA
>CM065723.1:25784710-25804710 GCA_033310375.1 Conus canariensis
ACAATCATATGTAGACTTTTACTCACAACTATCTGCATACTCTCAGCCACAAATATTGGCAGACTCTTACGCACAAATATCTGCAGACTCTTACGCACAGTTATCTGCAGACTCTTACCCACAAATATCTGCAGACTCTTACCCACAAATATCTGCAGACTCTTACGCACAAATATCTGCAGACTCTTGCGCACAGTTATCTGCAGACTCTCACGCACAAATATCTGCTGACTCTTACTCCTGAAGACTCTTACCCACAAAATCTGCAGACTCTTACGCACAAATATCTGCAGACTCTTCACTGGATCGATTAGTCAATTATCAAACATGCACACTTCAGATCTCCGATGGCAACAAGCGTAGGTCTACGGCATTTTCTTACTCCGTTGATATTGTACGGCTGAAAGCTGTTCAGTTTAATTCACATAACCCCAGTTCATTGCATTCATTGTTCTGTATGTATGTCATCTCCCTTATCAGTAAATGGTCGTCAGCGAAAACATCCCCCACTTTATCGATGAGCGAAAGGGACGTAGCTCTACAACACAAGATAACTATCCAGGCGAAGATAACTCCAAGCGATTACATTCAGTTGTCTAATCTTAGTATTGCAGTTCTGAGAGCTGGATCTTGGATAGTGAGTGGTCCAGTCGCTGTGTCATCCCAGTTCCCATCTAACAACAGAAAATAGATTGTCATCCTAAGGAAATGTCTCTGAATGTCTGTTCTTGTTGAATAAATTAATTTTAAAAAAAAATGAAGGAAAATTTAGATGGCTTGACTAGTTGTTGTTGTTGTTGTTGTTGTGTTTTTTAACAACTTAAAAAAAATCGTTTTGTTCCTCACATACATTCTACAGTGTTTTCAAACCCCATCCTTCATCTTTCCCCGTCTCTATACATTTGTCTGCCTGTACCTCTCTCCTTCGCGGTCTGCTGTCTGTCTGTCTGTCTGTCTGTCTGTCTGTCTGTCTGTCTGTCTGTCTCTCTCTCTCTCTCTCTCTCTCTCTCTCTCTCTCTCTCTCTCTCTCTCTCTCTGTGACTGTTTTCCCGCCAACCTCAAACTTTTCCCTCCCTCTCTTCCACCCCGCTCCCTACTTCTTTCGCTCTCTTTTCTCGGTCTGTGTCTGGTCTGCTGGTATGTCTGTTTCTGTCCTTCTCTGTCGGTCTGTCGGTCTGTCTGTCGGTCTGTCTTGCCTTCCACCCCATGCGTTCTCTCCCCTTCTTCTCCTTCACCTCACTGAACTTCCCTCCTTTAGATGCCTGCGTTAATCGATGATCGTACATCAAGCAATGATCTTGCGCTGAGAGCTTTGATTCATTATCGGGGAACGGTTCAATGGACGCGCTAGCCATTTGGGTGTTTTCCTCCTTTTTCTCCGTCATCATCATCATCATCATCATCATCATCATCATCATCATCACTATCGTTGTCGTCGTCGTCGTCCTCCTCCTCACCATCGTCATTATCATCACCATCATCACTATCGTCGTCGTCGTCGTCGTCGTCGTCATCATCATTATCATCGTCGTCGTCCTCGTCGTCCTCGTCGTCGATGTCGGCATCACCATCGTCGACTTTGTCGTATGCTGGATCATTAGCGTAATGAGAGGTATAGATTGCATCTCTTTGCTCGATAGCGATTAAGAATGTATAGTTTTCTATCTATGTGTTAATTATTCGTCGTAGTACTCGTAGTTACCAAGTCCATCATCATCATGTGGCCATCATCATCATCATCATCATCATCGTCGTCGTCAGTATCATCGTCAACGTCATCATCATCATCATCAGCACCATCGTCAACGTTATCATCGTCACTATCGTCGTCAACATCATCATTATCACAGTTGCTGTTTTAGGGAGCACTTTGTTTCCACTTGAATGAAGATTGTCTGCACACACACACACACACACACACACACCACACACACACACACACACACACACACACACACACACAGACACACACACACAGATGGCTGGTTGTGCCCGAGGACTTAAATTTTCAAACATACCAGCATGGAATTCTCTTGATTTTCAGATCTATCAGTGCTATAAAAAAATAAACAACAACAACAAAAAACAGCTAGTAATTTTTGACAAAGGTGATAGATATCATCACACTACAGCTATATAATCGGCACCGTATGGGAACGCATATTCCCAAAGATTGAGTTCTACAGTAAACTTAATTTTTCACACAGATAACAGGCTAGTATTGACAAAGGAAATTCTCTCTCTCTCTCTCTCTCTCTCTCTCTCTCTCTCTCTCTCTCTCTCTCTCTCTCTCTCTCTCTAAACCGTCACAAAAACAAAAACAGGGTCAGTCTTTTTGTCGAAGTAGCGTGAGACTTCATTGCTTAATTGTCTTGGAATGTCCGGCTGACGGCAAATAGGTCAGTGTCTGAGCTGCTGTGTCAAGTTGACGGCAATTAGCTGTCAGCAACTGGATGGGTTTAGTGTGAAAGCAGCTTTAGGTGGAGCAGTATTCACGATCACGAGTATAACGCCAGTCTTGAGTATATGTTATTCGTATTTTTCTGCATTTCTTTTGAGCTGCTGTTATTGGTGTGTGCAGGTTTCCGCCCCGGGTCTATGGGCAAATCTAGAACTTGCTTTGAGAAAATTCTTTTTTTTAAATTTTTTTACGTGTATCGTCGCTTGCCTGTATGTGTAAAAGGTGAATGGATATCATAAGCAGCGTTAATTTGGAACTATGTGCATTGAAATGTTTCACCCAGTCAGCAAGAAAATGACTTCCATGGATATTGGTTATCTTTGCATGTCTCCCCTCTTCACTTAAACATTCTTTTTCTTATTATTGTAGCAACCACCACCACTTCCACCACCAACGCCACTACCAAGGTTTCTATTGTCATCACTTCTTGTTTCAGTCGAACACCGAGCAGAGCAGAGGCAGCAACGAGAGAAGGAGTTACAGGCCCTGGCGCTGCGGGCCTTTGGTTCCCCTGGCAACGTGGGACGGTCCATTCTGCCACCGGTGTAATGACGTCATCTGGTGTTGACGTCACAGCTCATGACATGCTTTTTGCCTGTCTCGTGAGTGTGAAAGTTCTTGGTAGTTCTAAGACATTGTTAGCAGCATCAGTCAGTGAGGACGATCTGTTACGAAAGATCAGCGTAGTGTTGTTGATCGCAATCCAGTTGTGGCTTCGGCGATTGTATCAGGAGTACGAGCATTTGAACGCGAAACTTAAAAAAAAAAAAAAAAAAAAAAGAAAAAAAAAAGGTGCAGGATAGCATTCCTCCACTTCTCCCCGCCCCCCCCCTCCCCCCCCCCCCCCCCCCCCCCCCCTCAACTCATGGCCTGAATTTTTACTTTCGAATGTTCCAGAGACAAAAACGCTTTATTTACCAGTGTTAACACTGGAAATCATTTGTTTCTATGAGCTTTCCAGTGACGAAGAGAATTGTTTGCCAGTGCTAATTAAGATACTAAACAAACAATTGAATTCCACCCATAACCCTTCAAGGAGAGAGAGAGAGAGAGAGAGAGAGAGAGAAGCCTCATCTGTCCCCTTTCCCATGCTTTTCAAGGACAAACTTTATTTGCCAATGTTAAAACCTTGGAAATTATTATTGTTTTTTTTTTCTTCCCGAGCCTACTTCTCACTGTTTTACACCGGAGTGACATTTTGTATCGCAACAGTTCCCATAAATTTGTCAAGACTGAAGACTTCCTAAACGCCACAGCTGTGGGCATGGATGAAATCTACACAGATGTTAGCTTATTTCAGTCTAACCTGCTGTTTCGTTGTGTTTCCATTCTGGCAGTTCTGCAATTATCGGCGCGTTTTCGAAGGGAAAATTGGCTATATTCTGAACATTCTCTTCACTTTGAACAATCCTGCTGGACTGACATGAATATTTGCAACAGGGAAAACCATTCGAAAAGAAAAAAAAAAAAAAGGGGGTTTCCCTTGATGTTTCAAATGAAACATTATGCCAGCATTAGGTGGTTAGATACACCCGTTGAGAATTCAAACAAAACAAAACAAAACATACATTACATTTCTTATTTATGATTTTACAAATTCGTACATTTTGTAGCATACTGATTACAGTGACTCATATTTGTTATTATTATATCATTATAAGACGCATTAGTACATCATGGCAAGATTGCTTTCTTTTGTTTCATTGCTTTATTTAAGGTTGTGGAATGGCCAAACTCGTTATTCCGAACACCGCAAGAGGAGTAACTGCAGCTCCACCACCACCACCACCACCACTCACCACCACCACCACCACGCCCATTCAACAACAGTCACCATGGACTTTCCAACTCCGAAAATGTTCACATACCACGTGCATTGATATCTATAGGGATGAGACTGAAGCTAAGGTCACCAAGAAGCAGGGCTTGAAGGGGCATAGAATGCGCGACTTTTTATGATCACCAACGGGGATGATGAAGAAGGTGTGACGAGGATCCCCGACGTACGCACATATACAGTGAGCAAATGCTGGGTCGTTGAGCGTATGTCACAGGGTGAGGCGACTGCATCAATAACTCTCTCGATCACCTCACATTGTAGGCAGCCACAGTTTGTCTTCAGAGGATATTCTGTTTTTAACAGGAGACTGTAGATCACACACACACACACACACACACACACACACACACACACACACACACACACACACACACATACACAGACGCACGCACGCGCACACACACATACACACACAGACGCACGCACGCACGCACGCACGCATGCACACACACACACACACACACACACACACACACACACACACACACACACACACACACACATATATATATATTAACATTATATCGTTTTACTTTCCTACTCTTCGCTGGCTGTTTCGGGGTGCTGTTCGATTCAGTTTTCTTTTTTTTTTTTTTAACTCTTGGTGGTGAGAATACCACATGATTATAGACTGTGGTATATCTCCATTTAATGTCAAGGGAGCACAGACACGATCAGCCGTGCCTCCCTGATGAGTCCGATCCAGCGGACGAAAAGCCTCGGCGCAGGCAACCCCCCCCTTTTTTTTTTTTTTTTTGAAAAATAATCTTTATGAAGTCATCGATATAATGACGGAGGAATTGTTAGCCTGTTTTTCGCCATTACATAATTGTTAACACCTCTCTCTCTCTCTCTCTCTCTCTCCTCTCTCTCTCTCTCTCTCTCTCTCTGCCTTGTTCAGTGTCTTGAAATAAGTATTTCGACTTTTTGTGTGATATGATTTTGAATTGTTTTTCGGATGTGTGTGGTTAACTTTGAAAAAAATTGTACTTTTGGTGTCATTATTCATGAAATATTTATTTTTGATGTAACTAATCTGGATTTTTAGTGTGTGATTAATTTCGAAATATTGATGTTGATGTGATGTATGTTGAAATCTCTACTTACTGCGTGATGAATCTGAAAATATTTGCGTGCTGAGTGACGGGACCTGAAATGACTGCCATGTTGTGTGAGTAATCTTGACGTATCTCATTTTTGTGTGATTAACTTGAAAGAAATGCTGTATTGGGAAATGCTCTCGAAATAGTAATTTTTGTCTAATTAGTCTTGATATAATCACTTACTGTTTGAATAAACATGAAAAGTTACTTTTGTGTGAGTAGTGTTGAAACGATTTTTTTTTTTTTTTTTGTAATTAATTTTGAAAAGTCTCCTTGGTATGTGAGCAGTCTCGATATATTCAAGATGTCGATGGCAGTCTACCGTGCAGTGTTCGAATGCTGGAAAGAGGCCAAGGCAGTGCGATCCAAATATACTGTTCAAAAAAAGAAACGCAACAAATGATATTTTGGAATACGATGCAATATTTACATATTCCCAACATGAATGATGTTGACAAATAGCAGAATTGATTCACCCGTTCCTCTGCCATGTCAGTGTACAAGTTCAGCGCATGCCGTGTGATAAACACGTGCTGGTGGGCTAAAATCTAGCGCTGTAAACGTTCGACTGTCGACGGATTTGCAGACGGGAAATTCACGTGCAAAGCACAGAATACAATACTGACAACACCTCAATAGCAGGGTATAAAAGGGGTTTGGCTTCATTGAAAAATGAAACCAGAATCGAAAGGAAAGAATGCCAAATGTGAATAGCCAACAACGAGAAAATGCGATAGGCCAGTTGCAGGCCGGACAGAGTCAAGCAGCTGTTGCCAGACATTTCAATGTGGCCAGAAGCACCATCAGTAGGCTTTGGAACCGGTTTGGAACGACGGGGTCAACAGCAGATCGACCTCGTTCAGGACGGCCAAGGTGCACAACCCGAGCCCAAGATCGCTACATTACGCTCCGCCATGTTCGGGATCGTTTCCTGTGTGCCTCCTCTACAGCCCAGGCCATCCCTGGCCACAGACGTGTAAGCGGGCAAATCGTACGCAATCGTCTACATGCTGTTGGAATGAGGGCTCGAAGACCTGTCCGAGGACCCGTTATGACTCAGCGTCATCGCCAGGCACGACTTCATTGGTGCATGCAACATCTTCCCTGGGCTGTTCATCGTGAATGGAGACAGGTTTCATTCAGCGACGAATCACATTTCCTGCTGCAACGCCATGACCGGAGGAGGAGGGTCTATCGCAGAACGAATGAACGCTGTGCACAGAACTGTGTTGATCAGGCACCTCCCCATGGTGGTGGAGGGGTAATGGTATGGGGAGCCATCAATTTCAGTGGCAGAAGCCCCCTAGTACTGGTCCAGGGACGACTTAATGCTCAGCGCTACATTGCAGAAATCCTCCAGCCTCACGTTCTTCAACTCCTGGCTGATCCTGGTTCCATATTCATGCATGACAATGCTCGGCCACACTCAGCCCACTTAACACGACATTTCCTGGCTGCCAACAACGTCAGTCTCCTTCCCTGGCCCTCTATGTCACCGGATTTAAACCCAATAGAGCACATTTGGGATGAGTTGGATCGCCGAGTCCGTGCCCGAGTTGATGCCCCTACAAATGAACAAGAGTTGTTCCAGGCTCTTCAGGAGGAGTGGGACACCATTCCACTGCGCGTCATCCGCAGTCTGCTGCGATCCCTGCCCAGGCGACTTCAAGGTGTGATTGCTGCACAGGGAGGACACACACGCTACTGACGTTCGAAAGGTGTGAGCTCTTCTGTAATGACTTTTTGGCACTGGTTTTTTCAACGCAAAATCAGATAAGCCATTATGTTTCAATCATCTCCACTTTAACGGTGTTCTGCAGTTACCTGAAAATGTACAGTGTTTTGAAAATAGTAAAGGCAGGTGACCAATTGCTGCTGTTGCGTTTCTTTTTTTGAACAGTATATATACATTCTGAGATAGTTATTGACATTAATTTTTCCGAAGTCCACCTGTTCCAACTTATTGTTGATGTTAACTGCCCTATAAGAACCTATCTCCGATACTTCTTTTTTTTTTTGCTTTGTGTATGTTTGATTGTTTTTTGCCTTTCGATAGGATGCCGTATTTACTAAACTGCTTTGAATGCAGTAAATTTCTCGTATCACATCGTTTCATTACGTTTTCCACAATAATCAGGCAAATGCCCATTGCTTATCAATGTTACTTGAACCTGAGATTTAGGCGTGTTTGAGGGTAGTCAATATGGAAATGGTGCTACAAATGTCACGGAACATAAAAAGTGGACATTTTCATCCAAGCTTACCGTGTTTTTTCATAGAAGAGAAGGAAATGAAGTAGGTACTCTTGCCGTTGTTATGGAAACGAGTCTGAAATTGATCCATTCGGAAATGTGGATATGTATTGTCAGTGATAGATGGACACCCTCCTAAAACGAACACACACACACACACACACACACACACACACACACACACACACAACACACACACACGACACACACACACACACACACACGAACACACACACACACACGAACACACACACACACACACACACACACACACACACACACACACAACACACACACACACACGAACACACACACACACACACACACACACACACACACACACACACACACACACACACACACGCACACACACACACACACAAACCAACCAAACACGCACACGAACGAAACT
Source organism: Conus canariensis (assembly GCA_033310375.1). NCBI lineage: Eukaryota > Metazoa > Mollusca > Gastropoda > Neogastropoda > Conidae > Conus > Conus canariensis. The sequence goes on from CM065723.1 coordinate 25,792,779, forward strand.
TGTGTGACGGGCAGAGCGCAGGCATTACACGCCCGTAAACAGGAGCTGCAGAATCTATCAGGTACAGGCTCTTCTTGTCACAGCGGTTTGAAGGTTCTTCCTGTTCTGAGCAGGCAGCATATGTTTGTCCATGTCTGAGAGCTTCTGGGACCTGACATCATCAAAGAGCCATAAACTCACCTGCTGCAAAGCGCTGGACTTCAGGAGCGGATTCCATGAATGGATGCAGCAGCACAACTGCTTTCAGGATGATAAATGGCAAGGGAGGGGAGTGATGCCACCATAGAGCCAGACGGCCGTCAACGCTGTGTGTGTGTGTGTGTGTGTGTGTGTGTGTGTGTGTGTGTGTGGGGTGAGTGTGTGAGTGTGTGTGTGTGTGTGTGTGTGTGTGTGTGTGTGTGCGTGCGTGCGCGCGCGCGCGCGCGCGCGCGTGTGTGTGTGTGTGTGTGTGTGCGTGCGCGTGCATGTGAGTATGTGTGAGAGAGAATGCGCGGTCATGAATTAATGCCGAGGAGACGGCGGCCCATGACATGGTCATGTAGCCAAATGACAGTTTGGACCACTCCCAATCCTCCAGTCCATCCAGCAAATCTCCCGATGTGGGATCCAGAATTCACAGCTGTTCCCTACTCGTGGGAAGGTCGCCGACAGATGGTTTGTTGTTGGGGAAGTGTTTTAAATGTTCAGGTCACCTCAATTTCAATGTCCTGTCTACATCTATGCCCTTGCTCAGGTTCTGACGGGGTCACAGTTATCGGCAAATTCATGGGAGTTGTCATTGGATAGACGTGATGGCGCCCTCCAGCTGGAGAGTTCACTTGTGCTGGCTCCGCAACTAAGCAATTATTGTCGTCAGCAGGGGACTTAGTACGTGGTGTCCTGCGTATGTTGCATCAGAACAGGCACCACTGAAGTGACTAAGCCGCAGTGCAGTGTCTCCTCCGGTGGGTTGCATCCTGACGACGTGACACTGACTGCTCCCTGTGGATTGCCGGTGCCGGGGCTGTGACGGTTGGGCCAGCAGGCTGTGGTTGTGAAATGGGGCCGGAATCAGCGGCGTGGGTGCAATGTCACTGATGTGGCACGGAAAATCAGACATAAATAACAAACAACATGAAGACTGTGCCATTGCGGCTTGTTAAGAGTCATTGATGACATGCAAAACTCCCTAGGTCAGTTGCTGTTCGTCCGTCGAATCGACGAGAACTACTTCAGTCATCTTCGGGTTGAGGGGAGGGTTGGGGGTGGGGTTGAGATGATTTGTGGATACGCAGGTGACTGATCAAGCCGATGCGCGCACGGAATGTGCGGTGACAGCTTGGACAGGCAACGTGGGAGACCTGCTCTCGCTTACTGGCGCGGGCTTTCCCTGCCTGTCTCTTTCGCTGCGCTGCAGCTGTCCTCCTTTCTTCACATAAACTTCCTCCTTTGTGAATAGAGCAGCGCCATCTGGCTCAGTCCATAGCAGTTTGTTCCCATGTGTCAAGGTTGATGCTAAACGCTTTCAAGGATGTTTTGAGAATGTCCTTGAAGCGGTTCTCCGGACCTCCATGGGAACGCTTACCTTGTTGCAGCTCACCGTAGCTCCGATAAGATTAATGTAAGGAAATGATCATTGAGCCGGAGAGATAGAGTAAATAGTGAAATAGGCAGGTAATTTTTTTGTTCTCATTGGTGGAACATTGTTGAAGAAACAACGATAGTTTGATGTCAAAGACACATAGTTCTTTCACTTGGTGACCCAGATTGACAAGCCTTGTTTATGGAAAACGTTAGGCATGAATACCATCCCGTTAAGAGTGATGTAAATCCAGAATAAGCTATGTGTTTTACAGTTTCATTTTAACCATTGCCAGAAAAAAACGAGCTTAAAGAAATATATGAGAGTAAGGTGGGAGAATGTTGCTTATAGCCCAGCCGACCGCAAAGGGCCATATCAGGGGTGTTACGTTGAAGTCAACTCGCAAATATAAGAGTGACTGTTAGTGTAGTGTTAAATATACATAAGCAAAACAATAGCACTCTGTACTATTACACAGTTCTCACACATTTTGGGGGGGGGGGGGGGGGGGTACATGAAGGGTGGTTTCCCCTATGGAAAACAAACCACCATCGTCCTTCATTGTTTAATTTAGTCTGGAAAACATTCTGTGTACCTGTCAAAGTAACATTTTCTACAGAATGTCTCGAGGGACACCTACCCTGCTGCGTGCAGTAAATGGATGCTGGAATTTGAAATCTCAGAGTTGTTTTTTTTTCTCCTCTCATCCCAGAGACTGCAGTTCAGACTACCGCTCAGTCTCCAGTGGAGAGAGAGAGAGAGAGAGAGAGAGAGAGAGAGAGAGAGAGAGAGAGAGAGAGAGAGAGAGAGAGAGAGAGAGCCTGCCGAATGGGAGATCCAAACCCACGGACCCAGCCTTCCCTCTTGTCCTGGGCGAGTGCATTGTCCACCAATCAAACAAACAACAACAACAACAACAACAACAAAAACACAACAAAAATTGTCAACTGTTGACTGCCCCGGGGGTCACAATTCAAAAATGAAAATAATAAACAAACCAACTTTTGCTCCCATTAAGAAAAAAAAAAGTTATATGCTCGAAACACTATCTGTGGTACCCATTCATCCTGAACATGTGCAAACTAAAGGCACTCAGGATAAGCATGGGAAATTCCCTGAAGAACGGAGGTTCCAAGTTTCTCCACTTACCAGCGCTGCGGTGTAGCCTACACAGCGGCAAGCACCGCAGAAGACATGCAGAAAGAGAAATTCACATTTATTTCAAAATTGGCTTAATCTTTTGATTTTCACTATTATCACGAAGAGCATACAGACCAACAGAAACAAATGCAAATAACTTCGGCGAGGTGGCTATGAGGCGGATACATGTATACATATACGGCAAGTCACGAACAAGGGAGATAACTTTGTTCCAATGGTAAAACAAAGGTGAACAAGCAGCCAGCGTTACTTCGACTTACGTTGAGGTAATTGCGTCACCATGGTGGGGAAACCTGTACCATCATGCTAGACAATGGCTAAGTAAAACAAAAAAAATATAGGCCCATGCCTAGTTATCAGGCAGAAAGGTAATCAATAATGCACAAGGAAGTAATCTCCGATCCTATACCAAATCAGTGGTGAATAAACAGTATTCATTTGGAGCTAGAATAAAATTAATGTGCTTCATAATGGGAACTATAAAGTTACCAATCTTGTTCACGGAAAATAATGTTGTTGTTGTTGTTGTTGTTGTTGTTGTTGTCGTACCCTGGCTAAAAGACTCCAGGGATCATCCAAACGGCCGAAGTGCTTGAGCACTATGGTTCAAATGCATCAGCTGGGGATGAGAACATTACGTGTGTGACCGTTTTTTTTTTTTTTTAATTTTTATTATCCTGCCACGTGGGCAGCCATAGTCCGACTTCAGGGAATTTTGGAGACTGATAATGTTATGCTAGGAGGTTGTCACATCTGAAGACAATCCCTGCATAACTATGCAGAGCATAACAACATTTTGATGCAGCCTTGGTGTTCTAGCCTATGTCAATTGGCCTGACACAGCCTTAAGCCAAGGCAGGTTCACGGAAAATGATATTTGGCATTTGATTGAGGCTGGTATAAAATCAGATTATCCCTCTGCATTTGACCATTCCATCTAAACTGTCAATATAAAACAGGTTTTGAAAAGTCCCGGATCCAAGCATATATACCAACATAATACAGGAACAAATACATATAAAAAAAAACCCTGCATATTTATTTTCACTTAATTTGTCAAGACTTAGGACATACGCGTGTCACACAAATGTGTGTTACATTGTGCGAGCTTGCCCTCTGCCATATTTGTCTTCTTTTCACTTTCCTTCACCTTCTTTTAATATCGTCTTCATTTGGTACAAGTATGACAAAGATTTTACTTTTAATTAACAATCATGGATTTTTTGGGGTGGGGGGTGGGGGTGGGGAAGCAGGATCGGTTTGTTTGTTTCGAGGTGTGTGTGTGTGTGTGTGTGTGTGTGGTGTGTGTGTGTGTGTGTGTGTGTGTGTGCGTGCGTGCGTGCGTGCGTGCGTGCGCGCACACACACACACACACGTGTGTGTGTGTGTGTGTGTGTGTGTGTGTGTGTGTGTTTGCTGATAGGAGATGGGGATCGAGAGGGTAAAATACCCTTTGTTGTTTAGATTTGCCTCAACGAAGTGAGGAAACAAATCTTATAATCATCTCCCCCGAGCATGACCAGCAAGGTTGTCTTCAGGTGGTAACCACTACAAAGAAAAGCTTTAGACGGAAGGCTACACGAGTTCAGAGCAATTGCTCATCATGTCTATGAAAAACTGGGAAAGACGAAACTCAACAATAGTTGATTTCTGAGAAGTTTGGAGTGCAAAATGAAAAGGAAAAAAAAAAAATGTCGAAAGTTGACAAAAAAGAGTACCAATATGACTCTGAACGTCTTAAGCTCAAAGTCGAAACGAGGGATCTGGGACGACGAATTTGAAGAAGACATTAATGCCTCATTTGTGCAAGAAATTCAAGCAGTGGGTAGGTAACCAAACAGGAATTTTGGATACTACATTGACATGCATAGGACTGGATAATTAATCAGATGAGAGGGCTAATACAAAAATCCAAAATGACGTGGCCGAAGTTCTGACCAAAATGACGACTTCAAAGCTGTCTCATGAAAAACAAAACAAATGAAAAAAAAATCAGAGCTGTTAGAAGCCGCAAAACTGAACATTGCTGGGGTTCCACTTGATGAACCTGAAATTCAGGGAACCCTCGATCAGAGAGATGTTCTGTGCTGATGAAAAGAATATAAAAACACATAACCAAATCAGTACACATTTGTGCATAAGTTTGCAACAAAACATTGGAGGCAGATGGTGCTTCTCATGTCTTTCTGCCCATCATAGATGCAATGGCCTTAATACTGAGAACTTTACAAAACATGTCATCGGATTGGTGTATCAAAATTGTTTATGGCCTTGGTGTGATTAAAGAATGGGACTGAGGTTGAAGAGGAGGAGGGGGTGAGGGTGGGGAGATACAGCTTAAAATAACAACAACGACGACGACGACGACAGCAGCAACGGCAGCAGCAGCAGTAAAAACAACAACAACATCAACAACAGCAGCAGCAACAACAACAACAACAACAGCAACAACAACAACAATAATAATAATGACAATAATAATAGTAATAATAGTGATGACGATGATGATATCACAATCACATAATAATGATATCAATAGTGGTGATAATGGTGATTGTAATAACAATAATGATAATGATAGAAGAAGACGAAGAATGAGAAGAATAATTTGGTTATGATAATGATTACGATACTACCACTACTACTACTTCTAATACAACAACAACAACAACAACTACTACCAACAACAACAGCAATACTTCTACTATTACTGGGAAAGATAGGATTGTAAGATGAAATAGAAGAAATATACATATAGTAAATCATGTTCATAACATTGATTGATTGATTGGCTAGTTCCTCGCTTGCGAAGATTAGTAGGAAGTTCCCGCCAGGGATGGGCGGCACGCCCCTTGATGACTAATTAGTCCAATTCGTGATCTACAGGATCTGTGGCATTGTGGGCAGGTGTAGATCTGACCTGCGTTGTTGGGCTGCGGACCTGGGTCTTTCCTTCTCCTTCTCTTCTCCTGGATGTTCTGTCGTCTGGTTTCCTCGAAGTGATGGTTTCCCCTGAGCGTTGAAGCTCTCCAGCTACCTCTATCTGACGCTGACGGCTCCCAAGTCTTGGGGTTGATGCCCGCTTGGGATAGTTGCTTCTTCAGTTGGTCCTTGAATCTTTTCTGTGGTGTGCCTGTATTGGACCAACTCCCCATAGAATACTGCTTTTGGCAAGCGAGTGTCAGGCATCCCGGTGATGTGCCCTGCCCAGCGAAGTTGTTTTAGCATGAGCATTGACTCGATGCTTTGCAGTTGAGCTCTTTCTAGGACTTCTATGTTCGTTACGTAGTCCTACCACTTGATGCCCATGATGGACCGGAGGCATCTCTGATGGAACTGCTCCAGCTGCTTTATTTGTTTCCGGTACAGCACCCATGCCTCTGATCCATATAGCAGTGTGGACAGTACAGCAGCTCGGTAGACTTGCATCTTTGTGGAGAGTCGCAAGGAGTGGTTTTTCCATACTCTGTTCTGGAGGCGGCCAAATGCACTGCTTGCCTTTGAGAGGCAGTTGTCCACATCTTTGGTCACCGTAGCGTCGTTTGATATGACGCTGCCCAGGTAGGTGAAATGCTCTGCCGTGTTAAGGGGATGGCCATCAATGCTCATGTGGGGAGCAGTTTACGTGGTCCCTGGTACTTTTTGGTGGTGGTCTTCAGTTTTCTTCAGACTTATAGTCAGACTGAATGCTTTGGCTGCCTGTGAAAAACGGTCTACGATGACCTGCAGAGCTTCTGTGTGTGCCAGGAGGGCTCAGTCATCTGTAAAAAGCAGGTCCAGGATAGCTTCTTCTGAGGTCTTCGTGTGGGCCATAAGCATTCGTAAATTGAATACGCTGCCGTCGGTCCTAAATCTGATAGAAATCCCCTCATCTAAATATAAGAAATATACATATAGTAAATCATGTTCATACATTAATTATGAAGAAAATAAGCATAATAGTAAGATGAATCGAGGAGATATGAAAATGTATAGAAATGTAGAAAAATCATAAGGAAAAAAATCATGAATAATCATTATTAAACTTGGCCCTTTTCACGGCATTATTTGTGGAGATCTTTGGAGAGCATACAAGTATTTTGAGATGGTACTGGTGAAAAGATGAAACTGAAGCAAGGGCATCAACTCTCCGGTATTTTTCCCCGGCATGGTGTTAGCGAGAAATTGCTGAGCAACTGAAAGAGGGAAAGAGATTCGATTTTATTGTATTTTCATTTATTTTACTATTTTAATTGTGCCTGTAGTGAACTGATCCAATAATGACGACGATCCGGCCATTTACCTGCGACGATCTTTTCAAATTCAATAATGTGTAAGTGACAATTGCGACCTATTCACCCAGTCAGTGAGTGTGCTGTGAGGTGATGCTAATTTCGATCACGCTTAATAATAATATACCCATTCTGACGTTTACCAATACCTCTAACGTATACACGTTAAATTAATAAATCAATATGTACATTATAAACGAAGCGATGTGATGTTAATTATCCCATGACAGTTATCGTCCTAGAGCACTGCAAAAAAAAAAAAAAAAAAAAAAAAAATTAGCAATAACATCTAGTTATGCCAAACCCCCCCCCCCCCTCCCCCCACCTCCCCCAAATACGTTGTTTTGGCTCTGAATGCAGATTACACCGTCAAGAACTGAAAAAAAGCTCCAACTATTGATATCAAGATAGAATAATTTGGAAATATGTCAAAAACACAAGCTTTAAATGTGTGCCCTGAAATATCACATCAGACAAATAGAGGGAAGACTGTGACAGTCAGGAATGGTTTATCCTTTAAACAAGTTGTTTCACCAGACAGTTATTTATATGAATGCAAGGCCATGATGGAGCCACTGCTGCAATGCAGGTGCAATGGTGATGATACTAACATGCAGTGAAATGGTTATCTCCATCAAACTCTGCATGGTGATAGAGAAACTATTTGTAAGCATAGCATATATGAAATAATGATGACAACAACAGACGTGAATGTATGACACACAGTCTTTTATTCCCAATATTTCCAACATTCTATCTATGTGGCTGTTGACAGCGTATTGGCAAAAAAAAAATTGCATACTTGTCTTTTATTCCCAGTGTTTCCAAGCATTCTAACTGTGTGGATGTTGCCAAAGTAATGGCAACAAAATTGCATGTGATTGTAATAGAAACAATTTTGTAAGAAATGCAATGCAACACAATGGTACAATAATATGTGATGTCATGTTAGGAGTACAAAGTTGGTCACACAATTCTGAAATCGTTTGGTGTGCATGTTACTGCCTCTTTCACTTTCAGACATACCCAACCTATTCACTCAAATGAGATTTTTTTCAGAACTGATTATAAGATTGAAATTTGAATAATAAGTTTATTCATTGCTTGAAAAATGGTGGAAAAATGAACATCCATCCTAATGTTAAGAAAAAAAAAATGCTGTACATTTTCTAGAAACCAATGTCTGTGTGTGTTATGGGTTGTATGTGGCTGTGTAATGAGGGCGGGGGGGGGGGGGGGGGGGGGGGGGGGGAGGGAGGATCGATAGTTCATACTTTATTGCATTTGTAAGTTTGGGAATGTCCAACCCAAGACATATTATGAACTACTCAATGAAAATCTACACTACAATACAAAATTCTTGATAGATAAAACGTCCATAAAAGTACGTAACTGGATACAGAACGGAATTCTTAAGGTCAGAGACCTAACCAATAATGGAGTTTTTCTAAATTTCATTGAATTCCAAAATAGATATGGGCAGAACTTAATCAATTTTCTTCAACTTGTTGGCGTTATAAGATCAATAAAGACTTATCAAAAGAAAAACAACATAAAATTTGAAGAGGGTAACAGAGAAGAGAAAGTCTATTCTGGGAGAACCTACTAAAATTCAGCCGAGGAACAAAAGGCATAAAAGTTTTTTTTGAAAGACACATCGAGGAGCCAACAACATTAACTAAATGGGAAAATGAACTAAACTATAGGATTGACAGGAAAAAAGCTTTTTTAAGTGTATATAGAACAACTAAAGATCCCAGACTTCGGTGGTTCCAGCTGAAAGTTCTATACAGGCTTCTACCAACAAATAGATATTTATATTTTTGTAAAATTAAACGATCTCCAATGTGCGATCAGTGTGAAGATGGAGAGGAAGAAGAAGACCACCTTCACTTATTATGGAATTGTGATGTTGCACAGACCTTTTGGTGCGGGGTGACTGAATGGATAAAAAGTAATGCAGTAGGGAAAAGGGATTTTTGGATTGATCCAGAAATAGTTATTTTAGGAGTCATGGATGGATTTCAAACAGATGGAGTGATAGATCTGATTCTCCTTTTGGGTAAACATTACTTGTTTTTGTGTAAACAACAAAAAAAAAAAGCCTATTCTGGCAATTTTTAAAAGTATTGTAGAACAAAAATATCTTATAGAGAAAGGAGAACATATTCTCCGAGGCACCATTGAAAAATTTATCTCAAAATGGCAAAATTATGAAGATCTTTTCAATTAAACCCATCTTTCTTTTCAATTAAACTCATCTTTTCCGGATATCCATAATATATCCATAAGACACGAATTTGTTTTTGTCTTTAAAAAGCATTAAGATAATTTTTATTACCAAAGACTGTGCACATGAAGTAAAAAGATATATATAAGTGCCTGACTTTTCTTTCTTTCTTTTTTTTTTTTATTTATTTTTTTTATTTTTAAGGACTATCTCTCCGTCTGTCCGTCTGTCACTTTCATCTACTTACATTCTGTAGAATATTAATCTTAAGTTATAGAGATTTATGCCAGATGTTTTCTTCAACCCTCCATCCCTCACCCCGCATCCCTCGTGTGTATCATTGTATGCATTATTTCTTGAATAAAGTGTGTGGGAAAAAAAAAAAAAAAAAAAAAAAAGAGCTCTCCGAATTGACTTCATTCGAGCTCCTTCAAATGAGAAAAAAAAACAAAAAACAAAAAAAAAAACAATATATGAAATTGTATCAGCTTGTGTCTTTTCCGTCTTTCTTGTAATGAAAAAAACAACAACAGACTCTTCGTATAATTTCTGATGATCTGTTCCCATAACACCGCCAATAATGATATGAATTGTTTCTAGGTTTAGTTTTTTCTAACATAATTGAAAGGATGTCTATGCAGTTGTCCCACAAAATGTCTACATAGTCAAAATGGGGTAAAATAAAGGATTTGTGCATCGTCTTTAAAAAAAAAAAAAAAAAAAAGTTTGGGAATCAAAAAAAGAATATTGTACATGTGCTTATAAATGTCATTCAAAATCTAGGATATGAAAAAGTGTCCTTGTTTATAAATCATGTCCATCAATTATTTATAGTGTGCGTTATTGTCTTAAGCATTTTCCTTTAAAATCCAAGCATCATATATAAGAAGTACAAAAAGTTTCAGCAGTTTTAAATTTGATGAGTTTGTCCACTGTCATTCATGACAAAGTCCATTTCCATTTTTTTTTTTTTTTAACGAGGAAAACAATAGAGCGAGAAGTAATCACGCTTGTCTGAAACATAGTTTTATTTTCTCTCCATCATGTGCAAACTTGACCATAATGTTTATTATGTACTTACGCAAGTCCATTGTTAAAGCCTTCTTCATTTTGAACTTCACAGCATTAATTTCTTGGACAGCTATTCTGACCCACACAGGGTGATCTAACTTTGGCTTATTCATTACAGATGTATTAAGGATGATTCAGAATTAGAGTTGCCTACATAACAAATAATGTGGACCTGTCTCTTTTGTCTTCCAGGAACTTGGATCCTCTGACAGAAACTGTATCCTTTTTGGTTTTACAAGTTTTGAGTCAACTATGTGGTCATAACGGTTGCTGGTTTTTTGTTTTTTTTGTTTTTTTTAAAATAAACAGTGGTGGAAAACAAGTATGCACAGACAAACAATATCTCCACTGTTACAATGAAGACTCAGGGGAGAGGAGTGAGGAGGGGGAGGTGAGTGGGGTGATAAGGCAACAGGGCACGAGGATGGAAAAGGGAAAATATTAAATTTCCTGTCATTGATTGCAGTGTATAATGATGGTAATACGAACCATGGAGGAGTCATGTCTTGTGAACAGAACAATTTGTTATCAGAGATTCGGTCACATCGGCATATACGCCAGTGTTAACTGGTAAATGTTTGTATTATACTGAAGATTTAAAGATTAAATCTTAAATCAGACCTTAAAGATTAAGTTTGGGTTAATAAGTTCATTAGATGCATTCGGGTAGTGCCACTGATGTGGCATGAGAGATGAAACATCAAAACAAACAAACACAAAGAAACAAACAATTTTAGATTTGGATCATAATTGGCACGTGATTTCTCATTGAGTAATCCGTGTCATTGAGTGTTTTAACCACCGTTATCAGCTTATTGTATGGATTGTCGTGTCAAAAGTGACTTTCATCATTGAGCGTTTATGTACTGGTGTTATGATGAGTGACAAACCAGTGTTCACAGTATCCTTAGCTGCCACAGTATGGCCTGCCCTTCTACATGCAGTACTTGGCCCACTGGCCGGAATACTTCCAGGTGGCCGAGTTTCCCAGCGGAGAAATCATGGGATACAGTACGTTTCCAGCAACAGTAACTTTCTTCCTTGAACAGTGACACCCCTCCCCCCCCCTCCCCCCCCCCCCATTACGTCTCTTCCAATTAAGATTCCTACCAGATTGAAGGCTTGCTAAGTCTGGATTTTTTTTTTCTCCTCTTTGTCTGCTTTGGGTTACCTCCCAATTCAAAGCCTATCTTCTTTTTGTATTTAGAACTTGTTAATTCTAGAGCATTTCATTGTTGCTTTTGTTTGTTTTGTTTTGGGATTCATCTCCCAGTTAACGTTCTGATTCACTCCTTTTTATTAGATCAGTAATTTTTTAATGCTGGAATTTTTTTTTTCACACTGTTTTAGTGAGATTCACCGCCTAAATAAGATCACTTCCTATTAGACTAAAGTCGTCTTTATTCTGGAATGGGTTTTAGTTTTGTTCAAGTTGGATTCACCACCTAAGTAAGACTTCCTCCCATTCAAGGCCCAGTTTCTAAGGATTTCTTACAGAGAGGTGTCACTCAGTGGGAAGTGCAGTAGTGGGTCCTGATTTAGCATCACCTTAGTGAAGTTTTCAGTGGGAAAATCCCCCTTCTCTTCTCCCCATTCTCCCATTCCTCATTTTCCCTTTACCCCCCCCCCCCCCCCCCC
>CM065723.1:25807210-25819710 GCA_033310375.1 Conus canariensis
TTAGTGAGAACACTGACGTTTCAAGCCATAGGCCCGTTGTCAAAGTGAAAAGGAGAGGACAGTGTAGACAGGAAAGCCTCTGTGAGAATTGGGTGAGAACATTTCATTTAATGATTAAGTTGGACCAAAATAAAGTCAATGATCACTGTTCAGGTGTATTGAGTTCACACAGACACACACCACAGTTCACACAAAGACACCAACACACACACGCGCGCACCCCCCCCCCCCCCAACCCCAACCCCCACAAAACACACAACACCACATACACACACACACACAACACCCCCCCCCACCCCACACCCACACCACACACACACACAAAAGGAGGGGAATAAATGGAAATATTCACTATTTTGCCTACTGAAAGAGAAAGAAACAGGGGCTAAAGAGGGACAGGACAGAGAGATTAAGGCAGAAGGGCCCTGGCTCAGCTAGACGTCAGTGACTCTGATGTTCATCCCAAAAATGTGTGTTGGCATCTGTGACGTAATCTTCAACATTAGTCTGTTTGTCTGACTATCTGTCTGTCTGACTCTGACTGTCTGTCTGTCTGTCTCCTCGTCCTCCTCCCCCCCCCCCCCCCTCTCTCTCACTCTGTCTGTCTGTCTCTCTTTGTTTGCCTGTCTGTCTCTCAGAGGTCCTTTGTCTTTCTCAAATTGAAATAAAAATGTTATGATTGCTGATGGTCTGCACATTAGTCTCTTAGGATGTGTTTGTGCGCAGTGCATTTTGTTATGGTCTGCACATTAGTCTCTTAGGATGTGTTTGTGCGCAGTGCATTTTGTTATATCCATATGATTCTTTATTCTCTTTTCCACCTTTTTTTTTTCATCGAAAAGATTAAAAGATATGTGATTTTATATCCTCTACCATGTGCAGTATCATATATCTCTGGCTTTACAAATTCTAGTTCTTCAACGTTCCTGTGCTGGGCTGTTTTTCAGCAAACACTGCTTCTTTGTGACCTGTTTGTGCGGGTGTCCAACAAAGTGGCTGTGGCCATGTACGAGAAGCTTGGCTACACTGTGTACAGGCGCGTGCTGGAGTATTACTCTGGAGAGGTGGACGAGGATGCTTTTGGTGAGTCAGATGCTTTTTTTTTTATGTTGTCTTGGGGTTTTGTGATCCCATCTGTGTGTGTGTGTGTGTGTGTTGACAGAGACAGAAGGTGAGGAAAAACAATGTGAACTGTTGACTCTGTGAACACTATAAGTAGATCTATACAATTTTCTTTCTGTGACTGTCTGTGTATGTGTCCTCAGTGTATGTGTGGTACAGAGTAATTTCTCTCTATGCCATTGATTTGTAGTGAAATGGCTGTTCTTTCTTCTTCACTCTAAATATGCCGACTATTATTGTTATTGTTACAAAAGAAAATACTTTTTTGTGTATGCAATTTTCTTTCCTTTCTTAATTATTTTTCTTTATTCATATTTTCTTCTTCATCTCAGGGCAAAGTTCTTCATAGTTTTTACCTAACATCATTAGGAGCTGCACTGGCTTCAAATGATTTTGATGATCAGATCCTTAACTCGGTCAAGTCGTCGTAAAAGTGGTTTTAATTCTTCAAGTTGCACAGGATTTGCCAACATGGAAAGGAAAAAATAACCAACAGGGTGTATAGATATAAAATGAACATGAATAGATGGAAACATGTGAAAATTTTAAACTTACACTAGCTTGATGGCAGTAGAGTTGATAGTATTCTAGATTTATGATTCAACAATGGCATCAGTGTCAAAAGGATACACTCATAATGGCAAGTGGAGGTGTCAGAATACTGTTTCAACACTACTCCACTGCCTTGAAGGTATTGCTGAATGGACAGTCCTCCCGACATGGTTGATGTCTTGGTCAGGAGGTAGCAGAAGTTCTGGAATGGTTTGAAACACATCCTTTAAAAAGATTTAAATATTAATGCTAGCGCACCGCCAAAAAAAACCGTGGGCAAACGAATCACAAGACAAAACATGACACGTTTCGACCTCTTAGGTCTTCTTCAGGCAAGAAACAAACAATCAGGACAACGAAAATGAACAAGCAATCCTTTCAAACGTTGACCTTACCTTTCAATGATTGTGACAAATCTTCTGTAGTTCAATCTCTGTCTGAAACATTGATCCCGTATTTCATAGCTGATAGACTTTGAAGGGGTCAGTTGTGCTCAGATCTGGCCATTACTGAGCAAAAAAAAAGTTACGTGGAAAAATTGTTGAATATATTACTTTCTTTGAACTCTGCTCAAAGTTTGTTGGAATAGTCATGTGGAAGTTAGCTAGAAGAGTTGTTTCCCCTGCTTACATGTTTGAAAGACAGGCGTTCGTACTTTGTTACACAAGCGACGATGGGTGAAAAAAAAAATCACCTTTGCAAGGCCTCAAATTACTTTTAAGTTCTCCAATGGAAAAACATGAGTCAACGTTTCTGTTCTGTAAACAGAAACAAATTACGATAAAAAATGAGAAAATGAGTTGTTTGATGTAGTTTGATCATTGGCGCATGAAAATCAAACATGAGTGACATAGAAAAACAAACTGTAAAAATATTTTGTGTTAAAAAAGGTCACAAAAAGTTGAGGGAGAAATGACAATTGCATGTTCTGAGCTACAACATCTGTTGTTTAGGTTGATTCAGCCTCTAGAAAGGGCACAATCATGATAGTATGTTACATGCATTTGTTGTGTATGTGTGTGTGTGTGTGTGTGTGTGTGTGTGTGTGGCGTGTGAGGAAGACAGGCTGACAACCACAGAGAGAGAGGGAGAGAGAGAAGAACAAATCTTATGTCACAGTTCTACACATGCAAACATACTGTAGTGTATTACAGTCATGCATACATACACTTGTGCATGATCCTGCATACATCCAAATGTGCTTGCAGATAAAGACATACACACACAGAGAGTTACACAGGCATACCTGCAGACATGCGCACAAAGACGCATGCACACACGCACGCATCCATACACACATCCACACACATATACTCTCCCCTCTACACACACACACACACAAACACACACACACACACACACACACACACACACACACTCACACTCACACACACACACACACACATCGTAGTAACTATACACGCCCACGCCATATTTCATGCTTGTTCCTAAGTCATCTATGGGCTTGTTCAGTTCAAATGCTGGCAGGAAAAAAGGTGTTTGCCCCCTACCACCCATCCTACCCTCACCCTCATTCCTCCTTCCCTGTCTTTCACCTTTATCGCACATATCTGCCTTTTCTTAAGCTGTTCCAAAAGCTGCCTGGTTTAAAAGTGTATACATGACTGGTTGCTGGTTTTTTTCATACGCAGATTGCTTAACTTTAGCGCAACTGCTGTATAGTTGACAGTAATTCAGCTGAACAGCCTCTGTGTTATTTATGCTGAGGTAACATGAAGGAAATGTCACTGTGATATTTATAGTAGAGCATTTGTTGTATGGTATGTGTTTGAGCCTGATTTGTGTCTTGCTGAATGTGTGTGTGTATGTGTGTGTGTGTTGTGTGTGTGTGTGTGTGTGTGTGTGTTGTGTGTGTGTGTGTGGGTGTGTGTGTGTGTGTGTGTGTGTGTGTTGTGTGTGTTGTTGTGTGTGTGTGTGTGTGTGGTATGTGTGTGTGTGTGTGTGTGTGTGTGTGTGTGTTGTGTGTGTGTGTGTGTGTGTGTAAGTTGTTGGGTCATATTTCACAGCAGTGCACACAGTAACAAATGTATTCCTGATTTAATTGACAAAATTTTCAAGATATGTAAATTAGCCTCTACAAAGCTCTGAACCTTATCTGTTATTATTAATGTTTATTGGTTCATGAATAAATGTTTTCAAAACGGTAGACCTTTTGTATGATATCCACCATCATGTTGATGGTTTTGACATCAGAAACTAGGAGAAGGCGTACAGAGTTGAAAATGAGATGGATGTGGAAGGAGGGAGGGATTTAGGGGGGGGGGGGGGGGGGGGGGGGGGGGGGGGGAGAGCTGCCTGGATTACCCGCCTCATTCAGTGGGGGATGGTTTGGGAGAAGAGGATGGAGGGGGAAGGTGAAGAGAACTGAGGGGGAGGGAGTTGACATTTCACATCAGGGGTTTGAAGCCTTCAACTGAAGGTGATTATGCTGCCTCACATGGAAGACAGTTCTACAGTGTACTGACTCTACATGGACGGAATGGGTCCTTCTGGCTGGTGGTGTTCAGTGAAGGAAGAAGACAGGTCGCTTGGTGGAACTGGGAGGTGGTGGAGATGGGGTGGGGGATGTTGTTGCAAGGGGGTTGTTTTGGGGTTGTGGCGCATGAGATGTTGATAGTCGCTTCTCTGTTGTGGATCTTAATAACTTTTGCCAACCTTGGAAAATGTCTAGCAGTGGGATCCAATGGAGCTGGGTAATTGTAATCCATGCAGAATGTTTTACAGTGGCAGTTGGCCACATAGCAGGCAGCACAGCCCCTGTTTTTTGTACTCCCAGTTCTTATAGAACAGGGAGTACTTTAGAATGGGAACAAAGAAATGCTGTCTGTGTGTCTGTCTGTCTGTGTGTCTGTGTGTCCGTGGTCAAAATGTGTTCCACTCGCTCCAGACAAAACTACTGGGCCAATCTTTCTGAAAATTTGTAGGTATGTTCATTATGTGCCACTGATGATGCCCGATGTTTTAGTTTACCGCTATAGCCGTTACTAACGGCTGTAACGGCCTGTAACGGTTTTTCTTCTTTATGGAATATCTCAGAAAGTGCTTGGCCAATTTATAAGCGGTTTGGATGATCTTGTGACAAATCGGAGCCTCTGTCCATATGTAAGTGATGTAATGCTGAAAATGGATTAAACAACCGTTAAAAACCGTTATTCTGCCGTTATTTCTTATATATAGGTGGATTTTAATGAAATTTGGTATATAGAAAGGTTATCACACACAAATGGCACTTCTATATAGTGTTTCAAAATTTGACCGTTAAAAACCGTTATTCTGCCATTATTTCTTATATATAGGTGGATTTTAATGAAATTTGGTATATAGAAAGGTTATCACACATAAATGGCACTTCTATATAGTGTTTCAAAATGTGACCGTTAAAAACCGTTATTCTTGACATATTGTCCGATTTGGATGAAATTTGATATGTACACAGGCTTTAGCCCAGTGAGGACTAAAATACAGGTTTCAAAAGTGTATATCGGTTATATAACCGTTAAACCGTTATTTTGCCATTATTTTTTTTATATATTGGTGGGTTTTAATGAAATTTTGTATATAGAAAGGTTATCACACACAAATGGCACTTCCATGCAGTGTTTCAAAATCTGACCATTAAAAACCGTTATTCTTGACATATTGTCCGATTTGGATGAAATTTGGTATGTACACAGGCTTTAGCCCAGTGAGGACTAAAATACAGGTTTCAAAAGTGTACATCGGTTAAATAACCGTTAAAACCGTTGTTTTGCCTTTATTTCTTATCTCACAAAGCACTTGGCTGATTTATAAGCAGTTTGGAAAACTGGGAGTACGTTTATATGCTTCGCATCTTGTTTTTTTTCTGTTTTGCTGAATGTCTTTGGCTGTGTAGGGGTCTCACACTGTGTATGTGTACTTGTACATGGGTCATGCAGCCTTTTTCCTTGATGTCAACCGATCCAACCCTCAGGTCACAGCGAAGAGAGTCAAGAATCCTGTTGGCTTTGCTGGTAGTGCTGGAGATATGTCTGTCCCATTTAAGATCTTCTCAGGTGGTGACACTAATGTATTTTGTCTCTTTTTCCTATGTTCAGTTTCTGGCCTTGATGATAGTGTACATGGGTGAGTCTGTGGACTTTTCCTCCAGCTGACTTGGGGAGTCTAGTGTTTTAGGGGGATGGAAAGACATGTTCCAGCTCTGCCCCCAGTTTGTATTCGATTGATGTTCTGCTGGGGTACTTCTTGATCTTTAGATGAGCTGACTGTCCTGTGGCAGCGAGCGTTGTCAGCAAGGAGTCTTGTGGCCATGGATGTTTGGGCAGGCCGGTGATGTAGAGGAGGAGCAGCACATGGCTTTGAAGAGTGTGCATGGATGTGCTGGACGCATAATTTCGCTAGAACATCTTCTCTGGACTAATGATTCTCTCTGCTCAGCTGTGGGAGAAAGTAAAATGCAAACATGACAGATGTCATTTTTGCTGTGTCGAATGTTTTTAGCGGAAAAAATGTCACTTGGCTTTCTTGCTTAATAACAATCCAGCCATTTTGCCTTCTTTGTTTTGGTGTTTGTGTGGAACACGGCTGTTCAGAGCAAGTTACTTAGTTTTGAGTCGCAGGGGAGTTTACAGCTGCAGAGGCCAAGCTGTGAATGCAGGTGAGGGAAAGGGGTGTTTTCTGCAGGCTGCTCCCCACCAGCCAGCTAACCGCACTGTATTCAGCCAACTGAATGTCATCTGTGCATAGCTGGTCTGGCAGCAATGTGTTGGGCAAGGTTGAGCGGCCATTACAAATGGGGCTATAGGTTTGATAATTAGTTATTGTCATGAAAAATGTAATATATCTGCACTATTGAGATGACTGAATTGGCGAATTCCCAACAATTCTTTTAATACCAAACTCGACTGGGTTTATTTCCCTGTAGATAACGTAGATGCGGCATGAAAGCTTGTACGCAAGTGGTCAGGCAATATTAGAACAATGACAACACACACAATATTGTGCAAAAATGACGTCATCACTTTCTGGGAAGTTAATTTTCCATAGTTAAGTAGTACACAAGTTTGACACATGCCTCTGCACAGACTACAGCAACAAAAATATTGGATTACAAATGTGTAAAGCCTTGTTTGTTTGCCCTTTCACTAAGTGTCTCATTCAGGACGGAAAAATAAAGCTGTGGGAACGCTTTGTGGATTTCTTTTCTTCGAATATTCAGTTTCTCAACATGAGCATGAATACAAACTTCAAAGCAGCTCTCTGACAAGTGTCAGAAAAATGATAATTTTATCATAACAATGGCATGAAAATTTTAAAATCAAAACAAAACAAAACAAACACAAAACAGCATTTTTGAAAACTGCTTTGAAATCAGAATCAATGAAATTGTTAACAAACATTATTTTACAACCAGCCACCGTGATGCTGTTGTTAGTGTAAGCTGTTTACCAGCTGGGAAGAGGTGGGTTTGATTCCCATTAGATCCGTGTAGTTGTGGGATATTTCTGCCCTGACCGGCCCTTACCCAGGCTTGATTTTTGCTATGGGCTTAGTTTGCAAGACTGGGACGACGCAGTCGAGTTTTATCCACGTAATGAATGTGTCCCTGGGAGTGTTGCTCAAATTTCCTGACCAGCTCTGCTGGTGTCTGTATATCGTGGGCCTGGTTGACGCCAGAACATTCTATGAAAGTAAGCATAGAGTACAGCCCTGTCATGAGGTCTCATCTTCATCATCCTCATCCTCATCGATCACCATAACAACAACAAAAAAAAGGGCCTAAAATTTTGTGATCCTTCATGGTGACCTCAGTGTCAATTTTCTCTCCACGTTTATATCCTTAGTGAGTTCATGTCTAGGTCACCAGTATCAACGAGTTCTGTTGCTGGAAGGAGGTGGTGGCATCCTACAGAGGTGGACACTCGCTCATGCTGGCTTTGCGACCAAGCAGTTATTGTCATCAGTATGGGACTGAGTAGGAGGTGTTCTCCTTATGTTGGATCGGAATAGGCACCACGAAACACCACTGGAGTAACTTGGACGGAGATGCAGTGTCTCTCCCGGTGGGTTGTCTCATGATGACATGACATGGGGACAGCTCCTTGTGGATTGCTGGTGCCGTGGCTGTGGCAGGACAAACCAGGGTGTAGCTGTGGACGTGAAGCTGGAATGAGCAGAGTGAGGGTAATGCGGCTGAAGTGGCGCAGAAGATCAGACCCCCCCCCCCCCCCCAAACAAAACAAAAATTAAAAAGTTATTTCGCCGTACATGGGAGTTTGAGTTTCAGTAAACTGTTCTTTTTTTGAGAAAGTGAAAACAAAAAGATTAAACACATGTTTTGGCACTACCCTCATGTGCATGAATTCTGGTAAGAATTTCAGTGTGGAGAGAATTGCATATTCTTTGAAAATGTAATTCTGTTTGGGTTGTACTTGCAACTTTAAAACCAGTAGAACATTTGACCCAATCTTGCTGTATGTATTTATAGATGTAGATTATAATTTTAGGCACTGTCTTCATTTCAGATCTGTACTATTTATTGGAAAGTAATGTACGGAATAGGAAAGTAGTTTGCTGTCACATACAAATTTTACAACACAGGTGTACTGGAGTAGATCGTTATTTTTCAGGATTTGCCAGGGTCATTGCAGCAGTGTTTGTTATATGACTGTTAGTTGCTTTTTTAAAAATTTTATTTTAGAGGAGGGTAGAAGGGGAACTTGCTATTTGTTTCATGCAGCAGTGTGTGTTATATGATTGTTAGTTGCTTTTTAAAAAATTTTATTTAGAGGAGGGTAGAAGGGAACTTGCTATTTGTTTCATGCAGCAGTGTGTGT
Source organism: Conus canariensis (assembly GCA_033310375.1). NCBI lineage: Eukaryota > Metazoa > Mollusca > Gastropoda > Neogastropoda > Conidae > Conus > Conus canariensis. The sequence continues at coordinate 25,815,721 of CM065723.1, forward strand.
TATATGATTGTTAGTTGCTTTTTAAAAAAATTGTATTTAGAGGAGGGTAGAAGGGGAACTTGCTATTTGTTTCATGCAGCAGTGTGTGTTATATTATTGTTAGTTGCTTTTTAAAAAATTTTATTTAGAGGAGGGTAGAAGGGGAACTTGCTATTTGTTTCATGCAGCAGTGTGTGTTATATGATTGTTAGTTGCTTTTTAAAAAATTTTATTTAGAGGAGGGTAGAAGGGGAACTTGCTATTTGTTTCATGCAGCAGTGTGTGTTATATGATTGTTAGTTGCTTTTTAAAAATTTTTATTTAGAGGAGAGTAGAAGGGGAACTTGCTATTTGTTTCATGCAGCAGTGTTTGTTATATGATTGTTAGTTGCTTTTTAAAAAATTGTATTTAGAGGAGGGTAGAAGGGGAACTTGCTATTTGTTTCATGCAGCAGTGTGTGTTATATGATTGTTGGTTGCTTTTTAAAAAATGTTACTTAGAGGAGGGTAGAAGGGGAACTTGCTATTTGTTTTTGTTTTGTTTATTTGTCCTTTTGGTCATGTATGCTTCATTTTGTTTATTAGCTTGATTCATTATGAATTTTTGAAATAAAGACATTAATGAAAGGGGAAAAAGGAGGATCAAAAAGAAAATATTGTGTTTTTGGTCTACCAGAAAGCACTGTATATAATGTAGAGGTCAAACTAATTGCTCTTGTTGTTGCCCTAGGACTGAAGCTTGCATGCATCTAAACCAAAATTTTGTGTCCAGCTGAATTTATAACATAGGCACACCACAGTTTGTCTGTGGGGCACTAAGGTTCAAGCTATGGCACAGTGCCATTGAATTAATTGATTCTAAATTTGTTTCTTAATTTAAAGCAAAGCCATGTTCGGCTTTGTGCTGTGAAAATCCAGGTTAATTAAACTAGCGTTAACTAGCGTTCAGCAGTTTTTCAGTTATCATGATGACTGATTTATCGTATGTGTGTGTGTGTGTGTGTGTGTGTGTGTGTGTGTGTGTGTGTGTGTGTGTGTGTGTGTGCACACACACATGCATGTATCCCCATGTACACAGGCACACATACATACATGTACACACACATGTGTGCATGCAGGAGCATGCTCACACAAGCCCACAGATCATATGCATTCACACACACACACACACACACACACACACACACACACACACACACACACCACACACACATATGCGCTCATGCGCACACACACACACATGCACACACTCACACACACACACACACACACACACACACACACACACACACACACACACACACACACACACACACACGCACGCACGTACACACATTGCATACATTGGCACCCACCTACAAAGGCCTGTGCCCACCCACCCATGTACACACATGTACACCCACATGCGTACACTCACCACACACTCCTACTGATGACAGGCATTGCTCTGTCTTGGAGTGAACACGAGTGAGTGAGCGAGCATTCCCTTCTGGAATGCGCCACCTCGTCCATCCAACAACAGCCCCAGTGAACTTGTTAGTACCAGTGACTGTACACAGACTCACCTAGAGCATAGGTGTGCTGAGGAATTCATACCTTTTGAAGAGTGCAGAAGCTCCGTGGTGCATTCCTTTGTCATATATACCACTCGCAACGAAACGCATTCTTGTAGAGTGTTGGGACTTGCATGATGTTGTGAGACATAAACATTTTACAGCAGACTCCATGAAAACCTTGTGCAGAGATGTTCCACCTGATGTGATCTTTGAATTTCTGGAAGAGATTAACATTTTTCATCTGATCTGAGATTTTACAGCAGAAAGATTTGGGTGTGTTTTTAGAAGGTGTATTTTAAAGGGTTGTTTGTATGAATGAGGTATGAGCTGACTTCAGCATAGTGACAGCCCTGATATGGCCCTTTGTGGTCAGCTGGGCTACAAGCGACATTACCTTACCTTACCTGAGGAAGATGAAACTGAGGTTCCATGAGATCAGGATATGAAGGGCCACAAAATTTGATACTTTTTGTCTTTTTTTTTTTTTTTTTTTGCTGACTAATGAGGTCGAGGATGATGAAGATGATGCTATGGAGTTCCATTCCAATCTGAGGCTGTATGATAGAGCTATACTCTGCACTTTCTTTTATAATCCATGTTTCAACCAGGCCTGAGAATTACAGACACATGCAGTGTTGGTCAGGAAATTTGAGCAATGCTCTCAGATGTATCCATTAAATGGATGAAACTCAACTGTGTGGTTCCAGTCTTCCCAGGGGAGCCCACGGCAAACTCAGCTCTGGGTAGGAGCTGGTCAGGGCAGAAATATCCCACAAATGAATCGCTCTGATGGGAATCAAACCCACCACCTCCCAGCCAGGAATCTTTGATGCTGACCACTGTGCCACAGTGGCTGGTGCTTTTGACCTTTTTAATCTGCTCCCCTCCCACCCGTCTATGTCCTGTGATCCCTTCCTGTTTGTTAATTTGTTGTTTAACCTGTTTATTCATTTGTGATGTTTGTAGACCAGGTGGCCGCAGAGGACCATATCAGAACTGTCATCTCGTCAAAGTCAGTTCCTGAAACAGATTAGGCTTAACATTGTGTAAATCCCAACACTCTGCAAGCTCATGCTTGGTAATTAGAGGTTCATCATATGGAATGCATCACAGAGCTTCTTCACCTTTTAACAGACAGCAAGGGGTGTAAAATGAATGGCTTATCAGTCCTTCGAATGAGACTATAAACCGAGGTTCCGTGTGTGAACGCACGCAGAACATCTTGCACACACGTAAAATCCCGTCACCAACTTTCAGAAGAGAAGGCCAGTTTGGCCATTGGTATGGATGACCATTATACATAGCATGCACCTTCCCCGAAGTTGGAGTATGGTTGCCTTAATGGCGGGATAAAAAATGGTCATACACACAAAACTCCACTCCCTATACAGGGGGTGTCTGCAGGAGTATAAAAAAAAAAGATGGACTGTTTTACAATCCCCACCCCCCCCCTCGCCCCTTCTCCTGTCTCTCCCCTCCCTCTATCCCCCAATGTTTTATCGTTAATTTGGCAGGACAGAGACTGACATAGCATTTGGTGTGAGCTAATCACAGACCGACAATAACAGGGTGGTGCTCTGTTGTGACCCTGTTCTTTGAACTTCATCTGTGTGCAGATGATTAACTGGTAATTAGTTTCCTTCATCTCACTCAGAATTTACCATTGTTCAGCTGTTGTGCTTCTCATGTGTGTGTGTGGTGTGTGTGTGTGTGTGTGTGTGTGTGTGTGTGTGTGTGTGAGAGAGAGAGAGAGAGAGAGAGAGAGAGAGAGAGAGAGAGAGAGAGAGAGTTATGTGAAGTAATTCATGGAACACAATCTGGCCTCTTCAAATTCATGAATGAGAATGGCAGAAGTTGAAAAATCAGCTGACAGAGTATTAATACATATATTATTGGCCTTAGGAATGAATTGGTAAACAGAGCTTCCCTTTCTGTAGATTTAAGCTCACTTTGTGGGATTTTGTGGCCACATATATATATGACTGTGTAGTTCTTTTGTACTTATTTCTGTGTGTCTATGTGTGAGTGTCTCTCTGTCACTCTGACTCTGTGTGTGCATGTGCGTGTGGTGTGTGTTGTGTGTGTGTGTCCTGACCTAAAGAATGTGCAGGGGAAAAGGAGTGGGGTTGTGGGAGGGGGAAGGAAGGACAGGGTTGAAAGGTCGTTAACCATAGCCCAGCTGATAACAGTCTGTTCTTGGTGTCACAGGTTATTTGTCTGTCTGTCTGTCTGTCTGTCTGTATTTCGTCACCACCTCTTTTCTTTCCTTTTCTCTCCCTCTCCCTCCCCTCTCTGTCTTCTTCCTCTCTCTCAGTGTCTTTCTCTGTTTGTCAGTCTCTCTTTCTTTCTTTCTCTCACTCTCTCTCCCCTCTTTTTCTCTCTCCCTGTCTGTCCCTCTGTTTGTTCTATCTCTGTCTCTCTCTCTACTTGTCTGTCTGTCTCTGACTTTGTCTGT
>CM065723.1:25829710-25867210 GCA_033310375.1 Conus canariensis
TATTCAAAGCTTTCTGGCAAGAAGTTCTGAGGTTTTTAATGTGGCTGAGAAAGTTGAGTTTCTGGTCAAAAATAACTCCTAAAAATTTGGCCTCTTTGACAGCTGGAATGGGAGATTTCCCTATTTGAATTACAGGATCTGGAAAAAACTGACGGAAATTATGGAAGTGAATGCACTGTGTCTTTGTAGGAGAAAAAACGAAGCCATTTTCATCCGCCCACTGATGAATTTTATCTACACAAAGCTGGAGCCTGCGCTGGACACTCGGGTACAGGCTTCCAGTTGCGTAAACAGCAAAATCATCCACAAACAATGAGCAGTCTGAACCCTGTTGAACAGATTTAACAATGTTGTTGATCTTGATGCTAAAGAGGGCAGGAGACAGTATGCTTCCTTGCGGAACACCCAACTCCTGCTCATGAACATCAGAGAGAGTGGTGCCAACCCGGACCTGAAACTGTCGTTCTGCCAAAAAATTTTGAATGAAAAGTGGAAGATGACCCCGAAAACCAAGATCATAGAGATCATGAAGTATCCCAGATTTCCAGGTGGTATCGTAGGCCTTCTCCAAGTCAAAGAAAATAGCCACTGCGTGTTGTTTGTTCAGAAAGGCGTTCCGAAGCGTAGATTCCAGACGGATCAAATGGTCAACTGTGGTTCGATGTTTGCGGAAACCACACTGTTCTTTCGCCAAAAGGCCATCGGTTTCGAGTTTCCACATGAGTCTAGCATTGACCATTTTCTCCATCAACTTGCAGACACAGCTGGTCAAAGCTATGGGACGGTAGTTTGATGGGTTAGAAAGATCTTTTCCAGGTTTGGGAATGGGAATGATGAGGGCTTTTCGCCAAGAAGGTGGAAAGAAACCAGTAGTCCATACATGGTTGTAGACATGTAGCAGGATGTGCAGACCTTTTTGCGGAAGATGTTTCAAAAGTTTGTAATGGATTTCATCTATACCCGGAGAGGAATCGCTGCAAGAAAGTAAGGCAGATTTCAATTCGTTTAAAGTGAAAGGAAGATTGTAGTCTTCCATGTTATCTGATGAAAAGTTGCAGGGTGATTTTTCTTTGAGGGCTTTGATTTTGACAAAACTGGCTGATTTGTTAGAAGAGGAGGAATTCTTTTCAATGGTTGAAGCAAGCAGATTAGCAACTGCTTTTTTCTCTGTTATTAAAGAGTCAGAAAACTTGAGATGGTTCACAGTGGGACAGGTGTTCTTCCCTTTGATTTTCTTGATGATTTTCCACACTTTTTTCTTCGATGTCTTGGATGTGAGACTTGAGCAAAACTGTTTCCAAGATAAACGTTTACTGGTCTTATATATGTGTTTGGATTTGGCCCTCAGTTTCTGATGTGCTCGAACGTTGGGCATCGAAGGTCTGCAAGAGACCCGACGTTGAGCTCTTTTGCGGGTTTTGTTAATTTCCTTGCATTCAGAGTTGAACCAAGGAACTTTTGGCATTAGGGGCTTCTTGGAAGATGTATGGATGGTTGACTTTGCGCAATTCAGTATGAAATCTGAAAGACTTCCTGCCGGATCTTCACTTTGCAGGATCTTGTCCTCTTCCAGATCCATAAGAAACTTAGTGGCAAAGAGGTCCCAATCTGCTTTGTTGAAATTGAGGCGTTCTGGTAAAGACTCACTCTCTGCGTTCGTATACCGAAGCAACACAGGAAAGTGGTCGCTACCATGCAGGTCCTCATCAACCTCCCAAACAAAATCCAAAAACAAAGATGGGTCACAGACAGAAAGATCCAGACAAGATGTGGTGCCATTAGCGGAGTGAAAGTAAGTTGGCGATTTCCCATTCAAGACACACAGATCAAGCTCCGAAAACACTTCCTCTAAAAGCAGACCCCTTGGTGATGTTCTCTCACTTCCCCATAGAGGAGAGTGGCCATTCAGATCCCCCAACAGCAGGAAGGGTCTGGGAAGCTGCTCCAAGAGCGAAATGAGGCCCCGTTTAGTGACGCAGATATTTGGAGATAGATACAAACTACAGACAGTAACTGTTTTGTGAAGAGTAACCCGAGCTGCCACTGCCTGCAGCGGAGTCTGCAGAGCAACTGGGCTGTACAGAACAGAGTTGTGAATGAACAAAGCTACTCCGCCAGAAACGCCATGTTCAACAGATTGTACAGGTAGGTTTAGAGAGCTGTAGCCAGAAAGTGAAAAAGTTTTGTCAGACTTTAGAAGAGTTTCTTGCAGTGAAACTAGCATGGGCCTAGCCTCACGGCACAACAGCTGCAATTCTTCAAAATTGGAAGACAGTCCCCTAATATTCCATTGCAAGACTGTATCCATTGTGGATGAGGATCTTAATCATCCATGTCTATGTCCTCTTCCTCTTCGTCATATAGAGCATCAAATGTATTTTGTAATTTCAGCTCCGCTTTTTTCAGTCTGTCCGGTGGAATTTGATGTTTCTTCTTCCCTGGAGGGGAAGAACTCAATGGTTTTGATGGCGTTGGTGGAGGCTTTCCCCTGCACTCCACCAACGCCACTTTGCCCGACGCCACTGTCGGGGCTCCTCCCTTGGGAGGTGGTCTCGGCTTGGGGGCCGTCTCGGGGCGACCCCCTTGCTGGGCAGCCCGCACAGCTGCAGGCTTAGAGGATGCACTGGAAGTGCATCCTCTGGTGGGTTTATGGCCCCCACCAACGGCCGTTTTCTCTTGCGATGTTCTTGAAGTCGGAATACATTTCAGAGGTTCAAGACCACATGGGTCTGTCTGAACGCCTACTTCTACCTGAGGTACTCTGAGCGATTTTTTGACTACTGTCGAGAAAAGAAGCGGGGTTCCCCTCTGCTCCTGCACCAGCTTTTTTGCTTCGAAGAACGAAATCTTTTTTTCTGTTTTAACTCGCTGGATTTCGCTTTCGATTCGCCAGACAGGGCAGTCTCTTGAAAAGGAAGGGTGGTCACCATCGCAGTTCACGCATTTCGCGGATTCGCATCCACCATCATGAACTGCTTTGCTGCAGGTGGCACACACCTCCTCTCCCGGGCATCTCTCTTTGACATGTCCAAAGCGTTGACATTTGAAGCACCTCAGTGGGGACGGCACATACAGGGCTACTTTCACTCTCAGGTACCCCACCTTTATGGACTCTGGAAGAGTCGGTTTAGCAAAGGTGAGGAACAGAGTGTTGGTAGGTTTCCTCTCCGCACCTTTCCGAAAAGTCGCCCTCCTGACCTCGACCACTCCCTGATCAGCCAACTCAGCCTTTATCTCTCCCTCAGATATCCCGAACAATTCTCGGCAACGGATGACGCCTTTCGAGGAGTTGAGACTTTTGTGAGCGGACACCCGGATGGGGTAATTTACAAGGCTTTCGGATCTCAATAAGTTGTCCGAGTGGACTTTTCGGTCGACCTGTACCAGCAAGGAACCATCCCTCAACCTCTTGACTGATTTCGGCTCTGCGCCTGCAAGACCTTTCAGCCCCTTTGCAACAGCAAAAGGACTCAACTTAGTAATGGGTCGCTCGCTATCTGCCGACTGGATAATCAGCCAAGAGGGCCATGCACCTATCCTATTCCGAACTTCAGTGTCAGAATCCGAGTCCGTATCCCTGGAAGGGTCGGAACCCAGTTTTCTTCTTTTTCCTGTTTTTATGTTTATTGAGGCCATGAAGGTTTTAAATACCGGCAGAGATAAACGGTCACCCCAGGAGAGCTGCCGTGCTGGGGAAGGGACAATGGATGGCCATAGAATGGCGTCCGTGAGCCTGGTACCGTCCCGCATGAAAACCAGACAGTGCACCTTAGCGACTGAATTGGGATCAGCCACTCAGCCCCTCGCCAGGTAACTGTAACTTGGGCTTCCCCGCTGCTTACGGCAGCGACTCAAGTATCAGAGAAAAAAAGAGTGTGGAACAGAAGGCTTGAAGGGGAGACGAATAATGAAAAGATCCATTAAGAAAGGCAGAAGATAGAATAGGGAAAAGGTGGGTTACTATTTGTCTGGGCCCTCACTCCTAACCTTTCTGACATGGGAAACCCTACCAGGAGCATCAATTCCTACCACGTAATGCTTGGCCAGTCAGCAGCTTGGCTATACAGGCCTAGAAGCGTTCACGACAACTAACCATCTAGTCGACTATCGATGCCCCCGTCAGCAAAGCCTAGAAGATCACTGGACCACGCAAGCCCTCCGACCACGGCAAGGTTGCAACCCCCGGAGGGTGGTAGGCACATGAATTAACATAATGATAATTCACTGGAGAAGGATTCTGGCTCTTGTGCCTGTTGTTATTACCCTAAGTGGGAGTCTATCAGTTTTCAGCTGAAACCGTCTGCACTAAGAGGGATTTTGACATCTGCCCCACTCCCTGTGTGAAAATTGATGGCATCAAAGCCAGAATTAGTTATTGCTCTCATTTGAAAAAAAAAGAAAGATGTATGTGTGGTGTTTGTTCTGTCTGTTTGTCTGTCTGCTGTCTGTCTCTCTACTCTGTCTGTCTGTCTGTCCGTCTCTCCCATCCCCCATGCTCTCTCCTCTCTTTCTCTCTCTGTGTGTCATGTCTGTGTGTGTGTAATGTTGTGGGTCGGGTCTACATACACAAACACACATATACCATTCAAAGTTGTTGTTGTTGTTTTTTAACAAACTAGACCCTCACCATAGCATCTTAACTCCATATGACAAAAAGCACTATCTGACTCCACAACCAAGTCCAACAAATGTGTAAATCCACTCTATAATTTCATAAATAACACAACCATAATATGTCAACAGTTCACATCTTTATCAACATGTCAGCAACACCTTTCACATACGCATTTCCATACATAATAGAATTTCCGTTTTTAACCCCTCTAATTTAATCTTTCTCCACAACCCACATTCTTCGAGGGATGATTTTTCTCAAAGTGTTGTAACTGTTTTTGAATGACATGTCCTTTCAGCACAAAGAAAACTATGACCTGAAAATTCCGTGAATCCCTAAGTTATTTCTACCCAAGTTCCACACCAACATACCCAGTCTCCTCTTGCACATCTTCAGTGTTGATCTTGCTCACAGTCTCACCCTTTCTACACATTTACCTCCAGTCGTCAGTTCTTCTTCTTGTTCCACTTCTTCCTCTTTCCCTTCTTCTTCGTCTCAGTCCTCTTCCTCTTCGACTTCTTCTTGTTCCCCTTCTCTTTATTCTCCTTCTCCTTTTCCTTCTTCTTCTTCTTCTCTGACTTCTCCTTTTCCTTCTTCTTCTTCTTCTTCTTCTCCGACTTCTTCTTTTCCTTCTTCTTCTTCTCCGACTTCTTCTTTTCCTTCTTCTTCTTCTTCTCTGACTTCTTCTTCTTCTTCCTCCTCCTCTTTGACTTCTTTTCTTCCCAGTTTATTTTCTCTTCTTCCTGTCTAACTGTCTCTCCTTCCTCATCTACTGTCTCTTCATTTTCATTCACCGTCCCTTACTGCATCTTCTTGTGGTAACTTTTCTTCCTCGATCACCATCTCTAAATCAAGAGGAGTCTCTTCAAGCATTTCCTTTTGGTCACAGTACACTTTTTGGCTTCACCTTGGGGCACAGCACACCACACTCTCCTCTGCATCTCTTCTCTACATCATTTCATCTTTCCTTCTTTTTTTTTTTTTTCAACCCAAAACTCCTGCACTTTTCATTTTTGACCCTTCTCTCAATCTGTTCCTCCCTCTTCTCCCCCACACACCAACTAACTTGCTTTGTTCCCCTTTCTGTCTGAACCCTACTCACCCCACGTAAGGGCATGTTGCTACAATCAAACAAATTGCATGCAAAACATACAGAGGCAGTGAACAGTGAACTCTATTGCCTGTCCACTTACTAACAAAATTGTAGTTCTGTGTTCACCCTTATTAACCCTTTATCTTCCTTTTCACCTTAACCCTTTTCTGGTCTATATATCATGCGTTCCCATCACATGACAGAGTGTGTTTGTGTGAGTCTATTTGTCTCTCTTTTTCTGCCCTTCACATTCTCCCTGTGTCTGTCTGTCTCTTTCTCAGCCTATCTTTGTCTTTCTGTTCCTAACTATCTATAGTATTAATCAATCAAGCTATCTCCTTCTCTCTCTCTCTCTGCCTGCCTGTATTTATATCTGTCTCTCTGTTTATCTTTCTTTCTATTTCTCTATGTATATATCTATCTTTATCAATCTAACCTCTCTCTCTGTCTGTTACTCTCTCTCTCTCTCATTATATATTATATAAATACAGAGACTTAGAGATAGAGACATACACATGTATGCATGCATGCACACGCACACACACACACACACACACACACACACACACACACACACACACACACACACAAACCACACAAACACAGCACACACACACACACACACACACACACACACACACACACACACACACACAACACACATACACACAGAGGTGTGTTTGTGTGGTTTGTGTGTGTGTGTGTGTGTGTGTGTGTGTGTGTGTGTGTGTGTGTGTGTAACGCACGCATGATTTTCACAATCCTGCCCATTTAAACAAAAATTTCATGAATTTAACTGAAATAACTGAGCTATTAGGGACTGTCCATCTTGAATCACCTTCCCAGGGCTGCGTGGCAAAAAGCATTTGTATTGCTTATCTCATTACCCTGGTAAAAATGAAATGCAGTTTTGTTTCGTTTCCTTTCACCAGCACTGCAACCACTACTACAAGAACCTTTACAACCACTTCCATCAGTCTCACTCACCACCACCACCACCGCCAGCAGCACTGTTACCCCCACTTCCCTTGCTCCCTTGGCATTGCCAGTGAGCTACCCCTGGCCTGCCTCTCTGCATCTGTGGATTTGTAATTGAAAGAACAACAAAATAAAATGTGTCTAGTGCATGAGAAGAGGAATCCAGCGGGCACCGACTGTGGTCTGGGCCAGACATTCAGGTTTTTTTTCTTCTCCTTTTACCCTGCACTGATGGTTTACATGGAGGAAGGAGACATGTTTGAATAGTTTCTCTTCGCTGCTGATCGGCTGCCAAACTGAATGTTTTGGGTTTTTTTGTTTGTTTGTTGTTTTAATATACCTTGGGTAAATCATGTGTGATGTTATGACGTGTGCATTCCTCTTATCTTACCTGCACCAGTTTGTTTTTGTATCCATGAGGATGGGGAGGAATTTGTTGTGAAATCTGTCACCAGTCAGAAGCGAGGGGTTGGGTGTGGGGTGGTGGGGGTGGGGGTGGGTAAGAAGTAGGGGGTGGACGGGGAGGGGAGGGGAGGGATGGTGAGAGGTTTTGATTTTTGTAACACATTGCCATCATGTGAAGGGGTGGTGGTGGATGAGTGGATCTAATGCACTCGCCTTCACAGTTAGAAAATCCCAAGGCAGTGGATCAAGTCTTGTATGGGTGGAATTTATTTTGCTAGGTTTAGAGTTTAGGGCCCCCTTACTCAGATACCAACCGGGGGGGGGGGGGGGGGGGGTACTTCACATTGAAGGACAGTTTCTTTCTGTCAAATGTTAAGGCTGAAGTAGTGGAGATATGCCAGAGTGCGCGTTTAGTTGGCCTGTGTAGAGTATTTAGGGTTTCTGATCAAATTCTTTGGGTCTTTGGGTACTTCTCTGGGTCCTACCAGCACCCTCAGGTGTATCTTTTTCTTGTCTGCCTTTTGGCCTACTCTGGGGAAAGGTCCAGTGATGGTGAGGAAAGACTCACTGACAACAGGGAAAGTCCTGTTGACAACGGGAAAGACGGTGACCGGGGATCCTCTCCAGAGAGCATGTAAGACCTCATGGCAAAAGCTTGGCCATGTCTGGAGTTGTACTGTCATCACCTGTCAGCAGAACAGCAACAAGGGAGGCTATGGGATGCACATGGCAGTTGCTTGACGGGGGCGTTCTTTGTCAGTGGGCTCTGCAGTGATGAAATGCGGGCTGGTACCCGTGGGAACGCTCCTGTGGAGGTTCTGTTGTGTCACATCTGGTGGCCATTATCCAATGGCATCTGCCAGGGAGCAATCATGTCGCTTCATGCATTACTGGAATGCCCTGTGCATGCCTGCAGCCTATGTGAACACAGCGCAGGCTTCCAAGGGTGGTGCAGGATTGCTCCCAGCTGGTTTGTTCAGTGGTTAAGGACTGTACTTCACTGGGTCCCACCCGCATCTTCAGGTGTATCTCTCTCTTTTCTTTCTGTTTAGGGTTTCTGATCAAATTCGTTTTGATCTTTAAAAAAAACCCAAACATGATGGGGGGAAAAAATGTATGAAGGAGAGTGAGTGTCAAAGGTATGGAGCCCCGAAACTTGTGGTTTGCTGATTATTCTCCTGATGTGTGTTCTCCTGATGTCCACCAGACCCTAAACTGGCTGTCTTGGGTCAGTCTTTTCAGGAAGGACAAGAAACTGAGGCACAGTGTTCATTTTTTTTTTTTTTTTTTAAACAAGAACCATGACAACAGATTCTGTAGCAAAATCCACTTTGATCTGTAGGTTAAAACAGATGTGCACAGACAAGGGGGAAAAAATGTTGATGGACAGGTGATCTCTGGTTGAAAAAAAAAAAAAAAATGCTGTGGACAGGAAAGAAAAAGTTGATGGGAGTGTAATGTCCATGCATCCTCCCCCCCCCCCCAAAAGAGCACCCTGAAATCCACACAGGACAAACCTGTTTGTGACAGCAAAGTGATCCACATAGCTGGGAGTTAGTTGTGTATTCATTACTGAGTTGAGAATCATCAAATTAGAACAGAAAAAGACAAGAGAAAAAAAAAAATCCCTGAAGTTTTTGATGTTCATTCCCATGCAGGAGGAGCCTGCGTCTGCCAGCATTCGGCTGGCAGCTGGACACACAAGTGAATGCTTCCAGCGTCAGATCATCAGGATATCCCTGCATGCAGTGCAAGCTAGCGCCACCCAGGTCTTGTCTGGACCTTCTCAGCCCCATCCATTCTTCATCCTGTTCTGTTTTTTTGTTTTTGTTTTTTTGTTTTCAACACTTTTGTAATATCATTTTCTTGTTGCAGTCAGCTTCAGAAGGTTAAAATGCCCCCTTTTTGTACTCCCAGTTCTTGTAGAACAGGGAGTACTTTAGAATGGGAATGAAGAAATGCTGTCTGTGTGTCTGTCTGTCTGTGTGTCTGTCCGTGGTCAAAATGCGTTCCACTCGCTCCAGACAAAATTTCTGGGCTGATCTTTCTGAAAATTTGTAGGTATGTTCATTATGGGTCATGGATGATGCCCAATGTTTTGTTTTACCAGAATAGGCATTACTAACGCCTATAAATGATAATTTAAAAAAAAAATCAAGTCCGATAAGGGAAATAACCACTGCACTGTCGAGTTTTTTTCCTTCCACTAACTGGAAATTGTCTCCCCTGTCTGTCACTGTATTGGGAGTACGTTTATATGCTTTGCATCTTGTTAATGTTTTAACTCAAGCTCTTCTTTTATCTGCCTTTTCCACTTCTTTCAATCTTTTTTCGCCTCTGGTGGGTCACGCTGGACTCATCAGTGTGTGGTGCAAAGGATTCTCTCTGTTTGGAAAAAAAAAAACTGATGCCCACAGTAGGCCTGGAAATCATGGGTTGGTGTGAATGATGGGCGGATTCAACGACTGCACCTCTCTCATAATATATCTGCACAGTGCATCATGTCTGGTAAATCATGGTCATGGCATGAATAACAGACTGTGCAGTCATTTACAGTTTGAATGAATTTTGCGTTCTGTGTTACAAAAAAAAAAAAAAAAAATTATGTCTGTTTTAAGAAAAAGAAAAAAAGGAAAAATGAATTTTTTTTTGCTATGATACATGGGCATATGCACAGCGTGCTGAGATCTTCAGTCAGCAGGGATCACAGATGCGTATGCATGTGAAGTGTGTGTGTGTGTGTGTGTGTGTGTGTGTGTGTGTGTGTGTGTGTGTGTGTGTGTGTGTGTGCAATCCATCAGTGCTGTGGCGCTCTGTGGGAGCTGTAGGAAGTATAGATGCTAGATAAATGTACTTCCCAATAGAGCCTCCCTCCCTCCGTTTTAAGAATCACCCCCCCCCCCCCTCCCCTCTCCCTGCATGTTGGTCTCTATCTTTGCTTGATAAATTTACCTCCCTTTGAAGACTCCTTATCTTTAAAGATTTGTTGTTTGCGTCTCGTTTGTCAACATCTATGCAGAACAAAATTTACCCCCTCCTTCTCCAATACAGGTTATCTCTCTGCAAGAACTTATTTTTCCACAAGATATTGATCTCTATCTCTGCTGAACCAATTTATCTCCCCTCTCATTAAAACATTTGATTTTTTCTCTGTGATTGCTAAATGAATTTACATCTCAGTAAAGGCCCTCCCCCACCTTGAAAGACATTCTTTTCAGCAGCATATTGCCTTATTTGTGCTTGATATGTTTACAATTAAATTTAAGATGTCCTCTGTTCAAAAGACCTGGCTTTCTGCAACATGTTTTGGCTTTGTTAGAGCTAAATTTAGCTTCCAGCAAGACCAGCCTCCTTTTAGGAGACATGTTTTCATGCAAGCTACGATTTGTCCCTGCTAGGTTAACCTCTCTCAGCTGGCTCCATTGATCTTTTCAAAGACTTTGTTTTTATGCTTAAGTTGTGTGTGTGTGTTTATGTGTATGTGTGTATGTGTGTTTTGTGTGTGTGTGTGTGTGTGTGTGTGTGTGTGTGTGTGTGTGTGTGTGTGCACGCATGTGTGTTTCCTACCAGACCAACCTTCCTGCCAAAATTCCATTCTATAAAAGACCCAGTCTTGCAAGGATTTCTGGAGGTCGTTATCAGCAGGTTCCACTATTCTTCACCACACAGTATTCTTCACACGCCTCTCTCAACTGTTTTCTGCCTGGTAGAAGACATTCCCCCTTTTACAGAACTGTACCTTCATCATCACACAACATCAGTCACCATGATTTGTGTTGCAGACATGAGGAAGGCCCTGTCCCGGGACAAGGAGAAGAAGTCCATGATACCCCTGCCCCACCCCGTGCGGCCCGAGGACCTGGACTGACACGGGACTGCTCAGGTGTGGTCATTCAGGAGGAGGAGGAGGAGGAGGGAGGGGGAGATCTTGTTGGCTGTCAATGTGCTGCTGGCCGTGGTGGTGACCTGTCTGCTCTTCGCTGTGATGTGGGGCGCCTGGGAGAAGGGGCGTCAGCAGAGAGAGAGAGACAGGCTGCCGTTTGTGCATGAGGATTTGTGAGGAAGAGGCAAGGAAGCATCCATTTTCTTTTTCAATTTAAAAAAAAAGAAAGACCTTTCAGGGTGTGTAGTTATGCGTTGAATCCACGAGTGAGATGTTTGATTTATTTCCGTCAAGAGTCGTTCTGATTAAACTTGTGGATAGTGAGGGGGTTGTCCTACTGTTTGGATTGGATTTCCTGTATCACATGCTGTGGATGAAGAAGGGCTTTGCCACACCTCAGACGCTTGCCCTCAAGTGTCATCAGTAGTGACAAGTGGTGCTGGGTTCATCACTGCAGTACCTCTATGGCCCTAAAGGGTCCTGACTCCACTGACAGTAACCCCCATCACAGCCAGGAGAAAATCTTTCTTTCAGAGGGAAATGTCCCCATGGAAGGTGAAAGGGTAAAGACTATCTAAGAAATAGGTTCTGAACCCAGTGTTTATCATCTTTTACTGATAACCCTTCACACATAATCATAAGGAGTCTTCACAATCTTTTCACTCCTAATTTCTAACAGGTGAGAGGATTTATCATTTCTTGCACCCGCCATAACATGCCTTTGCTGCTTTGTTGTTTTGTTTCTGTTGGAACCTGTGTAAAACAAGAGTACATGTGTTTGGGACTTGACATGTATATTGTGGAAAACCACGACTGCGCAAGTTCTGTAACATCTGCTGCAGTTGTTTAGGAATAGAAACTCAATGCAGCTGATAAGGAGCATGTAAGTGGAACCTGGGATTCACACTAACTGTGCATTTGAGTGCCCAGATTATTTGCTCAGACAGAAGGTTCGTGGTCTGTGATTAAAACTGTAAGCTGGACAGTAAACCTTCCGTTTAAAGATCTCTAATTGCCTAGAGATCTGTAATTGCCTAGAGACCTCTAATTGCCTAGAGACCTCTAATTGCCTAGAAACCTGCCTAGAGACCTCTAATTGCCTAGAGACCTGCCTAGAGACCTCTAATTGCCTAGAGACCTCCAGGAGAATTGGACCTTTAATCTGTGGGAGTCGGAACTGGAGGCTGAATTGAATTAGGTAAAGAGGAACATTTTCCAGAAGAGCAAATATTTCAAGAAAGTAATCGTACAGGGATCTTGATGTGAAGGCTTTATTGTAGTTATTTCTTTGCAGACTTAACTTCTCTTTTCCAGCCACCACCACCATCAATTTTTCTGTGTCTCCGTCACTGGTCTCAGTTTACTAGCATTCAGAATTCATTCACTTAACTATGATTTAGGTGTGAGTTCAGACTGCTGTGTGTTTTGAGAATCATGTGTTAGATAAATTTGGCATTAATAGCAGTGCTGAAAACAAACCTTATTTAGGGCTGGAGGCATCAAGATTGCTGCCAACCCTCCCAGATTTTTCAGGACCTTCCACCAAGTAAAAATCATTCCTAAAATCTTGAATTTAGATTTTTTTTGTTTTTGTTTTATGACAGAATTTCAAATGGGGGTGAAACATTCAATGTGTGGAGGATTATTTTTGTGGAGGGTTGATAAAATATTGTTGAGTAAAGCGTATCTTCAGCGGCATATAATGGAGAAAACATTCATCTGAGAGATTGAAAATAGGTTTTATTTAAAACCCAGATTTTCCCTTTCGTTCCCAGGCTTCAGAAATTTGATTCCAAAAGGTTGGCCATTATGATCTATTAATTTCTTTATCAATATCATCTTCTTTTGAATTTTCCTTGTTTCTTTGTCATAAAACAATGAACATACTATTTCGTTTTTGCCTGTGTCAAAGATCCAAACAGGCATATCGCATATAAAAAGTGAAACTAAAGGTACTAGAAAGTGTCGTGTTTTTTTTTCCTTAGAAAAAAAAAAAAAAAAAAAAAACTTGAGGAGGAGAAAATGTATCAAAGATGAAATATCTGGGTGAGAGAGAGAAAGGGCCATGATTAGGGGAAAGAAAATGGATGCTCTTGAGTATATGGGGGCAGCTTGTCAGTTTGAGTGTGTGTGTGTGTGTGTGTGTGTGTCTGTGTGTGTGTGTGTGTGTGTGTGTGTGTGTGAATGCATGTGTATGTGTGTATATTTTGTATTCTCCTCAATTCTTTTTATCTGTGACTGCACTTGAGCAAATTTGGTTCATTTCAACTCTTTCAAAGAAGGTTCAGTTTTCTTTTGGTTCTGATTTACCAATACACATTAAAGTTTTGTGAAGAATATTTTTCCTGTGCGAGTTTTAGTTTGTGTATGTATGTGTGGAGATTTGTTTACATGTACTTTATTTTTGCTTTCTTTCTCTCTCTCTCTCTCTCTCTCTCTCTCTCTCTCTCTCTCTCTCTCTCTCTCTCTCTTTACCCTCTCTCTCCCTCTCTCTCTTTTGCTTGCTCTGTCTATCTGTCTGTCTGTCTGTCTCTCATATACAGAGTGTATGATTTCAGTTTGTAACGACCCATGAGTCATCAATCTTTCTGGTGACAGTCCTGTGGAAAAGCAATACTGAGTTCTTTGAAGGCCAAAACTTTGACAGAATACAAGCTTCAATTTTTTTTTTTTAATGACTTCTGGAAAAGAGATTTTATAAGAAGAAGAGTAGTTAGGTACCATAAATATAGTTTCATAATTATGAAGTACATACCTTGTGGAGTGCATTGAGATTTCTAAGTCAAAATTATAGTTTGATTACACGCGGCACTGTTCAGCGCAGACATCTTATTCAAACAGTGTGCAAACCATAAGTCTGAATAGGATATCTAGATCGAGATCTGAACCTAAGGACTTCTGCGTACGCAGGCTGATACTCCTGCGGACACTCCCTGTATAGACAGGCAAGTATTAAACATATCTGCCCAACAAAAGGAGTGGATTTTTGTGTGTATGACCGTTTTTTATTCCGCCATTAAGGCAGCCGTACTCCAGCTTCGGGGAATGAACCTAAGGACAAAACGAATGAGTTTCTTGCCTTCCTTCGGCACCCCCCTGTGGCTCCCTCTTTTCGTGAAACCCCCAGTTTCTCTACAGCCATTTTTTATTTCTTAACTTGCAATGATATATTGAGTATTTCAGTTTTCATTATCTATTAATCAATTTTGCTGATGTGTTTCTCGACGTGAGTTTTCCATGTCGTTCAATAAGGCATAAAGGTAGTTATACATTTTAACAATATTTAGAGCTAGCACTAAGCTAAAACTGCAGTTGTCTCATTCAACTTCCAGACCTAGTCTCTGGTGCACATAATTATTTCTCTTTGTTGACCACTCCATTTCCCCGTTCCCCGTCATCTCCCATTGTGTTGCCTCTCCTCCTGTGGCTCTGTGTCGTTGGTCCTAGTCTCTGCACAGTTGGCTGGCTCCCCTTCCTCAGCATCATCAGCGATGGCATTGTTACTTGTTGGCTGCACCACCCACGATGGGGTTTTGGGGTTTGCCTGGTGTCTATTATTATTATCATCATGAATAATTATACAGCACCAATCCTCAGTTGGAGACCAAGCTCTAAGCGCTTTACAATCCACACTGGTTTACCTGGGTAGTGCCGACTGAAGAGTTGTCAGCTGGCGCTTCAATCAGTGTTTACCCCTGTGACCCAGTCAATATCGTTCACTCAGTTTCCTTATTTCCTTCATTCTTTCCATTTCTCACGCAGGGTGCATGCTATATGTAACGTGTCATCCATACCAACGGCCAAACTGGCCTTCTCTGCCGAAAGTTGGTGATGGGATTTTACGTGTGTGTAAGATGTTATGCGTGCGTTCACACACGGAACCTCGGTTTATAGTTTCATTCGAAGGACTATATGGGCAATGGAATCAGAACCAATGTTAACTCCAAGGGAAAAATCCTCCTGTACCAAAACGGCCCGGCGGAGATTCGAACCCGCAACTCCAGGATCACCAAGATTACGAGTCCGGCGCTCTACCACTGAGCTATTCCGGCCCCGGTCGGTGGCACCAATTTTTCTCATTGCATCACTTAAGTTGATGGAGGTCCCCCCCCCCCCCCCTCCCCCTCTCTCTCTCTCTCTCTCTCTCTCTCTCTCTCTCTCTCTCTCAGGCGGGGTCCCAATCCTCTTCCTGCCAGGGGTCTTGCTTGTGAGTTGGAATACTGGATGTTTGTAGCCAGAATCCTTCGTCGTGTCTTGCTGGTGTCATGAGATCCTGTCAGTCTGCCTCTGATTCTTCTGCAGCTGTGCTTGCTCTGAATCTGTTCCCCTTGAGTGGAACACTGGACTAGGAATGGTGATTATAATGGGTATTTTAGCCGCTTAATTTATAAATAGCCCTAAGTGCTTACAAAGTTCACAGCGCTCTCTCTTTCACCCCTTTCTCTCTCTCTCTCTCTCTCTCTCTCTCTCTCTCTCTCTCTCTCTCTCTCTCTCCTCTCACGTACACACATAAGATATGCTTACACGCACGCATGCACATACACAAACACAGGGATTTCCATTCATGCACAAACGCATGCACACATGTGCGCGCGCGCACACACACACACACGCGCGCGCGCGCGCACACACAATCATAAGGCAAAAAGATATAAGGATTTTAGTCATTGAAAAGTGTAGTCCTGAGATATGACTTGAAGGAAAAGACAGAGGTGTGGGGACAAAAAGGAAGTTTGTTCGAAGCAAAGGGCGCTTGAGAAAAAAAGAAAAAAGAGAAAAAAGTAGAAAACAAAAAGAAAAGAAAGAAAAACGATCTCCAAGGGTCTCGGTATTGGAATGAGGGACCTGGAGGAAGAGAATATCAGCGGAGAAATGGATGGACTAGGCTGGAGTGTACGGCTGGGAAAGATGAGGAAGATACGATAAGAGCTTTACCATGCAGACTGGAAACGGGTAACATGCACACCGGAAAAAAGGAGCTACACCACTGAAATGAAAGTGACTCGTCCAGTTACGAACAAACTTAGATGGACGAATGAGGTAGTTGTCCAGCTGTAACTCAGAGGAAATAAATAACCCTTTTCGTTTGCAGTGAACATCATTTCTGGCTTCAGCTGGAGCTCATCGTGTATCATCCAAGCTCTAATATCAGAAATGCACATTTATTTTCTTTGAATGGTAAATAAGTAGTAGAAGAAGAGAAAAGGAACAATTCACCAGACTTACAGAGCTGGCTAGCATCAGAGAAACATATGGTGAGACGGGAGTGTGTTGAGTGACATTGTCAGAGATACAGTGAGTATAAAGCACAAAGAGGATGGGGCCCTGAACAGGTCCCAGTTGAACCCCAAACGGCAAACTTGCCTTCTGTCTATCTTCTTTCTCTTTCTTCCCTTTATCTTGTAAATTTGTGTGGTGCACATGGTTTTGGAATTCGTTGCATGAAAGGATTCAGTACAATGTGTTGTAAGTTTTGTTTTTATTGGTTGTTCGTTAGTTTCTAGATTCATTGATTATTTCAGTGCCTGACATTGTAAAGATAGAATGCCAGGAATTATCATGACGTGGAATCTTGGCTGGAAACCTAGGGTTTCTGTTGAATTAACAGAGCTTGGATTTTACTGTTTGTTCCACGAGCTCCGGCTGCAAGAGTCCTCACACCTGCCCTCTGAACTTTCAGAAAAAAAGTGTGGGGTCTCATCCGGCACAATGAAACATGATACGTCTATAGCACACCTAACTTAGTCCTTCCAATGAGACTATAAACCGAGGTTCTGTGTATGGACGCACGCATAACATCGCACATAACACGTAAAATTCAATCACAAACTTTCAGAAGAGGAGGCCAGTTCAGCCATTGGTCTGGATGACACATTATATAGCATGCACCCTCCGTGGATGAAAAACGAAAGAAGTGACTGATTTAGAACTGAACGAAACAGGAAATGACTGGAACCACCTGGCTTGTACCTTGATGACCATATGAAAGAAAACGAGGAGAATCAGCTTTCAGACACAATAAGAATTCTCAAAACAATTTAATTGTGCCAGACGCCGGACAAAGGAAGGGACAAACAAATTACAAGACAAAGCAGGACGCGTTTCGACCTCTTTGGTCTTCTTCAGGCAAGATACACAACATTCAGTACAATGAAACAGAAGAACGAGCAATCACGTTTCTCCTCAAATAGCGCACAAAATGAACGTCCAATTATCTCTTCGAATTGGGAGCAACATGGACGTCCATTCTGCGCCCAAGTTGAGGAAATAGGAGATTTCATTGTCCTGAATGTTGATTTGTCTTGCCTGAAGAAGACCACAAAAGTCGAAACGCGTCGTGTTTTGTCTTGTGATTTGTTTGTCCCTTTCGTCTGGCGGAATAATATTTTTTTCTTTTCAGTTTGATTTAATTCCTGTCTGCAGTCACCTCACTTTGAAACTGCGTGAAGAAGACCCGATAGGTAGAAACACGTGTCTCTTTTGTACTTCGTGTGTTCGTTCGTTCGGCGGCTCAGTAATTCTGTTTTTGATGTTACTTACCAAATACTTTATAAATTGTAGAGCAAAACAGGTGTACACACTTATCAGACCTGTGAATCCAGTCACCAGATATCATGTCAGACTGACAAGCATTTGCCACTGATGTAGTTATTCAATTCAAACAACGGTTTCCCTAAACTCAAGGGTGTCGGAGCATCATGACACGTGATTGTAGAGAATGTAAATATACGGGTTCACGGCCACCCCATCTTATTTTGCACGAAAACCCCCCTTTTCACATACAAATCACGCCCTTCACATGCTACTTTTTGCCAAAATTAACACCCGTTTTCTAAACAAAATTAACACCCCAAAACCTCTAAAAATTGACGTAATCAGTACATTAAAATGGGGGGCTTGCGTGCAAAATAAGATGTGGTGGGATAGAGCCTACATATTGACATTCTCTCTCAGCTATCAACGTCCGCAAGACTTAGCCCTTACTACTTCCAGCACTATTAATAAATCAGAACAAACAACTAGCCCCCCATCTTGATTAGTTATTTTTACGTCTAATGAATTTATAGCCCCCTCAATTAATTCTTTAAATTGACTGTTTCCATCAAACCTGTATAGCTGATAATCGCAAAACCCCGCCTTAATTGACGGCAGCGCTCTTAGAACTGCAGATGGATGACCATTAAACAAATTAGTATTTGTTTTTAACTGTTGTAAATGGACATACAACACTGGGTTTACGAGAAAATCAGAAGGTTTATTACCTTCAAATTGATAAATGCCTTCTCTTGTGCTAAATTTATAATCTTTGTAGCCCAAGATTTTAGCTAGGCCTAGGGAAAGTGTACTCTCTTTTTTCTTCTAGTGGAAAATTCATAGTAATTCTAAGGTTTGCCTCGTTAATTGTTAACAATATGCCAAAATCGTTAAGTACTTCTTTTAAAGAACAAAAGTTGTAATAACCATCGGGTATTTGTATATGGCTTATTTGATTGCCTTGCTCGTCATCAACATTAATCCAGTTATTTTGAGCTTCTTCAGATATGTTAACCCACATAACTTTAAACCCAATTTCTCTAAGGGCAATCCTACAACTCCCACTCCAATTGGTAATTGGGTACGTTAAGAACACACGCTCGTTTTGCTTGGTTATATAGATGTACATCTTTTTATAACTATTTAAAAAACTAATTTAAAAATGGAACCTTTTAAATATAATGAAAGTGCTACTTACAATGTAGGAGCGTTTTATAACCCCAAATCTTTGAACTTCAGCAATTTAACAATTGCAGTAGATGGATCATACGGCTTCCAAGTCAGACTTGTAAACCCACTAACTAAATATTTAAATCCGCCAATAAAGAGTGACAGAGTGCCATCAGCATGGTCATCTCACCCTATGGCTTTTTTCCAGAATCAGTTAAATTTTGCCATTTACTGCGCAACCACAGGCTGCGGTGTTTCATATGCAAACCATTTAAACCACCCCAATCTTTTAGTAAGGTCAGTATATAACTTTCATGTTTATTATCAGTACAGACGAATACTAACTGAACTACAAGTACGCCTCCCCAATGACAACGCGTTTAATCCATTTCTCAGCCCAATGGACAATAATGCATATGAAAGAATCTGCAATGAATTTAACATTAATCCTTCAACTGACTTTAGACAAAAGTTAGACCGCAATCATGGGCTAGGCACATTGTATTTGTGGGGTACAAAAAGAGAATATACTTATGACTACTGGCCAGGCCACACCTCTTTTCAACCAAACAAACAAGTTCGATTAGGATCCATAGAACAAAAACATCCTAATGCTTGGGCAACATTTATCTTAGATGAAAGTAAAGGTCTAACAATGCCAGGAGTGCAAAGGCTTAATGACTCCATAAGAACATACGTTTGGTGTCTATTAGGAGCGCAAGCACAGACTAAGTCTAGCATAGTGGATCAATCTACAGGCTTTGACGCCAGAAAACAATTTCTAGCCAATTTAGAAGATGCTATTAACTCTGCTGTTGATTTGCCCGCAAGCATACAAAGGTACCAAAACGTTCTTTCACATGCTAGGTCAAAGGTTGACTTTGTTGTTGGTCATGGATTATACATGCTGCCTTCTGACCTTAGACTACAGATTGGCATGATACAGAATTATAACAATGAAATCCTTATAGCTGGAGACGATCAAAACTTAGGACACAATCAAGGCTTAAACACAAGGCCTGCTCCATCCATTTTAAAAAAAGTACCTAGCCCTGAAGAAAGCGATCCAGCTATAAGCGCCCCACAGCCAGAAAGCGATCCAGCTATAAGCGCCCCACAGCCAGAACCAGAAAGCACGCCACCTGTTGATCTGCCTCACCCCGACAGTCATACTAGCGAAAAGACAGCCCTCGTTGTGTTTTTAACTTTTACTGGATTAGCCATACTTTATTTCACTAAAAATTAAACCAGCAGCCAGCACTCCTAACATCCACAGATGGTCAGCCATGTAACCGGCAACTTTGCCTATGGTAGACAAAACCCAACTAACAACACTGCCAATTATGCCAGGCAGAGCATCAAGCGCTTTAGCTGCTAACTTCTTTAATAGGTTTGCTAGATGGTGTAATTGTTTTCTAATCCAACTTTTACCGGGCTGAGGTGTTGGGGGCGTTACTGGCCCCGTTGGCGCACCGCCAGTTAAAGCATAAACAAGTGTAGAGATAGCAAACCCAACAGCCGTTAATATGCTAACTATTGTAATCCCCTGTTCCCTGAACAGAGTCCTTATTCTTTCAGCTAGCGTAGTGTTTTCATAAAGCATTCTGTTTATAGTTTCTTTAATTCTGCTTGTTTGCGATGCTAGCTGCGTCCTGTTAGTAGACAGCGTTTCTAACCTGGCTGCCCTTTCTATCATTAAATCCTGTATTTTCTGCTGTATTCTAGCCTTTTCTTCTTGCCCTAAATTGTTATCATCTGCATCAGCCAGCTTATTTCTTTCTTCTTCTATCTCTCTATCTAGCTCGCCAAGTTTTGCCAAATTGTTTGTTAGTTCACCCCTTATTGTCCGCAGAGCAGCATTAAGTCCCAGGATTTCACGCATAGGCAATGGAGAATCATCAATTGTTTTTAATTGTGTCTCCTCATTAAAACTTGTCTCAATTTCTGCTATTAGTTCATCTGCTTGTCGGCTTAATTCTTGAAGAGGTATGTTTTGTATTTCAGATTGTGTTGGCAGCCCCCGCTCCAAGTTCTGTAAAGCACTAACAGCCTTAGGCCTTAGATTGCCAATAAAGTTTAACCGCCTTCGGTCGGCAACAGGGAGTTCTCTAAGAATTGTGCTCATGCTTAAAAACTTGGCCGGGTCTGACTTTGTAGTAAGTCGTACAAGGCCTTTACTAGTCCTTACATACAGATGATTATTTTTATCCATCTTAAAATCAAAAGCACTGTGGCCTTCTGGCGGCTCTAGTCCTATGCTTCTATAGAATGAGTTAATTTTATTTGTTAATAGTTCTGCACGAGCTGTAATAACTCCAGGGGGTGTTTCTTCTACTGAGGGGGTTGAAGAACGTGCTTCTTCAAGTTCATCTTCTAATGAAGGGCCCGATTCTGTTTCATCATCTTCTTCAATAGGATCAATCGCGTCAAAATCTTCATCCATATTTTTTATTTATATTCTTTTTTGTTTTATAAAAAATGAACTCATACGGTTGTGACCTCGATCCATACAGAAAAGAGAAAGAACCCCACGGCGTAAAGGGTATAAGGCAGACTGTAATCAGTGTAAATACTCCATCAACAGTTCAGCCCGGACAAACTTTAATAGTTAAGTTCCCTGATCTTGGCGCTGGCGATGTTATAATGCCAGGCACCGCTAAACTATCATTCAAAATAGATATTACATCGGAAGATCCTAATGCTACTGTTGTTGCTAATTTGGGCAGGGCAATCGTTAAACATATAGCAATCAAACTGGAGGGTAGAGAAGTCTTTGTACTAAGCGAGGCAGACATTTTTGCCCTCTATTCTGACCTATGGCTGCCTAAAAAAGAAAGAAAAGAGAAAGTTTATCAGGGAATACAAAGCCCAAACGGTCTCAAGCACAGAGTTGGAGCGGAGGATGCAAAGGATGATGTTAAGGATGAGGCAGTAGCAGAAGCATTTGGCAACAGATTCTGCATCCCTCTAGATTTTGAGCTGTTAAAGACGCATATGCCATATTACCAAGGTGCGCTAAAAGAAAAACTTACTTATGAACTGACATTTAATCCTAGCGGTTCTGTTGTTCTATCTGAAGACCCTGAAGCTAAATACACAGTCAGCGACATTTCTCTTGAGTTTGATGTTGTTACTAACCCTGAACTGGCCAGAACAATCTTAACCCAGTATAAAAATAAAACAGTTATTTATTATGAAAGAGTTATACACTCCACTACAGAAAATAGAAACAAGCGAGACACTCTCTGGAACATGCATCTAAATCAGTCTCTAAAGTCTTTAAAAGGAATTTTGTTCTTGTTTACTGAAGGAACAACTCCTTTTCATAGAGAATCAGAAGCGTTTTATAATCCAAAAATTGAGAAGGTTGACTGCGCAATAAATGGTAAGTCTGATCAGTTGTATTCGGGTCGCGGACTTTTACCTCACCAACACTTTGATGAAATAAGAAAGTTGTTCGCTGGAGGTAGGCAAAGAGATCCGGCAGTTGATCGTGTATGTAAAAAACTTCGTCTTTATGATGTAAGACTCGAAGACTACTTAATAACCAAATATGGGCTGTGGCTGGATTTTAGATCCACATTTGACAACAGATTGTTTGGAAGTGGAGAAAGGGTGGGGCAAGATGGCATAAAAATAAATATTCACAAGAAAGCAGACGGAAACGCGCCAATACAAATTCATATTTTTATGGTTTGTGATGCTCAGCTAAACATTGAAGAAAACAGGCTAAAAGATGTGGCTTATTAAAATGCAGAAGAAATATTCTAATAAAAACAGATGGATAGTTTGAAGTTTCTGCCAAAAGATCCGCACTGTTCTCTTATCTGCGGGATTACTGGGTGTGGGAAAACTGTCTTCGTACTTGATTTGTTACAAACAGTCTACAGGTTTCATTACGAGCACATTGTTATATTCTGTACAACCATTAAGCACAACAAGTCTTACAAAGAAAGGAAGTTTATTTGGACAGACGATAATATATTTTTAGTTGACCCTAGCGACAAACTGAGCGACTGTTTAGAACATTACTATAGACTATTTGAGGGAACTGAAACGCTGTTTATTATTGATGACTGCTCAGCTGAACGAGACATTGTTAAAAAAAGAAAAGCTCTATCAAAGCTAGCCTTTAGTGGACGCCACGCCTTAGTTTCTGTGTGGCTTTTAACTCAAAAATACAATGCTGTCTTAAAAGACTTTAGATCGCAGTTAAAATCAGTCATCTTATTCTATACTAAGGACAGGGATAGTTTTGAAGAATGTTTAAGTGAAAATTATATAATCAGGGACAAAGATGAGCTAAAAAAAATAAAAGAGCAGTTAGAAAAATCTAAGCACGCTAAGCTATGCTTACGGACTGACCCCCCAGTTCAATACGTTTGTTTATTGTAGATTGTTTATTATAGATTGTTTATTATAGACTGTTTATAACAAATTGTTTATTATAATTTTAATATTAAAAAGAATGCCTCGAGGGCCAGAATCAAAAGCGCAGCTAGCTCCTAAATGCACTGCAGTAGAGCTAAAAGACCTAGCAGACACAACTGAGTTTGATCTAATAGGAGTTCCAGGAAATGTTTATGGATTTGAGTACACCGACGATGGGGTTTACAAACGAACAGAAATTGAAGATAAAAAACGACAGCAGTATCCTAACCTGGAAGAGATAAGAAATCTAAGGGCAAACGATTTTGGCAAACACGAATACAAACTTCATAAACGAGAGAATGCCTGGGCGTTGCTTCCTGAAATTGCATGGAATTTAAAGTTTGAACTACGAAGCCCTAATGTATACTTTGATAAGAAAAACAATTTTAGAAAAGCTTTGAATGCAGGTCCCTTTCTTGTTAGCCTAGTCCCAGGAACACAACAGAAAAAACAGATTGAAATAACTAGACAGGGTTCTGAATATATGCTAAAGAGAAAGAGACCCTTAGCTGAAGTGGGGGATGACACCGTTGGCTTAGAATTTACTCCAACGCTACAGTCACTACCTAGGCAAATGACGATGCTTTTTCGCTTATTTATTACTCCAAGGGAGGCTGATCCTAGTTTGCCAGAACATACGTTAATTAGAGGCATACAAATAAAGGCTGAAAACTTGGATGCTCCTCTGAAGCTCGCCATTGTTATTACTAAAAACGGAGATGAAATAAACACCCTTGTATCATCTGACAAGGTTACTGTGATGGTTGACAAAGACAAACTAACAGTACTTGACTTTATTTTCATTAAGTATGTTGATTTTATTGCGTTTTACTCTGTTGATGAAGTGCTGCCAGAAGGATTAATAAGTAGATATGTATAAGATTAATCTTAATTAAAAAATTAATCTTAATTAAAAAAAATGGAGGTTCAACAGTTTAGATTAGAACAAATAACCGAACTTCAAGAAGAAATAGAAAGTGACTTGGATAAGTATAGGGCTACTAGAAAGAAATATGCTAAAGCTTTACATACTCTTTCTTATGTAATTACTGGCTCATCAGCTGTAGCTAGCGTAAGTGCTGGGTCTAGTGTTGCTCTTTTAGCTACTGGGGCCGGGGCGCCAGCCTCTTTAGCATTAGGGAGTCTTGGTTTAGGTTTAGGCGCCATGTCTATGATTGTGAGTGCTGTTTTAAAAAAATTAACTCCTAAATTACAAAAGCACACTGCCATTGTTGCCTTAGCATCAGCAAAACTTTCTTCATTAAAATTAAGAATAAGCAAATCAATACAGGATGAAAACATTACAGACGAAGAATTTCAGAAGCTTATGACCGACGGTGAGGATTATAGACGACAAAAAATTGAACTTCAAAAGGAGTGGAGAAAGACTTTTACTTCACAACAGGTAGACACTGAGACAATCAAACAGAACATTGAAAAGCAAACACATGACTGGTTAAACCCAAAATAAACAAAAAAAAAAAAAGATGGGAACTAAAATAAATAAATCATAAGTTTAGCAAAAAAATTATAAGTTTAGCAAAAAAAATAAATTATAAGTTTAGCAAATACTTTTTTTTTAACTAATCGGCACTGTGTTTGGCGGGACAACTTGCAACTCTTCACGAACAAAGGATCTTTTAGGGGCAGGCTTTTTAGACGTAGTAGCACCGCTAGAAGAAAGAGTTTCTCTCAAATAATATACGGGAGGGGTTGTTTTCATAATTCTTTCAACTTCATATACATCTACGCTCCATATGGGGTCTGTGGCTCTAATTCTAACATCACCTTCTGCTTCTCCTGGCGCATACAAGTATCTTACTTTTAGTCCAAACGGCAAGAGTTTTTGAGCCCCCTGCACATCTTCAGTAATGCTAATTTTTTTTAATTTGATCGCGTTTACTGGTTTAAGGCCCGTTGCTTTAAATTCTTCATTGTTCATGGCGCGTAAGACTGCTGGCAATCTCCTAACCCATTCTGTGTTGCGTGTTTTGTCCATAAGGTCTCTATGATATTGATAGGTAAACAGGCGCTCAGCTAGATTCTTATTAAAGTTTTCTACTAGAGCCTGGGAGCGATGGTTGCCCGGGATCCCTCTCTTAACTGTAACCCGGTGTCTTAAAAACAACTGGTTTACAGCTCCTTTAAACTCTTTTCCATCATCAACTTGAATCATCCTAGGATACTTTAGTGGGCCTCGCATGTATATTTGCTGTAAAGCCACAGCCACGGCAGTTGAGCTTTTATCCGTTAGAGGTTCGGCGTCTTTATACCTCGAAGCCATGTCAACAACCGTAAGAGCATACTTAAACTTTTTTCGTCTAACTTTGTCATGTGGAAGATACAACAAGTCCATCTGGTGGGTGTCATTAGGAACTGAATTAACAAATCGAGGTCTT
Source organism: Conus canariensis (assembly GCA_033310375.1). NCBI lineage: Eukaryota > Metazoa > Mollusca > Gastropoda > Neogastropoda > Conidae > Conus > Conus canariensis. The sequence continues at coordinate 25,855,219 of CM065723.1, forward strand.
ATTATTCTTTTTGGGGCAGGCAGATATATTTGCCAAATTGCTTGTTTTGAAAGCCAGTCTTTCGCTTCTGATTCAGACACTCTAGCAGCTTTACTCAGTTTATCAATAGCAGCCTTTCCTTTCCAATACCCTCCAGGAGAATAATATATTTTGTACTTTGTATTGTACTTTGTATCGCCCATAAGGGACTGTTTTTTATTACATTTTAACTATGTTTTTAGATTGAATATGCAAGAAGAAAGATTGCTCCCATAGCACCTATAATAAAGCCTATTTCTACCATTTTCTGATCCTCAGATGGTTCATAAAAGTCAGACAGTTCTGGCGGCGGCGATGTTAGAAACTTCTTTCCTGTCACTAAGTAATACTCATTCATTGCTTTATCAACGTCTGTAAATGTGTGCTCTGCATGTCCCTGCTCTCTTAACTTTTTATTAATAAAGTCTAAGTGAGCAATTCGCCTTTTCTCGTAAGCGTCTTTTGCCTTAGCTAAATCTTCCATTGCCTTGTTATGGCGTTCTCTTTCTTCATCGGACCGCAATTTACTAAACATAAATTGCTGCCAGAGAAAGCCAACGCATTAACAATGGCTCCTCCCACCATCAGAACCAATCCAGACATCTTTTTATAAATCAATATTTTCTAGATTAATCTGCCTATGCATTAATCTTTCTATGCATTAATCTGCCTATGCATTAATATTTTCTGGGATAATCCCCTGCGTAACAAGAAAGTCTTTTGAGGCAATCCCTGCAGTAATTACAACTATAACCTTAACAACATCCTCAATGTCTAACCTTCCTAGATCCGCCGGCTTCATTTTTAACATGTTTTTTGCTAGCGCGCTATAGCCAATACTAAGGCCGCTAATTACAGCAGAATGGTAAATCGTATTGATAATCTTTTTTTCACTCATCTTTTTATTAACTAAAAAAATAATTAAAATAATCATAATACGAAAGGCTGTCTATGTGCCTTTTAATCAAATAATCTTTTGTTGTTAAAGCTAAAAATAAGGCTGCAACTAGCCTTGGCGAATCTTCTATCTTTCCCATGTTGGGCGGCTTTATTCCTAGCAGACATTTTGCGAGGGTTGAATAGACTATAACACCAACGATAGGCACTGCATAATTAACCAGCGTTAAACTCATGGTTTTAAAAGTATTATATTATTTTTTATTGCTTTTAAAAATGGATTGCGACGAACTATTAAAGTGTGAGGAGCAGGCAGACCTCTGCCATAAAGAAAGATTATACTCTCTGGCCGCGTGTGGGAAAACCAGGCAGTATTTAGGCGTTGAACTAAGTATCGAACAGATTCAGCAATTGTCTACATCAGACGTTGAGAAGTATTACGCCAGGTACGAAGCACAACTAGGATCAAAAATGGTTAGATCGGTGGGGCAGACAATGATTAGTTTATATGCTAAGTTAGTAAGTAAGATGGCGCCGGTTGATTCAGAAGAAGATTTAAAATATGACTTATCACAAGATCCGGTTTTAACCAAGTCCCTAGAATCTCTTGCATGTGACATGTATTACAGATTTGGGACGATGTTATGTCCATTCATCATGGGATTAATTACTTTTAATCACATTAATTTTGATCATATTAATTTTAATCGCAATAAAAAAAAATGAGCGATCAGGAGAAGAAGACTCCGCAGGAGCAGAATGTGCCGCAAGTGAGTGCCCCACAGGCGAGTGCCCCACAAGTGAATCTACAGGCGAGTGCCCCACAAGTGAGCAGTGTTACTAAGTCTAAAAGTGCTGGGCGTGTTGAGGCCGGTCGTAAACTGGCTGAATGGAACAGACTGCAAAAAGCAAACCAAGCAGCAAAACAAAAATTATTAGATAGTAATACAACATCGCCGCCGTCAACAACAACACAATTAACAACAACACAATCACAATCAAACGATAAGATGTATTATTATGTATTTGCTGCTGTTGTTGTTGGTGGGCGTTTTTTAGCATGCAAATGTCTAACGCCATACTTAGCAGCAGCAAAGTCACAAACCCCCACAAAGTCAGTAAAAGAAGAAGAACCAGCTTCTGCAAAAAAAGGGCAACCTCCTGCTGTAGACCCATTTTCTATGGAATAGTTTTTAAAGAACTAAATAAAGTACAAATTAAGAACTAGATAAGTACAAGTTAAGTTAGTTATAGAAAGTACTTTTTAAGTTAAGAGCAAGTAAATTACAAGTTAAGCGCAAAAAAATAAGTTCTAGTTAGGTTCTTAAGTAAGTACTAGTTAAGTTCTTGTTAAGTTCTTAAGTAAGTACTAGTTAGGTTCTTAAGTTAAGTACAAGCCAAGTCAGTCAAGTTAATCTTTTAAAGTTCTCCAATGTCCTACAGCATATGAAAACTCAGGATTGACGTAAGTTCTCTTGTTATTGTTAGAGACTAGCGATTTCTTATTAACTGCAGTTGTGTTTACTTGATGAAGAGTAGAGCGCAGATTAACATTTGTGTGATGAAATACTTTGTTTTCAAAGAGAGCTTGCTTGTAGTTGTCGTGAGTTATATTTTTTTTGACAACTTCTTTACTTATGCCCTTAGCTTTTTTAATTACAGAAGTTTGGTGGGCAACGCTATACATCTTCGACCGTAAGCCAACATATTCTTGTATAACTGTCCCATTAAGTTCATCCTTCATCTTTCCAATCACTTTCTTGTTAACGGTTGAGTGTAGAGGTGAATCTTTAGGATAGTCACATGTGTCGTACCGCCCATCAGCTCCTTTAGCTACTTCTGTTTCTAAATCCTTATAGAAGTCTTCTGTGGGGACGTCCAGAATAAAACTATCAGTGTCTGTGTAAAGAACTCTTGCTTCTGGGTACAGGGGTTTAAGATAGTCGTATAGAAATTCTAACATCAATAACTTTGACAACTCTAATACGGTGAAGCCGATAAACACCGGCTTATCCAACTTAACATCCTTTTTCTTCATCATAATGCCAACCAGGCCGTTGCTAAATTTTCTAAAGTCTTGATAGTTAGGTTTAGAGACCAGCTTAATTGCTTGTTTTTCGTTTGTAACTAATCTTACATCTTTACGATTGTGTACGTTCTCCATGGTTTTGCCAAAACAGCTGTTGTTCATTAACTTAAAAAAGTCTTTTTCTGATGCATCCGTGGCCTTAGTTCTAAGATCGGTGTTCTTCATGATGTATGGCCTCATGAAAGGCTCTTGGTCACAGGTAATTATTCTGTGAACAGCCCTTAGTTTTAACCCGTGCCTTAAGTAAAACTGTAGGAGTCTGTAATGGCAGACATATTTAGTTTTGTTAAAGAGGTTAGGTACAAGCTTAGGCGGCTCGGTGGGACTCATCTTTAATCTTTCTGCGGCTAGGGGGTAATCGTTGTGGAGATCGTGTAATTCTTTAGGATAATCTAAGTCTACTTCCAAGATTAATCCTATTGGATTATCAGGCGTAAGCTGTGATAGCATACTCAACACTTTATTAACCTCATGAGGCCCGTTTATCATTTCAAAGTTTCTTAATGGCAGTGCCTGGCTCATGGCCCACCCATACAGATTGTTGGCATCTAAGTACATTAGATAGTTGGATGGTTTAGTTGGATCATAATCATCTAAATACTTGTTGTTGGCTTTGCAGTAAGGATGTGAGGCCATGCTAATACCTCCCCTTAGGCCGTCTTCAATCATCTGAAGTGTGGGTAAATCAGAAATTAAGTCGATCTGGATGTTTGTAGACTTTAAGAATGCATCCCAAGAAAGGCCAGGCGCAGAGATGTAATGTGATGAGTCTAAGCTGTAATGTTTCATGCATGTAGATCTGTAATTCTGAAAGACGTCTGCCAATAAACACACGTCAGCCATCAAGTAGTGATCGTGATAATCGCCCATCGTTTTGCAGTGTAATTCTGTCCAGGCTTTCTGGCGTGTTCATAGTCGGCGTCAGATATGTCTTTGCCTCTAAGACTAGAAAAGAAAGCGCCTTTAGGAGGAAGCGCGTCTTCGTCAAACCTATCCCACGAGTTCATGTATTCATAAGGATAAACTCCCTTACGAACTAAAGATGGATTAAAGTATTGTTTAGTGATTGGATAGTCTTGTAGAGATCCTGCCAATTTATCTAAACTCCCCATCAGATGTTGGGCAGAGTCATAAAAGGATAAACAGTCAAGAGTAAAGGTCATGTACTTTTCTGATGATTGTGCAATGCAGCTAACCCTCTTATATTTAGAAGTCACTGCTTGCATGATAAAATGAGAATCGTAGCCCCGCAAGTTATGAAAGAAGATTGGCAGTTTCCATGTCTTGGGGTCAACCTTAAGTTGAAGATTACAGCTATTATGCGCTGCCCCTCTGAATTTGCCAGTAATGTGATCGTGGTCCCTTACAGCATCGCCTGATAATTCTCTGTTGCATATCCAGCATGGGTAGCTGATTTATAACGTTCTTCATCTTCGGGGTCATCTTAATGTCTGAAAGGTTCAGCTGATTAGAGAATTGATTGCGAAGTTGTTTCATCTGCTCTAAAAATCTACTAGCTGCGTTGGGACCTCTGTAAATCTCTGGGCGTGTGTGTCGGCCATCTGACCTAACAACAATAAACGCATAAGAACAGATCTGATGGTGGGTTAATAAGGTCGTTTTTTGTTCTTGTTCTTGTTGCGGGCCGCAGTACTGTGGCAAGATCGCCTCGAAGTCAGCATAGACTACGTATGGGCTCATTTGCATTTTTCGTACATTCTTAACTAACTTTAGACCCTGGTTTAGGTGTGAGGAGTTTGGTTTCACAGTCTACAATGCTTTTACAATGTTTCTTATGACTGGCGGCTGCTTCTATAGTAGGAATTCTAACCAAACACCTTCTACAAAGCCCTTGTTTAGATTTATCCTTTGTAGTATAGGCTAACAGTCTGCTTATTGTTCTAATTAATACATAATGGCTCTTTAGACCGTCTGCAAACAGTATCAAGTCGACATGATTTTCAAGTGAATCGCCTAAATGGGGAGCTTCGGGAGAAATCCTTAGAGGCACTAGATTATCTACTACAGACCATGTGTATACGTTTACGGTGATTGGGGCGTTTTGCTTTTCAAACTGAGATAAACTTTCTATGCTCACCGGAAAGGTTATGCTATCAAAGTTCAGCTCATTTACATATGCTTCATAATTAGATACTCTGTTTGCATGATTTTTGACAGGATGTAGATGCGCTAAAACGCACCACATAAAACACATGTCGTCTAAATTATGTATATTTAATACTGCTCGTTTTAACTCTAGCTCTTTTGGGAGAGGAAGGTAAGAATTGCCAAAATCGTCTTCAATCATAGGATAGAACTTTGTTTGTTTCAATATAATTTGAAGGACTCTTCCTTCAGACCAGCCAGAACCCCTTAACTTAGCCTCCTCACTTGCATGGTTAAACTGTGTAAGCATGTAATCAGCCCAGCCAGGTGTAAAGTCGTGATAGCTGATTACTTCTTTCTGTCTTGTTGAAACCCAGACTTCCATGCTAATATTATCGGGGGTTATATATTTAATCAGAATAGTTAACAACACTTTTACTGGCGGGTCAATTTGGAGAGAGTCTGGGATTTTAAGAAACAGCATGTGTTACGCTTTTTTGAACGTTTGTGGGGTTAATAATGTACATGTTTAATTCAATGAACATATCGCTTAATTGTTCATTAATTTCAAGTATCTCCTCCCACGTATATAGTTTTCCATCCTCAAATTTACTTGTGGCCGTCATTTTTAAAGCCACAATATTTACGTAAATAAAAAAATAAATGTAAATAAAAGTAAGTAAACGGGCTTTTTATTCTTCTCCCAAGCGTTGCAACACTTCAAGACACGTTAACCTTACAATAACACCTGCTAATATTTTAGCTTTTTCTGAATCACTACAGTTAATGTTCATCACTTTAACTGCTTCGTCAAATAGTTCACTATGATCTTTTATTACATTGTTTACATCGTTCTCAAACCCAAATTCACTAAAATCAATGTTTAATACTTTCATTGTTTCGTCAAATAGTTCATTACAATTCTTTAAATCAGATTCACTGAGTTCGACAGCCATTTTTAAATCTAAAAATTAAATAAATAAAAAAAATAATTGTGAATGTAAATTCAGCTATTGTTTATTATTCATAGTCTTTTCTAATCGTAAAACCTGATCTTCATTAAAGTGAATAGCTACTCCTTCAGGGCTGGTAGAAACAGTCAGATTAGCATCTTCAGGAGCCATATTATCAACTAAAATGGCAAACAACTTTACAACTGGTTGGGGCCAAAAATCTGGTATTTTGCTAACGACCTGCTTTACGCTTTCTCGCATATTTATGCGCTCAAAAAGATCAGTAATTAATTCTTCAAACCTGCTCTCTAACTGATCTTTATCACCCTCCCGCTCCCAATCCAACTCGTAAAGTATATTAATAAGCTCTGTAGCTACTTCGGGCTTCATTTTTTAAACCAGAATATAAACGACAATTTAAAAATAATTAACTAGCCGTTCCTCTTGTTTTGCGCAAGAATCAGAAGAGAAATCAATAACAGGTAGCTGATTGAGCGCTACCGCTGCACGCTTGTGCTTGAACCGCCCACGGCTGCTTTAACGTGACTCATATGTGGCGTGATCGCCCCACAATCGCTCCAGAAAAATCTATTGTCGCAATGCGCAATTCAGTTGTGCATGCGCCGCCGCAGAGGTAGATTTCGTCATTCTCTCACTGACTGTCGTGCGAGAAGGCCGTGTTTGACTGTGCTCCTACTGCGTTTGGCTGTGTTGTTATTTTAACAATGGCTAACAGGTTTACCGAAGAACAGGCTTGTGCTATTCAAGATCACAAGTTTTACTGTAACTGCATGTTAGAGTATTTGTCAAAAAAAGAACTAGGCGAAGCCTGTTCTCTACCAGTGAAACCCAAAAGAAGCATTGCTTTTCTAGAAGGCAGAAAAAAAGAAAAAAGCGAACCGACTGCTTTGGAAATGCACAACTATCTTGAAGGCTTGTTGGTTAAGGAAGATGCAAAAATTGAAAATGACATTAGCGAACAAGATGTGGCCAATTTTCATAACTGTTTGACTGTTGATGAGATGCTTCCATTTCTAAAAAGTGGTGCTATGTTGATAAAACAAAATAAAAGCAAAACAATCCATCATGCGTTAATTTTTGGGCGCTGGCTTGAGACAGCTCAAGTCATGTTAAAAAAAATAAAAACGCTTCAAACATGGCGGTCATTTCTTAAGGTTAAGGTGGGCATGTCTGATTCATATGCCAGAAAACTTATTCAGCTTTCAATATGTTTTTACAACTATCCCAAATTCCACAAGCTGGGGATCAGCATTACTGAGCTATATAGCAAACGTCAAAGTATCATTAGGCTTATGCAACTGAATAGCGATTTTCGGGAGTTCTGGCAAACAAACTAGATAGGGCTAGGCAGGGCCTTAGTACATCTACCAGTATGGAGAGGAGTAGTGTGTAGCCAGCACTATCTCCATATAAATGCTCCAAATATACAATGACGGATGTACTACTACTGGCGATTAGAGCCGCCATAAAAGCTCGGCTACAGCAGTAACTGCTGTAACTCTGCCAAAGCCAGTTGTAAGCCTGGTTGAAAAAAGAGGAACACAGCAGCGATCTAGACAGAGCGCTCTTACAAGAGCGTCTGACCTAATTGCCAGCTCTGTAAACTAGGTCAAACGCTCTTGTAAGAGCGCTCTGTCTAGCTGATTAAAGGTTTTACTTAGCTGAGGGAGAGAATGTCAATATCTATACTCTATATCACCACATCTGGAAACAGTCAATTTAAAGAATTAATTGAGGGGGCTATAAATTCATTAGACGTAAAAATAACTAATCAAGATGGGGGGCTAGTTGTTTGTTCTGATTTATTAATAGTGCTGGAAGTAGTAAGGGCTAAGTCTTGCGGACGTTGATAGCTGAGAGAGAATGTCAATATGTAGGCTCTATCCCACCACATCTTATTTTGCACGCAAGCCCCCCATTTTAATGTACTGATTACGTCAATTTTTAGAGGTTTTGGGGTGTTAATTTTGTTTAGAAAACGGGTGTTAATTTTGGCAAAAAGTAGCATGTGAAGGGCGTGATTTGTATGTGAAAAGGGGGGTTTTCGTGCAAAATAAGATGGGGTGGCCGTGAACCCGTATAGTTACATTCTCTATTGTGCATTGCTCCGTCACAGAATATCCGAACCGAGAAACACGTGTGTGTTTGGCTGACGCGGTAAATGCCTTTGATGTGTGAGAGCCGCTTAGACCCATAAAGCCAGTTCTCCTTGTTTCTCTAATGACTGTGGGGGAGGGGTTGAAAAGCGTGGAGAAATCCTCTCTACTGTTTTGCTGACTCTTCGGAAGCGAGTAGGGGAGGTAAGGATCTTTCCATTCTTGAGACGAAAGATGCTTGGTGGTAGTGCTAGTCTTGAGAGAGAGAGAGAGAGAGAGAGAGAGAGAGAGAGAGAGAGAGAGAGAGAGGAGGAGGAGGGAAAGAGAGAGAGAGATAGAGGGGATGAGGGAAAGATAGAGAGAGAGATGGAGGGAGGGAGAAAAAGCGAAAGAGAGAGAGAGAGGGAGGGAGAGAGAAAGAGAGGGAGAGAGAGAGGGGGTGAATCCTGACACTGACTCACTAACGTAAGCAGCCGAGAAGAGAGAGAGAGAGAGAGAGAGAGAGAGAGAGGAGGGAAAGAGAGAGAGATAGAGGGGATGAGGGAAAGATATATAGAGAGAGATGGAGGGAGGGAGAAAAAGCGAAAGAGAGAGAGAGAGAGAGAGGGAGGGAGAGAGAGAGGGGGTGAATCCTGACACTGACTCACTAACGTAAGCAGCCGAGAAGAGAGAGAGAGAGAGAGAGAGAGAGAGAGAGAGAGAGAGAGAGAGGAATGCCAGGAAAGGATGGGGATAAGAGGTGAGGGGGACAGTGCAGTGGTGCCCACCTCGTCTTAATGACCTTCATGTACACATGCACGCACGCGCGCGCGCGCACACATACACACTCTGTGTCTTTGTCTGTATGTCTATCTGTCACTGTTTTTTTTGTCTGTTTGTCTGTCTGTCTGTCTGTCTGTCTGTCTCTCTCTCTCTCTCTCTCTCTCTCACACACACACACACACACACACACACACACACACACATGCACAGACACACACACACACACACACACACACACACACACACACACACACACACACACACATTCCTTATGTCATTGTTTTAACTGTATAATACACCTTCGATCATTATTGGTTTCTAGTCTCCGTGAAAGTGTCTGGAACGCTTTCAGTACAAATACCCCCTCCACCCTCCCGCTTTCTGAAGTTCTGTCCTAATAAGTTCCTCTTTTCTTTCACTCTCATTGACCGCGTTCTTAAAAATTGCCTGATGTTACTGTTGTTTACTAAAAATGATTTTTGACTGCTAAACTTCCGTTTCACCAATACAAACTATCTTTGAGGATGCTCAGAAGATTTACAATAGGAAAAAAAAAATCATCAACATTTTGGTCATAGACCGTCTTCAGGACTGATGACATCAAATGAAAGAGAAATAAATACGTACAGACAATGGCGTATAAAAAACACACAAAATATATACGTTTTTGAGGGCCATTTTCCTGTCTTTGTTCTCTAAACTCTTTTACACTTTTTTTTTCTACTGAAAACTTCTGTTATGCCAGCCTTTCTGCTGTAACCTGGCGACTAGGTGGAGAAAATGGTTCGCACTATCCTGAGTGGACGCCAGCTGTCTATTTTGCATTTGCCCTTTGTGGCTTTTCACGTATTTTTAAATGAAAGCAATTGTTTAGTGAGAAATCGAAGACAGTGTGTGACACCCTCTGCACAGCCTGGTTTTAGATGCCAGGATCCTCATTAGAGGGCACGCAAGACCTCATGGCGAAAGCTTGGCCGTGTCTGGAGTTGTGCTGTCTTCACCTGTCAGCGAAACAGCAACGAATGAGACTGCATGACTCACACGGCAGCTCCTTAAGGGAGGGGTTTTTCGCCGGTGGGCTCCGCAGTCATGAAATAGGGGCTGGTACACTCATGGGAACGCTCCCGTGGAGGTTCTGTCGAGTCACTTCCAGTGGCCATTACACAAGGGCATCTGTTAGGGAGTAATTAATTATCTCGCAACGTCTTAATAAAATGCCCTGTGCGTTCCTGCACCCTATTTAAACACAGCGCAGGCTTCCAAGGGTGGTACAGGATTGCTCCCAGCTGGTTGGTTCAACAGTTGTAGACAGTACTTCTCTGGGTCCTCCTCACATCTTCCGATGTATCTTTTTCTTCTCATGTCGATAGTTCAGCTGCATGTCGTGATTTGCTTTTCTTGTTTATGTCTTTTTCACGATACGGTCATTTAAAAAAAACCCAACATAATCTGACCAGTTCACAAGTTGACATTTTCTTGTTTTGTTTTGTTTTGTTTTGTTTTACAACCCTGAAAAGTTTTTTTGATTTGTGATTGGATGGGTTGTAATAAAAAAACACACAAAAAAACAGTAACAACCACCTTCAAATCCTTTAAATTTTTTTCTTCTCTCCTTCATCTTTACAAAGACTTGATGACAAATTGTTTATATACATGTATCATCTGAAAATGAAATTTCAAGAGTACACACACAACATGTATGTGTGTGTGGTGTGTGTGTGTGTGTGTGTGTGCGTGGGCGTGTGTGTGTGTGTGTGTGTGTGTGTGTGTGTGTGTGTGTGTGTCCCTTCCAATTTCATTCAAGGAAACAGAGATAGACACACACATATGTACACCTCAAAGAATATCCCAATCTTTACCTTTAGCCAGACTGACCATACAAACCAGACTTCTTGCAGAGTCTCAGAGTTAGCTATAATCTTTCTTTTTAACGTTCTTTTATTCTTTCTTTCTTTCTTTTTTTTCTTTTCTTCTTCTTGCAAACTCCCAGAGTCAGCGAATCTTTCTTTTTTGTGTGTTTCTTTTATTCTTTCTTTTTTTTTTTTTTTTTAGCGTTTTCTGCCTGTTAGTTTTCATTCAGTTTTCATCGGATCTGGCACTCGTTTCTTCCCTCACGCTTCCTGCGCAGGTGCAGTGCAGGTGTCAGACAGGTGACATCACGGGCTACGTGTTGATGTCGTTAGCGCACGTGCAACTGTGGCAATGTAGAGGCCGAGTGACGGATGTCGGTGGAGAAATTGGTTTCTGCTCTGAGCTGATGGGGCGGAGTCTTCCTTCTTGTAATGGTCTCCAGCTTTCAGGAAAAGTGGCGTGCGTGCGTGCGTGCGTGTGTGCGTGCGTGCGTGCGTTCGCGCGCGCGCGCGCGCGCGCGCCGCGCGCGCGTGTGTGTGTGTGTGTGTGTGTGTGTGTGTGTGCGTGTTTCATCTTGCCTGTTCGTGTCCCTAGATACGTATCTGTCTATGAAACTGTACATGGCTGTGTGTCTTGTTGTCTGTCTCTCTGTCTCTCTTTGTCTCTCTCTCTGTCTCTCTCTCTCTGACTCTCTCCGTCTGTCTGTCTGTCTGTCTTTGTCTTTGTCTCTGTCTCTCTTTCTCTTTCACCTACGTCTTACTTTCTCTATTTCTTTAGGAGTTTTTTTTTGTTATTTGTTTGTCGTATAATGTATTTCCTGCTCCCCCCCCCCTTCAGTCCTCGAATCTTACCCCACTGTGTATACTATAGTCAAACTGAACTAAAGAAGCTGCATCAACATTATCAACCACGACGCTGCGTGGTTGCAGGTTCAGACCATTCCTTATAGATAAACGGAGACCGAAGAATGGACTTTCATCACTTACCTGATGAGCCTAGTTCGACCATCACGTGTAAAACCGCCATTTTGGTTTCTGGGACCATTTTGGCATTTGAATATCAAAGTGATCGTGGATTCTATAAAAGTGATCGTGGATTGTAAAACGGCTGAGGTAATTTTTCGACGGTTTTTGTGTGTGTTTTTTTTGTTTGTGTTTGTTTGTTCGTTTGTTTGTTTGTTTGTTTGTATTTTGGTATCA